>CM061544.1:174449209-175649209 GCA_030864215.1 Capsicum pubescens | reverse complement strand
TTAAATAGAGGGGTATATTTGTATACTTTAATAAAAATAGGAACATATTTAACCCTATAGTTTAACTAAGGATAAATTTAACCAATTTATTAAAGTAGAGGGATATTTTTTTTATCCTTTTCCCTTATTTTAAAGTAATAAAGTAAACCAAGGAGAATGTTGATTAAAACAAGTATAAACCACATAAATCCCTTCTTTATTGAAAGTATTTACATATAATCCCGTTAGATTTCTCGAGAAAATTAAGTGGGAGTTGACAAAAAAGTCTTTGAATTAAAAATGGTAACAACTTTGACCAACTAGGTCAAAACTTCATTTAAATTGTGATTAAATTAATTGGGGTGTAAAGTGTAATTTTTAAAAACTTTTTAATCTTTTAAAAAGTCCTCCAACTCCAAATTTCAAATTTTTGAGTTTCCCCCTTTTCTTATTTTTCAATCTTTCTTCTTTTTTTTCTTTCTCCCCATCTTCTTCTTATTTTTTTCTCTCTCTCTATAGATTTTTCTCTTCTTCCATCTTCTCTTCTTTTTTTCTTTCTCTTTTTATTTCGTTCTTCCTTTTTTAATTTTCATGGACTATTTTTATAAAAATAAATTGAAAAGTTTGAGAAGAAATTTTTTGATTTCTTTTAAAAATCAATGAAGAAATAATTTAGCAAATTCACAACTACGAGAGTTGCTTCAGCAACAGTTGGTTCAACAACTACGAGAGTTGGTTCAACAACTACAAGAGTTGCTTCAACAACTACGAGAGTTGGTTCAACAACTACGAGAGTTGCTTCAGCAACTACGGTAATTACTACAACAACTACTATTAGTTGTTGTGTTACAACAATTATCGAAGTTGCTGCAGCAACTGTCGAAGTTGTTGTAAGCAATTGTTGAAGTTACTGCAGCAACTATCGAAGTTGCTACAGGGATCTTTGTGTAAATATGGGGTAGGGATCTTTATGTAAATAATAAAACTTGAGGGTTTTAAAATTAGTGTCATTAACTCTAATCTTAAAATTGTCACCTCTACTCAATATTTAAGACTTGTGTCACTCTTTTTTAGTTTTGAAACTTTTTTGTCACCCTTAATTAATTTGCCCGGTTTTCTCTCTCCCTAATTTATAAAATATACTTTTACATTAGGTAGGTTGTGATAAAACAAATTTGTCTATATGTATGAAAAGAGAAATCGGATACTATCTTTCTCTACCTTAATTAACGTCATTAATTACCTATCATTATGTAGCGTATATTAAATATAGTAACTGGAATTTAAATTAAAAAAAATCTTAAACATCACTGTTAATTGTTCTCATTGTTGAATTACGTTCTTGAAAAAAAAAGTCGTCGTCTTCTTTCTTCAATTCTCGAAAAAAAATATGAACATCCCCATATTGTTGCGTCATTCCGGTAATTGAGAGTCGGAAATTATTTATCAATCCTACAAAAGTAACACAATTATTGTTTCAGAAAGTATAATCTTTTTGAAATTGATAGCTACGATCGCGATGGAATTTAATATTGAAGAAGTTCATAAAAATATTAAAGTAAAATACAAGTGAGGGTTTACATGGAGTTGAAGAAATAATTTTTGGGATTTATCAATACGGTATTTCATGCCCTAAAAAAAATAAAAGCAGACTCAAATTAAGAGAGAAAAGATAGCAGCAAACTGATATGGATTAAAGATAACATTGTACAACAGTTACACATGTATGTGAGCACATTATATATTTTAAAAATAATCTGCAGTAATGTATAATGTCATACTATACATTTAAGTATTAACCTTAAATATGTATACTCTTGTATCCTTATCAGAAAGTATAATGTAACCTTATACAATATTAATGCTTTCTAATTATATAATACCAAATAATACATAAAATGCCTCTTAAATGTAATAAGAACTTCTTAATGTATAGCATAATGAAATATATAGCAGAAGAATTTTATTATACATTAGTCTTCCAAAAATAACTAATGTATAATGACTAATATATTATAACTTATACATTAAAATATAATCTCCCAAAATGTATAATATCACACTATACATATAAAATATTCACCTTATACATTAATTATCTACAAAATTATAATAATTTTAAGGAAAAATTATTGTTATTGTAACATTACATTGGCTACACGATAATAAGGAAAAAGAATGATTCAATTTCCTTTATTACGTGAATTGAAAATGTACATCTTCAATTCCAATTATAAAAGTGACGCAAACAGGAGGGTTATGAGAGAGTATTAATATTACATTAGCTTGATTGTAGGCGTAAATAAAGGAGCACATATATGGAGAAAAAATCAGTGCACTAAAATAGGAGCAAAATATGATATTTTAATGTGTATGAGGGGAATGAGAGAGAAAGAGTGAATCTAAGAGATTTAAGTAATTACTTTGGAATTTGTAATTTCTTTTCTAATATGAGATTTTATGTAATAAGGTAAAGTTACCTTGTGTGTATATGTAATTTTTAGTTAAAACAAAGACTAGGAAAACAAGTTGGGTTTCACTAGTATTAAAAGATGACAGCTAAAGGCCCACTGAGTTAGGAAAATAAGATACTGTGGGCCGGACCTGCTTATTCTCCCTCTGTTTTCTTCTAGGATACTACCTCTTTTACGTCTCTTCTCCGACCTACTTGTTTGTTGTACTGTGGTGAACAAGACAATATTGCCCTCAGTGTCTTATACAAGCATTTATACTCATATCATTTGGTACACAAAATAAGATGAGAAATCTTAAGATTAAGTTTGAGGTAAGATTTATACCATTTATCTAAAGCGATTAAATTTTATTTCAGGTTTAATCCTGAAATATCTTATCTTATCTCATTCAATTTGAGATCTTTTATCCTATCTAATAAGTGAGATAAATTAATCCAGAAATTATAATTGTAACACTATAATCTCAAAATAATTAAGTTCAAATATCAAACCACTCCTTTTTGTTCGTCTAATAGGAGAAGGAAAAAAACAAGAGAAAAATTCATAAGTAGCAAATTTAAGCCCATAATTACGAGTTTCGTAGCAACTATTTTGTAATTACACAAAATAACAAATTGTATTTTATATTTAGAGCAAAATTTACTACCGAAATACATATACAAACAAAATTTATTGTCCCATTTTTTCCTCAAATCAGTTGAGTTAAATAAGGAATAATGTTCAAATTACTCAATACATTTAAAGATGAGGATTGTTTTTCCATAAATGACTCGTTTTTACTCAAATTACATAACTGATTATTCCTTTAATGATTAAGATTTCTGATTTTTCATAAGAGACACATATCTATATTATATATGCATATTTCAAAAACATACAAAATACATAGACATAGAGATTTGCATATGTATTACAATACAAAAATACATATATATCTGCATATGTATTTACAGAATACATATCTGACAGAATCTATATATATATATACATACATATGTATGACAAAATCCATATTACAAAAAGGAAAACTATATACATATACATATAGATAATCAAAATTACATAATACATTCACATGCCCTGAAATATGTGTGTGTGTGTGTGTGTGTATATATATATATATATATATATTAAAAGTGTGAACACACTTAGAAATGTGATTTGAACTTTTTACCCTTCATTAAAATAGTCCGCTTTAGACAAAATCGTCTTTTACCCTTTTCCTACAATAAAATTTTTCAAAATAAATCTACTAAATTTTTTCTACAATTAAATTCTTTCCAAATATAAAGCACCACTTTCACCAAAGAAACCACCCCTTTTTTCCATTTTTTAATACTAAAATTTTATTTTTGGTCTTTCTAAATATAAAACACCCGTTTCTTTCACAAAAAAAAAAAAACAACCCTTTTTTTCACTTTTTTACTTTTCCAAATTTGGATGTTTTGCCTAATTGGTCTCCTATTTGATTTGTTTTTCAAAATAAATATACTAAAATTTTCCTACAATTAAATTCTTTCCAAACATAAAACACTTGTTTCTTTCCTTCTATTTTTCTTTTTTTGAGAAAAGGTAAAACACCCATTTTTAATACTAAAATTTCCTTTTTGGTCTATCCAAATATAAAACCCTTTTTTTATCCATTTTTTTCTTTTGCAAATTTGGATGTTTTGCCTATTTGGTCTCCTATTTGGTTTGTAATTTTGTCCTTCCATATAAACACTTGTGCTTGCTTTTTCTATTGTTCATTTTTATAAACGATTGTGGTTACCATTGTTCATCGTTTTTTGCCTCAACACAATTTCCTCAATTTTATTTTCAGATTTTTTCCCATTATAGCATCTCTTCATTTTTACATTGTTAATTTAAACACAATATATTACTTACTATGTCAACTTTAATTGCTTAGTTTAATTTAGCTTAACGTTTACATTAATCTACTTATACTAATTTAGCTTAACGTGTATATTAATCTACTTATATTTTCTATTTCTCATAACTAACCTTATTCTTTTACCCACCTACCAACAAGCAAGATTCATATATTCAAGTATAATTCTTCTCATCTCAGAAATTTACCTTTATTTTGAAATTATACGTTCTTATCATTTGTATTATGTTAGTAGAATATATTATAATCTCTATTGCTCATAGCTAACCTACTTCATCTACCCACCTACCAAAAAATTCACATATTCTGGTATAATTCTTTTCATCTCACAAATTTACCTCTATTATGAAAAATTATACATTTTTATTGTTCCAACTTTCATGTCCAATTCACCTTCTAAAAGAGGTCATTTCAAAAACTAATTCATTTGATCACGCCATGAGAATCATAAAGAAAGAACCAATTAGTAGGAGCCAGGAGGGGTAAGTAATCTTCAAGGACATTGTAAAACCAATTTTAAAGAAAGGTGGTTTGCATATTACTGTGAGGAAATTCCCAGTGTTTTTTTCCATCTGCACTTCACTTGGAGAATATGAGTTGGCGTACCATGGCGTTAGTAGGGAGCATATGGTTCTTTCTCTATGCGTTGGAAATGCAGCTGCTCTTTTTACTGGTACCTTATGGGAATGCTCTCGTATTTGATGTAATTATGCACGCAATATAGATGTGTACACTATGTATTAAAAGTGAATTATGAATGCAATATAGATGTTATATAAAGTGAATTATGAATGCAATATAGATGTATTATAACTTATAAGTGTCTTAAACCTACTATGCTTAGTAACCAGTGGGTCCCTGATTCTGTGGAGCTTCTACCTTCTTGGAGGTACGTTTTGGAACCTCACTATCTCTAAAGAGGTTACCCGGGGAACTGTGTCCTCCACCACTGCTGACGCTACGACCCACGATCTCTTAACTTTTAAATGATTTATTCTGCACAAAGCAGCAGTACACAATCTTAGAAAAGATTACAACAAATTATAACAATAAGTATGAAGTACAAATAAGCTCTATGACCCACTGTGTGTACCTCATAAAGATGAACTATAATGTGTGCATGTGTGTGTGTGTGAATTGTAAACTAAATTAATAGTATCATATATGACCCGTCAGTCTAAATGAATTCCTCAAGGTGAAAGTTCAGAGAAACTTATAAAGAGATTAGAAGAACATTATACATTTCAAATTCCAAAACTTCAGTCTACGTAACTTCTCCTTCATACTTCAGTATATAACTTATGTTCCTATTAAGAAACCTATAAGAAAGTAAGCACATCTTATTAAGAAATCACAAAGATAATCATAACTTTTCTTTTATTAGTACAAAGACAATTCGGAGCTCGGTAATATATGAATACCATATAGATTAACATAAGACTTGCATAAATATTTTGTCGATTGACACACATACATATAAGTTTGTCCTATTAAGATCCACGTAGATACATAATAATGAAATAGCTGCAGAAGTAGAACTTATATCTATCTGAATCTATGATAATCTTGATCTAAGAATACAACATCAAAAATCATCGCAGATGAATCGAAGATGAGCAATACAAGTAGAGCAAACATTCTTCTTACCTCAAGCTCTATAGGAGAGATCTATCAAGGCTTTTTGCCGCAGACTGCATAGCTATCATCTATCGATTTTTTATCTCAGGTTTTCTTCTTTGATAACTCAAAACCTTAATAAAGAAAAGCCTTCTGCATTATGTGATTGAATAGAAACAAACACATAGCATGTCTTAATATTTATGTAACTAGAAAAGAACTTCCTTCAGAAAATGTGACATCTTCTTATATACCAAATTACCGTCTTCAATAAGAGTACCATATAAATATGACAAATTTAGAACATTTTCATTATAAGGCTAACCAGTTTAAAGCTACATACTAATCTGCAACATAGAAATGTGTACAAAAAATATTAGGAAAATGGTTCCATCGAATGCTAGAAGCACTACGAAAACCAACTAATCTTATCTCAAAAATTTGAAGGCATTTATCCCTAGAATGCAAAAAGAATTCAAACAGCCCAAGCTCACTGTTACCCAATCAGTTCAGACGTCTTTGAAGAAGTCCTGTGTAGTAAAACCAAGGAAACCAAAGTTCATTTCTTCTCAGATTGAGAACTGAGATAAATATCTTCTTAAGATATCCTCAATCACCTACACAATGAACCAATACGATCCTACTTCTAGGGAGACCACATTAGAGGCAGAAAATTTAACCTATAATTTTTCATACAAATTGAATAATACTAATGCATATCATTCTCTTGCTTGAGATAGTGAATCAAAACTGATATTCAATACTATAAAGACCTGAAAATCTATATGTCCTCAACATATAAGAAAAATATATAGAGGGACCACATGAACAGGTTGATGTTGAGTGTCAGCGTAGTTACAATTGTTATCTATTATGTATTCGAGTACAAAAATTTGTATATAAGAAACACAAACTTCAACACTAGTTCAAGTCCAAGACAAGAACACTTATGAAGTTTTGTAACACCTTCAACACTAGATTAGGAATAATCTATCTAAGAAGTGTGTTAAGATTCAGAAAAGAGATGAAACAGAATTTAAGACCAAGTCCTCCGAATTCATGAAGTGTCCTTAAGGAATAATTCCCCTCACTGTACCCAAGGTTTTGAAATCTTTCTCCCAGGATAAAATGGCCTTCAATCCAAACAATAGCGGTACCTCAAATTGTTAGATTTAGCGAACTCACTCAATGGTTTGATAGATCACAAAGAAAGTTTTTCAAGACGAGTAGAGAGTTTGTATTTCAGAAAAATTCATTCCTAAACCAGTGAATGAACGAAGGTTTATATAGCCAACATGTGCCTTTTCTGAAAAGAGGCAATGGTTTACTTAAAAGGTGTGACGTTTTTGGAAAAGCCATGCCTGTTCATCCAAAGAATATGTCTTTTTTGAACAGGCATACCATTTCATGAATTAGTATTTCATTTCATTGAAGGGTTGCATCCCTTTATTTTAGCACTGCACTATTTTGAAACACTATTTTGGAATCTACATGTATGCATATAAATGGAGTATCAAAACACAGAAAAAAGTTGCATTTTTCTCTTTGGTATTTTTGAATTGAATTTCTGAATTTCTGCCAAATAAACTTTGTCCAAAAAGATAGATCTCATCGATCGATCATTTGACAAATCCAAATCCAAATCCGAAGCTGAGCTGAGCGAGCGACGACGATGACGGCGTGAGGCATCTCTTATTTCTTGACTCACTTACCATATGGATTAAGTGCCCCTTATTTTAAATACTCAAAAGTTCTCTTCTTCCACCAATGTGGGAGAAAGAGTGAACTTTCTAATTTGGGAGTACACTTTCTAAATTGGTGTCTCCCTTCTCCACTAATTTTCCTCCATTTTTTCATTCACACTTTTTCATATACTTTCAACCCAACAATCCCCAATATGAATGGAAAATGGCTATTTTTTGTAAAATTTTTATGGACAAGTATGTGATCATCAAGCAAAGACTGATTGCATCTAGATAAGTGGGTTTTCCTTTGAACTTTCCGTAGTGAAAATGCATCGGATGCACTCGATCAATCGATAGATTTGATATCTTTGAGCCGTCGATCTTTAGTGTACACCTATACAGCACATGTCACACAACCAACCTTTTACCATTTATGGTTCTCACGATTTTTTTCTTTTCAGCCATGAGCACGTCCCGGTTTATGAGAGCTTAGAGAATAGGCCTTTACTAACATTCTCCTTGAAGCGTCTTCCACTTCACCCTCACATAGAAGATTTCTAAATGTTCAATCCTATAGATTAAACTATTTGGTCAAATATGCCAAATTTAGATAATCATTAAAAGACTTTTCACCTTAAGTCTTATCCTTGTTTACTAAACATTGTCTACATCATGAGAATGGGTTGGGTAATTGACAATGTTGAACCTGTCAGACACAACTTTGTTTGATCTCCTTGAACCTAGCTCTTGGGATCTCCAGTATGCTAGGTAGAGTTACCGCCATGCTAACTTGTCCTAGGCCTTAAACCCATTCCTTTGGATGTCCTTTCCACTCTTTCTCTAGATAAGCCTTTTGTAAATAGATCCGACACATTATCCTTTGACTTTACATATCAGCAGTGATAATTACACTAGAGAGAAGTTCTCTAACAGTATTATGTCTCCGTCGTATATGATGAGATTTATCGTTGTACATCATGCTCCCTGCCCTACCTATTGCCGCTTGGCTATCACAGTGTATACATACTGGTGCCACTAGTTTAGGCCAATAAGGAATATCTTCCAAGAAATTTTGTAGTCATTCTGCTTCTTCACCGGCTTTATCCAATGCAATAAATTCAGATTCCATTGTAGAGCGAGCAATACAAGTCTGTTTAGATGATTTCCAAGAGACTGCTTCTCCACCAATAGTAAATACATATCCACTTGTGGATTTTACTTCGTTCGATCCGGTGATCCAATTTGCATCACTATATCCTTCAAATACCGCAGGATATTTATTATAATGTAAGGCATAGTCTTAAGTGTATTTAAGATACCCCAAAACTCTTTTCATTTCCATCCAATGAGTTTTGTTGGGATTACTCGTGTACCAACTCAATTTATTAATAGCGCATGCTATGTCTAGTCGTGTACAGTTCATTATATATATTAAACATCCCAATACTCTTGCGTACTTCAATTGTGAGTCACTTTCACCTTTATTCTTTCAAAGTGCAAAGCTCATATCCAATGGAGTCTTGGCAATACCGAATTCCATATACTAGAATTTTTCAAGTATATTTTTGATATAATGAGACTGTGACAATGCCAACCCTTGTGTAGTTCTATGGATTCTTATTTCAAAAATCAGATCTACAACTCCAAGGTCTTTCATATCGAACTTACTCTCGAGCATTTATTTTGTTGCATTTATGTCAGAAATGTCTCTACTGATGATCAACATATTGGAGTTATATAAACAACAATGACTTGGAGATTTGAAGTGTCTTTAATATAAACACATTTATCACATTCATTTATCTTGAACCCGTTTTCCAACATGGTTTGGTCAAACTTCGCATGCCATTGTTTAGGTGCTTGCTTTAGTCCATACAATGACTTAATAAGTTTACACACCTTATTCTCCTTTCCTGGAACGACAAACCTTCAGGCTGTTCCATGTAAACTTCTTCCTCCAATTCTCCGTATATGAATGCGATTTTCACATCCATTTGATGGATTTCAAGACCATATACCGCTGCCAAGGCAATTAACATTCAAATTGATGTTATCCTTGTTACTGGAGAGTATGTATCAAAGTAATCAAGACCTTCTTTTTATTTGAAGACTTTTACTACAAGTCTTGCCTTGTATTTGTCAATAGTACCATCTGCTTTTATTTTCCTTCTGAAGATCTATTTAGAACCTAAAGGTTTATTTTTTAGAGGAAGATCAACCAATTCCCATGTATGGTTGCTTAAGATTGAATCAATCTCACTATTAATTGCCTCTTTCCAAAAGGATGAATCCGAATACGACATCGCTTCATTAAATATTTGAGGCTCATTTTCAAAGAGAAATGTTACAAAATCCAAACCAAATGAAGCTGACGTTCTTTGACGTGTACTACGTCTTGTATTTTCTTCATTATGTATATTCTCACTTGGTTCATCTCGAGGTCGTTTAGACCCTCCACTAGACTGTTCATGTCTAGTTTTATACGGGTAAATATTTTCAAAGAATTCAGCATTATCTGATTCAATTACTGTATTTTTATTTATATTTGGATGTTCGCATATTTGAACCAAAAACCGACATGCTTTACTGCTTTTAGCTTATCCTATGAACACGCAGTCCACAGCCTTAGGTTCTATCTTGACCCTCTTAGGCATAGGAACTTGGATCTTTGCTAGACACCCCCACACTTTGAAATATTTCAAGTTAGGTTTCCTTCTTTTCCATTTTTCATAAGGAATTGATTGTATCTTACTATGGGGAACTCTATTGAGTATACGATTGGCTGTAAGGATAGCCTTCCCCCACAAGTTTTGCGGTAAACCAGAACTTATAAGCAAGGCATTCATCATTTCCTTTAAAGTTTGGTTTTTTCGTTCCGTAATCCCGTTAGATTGAGGTGAATATAGGGTTGTAGTTTGATAGACAATTCAATTCTCTACATATATTTTGGCGAAGGGAGATTCATATTCTCCACCCCTATAACTTCTTATCATTTTTATCTTTTTCTCTAACTAATTTTCTACTTCAGTTTTGTATTGCCTAAAGTATCTATTGCTTCATCCTTACTATTTAGCAAGTAGACATAACAATATCTAGTGCAATAGTCAATAAAAGTTATGAAATACTTTTTCCCACCATGTGATGGTGTTAACCTCATATCACAAATGTCAGTATATACTAAGTCTAAAGAATTGAAATTCCTTTCAACGGACTTGTAAGGATGCTTTGCATACTTTGATTCCACACACGTTTGACACTTTGATTTATTGCACTCAAAGTTTGGCAAAACTTCTAAGTTAATCAATTTTCATAACATTTTATAATTAACATGGCCTAAACGTTCATGCCATAAATTATAAGACTCAAGCAAGTAAGAAGAATTTAAACTTTTATTTATTTCAACATTCATTACATTTATCTTATAAAGGACCTCGGTGAGATAGCCTTTCCCTACATACACTTCTTCTTTGCTAATTACAATTTTTCCAGAAATGGTTACACATTTGAATTCGTTCTTATCTAAAAGTGAAACAGAAATCAAGTTCCTACGTAATTCTGGAACGTACAAGATATTGTTAAGTGTTAAGACCTTTCCTGAAGTCATTTTCAAGCCCACTTTTCCTATTCCTTCTGCCTTAGTCATAGCAGAGTTAGCCATGTAGATCATTTCTTCCACTTGAGCCAGAGTGAATGATGAAAACAACTCTTTGTTGGCACAAATATGGTGGGTGGCACCAGAATCCATCCACCACTCGTGAGGATTCCCCACCAAGTTGCATTCTGAAAACATAGCACACAGATCATCACATTCTTTGTTAGACTCAATCATATTTGCTTGGTCCTTTTTCTTGCCTTTCTTAGGGCCACGATAATCCGTGGACTTATGGACAATATTGCCACAGTTGAAGCACTTTCCCTTGAATTTCTTCTTGGGTTGATGGCTTTATTGTTCAACTTTCTTCCTTTTCTTAGAATTGTTTTGGTCATCTTCTACAATTTGTGCTCCATTAATTGTAGAATTTCCTTTTGACCTTCTATCGACAACCTTATTATCCTCTTCAATACGTAGTAGGACAATAAGATCTTTGACAGTCATCTCCTTGCGTTTGTGCTTCAAGTAGTTTTTGAAGTCTTTCCACATAGGTGGTAGCTTCTCAATGATTGCTGCTACTTGAAATGCATCATTCACAATCAAACCTACAAAACAGTTTATGTGAGTACTAAGAACATTTTCAATTTGTTCAACTAAGGTATTTTTCAAAGATATACCTTCTACTAGGAGATCGTGAATAATTACTTGCAATTCCTGCACTTGAGAGACAGCCGATTTGTTATCTATCATTTTAAAGTCCAAGAACCTTGCAACAAATAATTTCTTAATTCCCTCATCCTCTGTCTTGTATTTTCGTTCTAGTGCCCCCCACAATTCCTTCGATGTCTTAGTTCCACTGTAAACATTGTAGAGGTCATCTTGGAGACCACTCAATATATAATTCCTGCAAAGGAAGTCCGAGTGTTTCAAAGATTCTATAATCATGAAATGCTCTTTGTCCGAGGTTTCCTCGGGCACTTCAGGAGCATTATCACTAGTGAACCTTTGAAGGCATAGAGTGGTGAGGTAAAAGAACATCTTTTGTTGCCATCGCTTAAAGTTAATGCATGCAAATTTTTTGGGCTTCTCCACAGGCGCTATTGGTTGTGGAGCATTTTCTCGACTTTTTGAGGCAATACTAGTTCCCCCCGCAGTCGTAGCTACATCTTGCATTTGACTTTCGTTAGTCATTTTTCTTGTCACCATAAGACAATAAAATTTAGTATTTTCAGAATACTATTTATAAAGTTAAGCAACTTTAAACTCTTCTTCTTGTTTCTAGTTAACGATGAAGTTTTTATGACTTCCAATCATCAATCGAATGATATTTAACTTGTGATGAAGATTTCGTGTCTTCGAATCACTAGTTAAATTCAAATAGAGTAGAAATCTTAAAGCTTTAATCTCCAAAAACAAGCAATACAGATTCTGGAAAAGGCTATTCCTTAAGATTGTTATCTATTATGTATTCAGGTACAAGAATCTGTATATAAGAAACACAAACTTCAACACTTGTTCAAGTCCAAGACAAGAACACTCTTGAAGTTCTGTAACACCTTCAACACTAGATTACGAATAATCTATCTAAGAAGTGTGTTAAGATTCAGAAAAGAGATGAAATAAAATTTAAGACTAAGTCCTCCGAATTCACGGAGTGTCCTTAAGGAATAATTCCCCTCACTGTACCCGAGGTTTTGGAATCTTCCTCCCAGGACAAAATGGACTTCAATACGAATAAGAGACCTCAAATTGTTGGATTCAGCGAACTTACTCAACGATTTGATAGATCACACAAAAAGTTTTTCAAGACAAGAAAAGAGTTTGTATTTCAGAAAAATTTATACCTAAACCTGTAGATGAAATCAGGTTTATATAGCCAACATGTGCCTCTTCTGAAAAGTGGCAATGGTTCACTTAAAAGGTGTGACCTTTCTAGAAAAGCCATGTCTATTCGTCCAAAGAATATGTCTTTTCCGAATAGGCATACCATTTCATAAATAAGTGTGTCATTTCATTGAAGGGTTGCATCCCTTCGCTTACGTACTGCACTATTTTGAAACACTGTTTTGAAATCTGCATACATGTATATAAATGGACTATCAAAACACAGAAAAATTTTGCACTTTCCCCTTTGGTATTTTCGAACTAAATTTCTGTCAAATAAACTTTGTCCAAAAAGATAGATCTCATCCAAATCCGAAGCCGAAACTGAAGCCGAGCCGAGCGAGCGACGACAACGACGACGTGATGCATCTCTTATTTCTTGCCTCACTTATCATGTGGAGTAAGTGTCCCTTACTTTAAACACTCGCAAATTCTCTTCTTCCACCAATGTGGGAGAATGAGTGAACTTTCCAATTTGGGAGTACACTTTCTAAATTGGTGTCTCCCTTCTCCACCATTTTTTCTCCATTTTTTCATTCACACTTTTTCATATACTTTGAACCCAACAACAATAACACCAACCAGCATCATATATCTAAATTGAGTAAATTCTTTGCAAGTATAAAATAGATATCTTCGTCACTATAAAATGTCTCTTAATAATGGAAGCTTCTTTAATATGACTTAGCTCCTCAAGATTGACAAAGATTTTCACATTCTCTTAAAAGTCATCATTGCTTCTTCACTCCACCTCTCCAACCACACTATACTAATGTGACTTTGTTCTTTTTTCCTAATATTCATTATATGCAAGTTAGAAAGTAATTTCAGAATCATTAATTATTTTAATAGTGCAAAGATTGAAATAGTTTTGAAGAAACTTTTTTGAAATAATCCAAATGACCTCTTAGTAATATTTTCTATATGCAATTCAATTTTGATATGATCGCATGCAGATTTAATAACTGTAAATATGATGAAGCTAAATCCAATACTACTTGTGCATCAAAGGGAAGTCCTCAATACTGAATTCCAAACCGTACCTGAATTGTTTTCAAAAACTCCCATGGGAAAAAGGGGTTTCATCTGAACCCTTGGGTGAAAATCCTAACTCCACCGTAGCATGGAGTCTAACTCCCTTTTAAAAATTTCATGTTTTTTTGACATTTTTGGGACATCCCAAAATTCTAAAATCAGACACAAGGTATGCGTAATTTTATTTTTTCAACATCTTAAATTTTAGCCTAACATAATGACAAAATGATAGTATCACTCTTAATATATATATTTTTTATTATTTATGCTTTTACTAAATTCAGAACCCACAGACTTCAAATCCTCGCTCCACATCTACCCATACTATGATCTGCAGGCTGCAGAGAAATGTAAACCACAGCCAAATATTCAGAAAGCTAACATAATAAAGTGAAAGGAACAATAAGGATGAACTATCCTATTCTAGCCGTACTCACGCACTAAAGCACTATACCGTATATCACTGGTCAATATATAAATAAAATGGTAGAAGAATGATATACTAGTAGTATACAAGACCAAGAAATGAATATACAACATGAATAACAAAGAAAGAAAGGGATATACGATAATACTATAACTAACTCTCTCTCCCTCTATATATATAGAGAGAGGTAGATATATAAATAGAGAGAGTGACTCAAAAGTACAACCTACGATAGTCTTACTAACATCTTAATGTCTCTTAATCATACTAGGAACTAGCACTGGCATAATCAAGATCCCTAATTCAAATGTCTAAAGATGAGATAATTATCCATAATAAAATAATCATAAGAGAAAGGAATCAAAATCATACCTTGAATCTCAGTACTAGCCCAATAATCATCCTGCCACAAACTAATCATAATAAAAATAATATAGTAACTGACTAGTCCGAACAAATAATACCCAACCGCACCCCATAATCTGAAAGGCTCAATCAATACACAACACACAACACACAACAAACAACACTCATAACCTATACTTATCCAACTCCCCATAAAGCTGATAGATATGGGGACCAAATAACATACTGGTGATAGGCAATGCCCATGCAAGAATGAATGCAAAGTAAATTCCTAATACCATAACCAATCCAAGTGCCATAGTGTAACCCAATGTATACGCCTCCTCCATCTTGATAGCTTGCAAAGGAAGGACCTATAGTGACCTTTTTTCTCCAGCACGATGGCTCACAGAAAAAGGGCTATTAGGGGGTTCGGAAGTACTAATATACACTAATCCAATCTCGATCCAAGATTTTTAATAATCATCATCATCATTATTATTAATCAACCCCATCCAGTATTGGAGAGATGTATATATAATAAATGCATGAACTTGTACAGTGGATAAAAGAGTATAAGTCTGTAGATCTGTTATCCGAGGTAAACTCTCCAACTAAATCATTATAAAAGTATAAAAAGGATCAGAATCTCTCTCGATTGAAGTAAATAGTAATAGTAAAATCATGGATCGAAATATATCTTGGTCAAATCTCTAAAATAGCATTTTTAGTATCAAATGCTTATCGATCATCCATTAAGGTGGTACGACTCCTGTTATGAAAGAATCTGTTTTAAAAGTAAAAAGTAGGAATAAATCCCTTTTTAAAAAAATAGTAGTAAATTCATGATTTTAGTTGGAATCATACCATTAAGTGAGCATGAATGTTCTAAATTTATGCATGTCATCACCAGTATCTAAATAATATAATTATAAGCGTCTAAACATCCATAAACTACGTCTACGTCCTTTACAAGGTTAACTCACTCACTCAGAATTCAACTAATATCGTTATCATGACCTTGAGCACAATAAGATATCTATATCTAAATATATATATATAGCATAACCAAAATACTATAATCCAAGAAAACACGTTAATCCACCAATCAAGTAGTAGACCTAATCTCAACTATTTCTAACATGCTCATAACCTAAGGTAATGGGATTCTATAACCATAACAGGTATTCTATCCAAGGGTTGATCCATCATTATATCCCCCGAATTCATAGTCTAGGTTTAGTCATGGTGTTCTACCCATAATCACATCCTAACATTCTTACCTAGCATGTAATATATATAATACACTATCTCTTGAAGAAAAGTAGACAGAAGCCTACCTCGGCCAAATTGCAAGTTCATAAATCATCCACAAATCGTTCGTATTTGCTCCACGATCTCAAAATACTGCCAGTCTATTAAAATAGTCATCTACACATCATAAGGAGTCAAACAAGATTCAAATTGCTATTTAAATGATCGGGTCAAATTTGGGATAAAAAATAGGCCTATCTGCCTCGCATCAAAATTAAAAATTAAATTTGTCACGAGGTTACTCGAAGAACAAGAAAGGTGTGCTCAAAAGTTGAGCACAAATGGTTCATGAATCGGGGCCCAAATCAGCCCCTAAACTTTAGGATTAAATACCTAATTTCTAAGAATTTAATATGAAATAGAATGAAAATTGACAAGAAAATTAATGAAAAATGACTAAAGAGTGTTAGGGTAACTTACCTTAACTTCAGTGGATGACTCCTCATTTTTCCTCTCTTCAAGCTCCCAAAATAGTATGGAAATGGGGGAGAAAATGATAAAAATTTCAGGTGAAGAAGAGGACTTAAACCAGGTGTCACTAAAATGGTAAGCCAACCACTAAAGTGGTCTGGCACGAGGTGCGAGTACCATGAAAGCAGTGCCTATGCCGCTTAAGCGATGTCTGTTTAAGTAAACATTGATCGTCTAAGAGTCCCTTGGACAAATGGACAAGGCCTCTAAAGCGACAATCATTTAAGTTATTGCACCAGCAACCTGATGCATCAGATTTTCAAAGTCTAAAATGGACACTGACTGAATGCTCGGGATTCATTCGAAACTCCATGCATGCACAAATGAACTATGCGACCATACCAAATTCGATATTTCCGACTCAAGTGGAACCATCAAAACTTTCATTCGAAATCATTACAACTAATTGTGAAGCCCACATGTATAGTTTCATTTTTCATATAATCCACTTAATAGCACAAAACGAGTCTGGATGCCTCGAAACTTGAATCAAGGGTCCTCCTAGCCTAAAATCAATGCTCCATAGCGGATGTGTGTTGTCAAAATTCTCATCTGAGATCTTCTAGTAGGAGTTTTGATCCGAGACCAATTCTTTAACATCGAAAGCTTCAAAATAGAAAAAACAAGCCTAAAATTCAAACGAATTGTTCGATAATCAAATTGATAGTTCCATAAGTCACAAATAACCTATAGTAGTTGTGAAAAAACTCGAAACACCAAAAATACATGAAAATCAAGAAAATGACTTAAAAGGTCATTATAATATTATTATACTCATAATATTCTTGGTATAAGTTACTGGAATAATATTGAAAGATTTTATACTATTTAAATATACTTGATATAAATTACTAGTAATTATTATTATTATTATTATTATCATCATCATAATAATGTATATAATTAGTAAGATATTATTACACTAAGAATATTATTGGTATAAAATATTGGTATAGATAGTAAAAAACGTTATACCATTTATACATACTTGATATAAATTATAAGTAATAAATATTCAGTATATTATATTCTAAATATAAGTAATATAAAATATTTGGTATAAATCCTTTGTGTTAATCTTAAAACGTTGAGAGAAGATCGCACTTGTTTTTTCTCAAAAAAATAAATAAATTATATTTGGTCTATTTCAAATTATTTTGTGTTAGGGACAGAAAGATCTGGATTTTAAATATGTATTTTGTTTTAGAGTTGTAAAGAATCCCTTAATTTTAGCTTAACTAACAATTTATTATAACATTAAATTAGGAATTATAGTTATCCCGTTTAATTTTTTAAAAACGGCTATATAAGTAGAAAAAAAATCTTTTCATATTTGTAATATTGATAAACTGTTGTTATCTAGGTAGTTAAGTCTTAAGAATAGCCTTATCATGTAATTTTTCTAACTTTAAACTACCCAATGTTGTACAGAACATGGTTATGATCGAGGGAAAAGGATATGGGGTGTCCATTGAAAAAAAAATAAGGATAAATTATATAATACCACATTTGATTTTATCATTATTATTTAAAACTTTAATTCTTTAAAATAATTATATAAATTTCTGATTTATCTTCTCTCTCTAAAATACAAGGATACATCACAAAAAAGGGAAAATGCACTGCTATTTACTCTCTACTACAATATTCTCCTCCATTCCATTCATTTCTCCACCACAACAGCAAGTAATTCTCCACTAAATTAAAACTCCATCCATACCCAATTCACAATTCCCACCAAATTAATGACCACAACCACCTCTTCTTCCCAATTCATGACAATAACCAATTACTGCCACCTCTTCTTCCCCTTCTCCTCAATTATTGCCATCTCTTCTTCCCCTTCTCCTCAATTATTGCCATCTCTTCTTCCCCTTCTACTCAATTACTAATAATCTCTTATTTTTATCATAATTAAAAAAACTTGATCATGATGACACTTATCGCAGCCCAACCTTGATAAGTAATCCGATCATTCAAATTGATAAAGAAAATACAAAAATAGTTAAGGCGAGTCTTCTAAAATTAATTCAAATAACACCAGGCATAAATGAAACAAAAATCTGAATAACATAACATAAAAACCCAAAGAAGTGGTATCAAAGTGTAGAGCATCTAATATATCATCTAACTACACATAAAATGCAATTTTTGTCTTTGAAAATAAGTAAAGACATAATAAGGTAAAAGGAGGTTCGAAAATCGACTATGATATCTAGAGCAACCCAGTACCTCGATCATAATCTAAAAAAGGACGATTAGCCACCTCGAGACATACACAATCTAGGATCTGCACCGAAAGGGAACTATAGGGATGAGTACGTTCCACTTATACTCAATATTTATCATAGGTCGACTGGTCAAAGAAAAAAATAAGATAAGTAAAATGTACTATGAGCACGTAACCTGCAGGAAGAATAGTCCCAAACGCAGCCTACACTGTCTTTGCTAACAGTTCTAAAATATAAATACACGAAAAATAAAAAAGACACAGATATATACAAAATACACTTAAACTAAGCACAAGTAAAGAAAACTAGGAAAAATAAGCAAGATGTGTATACAAGTGCAATGCAATACAATATGGATGGGATGGTGATGTGCCATGATTTAAACGGAGTTACTAAATTTCGTTGACTGACGGAATATTACTGATATCTGACAACTGACTAAATTCATGAGATCATGGAGATTTTCTGAGTCATAAAACTGTCTAAAGTCTTAGGATTCATAGCTTGACTGAGAGTATTGTGGAAACATGGCATAGCTCTAGAACACAGCTAATATTTTAGGTACAAGTAACCCCAGGACTCGATGGAAAGAAAACTGACCAAGCATAACTTACTTGAACATATAACTAACATCATAATCCATAATACATTTATAGAAGAATTCCATCAAAACATGTGATAGGAATAACTTTTACATACAGGGGGATTTCATGATATCATACTAGTTGGGCATTGTTCTTTCATCTAGGTATTTAATCAAACATATGGTAGGCATAGCATATGTAAACAACATTATACAATAATTAATCATCATGATTCATCTCTAATTTCATCATCTAGGGTTTATTCATAGGTTCACATGAATATACATCTATACAAATCAATTCCACATAAAATTGATCACCCAACATGGATTTGAATTCTATTGATCATTCTCAACATAAACAAAATAATCCCAACATGAAATTCATAAAGAAATCCATAAACTTAAACTTAGAAAAGAGATTCTTAGGCTTCATGGATGAAAGGAGTCCATGAATGAACACTATGCATACCTTAGTTCGTGATTTCATAAAGATTGACGGAGGAAACTTTCTTAGAATTGGATCTTCTGTGAAAACCCTAGCTTGTTCTTGAGAGGTTTTTGAGAGAAGAGAGTGTACTTTGGATGTAAAGTGGCTGAATCACGTGTTGAAGGGCTTAAATAGGGGTGGGAATTTGACCCTTTTAACCCTGGACACATTATTTAATTTTAATAAAATTTTCCCGAATTGGACCCCTGGCGCGATGTGGCGCTATCGCATCGTGTCACTAGATTTTAACAATTGGGAAACTGAGGGATGGCACAGCGCGGATCCATCGCATTTCTCCTTCTTTTGTGACCTGGAACTTTGGCACGATGCGGAGGAAATCGCGCTAAGACACTGGAAAAGAAAAATTCTTAATTTGGTCCCTGGCGCGATGCGCCATAATCGTGGACCCCTACTAGAATTTTCCAAATGCCATTTCCTTTTGTGGCGCAGTGCGCCACTGACTAATATGGTGTTGTTCTATGACGAAAACTTAAAATAGTCGTAACTTCTGACCCGGTTTTCAGATTTGGGCGAATCTTATATCGATGGAAAGCTTATTGAATTTCCCACATGAAAAAAAGTGAAAATCTTGAAAATTCCTCATGGAACAACCATCATTCAATTTAAAAGCTAACACTAGACATTCTTAAGATGAAATTAGCTAGGAAAAGTATGGGGTATTACAATAGCTCCCCCTTGAGAACATTCATCCTCGAATGAGACTGACTGAGAGGGGAGAAAAGACAACTAACGTACACGCTGAACATGAATAACTGGAACATGATCTCATGACTTACATGACTAAGCTGAACACATAATAGTGAACATGCATATCTGATGCATGTGTAACTGATTCATGAATGCATGACTGAGTGTTCCGAAGAACTAAGTTTCTCACAATGAGAATGCATGTCTGATGGATAATTACATAACTGAACTGATACATGAGTGCATGGCTGAATATGCAATGGTACTTGATACCAAGTTTATAATGGGAACATGAGCATGAAACTGCATACCAAGTTTGTGATGAACACTGAATATGAAACTGAGTAAGATTAAGAAGAACTGTTACCTTGATCTTGATCTGAGTTGGCGAAGAAGAGGTAAGGATATATGGTACGTATGTCTTCCTTTCCTTCCCAAGTATCCCCATAGACTAAATAATTTCTCCAAAGAACCTTAACTAGAGGTACTTCTTTGTTCCTCAATCTACGAGTCTGATAGTCTAAGATTTCAACTGGAATCTATTCATAAAAGAGTGTTCTAAACATCAATGCTCTAAATAGGGACTACAATTGATGGTTCACCTATGCACTTCTTGAGAAAAGAGACATGAAAGACTGGATGAACTGAGGCTAGATCTGAAGGCAATTCAAGCTCATACACTACCTTGCCGAATCGACTGAGAATCTTGAAGGGACCAATATATCGAGGACTGAGCTTCCCTTTCTTGCTGAACCACTTCACTCCCTTTATGGGAGAGATATTTAGATAGACATGATCACTAATTTCAAACTCGAGATCTATTCTATGAACATCTGCATAAGACTTCTATCGGCTCTGAGCAGCCCGGAGTCTTTCTCTAATCAATTGGACTTTTTCTAAGGCATCGAATACTAAGTCAGGCCCTATAAATGAAGCCTCACTAACTTCAAACCAATCAATTGGAGATCTACATCTCCTACTATAGAGAGCTTCGAATGTAGCCATCTGAATACTGGAATGATAACTGTTGTTTTATGCAAACTCAATCAAAGGTAAGTGGTCATCCCAACTTCCCTTGAAATCAATTTTACATGCCCTTAGCATATCTTCTAACATCTGAATGGTCCTTTCTTCTTAACCATCTATATAAGGATAAAAGGTTGTACTAAGATGAACTTGGGTACCAAGACCCTTTTGGAATGCTTTCCAAAAATAAGAGGTGAACTAGGTACCTCTGTCTGAGATAATGGACAATGGAACACCGTGCAATCTGACCAACTCCTTGATATAGAGTTTGGCTTAATCCTTGACTGAATAAGAGGTATGAACTGGAAGGAAATAAGTTGATTTGGTGATTCTATCTACAATGACCGAGACTGAATCATGCTGATGACGAGTTCGAGGCAAACCCATCACGAAGTCCATATTCACAACTTCCTACTTCCAGGTAGGAATACTGAACTCCTATATAGGACCACTAGGCTTCTGATGCTCTATCTTAACTTGTTGACATGTAGAGAACTTAACCACAAACTCTACAATGTCTCTCTTCATCCCACTCCACCAATAGATTTCCTGTAAGTCGCGGTACATCTTTGTGGCCCCTAGATGAATAGAGTAGTGCGCACCATGCGCTTCTGCAAGAATTCGCTGCCTTAATCCATCTACACCTAGAACACAGAGACGACCCTGACAACAAAGAACATTATCTCCCCTTTGGGAGAGAACCTCTACTTTCTGATCCTAAACTGATTCTTTCAACATGATAAGGCTGGTATCTCTATCTTGCTTTTCTTTCACCTCAGAAACTAGAGATAATTCTGAACTACTCTGAATCGATTTATCACCCTCTTCTGTATCGACTAAGCAAATGCCTAGTCTGGCAAGTTTATGTACTTCCTGAGCTAACTTCTTCTCACTGTCCTCAACATGAGAAACACTACTCATGGATATTCTACTGAGAGCATCGGCCACTACGTTGGCCTTGCCTAGATGATAGAGAACACTTATGTCATAATCTTTCAAGATCTCTAGCCACCTTCTCTGACAAAGATTGAGATCTTTCTGAGAAAAGACATACTGAAGACTTTTATGATCAGTGAAAATGTCTACATAAACACCGTATAGATAATGCCTCCAAATCTTCAAGGCAAAGACTATGGCTACTAACTCAAGATCATGAGTAGGATAATTTCTCTTATGGGGCTTAAGCTGTCTTGAGGCATAGGCTATGACCTTACCATACTGCATGAGGACATAACCCAAACCTACTCTGGATGCATCACAATACATTACGAACCCATCTGGGAGAGCTAAGACTGGAGCTGAGGTGCGTCAAGTCTTCAACTCCTGAAAACTCTTCTCGAAAAGATCTGACCACTGAAACTTGACTTTTTTTTGAGTTAACATGGACATAGGGGATGAAATAAAAGAAAATCCTTCAATAAACCGTTTGTAATAGCTGGCCAAACCCAAGAAACTCGTAATATCTGATGGAGAGACAGGGCGAGGCCAGTTTCTTACTGCTTCGATCTTTTGAGGATCCACTCTAATGCCATCACCGGAAATGATAGGACCAAGAAATGCTACTGACCTTAGCCAAAATTTGTACTTACTAAATTTGGCGAATAGATGATGATCTCTGAGATTCTGCAGTACTATTTTGAGATGGTCTGCATGATCATGCTCACTACGGGAATAGACCAGAATATCATCTATGACGACTATGATGAACATGTCCAAGTACTAGTTGAACACACGGTTCATCAAGTCCATAAAAACTGTTGGGGAATTGGTTTGACCAAAGGACATAACTAAGAATTCGAAATGACCATACCGAGTATGAAAAGCTATTTTTGGAATGTCACATTCTCTAACTCTGAGCTGATGATAGCCGGATCTGAGGTCTATCTTAGAGGAGTAACTGGCACCCTGAAGTTGGTCAAATAAGTCATCTATTCTGGGAAGAGGATGCTTGTTCTTGACCGTGACCTTATTGAGTTAACGGTAGTCTACACACGTTCTAAGAGATCCATCTTTTTTGCGCACGAATAATACTGGAGCACCTCATGGGGAAATGCTGGGCCTGATGAATCCCTTATCTAAGAGATACTTCAATTGTTCTTTTAGTTCTCTGAGTTCTAATGGTGCAATTCTATATGGCAAAATAGATATAGGCTGAGTATCTGGAAGGAGATCAATATCGAAGTCAATTTCCCTTTCGGAAGGAATTCCTAGAAGATCTTCGGGAAAGACATCTGAATATTCACCTACAACTAGAACTGATTCAAGGCTGGGAGTTTTGAAACTAGTGTCCTTAACTTGAACAAGATGATAGACACATCCTTTAGATATTATTTCCTTGCCCGAAGGTAGGAAACAAGTTGACCCCTGAAAGCGGATACACTACCCTTCCACTCAAGGACAGTTATATTTGGGAACTAAAACTAGACTATTTTGTTTCTGCAGTCGACTGTGGTATAGTAGGAATGAAGCCAATCCATGCCGAGAATGACGTCAAAATCAGTCATCTCTATTTCGACCAAGTCTGTTGAAGTGACTTTCTACAATATCATAATCGGACAGTTTTTGTATACCAACCGGGCTATGATGGTTTTACCTACTGGGGTAGAGACTAAAAAGGGCTCTGCTAGGATTTCAGGACTGATTCCAAAATTGCCTGCTAAATAGGGAGTAAAAAAAGACAAAGAAGCTCCTGGATCTAGCAAAGCGTAGACATGCACATAAAAGATATGTAACGTACCAGTAACTACATCAGGAGAATTTTTCTGATCTTATTGGGACTGAAGAGCATAGAGACGATTTGAGCATTGCCCACTAGTAGTACTGGTGGTGGCACCCTACTGATTTAGGTGACCAGACTGAGATGAGGAGCGATTTTGTTGACCCTGAGGACTTGGATAAGGACAGTCTCTGAATCTGTGGCCTGGCTTGCGATATTTAGAGAAAATACCACTGCCAGCTTTGCAAATACCTTAATGGTGCTTGCCATAAGTCTGGCAAAGAGGATAGGTACGGGTACTGCTAATATTGCCCTGGGACTTAGAGCCTGGCACTCTGTATTTGTTACCCCCTCTAAACTTAGGAACTGGAGCACTGGCTGTAGAAGGAGATGAAACTGATGACTTAGGACAAAATTAAGAACGGTTTCCTCCTTCTGACTTAGGCTGAGCGAAGTTAAAACTACCTGTTTGTGCCCTCTTATTTTGTTTCTCTCTCTGCTTAATCTTCTTCTCCTCTATCTGCTGAGCATGAGTCATAAGCTTGGCTAAAGTCATGTCACTATTCAGCATGGCAGATCTGCACTCATTTACCATGCTATCATTTACCCCTGAAACAAACTTACTCATCTTGGCTCTGTTGTCTGCAACCACATGAGGGGCATATCTGGCGAATTGAGTAAACTTAAGATAATACTCTTTTACAGTCATATCTCCCTTCCTGAGGTTGATGAATTCTATCACCTTAGCTTTTCTAAGATTTAGGGGAAAGAAACTATCAAGGAACACTGAAGCAAACTCCTCCCACTCAACTGACCCTGCATCGCCTACCCTCTCTGACTTCCACAGCTTGAACCAAGTGTGAGCAACATCCTGTAAGTGATATACAGCTAGCTCATCACTCTCAACAGTAGTCACCCCGATGATGTCTGTCACCTTCTGAACCTAATTAATAAATTCCTAAGGGTCCTCATCTACCTTAGACCCGAGAAAGGATGGAGGATTCATTCGGGTCAAGTCCCAAATCCTAGCTTCGGCTGAATTGGTCACTGAGTTAGACGAAATGACTATTGGCCATTTATTTTAAGCGGCAACTGACTGAGCAAGAGTAGTGAATATGGTCCTGAACTCCGCAGGAGAAACAGGATCGCCCAAACAATCTTCGGGCTGAGGGGCTGACTGATTTCCGTTTTTTCTTTTAGGAGGCATGTTCTGTAGAAGAAAGGGAGAATGGATTAGACTGAGAGATTGACTTAAGATATGCTCACTGGCATGACATGAATACTGAAAGAGGGGAAACTATTCCTAAAACATCATATATCCTTATGTACATAAATGTGGCGCGCAACACACCCATGTACAAGACTCTACTAGATGCGGCTTTCAGACTTCCTAGGACTCTATTGAACCTTAGGCTCTGATACCAAGTTTGTAACGCCCTAAATTTGGTACCCAGAATGCTACACGATGCTCATGACCCCGAAGGACCACAAGTTAACCCATGACTGATATCTGTACCTGTAGACTGCACAAAATACTTTAAAATACGGAAACATAAACAAAAAGGCCATAAGGTTCAATACTAAACATGATCTGAATGATATAACATCTGAGTGGGGTAATAGAATACCCAAAACAAAACTTAACATACTAAAGTCTGAAACATAATAGTCTAGAAAGCCTTTAACTGACTGAACTGTCTAAGTAAGGAGTTGATGGGACAAGTCCCCAACTAACTCCAACTAATAAACTAATTAATGAGATAATAGGGAACAATCATGTCCTCAAATAATGAGGACTCACTTCTAAATCTGACTGCTGAAACTGGAATCTATTGCTGATCTGGAGCTTCTGTCTCTGAACCTATGGTATAAGACACCATAGCACAAATTTGTCAGTACTTTGAATGTACTGGTATGTATGTGAGTTAGGTTGAATGCATTGGATTCATATGCATGAACAATAATAATAACTAACTATCATGAGCATGAGAATACATGCATGGGTCATAAAAACTGATACTAATACTGTGATAACATGATTACTGAATATGAATATAACTGATAACATGAGTGACTGTATCTAACCATCCTGAATCTGAAGGAACTATCTGAGTTCCGTACTGTGTCTGAGTTGATTAACATATAATTAACATTATAATCCAAAATACATTTATAGAAACATTCCATCAAAGCATGTGATAGGCATAACTTGTACATACAAGGGGATTTCTTAATATCATACTTGTTGGGCATTGTTCCTTCATCTAGGCATTTAATCAAATACATAGTAGGCATAGCACATGTAAACAATATTATACAATAATTAATCATCATGAATCATCTCTAATTTCATCATCTAGGGTTTATTCATAGGTTCACATGATTATACATCTATACAAATCAATTCCACATAAAATTGATCACCCAACATGGATTTGAATTCAATTGATCATTCTCAACATAAACAAAACAATCCCAACATGAAATTCATAAAGAAATCCATAAACTTAAACTTAGAAAAGAGATTTTTGGTCTTCATGGATGAAAAGAATCCATTAATGAACACTATGCATACTTTGGTTCATGATTCCATGAAGATTGACGGAGGAAACTTTCTTGGAATTGGATCTTTTATGAAAACCCTAGCTTGTTCTGGAGAGATTTTTGAGAGAAGAGAGTGTACTTTGGGTGTAAAGTGGCTGAATCATATGGTAAAGGGCTTAAATAAGGGTGGGAAGTTGACCCTTTTAACCCTGAATGAATCATTTAATTTCAATAAAACTTTCCCAAATTGGACCCCTGGCGCGACGCGGCGCTATCACGCCGTGTCACTGGATTTTGATAATTGGGAAATTGAGGGATGGCACAATGTGGAGCCATCGCATTTCCCCTTCTTTTATGACCTGGAACTTTGGTGCAACGTAGAGGAAATTATGCTAAGACACTGGAAAAGGATAATTCTAAATTTGGGCCCTGGCACGACGCGCCATAATCACAGACCCCTACTAGAGTTTGACAAATGCCATTTCCTCTTGTGGCGCAGTGCGCCACTTACTAATATGGCGTTTTTCTATGACGGGAACTTAAAATAGTCGTAACTACTGACCCGGTTATCAGATTTGGGCAAATTTTATATTGATGGAAAACTTATTAAATTTCCCACATGAAAAAAAGTGACTATCTTGAAAATTCCTCATGGAATAATAATCATTAAATTTAGAAGATAATACTAGGAATTCTTGAGATGAAATTAGCTAGGAAAAGTATGGGGTATTACAGTTACTCACAGATTGTCCTTACCAGTGGCGCGTTATTGACACCCTTCTAAATAGGGTTACAGATTGGACCCCAACTTAGCTTTATTGCATTATTTGGGGTATGTCAGTTAGATGACTACTTCCCACAGTTGTAGTTATAGAACTCAGGACTGTCTGATATAATATTTCATTCTCAGTACGCAACTCAACTAGCTCCACCAGATTCAGGACTGTTAGATATAGTCACTCATATTATCAGTTATATCAGACATCATAACTCAGTTATCAGTCATATTAATCATCAGTGAATTCATGTTTTCATGATTTTAGTTACAGTTACTATGTATCATGCATGCGTTCTCGTGTTCATATTAGTCAGTTAGTAATATTGTCCATACATATGAACCCCATGCATACAACCTACCTCACATGCATACCAGTACATTCAAAGTACTGACGCATTTGCGCTATGGTGTCTTATACTATAGCTTAAGATACACGAGCTCCAGAGCATTGGTAACATTCCAGTCTCCATAGTCAGAGCTAGCAGTGAGTCCACAAGTTTCGAGGACTAGACCATTACTTTATTATCTCATTAATTAATTTATGAGTCCACAAGCTTCGAGCTCCAAATGCTACACAATGCTCATGACCCTGAAGGACCACAAGCTTACCCATGACTAATATCTGTACCTGAACACTACATAATATATTAAATGATTGCGGAAATAAAGGCTGAAAATTCATAAGGTTCAAAACTATAACATAACTTATAAAAATAAAACATCTGGATGGGGTATGAAATACCCAAAACAACTGAAATAACTGTCTGAACATGATAGTATGAAAAGCCTCTAATTGACTGAGTTGTCTGAATAAGGAGTTGATGGGACATATCCCCAACTAACTCCAACTAATAAATTAATTAATGAGATAATAAAGTAATGGTCTAGTCCTCGAAGGATGAGGACTCACTGCTAGCTCTGACAATGGAGACTGGAATGTTACCAATGCTCTGGAGCTCGTGTATCTTAAGCTATAGTATAAGACACCATAGCGCAAATGCGTCAGTACTTTGAATGTACTGGTATGCATGTGAGGTAGGTTGAATGCATGGGGTTCATATGTATGGACAATATTACTAACTGACTAATATGAAGACGAGAACGCATGCATGATACATAGTAACTGTAACTAAAATCATGAAAACATGAATTCACTGATGATTAATATGACTGATAACTGAGTTATGATGTCTGATATAACTGATAATATGAGTGACTATATCTAACAGTCCTGAATCTGGTGGAGCTAGTTGAGTTCCGTACTGAGAATGAAATATTATATCAGAAAGTCCTGAGTTCTATAACTACAACTGTGGGAAGTAGTCATCTAACTGACATGCCCCAAATAATGCAATAAAGCTAAGTTGGGGTCCAATCTGTAACCCTATTTAGAAGGGTGTCAATACCGCGCCACGGGTAAGGACAATCTGTGAGTAACTGTAATACCCCATACTTTTCCTAGCTAATTTCATCTCAAGAATTCCTAGTAGTATCTTCTAAATTTAATGATTATTATTCCATGAGGAATTTTCAAGATTGTCACTTTTTTTCATGTGGGAAATTTAATAAGTTTTCCATCAATATAAAATTTGCCCAAATCCGATAACCGGGTCAGTAGTTACGACTATTTTAAGTTCCCGTCATAGAAAAGTGCCATATTAGTAAGTGGCGCACTGCGCCACAAGAGGAAATGGCATTTGTCAAACTCTAGTAGGGGTCTGTGATTATGGCGCGTCGTGCCAGGGCCCAAATTTAGAATTATCCTTTTCCAGTGTCTTAGCATAATTTCCTCTGTGTTGCGCCAAAGTTCCAGGTCGTAAAAGAAGGGGCAACGCGATGGCTCCACATTGTGCCATCCCTCAATTTCCCAATTATCAAAATCCAGTGACACGGCGCGATAGCGCCGCGTCGCGCCAGGGGTCCAATTTGGGAAAGTTTTATTGAAATTAAATGATTCATTCAGGGTTAAAAGGGTCAACTTCCCACCCTTATTTAAGCCCTTTAACATGTGATTCATCCACTTTACACCCAAAGTACACTCTCTTCTCTCAAAAATCTCTCCAGAACAAGCTAGGGTTTTCATAAAAGATCCAATTCCAAGAAAGTTTCCTCCATCAATCTTCATGGAATCATGAACCAAAGTATGCATAGTATTCATTAATGGATTCTTTTCATCCATGAAGACCAAAAATCTCTTTTCTAAGTTTAAGTTTATGGATTTCTTTATGAATTTCATGTTGGGATTGTTTTGTTTATGTTGAGAATGATCAATTGAATTCAAATCCATGTTGGGTGATCAATTTTATGTGGAATTGATTTGTATAGATGTATAATCATGTGAACCTATGAATAAACCCTAGATGATGAAATTAGAGATGATTCATGAAGATTAATTATTGTATAATATTGTTTACACGTGCTATGCCTACCAAGTATTTGATTAAATGCCTAGATGAAGGAACAATGCCCAACAAGTATGATATCAAGAAATCCCCTTGTATGTACAAGTTATGCCTATCACATGTTTTGATGGAATGTTTCTATAAATTTATTATGGATTATAATGTTAATTATATGTTCAAGTAAGTTATACTTGGTCAGTTTTCCTTCCATACCTCTTATTCAGCCGAGGATTATGCCAAACTCTATATCAAAGAGTTGGTCAGATTACATGGTGTTCCGTTATCCATTATCTCAGATAGAGGTACCCAGTTCACCTCTTATTTCTGGAAAACATTCCAAAAGGGTCTTGGTACCCCGGTTTTATCTCAGTATCACCTTCCATCCTCAGACAGATGGTCAAGCAGGAAGGACCATTCAGACTCAAGAAGATATGCTGCGAGCATATGCAATTTATTTTAAGGATAGTTGGGATGACCACTTGACTTTGCATACATTTGCATACAATAATAGCTATCATTCCAGTATTCGGATGGCTTTATTCGAAGCTCTCTATGGTAGGAGATGCAGATCTCCAATCGGTTGGTTTGAAGTGAGTGAGGCCTCAGTTATAGGACCTGACTTAGTATTCAATGCCTTAGAGAAAGTCTAATTGATCAGAGAAAGACTCCGGGCTGCTCAGAGCCGACAGAAGTCTTAAGTTCTCTCCCATAAAGGTAGTGAAGAGATTAAGAAAGATAGGAAAGATCAGTTCCCAATATGTCGGCTCCTTCAAGATTCTTAGTTAATTCGGCCAGGTAGCTTATCAGTTCAAATTGCCTTCAGATCTAGCCTCAGTTCATCCAGTCTTCCATGTATCTTTATTCAAGAAGTGCATAGGTGACCCAGCAGTTGTAGTCCCTATTCAGAACATAGATGTTCAAAATAGCCTCTCTTATAAAGAGATTCCAGTTAAAATCCTAGACTATCAGACTCGTTGACTGAGGAACAAAGAAGTCCCTCTAGTCAAAGTTCTTTGTCAAAATCAGTCTGTTGAGGGAGCTACTTGGGAAATAGAGGAAGAAATATGTACCAAATATCCTCACCTCTTATTTGCTAACTCATATCAAGATCAAGGTAACAATTCTCCGTAAGCTTTTTAGTTTCATGTTTAGATTTTAGTTACAAGCTTGGTATCTATGTTATGTTTAGAATTCCATTATAAACTTAGTATTAAATAACATTGCATATTCAGTCATGTATTCATATGTCAGTTCAGTTATATAATCGTGCATCAAATATGCATTCTCATTGTGAGAACCTTAGCTCATTAGAACACTCAGTCATGCATTCATGAATCAGTTACACAAGCATCAGATATGCATGTTCAGTATGATATATTCAGTTATCAGTCATGTCAGTCATGAGATCATATTCCAATTGTTCATGTTTACTATGTATATCAGTTTATATTCTCCCCTCTCACTCAGTATCATTCAAGGATAAATGTGCTCAAGAGGGAGATATTGTAATACCCCGTACTTCTACCTAGCTTAAAATCATCCTAAGAATATTAGAAACCTACATTGATATATGAATCCATTTTTTACATGTGGATTTTTTTTCAATTTTTCACTTTTTATCATGTGAGAAATTGAATTAGCTTTCCAATGATACCGATTTCGTCCAAATCCGGTATCGGAGTAAAGAGTTATAAACGTTTTATTCAGAGCTGTCAGAATCGTCCAGGTGCGATGGACAGGTTGATGGACCGTCGATCTAGTGATGGACCATCGCCTAGACCATCACAGCCAAGGCAGTGAGTCAACCTTCTAGATAAGGTACGACGGACAGGTTGATGGAATGTCATACTTGAGACAGACCGTTGCCCAAGCCGTCGCTATAAGGCAGTAAGTGTTTTTCTTGGTCCACGTACGACGGTTGAAATGATGGACCATCGAGCCAGCGATGGACCATCGTATGATCCATCACACATCCTGTTCAGTTATTTTTAATTTATTTTTAAAGGGGCTTTTTGGTCTTTTACCACCCGTTTATATACCTAGTAATATCCGACCAAGGCTCCGAAATTCATTATTCTTCCACAACATTAAAACTAGGGTTTTCTCCCTAAGAGCAATCCTTAAGCACCAAAATTCAAATCTTCTTCAAGAAACTAAGAGATTCAAATTCTTCAAGTTCAAGAAGTTCAAGAAACTCACTACCCAGGTATGCATAGTGTTCATTCATGGACTCCTTTCATCCATGAAGACCAAGAATCTCTTTTCAAAGTTCAAGTGTATGGATTTTTATGAATTTCATATTGGGTTTGTTTTTGTTCATGTTGATGATGACCAATTGAATTTATTCCTTGTTTAGTGATAAATCGTAAGTGGAATTAATTATTATAGGAGTAGTTTCATGTGAATCCATGATTAAACCCTTGAATGGTGAAATTGGAGTTGAATCATGATGTTTACTTGTTGTGTGATGTTGTCTACATATACCATGCTCACCATGTGTTTGATTAAATGCCTATGTGAAGAAAAAGTGACCTAGTAGTATGATAGTATGAAATCCTCATTTATGTACAAGTTTATGCATATCAATTGTTTGTTGAAATGCCTCACTAAATGAATTAGGGGTTGTGATATTGGTCATGTATTCAAGAAAGTCATGCTTTGTCAGTTTCTTTCCATCGAGTCCTGGGGGTACTTGTACCCGATAATTTAGCTGTGTGCCTAGAGCCAATGTCATATTTTCAAGATACTCTCAGTCAAGCCATGTTCAGTAGAATTCAGTTAGTCTCATGATTCAACAAAACTCAGTAATCTCAGTAAATCTCAGTCAGTTATTAGATCTCAGTAATATTCCATCTGTCAGCGAAATTTAGTTAGCTCAGTCCAGTCAGTTCAGTTAATCATGTTCAGTGTCTATCCAGATGGGAGTAAAAATTAGCTTCGAGCGAATCCAAGGATGAGAACCCACCTATTATATGAGGGTGTGATTCTTAGAAGCAATCCTTGCGTTCCAAAACTACGTAGCCATTGCAGGTTGAGACATCATAGCCTATTATATGAGGGTAGATGAGGTGGTTTAACCTGTTATATGAGGGTTGCCACTGTTCTCACTAGAGTTACCTGCTATATGAGGGTTACTCACAGATTGTCCTTACTAGTGGCGCGGTATTGACACCCTTCCAATTGGGGTTACAGATTGGACCCTAACTCAGCTTTATTGCATTATTTGGGGCATGTCGGTTAGATAACTATTTCCCACGGTTGTAGTTATAGAACTCAGGATAGTCTGATACAGTCATTCAGTATAAGTATGGAACTCAGCTAGCTTCACCAGATTCAGGACTGTCAGATACAGTCACTTATGTTATCAGTTATAATAGACATCAAAACTCAGTTATCAGTCATATTAGTCATCAGTAAATTCATGTAGTCACAATTTCAGTTACAGTTACTATGTGTTCATGCATGAATTTTCACATTTATATTAGTCAGTTAGTCAGTATTATACATGTATATGAACCCCATGCATTCAGCCTACCTCACATACATACCAGTACATTCAAAGTACTGACGCATTTGTGCTATGGTGTCTTATACCATAGGTTCAGAAGCACGAGCTCCAGAGCATCAGTTGCATTCCATTCTTTGCAGTCAGAGTTAGCAGTGAGTCCTTATCCTTTGAGGACTTGACCATTACTTTATTATCTCATTAATTAATTTATTTGTTGGAGTTAGTTGGGGACATGTCCCATCAACTCCTTATTCTGACAGTTCAGTCAGTTAGAGGCTTTTCAGACTATCATGTTCAGACAGTTATTTCAGTTGTTTTGGGTTTTCATACCCCATCCAGATGTTATATTTTTATTAGTTATGTTACAGTTTTGAACCTTATGGCTTTTCAACCTTTATTTCTGCATTCATTCAGTATATTATGCGGTGTTCAGGTACAAATATTAGTCATGGACTAGCTTATGGTCCTTCGGGGTCATAAGCACCATGTAACATTTTGGGAACCAGATTTAGGGCGTTACAAACTTGGTATTAGAGCCTAAGGTTCAATAGTATCCTAGGATGTCCGAAAGCCGTATCTAGTAGAGTCTTGTGCATAGGTATATTGCACGCCATATTTATGTGTAGGAGGCAATAAGATGTTTTAGGAATAATTTCCCTTCTTTCACTATTCATGTCATGCCTGTGAGCATAATCTCTAGTCAATCTCTGTATCTAGTCTAATTCGTTTATCCCTTTCTTTTACAGAACATGCTTCCTAAGAGAAGAAAAGGGAATCAGTCAGCCTCTCAGCCCAAAGTACCTTTGGGCAAACATGTTTCTCATGCAGAGTTCAGAGCTGCATTCACTACTCTTGCCCTGTCAGTTGCTACTCAGAATGAATGACCAACTGTCATTCCGGACAACCCAGTGGCCAATCTAATTACAGCCAGGATTCGGGACTTCACCCGAATGAATCCTCCATCCTTTCTCTAGTCTAAGTCAGATGAGGACCCTCAGGAATTTATCAATCAGGTTCAGAAGGTTACTGATGTTATTGGGGTTTCAGTTGTTGAGAGTGTTGAGCTAGATGCATATCAGTTGCAGGATGTTTCTCACACATGGTACAAGCAGAAAAAGTCAAAAAAGCCAGATGATGCAGGGCCTATTGAGTGGGAGGAGTTTGTCACCGCATTCTTAGAGAGGTTCTTTCCCCTAGAGTTAAGAGAATCTAAGGTGTTGGAATTCATCAACCTCAGGCAGGGCAACATGATGATGCAAGTGTATTCTCTTAAGTTTACTCAATTAGCCAGATATGCCCCTCATGTGGTTGCAGACAGCAGGGCCAAGATGAGTAAGTTTGTTTCTGGGTGAATGATAGTATAGTCAACGAGTGTAGATCTGTAATATTGAATAGTGACATGACTTTAGCTAGGCTTATGACTCATGATCAGCAGATATAAGATCAAAAGATTAAGATGAGGGAGAAGTAGAATAAGAGAGCAAGGACAGGTAGTTTCAACTTTGCTCAACCCAAATCAAAAGGAGAAAACCATTCTCAGTTTCATCCTAAGTCATCAGTTCCAGCTCCTTCTTCAGCGAGTGCTCTAGCTCCAAAGTTTACGGATGGTAAAAAAGATAGAGCGCCAGGCTCTAAGTCTCAGGGAAGTGTTAGCAGTGCCCGCACCTATCCTTTTTTCTAGAATTGTGGCAAGCACCATCAGGGTCTATGCAAAGTTGGTAGTGGTATTTGTTTCGGGTGTGGCAATCTAGGCCACAGAGTCAGAGACTGTGCTTAGCCAGGTCCTCAGGGTCAGCAAAACTGTTCCCCAAATCAGTCTGATCTCCCAAATCAGCAGGGTGCCACCTCCAGCGCTACTAGTGGGCAACGCCCAAATAGACTTTATGCTCTTCAGTCCCGGCAAGATCAGGAAAATTCTCTTGATGTGGTTACTGGTATGTTACAGATCTTTCATGTGCATGTTTATGCTTTGCTAGATCCAGGAGATTCTTTATCTTTTGTTACTCCCTATATAGCAGTTGATTTCAGAGTCAGTCCTAATTTTCTAGCAGATCCCTTTTCAGTCTCTACCCCAGTGAGTAAAACAATCATAGCCTGGCGTGTATACAGGAACTACCCGGTTATGATATTTCAGAAAGTCACTTCTGTAAACTTAGTCGAATAAGAGATGACTAATTTTGATGTCATTCTCAGCATGAATTGGCTTCATTCTTGCTATGCCATAGTCGACTGCAGAAAAACAATAGTTCAGTTCCAGTTTCTGAATAAACCAGTCCTAGAGTGGAGGGGTAGCACTTCAGCTTTCAGAGGTCATCTTGTTTCCTACCATTAGGAAAGAAAAATGATATCTAAGGGATGTATCTATCATTTTGTTCGAGTTAAGGAAACTAGTTTTGAAACTTCTAATCTCAAATCAGTCCCAGTTGTAAATGAATATTCAGATGTATTTCCCAAAGATCTTCCAGGAATTCCTCCCGAAAGGGAAATGGACTTCGGCATTGATCTTCTTCCAGATACTTAGCCTATCTCTATTCTGCCATATAGAATGACACCAGCAGAACTCAAAGAATTGAAAGAACAGTTGAAGGATCTCTTAGATATGGGATTCATCAGGCCCAGTGTGTCCCCGTAGGGTGTACCAGTCTTATTCATGCGAAAGAAAGATGGTTCTCTCAGGATGTGCATTGATTACCGTCAGCTCAATAAAGTCAAGGTCAAGAACAAGTATTCTCTTCCGAGAATCGATGACTTGTTTTACCAACTTTAGGGTGCCAGCTATTTCTCTAAGATAGACCTAAGATCTTTCTATCATCAGCTCAGAGTTTGAGAATATGATATTCCAAAACTGCTTTTCATACTCAGTATGGTCACTTTGAGTTCCTAGTCATGTCCTTTGATCTTACCAATCCCCCAGCAGCTTTCATGGACTTGATGAACCGTGTGTTCAATCAGTACTTGGATATGTTTGTTATAGACTTCATAGATGATATTCTGATCTATTTCTACAGTGAGCGTGATCATGCAGACTATCTCAGAATCGTTCTTCAGACTCTCAGAGATCATCAGTTGTTCTCCAAATTCAGTAAGTGCGAATTTTTGCTAAGGTCTGTATCATTCCTTGGCCATATTATTTCAGGTGATGGCATTAGAGTAGATCCCAAAAGACCAAAGCGGTAAGAAACCGGCCCAGACCTGTCTCTCTATCAGATATCAGGAGTTTTTTGGGTTTGGCTGGCTATTACATGCCATTTGTTGAGGGATTTTCTTCTATTGCATCCCCTATATCCAGATTGACTCAGAATAAAGTCAAGTTTCAGTGGTCAAATCCTTGCGAGAAGATTTTTCAGGAGTTGAAGACTCAACTTACCTCAGCTCCAGTCATAGCTCTTCAAGATGGTTCAGATGGTTTCATAGTGTATTGTGATACATCTAGAGTTAGTTTGGATTGTGTCCTCATGCAGCATGGTATGGTCATAGCCTATGTCTCCAGACCGCTTAAACCCCATAAGAAGAATTATCCAACTCATGATCTTGAGTTATCAGCCGTAGTTTTTGCCTTAAAGATTTGGAGGCATTATCTATATGTTGTTCATGTAGATGTGTTCACAGATCATAAGATCCTTCAGTATGTCTTTTCTCAGATAGATCTCAATCTTCATCCGAGAAGGTGGTTAGACCTCTTGAAAGATTATGACATGAGTGTCCTTTATCATCCGGGCAAGGCTAATGTTGTGGCCGATGCTCTCAGTAGACTATCTATGGGTAGTGTTGCTCATGTTGAGGACAGTAAGAAGAAGTTAGCTCAAGAAATCCATTAGCTTACCAGACTAGGTGTTCTCTTAGTCGATACAGAAGAGGGTGACATACCCAGTTTAGTCTAGTTGAAAGAGTCAGTCAAGGATCGAAAAGTAGAGGTTTTCTCCCAAGGGGGAGATAATGTTCTTCGTAGTCAGGGTTGTCTCTGTGTTCTAGGTGTAGATGACTTAATGTAGTGAATTCTTATAAAAGCGCATGGTGCATGCTATTCTATTCATCCAGGGGCCACAAAGATGTACCGTGACTTACGGGAAATCTATTGGTAGAGTCGGATGAAGAGAGATGTTGCAGAGGTTGTGGCTAAGTGATCTTCATGTCAGCAGGTTAAGATAGAGCCTCAAAAGCCTAGTGGTTCCATGCAGGAGTTCATTATTCCTACTTGGAAGTGGGAAGTTGTGAACATGGACTTTATGATGGATTTACCTCGTACTCGTCATCAGCATTATTCAGTTTGGGTCATTGTAGACAGGATAACAAAATCATCTTATTTTTTTCCAATCCATACCTCTTATTCAGTTGAGGATTATGACAAACTCTACACCAGAGAGTTGGTCAGATTGTATGGTGTTCTGTTTTCCATTATCTCAGACAGAGTTACCCATTTCACCTCTAATTTTTGGAAAGCATTCTAAAAGGGTCTTGGTACCCAGGTTCATCTCAGTACCACCTTCCATCCTCAGATAGAATGTCAAGCAGAAAGGACCATTCAGACTCAAGAAGATATGCTGCAAGCATGTGCAATTGATATCAAGGGTAGTTGGGATGACCACTTTCCTTTGATTGAGTTTGGATACAACAACAGTTATCATTCCAGTATTCGGATGGCTCTATTTAAAGCTCTCTATGGTAGGAGATGCAGATCTCCAATCGGTTGGTTTGAAGTTAGTGAGGCCTCTGTTATAGGGCCTTACTTAGTATTCAATGCCTTAGATAAAGTACAGTTGATCAGAGAAAGACTCCAGGCTGCTCAGAGCCGACAGAAGTCTTATGCAGATATGTGCAGAAAGGATCTTGAGTTTGAGATTTGTCATTTTTTCTATCTAAAGATCTCTCCCATGAAGGGATTGAAGAAATTCAGAAAGAAGGGAAAGCTCAGTCTCTGATATGTTGGTCCCTTCAAGTGTAAGACCCCACAAAGTTCCCTCATAGTTTGAGCCTTAGAGTGTGTCCAATGAAGCATAATTTCAGCCCTAAAAGATGTTGGAGTGACTCCTAAGTGAGTATCGTGTTAACCATATAGAATTTCCCTAATTTCGGATTTTTATCATATGGGAAATTTGATAAGCTTTTCGTCGATATAAGATTCGCCCAAATCACAAAAAGGGTTGATTTGCCAATTGTCAAATTCCAGTGGAACTCTGCGATATTGGCATATCGTGCTGAGGTTCCAGGTCCCAACCAGTGGGAAAATGCGATGGCTCCGCATCGCGGTGACTCCCAGTTTACCAATTGTCAATTTCCAGTGAGCCACCGCAATAAGTGGCGCATCATGGTGGCCTATGAAATTGGGTTCCCAGTTCAATTTTTCCAGATTCATGCAAAAGCCAGAAAGGGCACTTTGGACTTTTTCCAATCCTATAAAACCATGTAAACACCAAATCAAGGCCATTTACAAGCATCCTATGAGGTTTTTCTCAAGTTTTATCTCATCAATATCCCTAAGTATCCAAAACCTCTTCCAAGAATCTCAAGAATCCACCATGGATTTTCTAAATTGAGTCAAGATTCAAGGTTCCTAAGTCAAGCGCCTCAAGAACCCTCATTCAAAAGAACAAATAGAGTTCCAAAAGTGAGAGTTCATCTAAAGCTTCTAATTCAAGGTATGTAGGATTTTAAACAAGGGTAACCCTTTCACCCTTGTGACCAAAAATATTATTTACATAGTCGAGTTTGAAGCAAAGTATGCAACATGCCAACAGGTTAAGGTAGAGCACCAAATATCGGGTGGTGTGATGCAAGAGTTTAGTATACCCACTTGGAAGTGGGAGATGATGAATATGGACTTCGTGATCGGGTTGCCCCTTTCGCGCCATCATTATGATTCTATTTGGGTTGTTGTGGATAGGCTGACTAAGTCCGCACACTTCTTTCCTGTGCATACGTCTTATACGGCTGAGGATTACGCTAGATTGTATATTCGGGATTTGGTCAGGCTGCATGGAGTTCCCTTATCTATCATTTTGGATAGGGGTACTCAATTTACTTCCCAGTTTTAGAGGGCGTTTCAGCAGGGTCTTGGTACCCAAGTTCTTCTGAGTTCTGCGTTTCATCCCCAAATAGATGGTCAGGTTGAGAGGATCATTCAGACCCTGTAGGATATGTTAAGAGCGTGTACCCTCAATTTCAAAGGTAGTTAGGATGAGCATTTGCCATTGATTTAGTTTGCCTATAATAATAGTTTCCATGCTAGCATTGAGATGTCACTGTTTGAGGCCTTGTATGATAGGAGGTGTAAATCACCCAAAGGTTGGCTTGAAGTGGGTGAAGCTACCACAATTGGTTTTAAGTTGATTATAGAGAGGTTAAAGATGGCTCAAAGTCGTCAAAAGTATTATGCCGATGTGAGGAGGAGAGATCTTGAGTTTAAGGTGGGTGATTTGGTGTACTTGAAGATTTTACCCATGAAAGGGGTGAAAAGATTTGGTAAGAAGGGAAAGCTGAGTCCTCGTTATGTTGGCCCGTATCGAGTTTTGAGTCGTGTTGGTAAAGTGGCCTATGAGGTTGAGTTGCCCTCAGAATTGTCAGCCGTTTATCGTATCTTTTATGTCTCCAGACTCAAAAAGCATATTGGTGATTCTTTTGTGATTGATCCTTCAGAGAGTGCTGGGATTCAGGATATTCTTGCCTTTGATGAAATTCCTGTTGAGATCCTAGACTTTCAAGTCCGTAGGCTGAGGAACAAAGAGGTTCCCTTGTCAAGGTGTTGTGGCGGAACCAATCTGTTGAGGGTGCTACTTGGGAGGCAGAAGCAAACATGCGAGCCAAGTACCCGCACATCTTTTCTGCAGGTTCAGACCAAGACGAAGGTACTATTCATTCTTAATTCAGCCCTTCTAGTCTAAAGTTTAGCAATGCATCTATCCTTGTATGAGTTCTTGCATTGTCCGAAGTATTCACGAGTTTAGAAAGGTCTTGAGCAATTTAGAAGTTGTTTCGGCTATGTGTGCTCTATTTTTCCTATGTCCTTCATCTAACTAGCAACATTCGAGGACAATTTTTTCCAAGGGGGAGATATTGTAAGACCCCACAAAGTTCCCTCATAGTTTGAGCCTTGGAGTGTGTTGAATGATACATAGTTTTGGCCCTAAAAGATGTAGGAGTGACTCCTAAGTGAGTATAATGTTAACCATATAGAATTTCCTTGATTTCAAATTTTTATCACGTGGGAAATTTGATAAGCTTTTTGTCAATATAAGATTTCTCCCAAATTCGATACTCAGGTAAGAAGTTATGTCTAATTTAAGACCTAGTCGTAAAATTGTGTCATTTTAGTGCTTGGCATGTCGTAGAGAAGATCGATTTGACAATTGTCGAATTCCAGTGGAACTCCGTGATATTGGCGCATTGCGCTGAGGTTCTAGGTCCCAACCAGTTGGAAAATATGATGGCTCTGCGTCGCGGTGACTCCCAGTTTACCAATTGTCAATTTCCAGTGAGCCACCATGATAAGTGGCGTATCGCGGTGGCCTATGAAATCGTGTTCCCAGTTCAAATTTTCCAAATTCGTGCAAAAGACAAAAAGGGCACTTTGAACTTTTTCCAAGCCTATAAAACCGTGTAAACACCAAATCAAGACCCTTTACAAGCATCCTATGAGGTTTTTCTCAAGTTTTCTCTCATCAAAAACCCTAAGTATCAAAAACCTCTTCAAAGAATCTCAAAATCCACCATGGATTTTCTAAATTGAGTTAAGATTCAAGGTTCCCAAGTCGGGGGCCTCATGAACCCTCATTTAAAAGCACGAATAGAGTTTTAAAAGTGAGAGTTCATCCAAAGCTTCTAATTCAAGGTATGTGGGGTTTTGAACAAGGGTAACCCTTTCACCCTTGTGCCCAAAAAGCTTATTTACATCATGATTTTGCTGAAATCTATGGGGGTTTTACCTGAATTTGAATTGGAGTTTTTCACCCATTATTATGGAATGCATTACCTTGATATTTCCCATAGATTGAGAGTTAAATGACATGATTTCTACATGTTTTCCTGAGTGTTTACAGCTGGGTATAAACCCCATGATTTTACTCTTTGAGAAGCTAATATTTGCAATATTGAGATATTGAAGCATATGACTATATTGAGATTTTGAGATAAATTGCTGAAATTCCTAGATTTCCACATGATTTTTAAATCTATATGGTATATATTATGCTTTTGATGAGCTCTAACTTGAGATTGAATTATGGGTTAGTAACCCCTATTTGAGACTTGTGAAACTATGAATTCTTGTTCTATAAGCACCCATGTTTTGAGTATTTTGAGATGATTGAGAAATGAATTCACCTAATCGTCCGAAAGCTTTGAAATTCACTTTATCATATGAGATTATCGATTTGATTATTGGGTTCGTGGTGAACCATGAGATTATTCTAAAAGTGGATTTTTATGAGATGAGCGAAGATAATCTAAAGGGAGTAGTACTTAGCACCGAACGGGTAAGTCACTACGGTTTTTTACCCTAAAACTACGTGCCACCGTAGGTTAGGCCTGAGGCCGAGTTTATGATGATTATAATTGGGACAGAGGTAGAGTTTCATTTAGTGATCACTATACCTAGGTTATACTCCCTTGAAAGAGTTTGACGCTCCTCCCCAACATGGGGTCTCCTTCTTAGGAGGACAAAACGTTGGACTCCATGTAGCTCGCATGGTTTATGTCGGTTACGAGAATCTCTCTTGCCCTTTTAAACTTTGAAATTTGATACTTATTTTCCCTTCCTATGAGTTATTTTATTAAATGGTGGAATTGCAAAGTTGTTCCCTAATTAAAGTGCTCCCTTGAGGTGGGTTATTTCCCTAAATAAAAGTATCTTCCCTTGATATTGTACTTTTCATAAACCTTTGAGATAAGTTATTTCCTTGATCTAGAATACTTTTCCATTTGAGATAGAATGATTTTTCTAAAGCTTGAAATGAGATATTTTCCCAAGGTAAATGAAATGCCTTCAAATATGTTTCCAAGTCATATGATTCCGAATTCCAAGTATATGAGTTCTAAATAATTATGAAATGTTGAGCATTGAAGAGGTTTTACTCTCCATGAGACATATGCATGAGTTGAAAGTATTGTTTGAAGTCCCTTAGCCTTGGGGTATTTTTAATAAGAGAAGATTTTTTATTTGTAAGGTTAAAGAGCGATGACTCACGAGATTTGTGTTGCATGCCTAATTCTACATGATTTATGAGCTTTATATTTTATACTTTTTCATGCCATGTAAGTCTTCTCATTTTGAATACATGATTTGATTGAAGAAGATCGGTACTATTTTTATACATATGCATTCACCCCTGCATACTCAGTACATTCTAAAGTACCGATTCACATATATATCTATGTGCTACATTGTCTTATAATGTAGGTTCAGGTGCTCAGTCCCAGCCTCATCCGTGATTCTTCGAGTACCTTGCCTACGTTTTCTACAGTCGTGAGTCCTCATGGTTTGAGGACCAATCTTCAGATATTTTCTGTATTTGAGAGACTATGTTTTATCTTCATTTTATTTTGAGTCAGTTGGGGACCTGTCCTAATGGCTCTCTAGTTTTTGATTCGTAGAGGTTTTTTCAGGCTAGTAACATACTTGTGATGTGTTGAGGGTTCGGTATTATGGTTTTGTTGAGGTTTCTCTGTATTGTGGTCATATGGACCGAGTATCTTTCTCGTATTTCCTTTTATGTGATATGTCTATGTGAGTGTTGAGTCTATTTCATATTGAATTGAGTGTTATTGGTAGAAACCAGCTCTAAAGGTAAGCTTGGGGCTACTTGTAGCCTTAAGCACTGTGTGACGTCTCGGGAGTTGATTTTGGGTAGTTACAAACTTGGTATCAGATCCTAAGGTTTCTAAGGAGTCCTAGGGAGTCATACCAGCCGCATTGAGTAGAGTCTTGATCATCGGTGTGTGGCGCACCACATCTATAAGTAAGAGGCTACGAGATGTTTTGGGAAAAATTTGTTTCTTCTTTCAGATTCTATTGTGCCTATAGTTGTCCCTCTTATCTAATGGTTCGTGATGTTCTATTTTAAGAAAATGCCTCTTTGAAGAGCGAATGTCTACAGGAACAATGATGAGCAACCCCTACCTATTGATCCTTTGAATGAGATGGTGTCCCATGCTGAGTTTAGGGCGGCCTTTTAAGTGTTAGCCCAAGCGGTCACCGCAAATGTTCGGGCCAAAAACCAGGCCCCAGTTGCTAATCAGTAGGGTTGTGATGTAGACGCGGCTAGGATTCGTGACTTTATGCAGATGAATCCGCCTGAGTTCTATGGGTCTAAGGCGGACGAGGACCCCCAGTTATACTTGGAGGAGGTGAGGAAGATCACTAACGTGATGCATATTTCAAAAGAAGAAAGTGTTGAGTTGACATCCTATAGACTGAAGGACATTGCTTATGATTGGGTTGTATCGTGGAAAAAAGGGTAGAGGTGAGAATGTCGCTCCTATGACTTGGCAAGTGTTTCAAGATGCCTTCTTGGACCAATTCTTTCCGCTTGAGATGAGGTAGGCAAAGATTAAGGAGTTCATGAACTTGAGGCAGGTCTCCATGACTGTTAAGGAGTACTGCTTGAAGTTCAATCAGTTGGCCAAGTATGCTCCTAATTTGATTTCTGACACTCGGACTAGTTTGAATAAGTTTGTGACCGATGTTTCTGGGATGGTATTGAAGGAGTGTAGGGCTGCGATGTTGCATAAGGATATGGATCTGGCTAGGTTGATCGTATTCCAACCAAATAGAGGTAGATAAGATGAGAGAGAGAGAAAGGATGAGGGGTAGCAAGAGGGCGATATCTGATCAGCATGAATTTAGTCGGCCTAGGTTCTATGGTGGGAGCTGCCCTCAATTTCAGAGACTTTCGTCGATTCCAGTTCCTTCATCAGCTAGTGCTCCCGCGCCTAGAGGCAGGCCAGAGCAAGGGAGTAGGCCTTTCTTGTTTGGGTCACAGAATAGTGTTGGCAACAGGCCCCGTTATCCTTCTTGTGCTAAATTTTGTAGGAATCACTTTGGGGAGTATTTCGGAGATTTGAGGGGTTGTTTTGGTTGTGGCAAGCAGGGCCAAAGACTTAGAGATTACCCCCATGCTAGACAGGGGAACAGAGGTGCACGACCTCAGGCACAGGCTGCTAGTGCACCAGCTCCGGTACTTCATCTCGCCCCTGCTCAGGGCGCTTCTTCTAGCACTGTTGGCGGTCTGCGCCAGTATAAATTCTTTGCCTTACCATCCCGTCGGGAGCAGAAGGGCTCCCCTGATATTATTATTGGTATGCTTTGTGCCTTTTGCCTCGATGTTTATGTGTTGTTGGACCCTGGGTCAAACCTATCTTATGTGACCCCACTTGTAGCTGTGAATTTTAACATGAGTCTCGAAAAGATTTTTGAGCTTTTCCTAGTTTCTACACTAGTAGGGTAGTCTGTTGTTACTAAACAAGTGTATGGAAATTGCCCTGTTACTGTGCTTTATAGAGTCATACTTGCGGATTTGATAGAGTTAGACATTGTAGATTTTGAACTTATTCTGGGTATGGATTGGCTTCATTCTTGTTATGCATCTATAGATTTTCATACCCGTGTGGTCAAGTTTCAGTTTCCTGATGTTCGCCAAATTTAGTAAGTGTGAATTTTGGCTAAGGTCTGTAACCTTTCTGGGTCATGTTGTTTCAGCCGAGGGTATTAGAGTTGATCCCCAAAAGACAGAAGCCATTAGAAATTGGCCTAGACCTATTTCTCTGTCTGACATTAGGAGTTTCTTAGATCTAGATGGCTATTACCATCATTTTGTTAAGGGTTTCTCTTCCATTGCATCTCCTATGACCTGATTAACCCAAAAGAAGGTTAAATTCCAGTGGTCCAATTCATGTGAGAAGAGTTTTCAGGAGTTGAAGACTCGACTCACTTCAACCCCTGTGTTGACTTTGTCTGATGGTACCGATGGTTTTATGGTGTATTGTGATGCCTTAAGAGTTGGTTTTTGGTGTGTGTTGATGCATAGAGGTAATTTTATAGACTATGCCTCTAGAACTTTAAAGTCGCATGAAAAAAACTACTTGACCCATGACCTTGAGTTAGCAGCTGTGGTCTTTGCTTTGAAAATCTGGAGACACTATCTTTATGGTGTCCACGTTGATATGTTTACTGATCATAAGAGCCTGCAGTATGTGTTTACCCAGAAGGAGTTGAATCTTAGGCAAAAGAGGAGGTTGGAGTTGTTGAAAAATTATGATATGAGTATGTTATATCACTCGGGCAAGGCTAATGTAGTGACGGATGCCCTTAGCAGATTGTCCATAGGCAGTGTTACGCATATAGAGAAAGGTAAAAAAGAGTTAACTCATGATGTGCATTGTCTGGCCAGGTTGGGTGTTAGATTGCTTGATTCAGTGAAAGGGAGTACGTTGGTGCAAAGTAGTTCCGAATCCTCTTTAGTTTCAGAAGTGAAGGAGAAGCAAGATAGGGATCCTAGTTTGGTCAAATTGAAGGAGTCAGTTAAGGACCAGAAGGTAGAGGTTTTCTCCGAAGGGGGAGATGGTGTATTGAGATTGCATGGTAGGTTATGTGTCCCATGTGTTGATGACTTACAGCATAGAATTATGGGTGAAGCGCATGGTGTACGTTATTCCATTCATCCCGACACTACTAAGATGTACCACAATTTGCAGGATATCTATTGATGAACGGTATAAAGAAAGACATAGCCGAGTTTGTAGAAAAGTGTGCAATGTGACAACGGGTTAAGGTAGAGCACCAAAGACAGGGAGGTGTGATGCAAGAGTATAGTATACCCACTTGGAAGTGGGAAATGGTGAATATGGACTTCGTGACCGGGTTACCTCTTTCGCGCTGTCATTATGATTCATTTGGGTTATTGTGGATAGGCTGACTAAGTTCGCACACTTTTTTCCCATGCATACGTCTTATACGGCTGAGGATTATGCTAGATTGTATATCTGGGAGTTGGTCAGGCTGCATGGAGTTCCCTTGTCTATCATTTTGGATAGGGGTACTAAATTTACTTCCCAGTTTTGGAGGGCATTTCAGCATGGTCTTGGTTCCCAAGTTCTTCTGAGTTCCGTATTTCACCCGTAAATAGATAGTCAGGCTGAGAGGACTATTCAGACCCTAGAGGATATGTTGAGAGCGTGTGCCCTCGATTTCAAAGGTAGTAGGGACGAGCATTTTCCATTGATTGAGTTTGCCTATAACAATAGTTTCCATGCTAGCATTGAGATGGCGCAGTTCGAGGCCTTGTATGGTAGGAGGTGTAGATCACCTATAGGATGGTTTGAAGTTGGTGAAGTTACCGCAATTAGGCCCGATGCAGTATTTAAAACTATGGAGAAAGTTATGTTGATTAGAGAGATGTTGAAGACGGCTCAAAGTCGTCAAAATTCTTATGCCGATGTGAGGAGGAGTGTTCTTGAGTTTAAGGTGGGTGATTTAGTGTACTTGAAGATTTCACCCATGAAAAGGGTGAAAAGGTTTGGTAAGAAGGGAAAGCTGAGTCCTCGTTATGTTGGCCCGTATCGAGTTTTGAGTTGTGTTGGTAAAGTGGCCTATGAGGTTGAGTTGCCCTCAGAATTTTCAGTCGTTCATCCAATCTTTCATGTCTCCATGCTTAAGAATCATATTGGTGATTCTGTTGTGAATGATCCTTTAGAAAGTGCTGAGATTCAGGACAGTCTTTCCTTCTATAAAATTCCTGTTGAGATTCTAGACTTTCAAGTCCGTAGGCTGAGGAACAAAGAGGTTCCCTGGGTCAAGGTGTTGTGGCAGAACCAATCTGTTAAGGGTGCTACTTGGGAGGCAGAAGCAGACATGAGATTCAAGTACCCGCACCTCTTTTCTGCGGGTTCAGACCAAGCCAAAGGTACTATTGTTTCTTAATTCATCCCTTCTAGTCTAAAGTTCAGCTATGCATCTATCATTGTATGAGTTCTTGCATTGTCCGGAGTATTCATGAGTTTAGAAAGGTCTTGAGCTGTTTAGAAGTTGTTTCAGCTATATATGCTCTTTTTTTCCATTGTCCTTTATCCAACTAGCGACATTCGAGGACAAATATTTCCAAGGGGAAGATATTGTACGACCCCACAAAGTTCCCTCTTAGTTTGAGCCTTGGAGTGTGTCGAATGAAGCTTAATTCTGACCCTAAAAGATGTAGGAGTGACTCCTCAGTCAGTTTCATGTTAACCATATAGAATTTCCCTAATTTTGACTTTTACCACATGGGAAATTTGATAAGATTTTCATCGATATAAGATTTCTCCCAAATCCGATACCCGGGTAAGAAGTTATGGCTAATTTAAGATCTAGTCGTAAAACTGTGTCATTTTAGTGCTTGGCGCGTCGCGGAGAGGGTCGATTTGACAATTGTCAAATTCCAGTGGAACTCCGCGATATTAGCACGTCACGCTGAGGTTCCAGGTCCCAACTAGTGGGAAACTGCGATGGCTCCACAGCGCGGTGACTCCTAGTTTACCAATTGTCAATTTCCAGTGATCCACCGCGATAAGTGGCACGTCGCGGTAGCCTATGAAATCGGGTTCCCAATTCAATTTTTCCAGATTCGTGCAAAAGCCAAAAAGGGCACTTTGGACATTTTCTAAGCCTATAAAACCGTGTAAACACCAAATCAAGGCCATTTACAAGCATCCTATGAGTTTTTTCTCAAGTTTTCTATCATCAAAAACCCTAAGTATCCACAACCTCTTCCAAGAATCTAAAGAATCCACCATGGATATTCTAAATTGAGTTAAGACTCAAGGTACCCAAGTCAAGGGCCTCAAGAACCCTCATTCAAAAGCACGAATAGAGTTCCAAAAGTGAGAGTTCATCCAAATCTTCTAATTCAAGGTATGTGGGGTTTTGAACAAGGGTATCTCTTTCACCCTTGTGCCCAAAAAGCTTATTTACATCATGATTTTGCTAAAATCTATGGGTTTTTTACCTGAATTTGAATTGGAGGTTTTCACCCATTATTATGGAATGCATTACCTTGATATTTCCCAGTAATTGAGATTTAAAAGGCATGATTTCTACATGTTTTTTTTAGTGTTTACAACTGGGTATAAACCCCATGATTTTACTCCTTGAGAAGCTATATTTGCAATGTTGAGATATTAAAGCATATGACTATATTGAGATTTTGAGATAAATTGCTGAAATTCCCAGATTTCCACATGATTTATGAATCTATATGCTATATATTATGCTTTTGATGAGCTTTAACTTGAGATTGAATTATGGGTTAGTAAGCCCTATTTGAGACTTGTGAAACTATGAACTTTTATGCTATAAGCACCCATGTTTTGAGTATTTTGAGATGATTGAGAAATGAATTGGCCTAATGGTCCGAAAGCTTTGAAATCCACTTCATCATATGAGATTATTGATTTGATTATTGTGTTCGTGGTGAACCATGAGATTATTCTAAAAGTTAATTTTATAAGATGAGCACAGAATATTTAAAGGGAGTAGTACTTAGCACCGAGCGGGTAAGTCACTACGGTTTCTTACCCCAAAACTATGTGCCACCGTAGGTTGGACCTGAGGCTGAGTATATGATGATTATCATTGGGCCTGAGGCCAGGTTTCGTTTAGTGATCACTAGACAAAGGTTATACTCTCTGGAAAAACTATGGCGCTCCTCCCCAACGTGGGGTCTCCTCCTTAGGAGGACAAAACATTGGAATCCATGTAGCTCGCATGGTTTATGTCAGTTACGAGAACCTCCCTTGCACTTTTAAACTTTGAAATTTGATACTTATTTTCCCTTTCTATGAGTTATTTTCTTAAATGGTGGAATTGCAAAGTTGTTCCCTAATTGAAGTGCTTCCTTGAGGTGGGTTATTTCCCTAAATGAAAGTATCTTCCCTTGATATAGTACTTTTCATAAAGCTTTGAGATAAGTTATTTCCTTGATCTAGAATAATTTTCCATTTGAGATAGAATGATTTTCCTAAATCTTGAAATGAGATATTTTCCTAAGGTGAATGAAATGCCTTCAAATATGTTTCCAAGTCATATGATTCCGAATTCCAAGTGTATGAGTTCTAAATAATTAAGAAATGTTTAGACTAAAGAGGTTTTACTCTCCATGAGACATATGCATGAGTTGAAAGTATTATTTGAAGTCCCTTAGACTTTGGGTATTTTGAATAAGAGAAAATTTCTGCTTTTTAAGGTTAAAGAGCGATGACTCACGAGATTTTTGTTTTGTGCTTCATTCTACATGATTTACGAGCTTTATATTTTATACTTGTTCAAGCCTTGTGATTCGTCTCATTTTGCATACATGAATTGATTGAAGAAGATAGGTACTATTTATATACATATGCATTGACCCCCACATACTCAGTATATTCCAAAGTACTGATTCGCATATATGTCTATGTGCTACATTTTCTTATAATGTAGGTTCAGGTGCTCAGTCCCAGCCACATCCATGATTCTTCGAGTACCTTGCCTACGTTTCTGCAGTGGTAAGTCCTCGTGGTTCGAGGACCGATCTTCAGATATTTTCTATATTTGAGAGACTATGTTTTATCTTCAGTTCATTTTGAGTTAGTTGGGGACCTGTCCCAATGACTCTCTAGTTTTTGATTAGTAGAGGTTTTGTCAGACTAGTAACATACTTGTGATGTGTCGAGGGTTTGGTATTGTGGTTTTGTTAAGGTTTCTCTATATTGTGGTCATATGGACCGAGTATATTTCCCGTATTTCCTTCATGTGATATGACTATGTGAGTGTTGAGTCTATTTCATCTTGAATTAAGTGTTATTGGTAGAAACCGGCTCTAAGGGTTAGCTTAGGGCTACTTGTAGTTTAGGCACTGTGTGACATCTCGGGAGACGATTTTGGGTCGTTACAAACTTTGTATCAGAGCCTAAGGTTTTAAGGATTCCTAAGGAGTCTGACAAGCCACATTGAGTAGAGTCTTGATCATAGGTGTGTAGAGCGCCACATTTATGAGCAAAAGGGTACGACATATTTTTAGGAAAAAGTTGTTTTTTTCTTTCAGATTCTATCGTGCCTACAGTTGTCCCTCTTATCTAATGATTTATGCTCTTTTATTTTTAGAAAATGCCTCTTCGAAGGGTGAATGTCTGCAGGAACAATAATAAAAAACCCCTACCTGTTGATCCTTTGAATGAGAAGGTGTCCCATGCTGAGTTTAGGGTGGCCTTTCAGGCATTAGCCCAAGCGGTCACCGCAAATGTTCGGGCCAATAACCAGGCCCCAGTTGCTAATTAGCAGGGTGGAGATGTAGCTACGGCTAAGATTCGTGACTTTATGCGGATGAATCCGCTTGAGTTCTATGGGTCCAAGGTGGACGACGACCCCCAGTTGCACTTGGAGGAGGTGAGGAAGATCACTGGCATGATACATATTTTGAAAGAAAAAAGTGTTGAGTTGGCATCCTATAGACTGAAGGACATTTATTATGATTGGATTGTTTCGTGAAAGAAGGGTAGAGGTAAGAATGTCGCTCCTATTACTTGGAAAGTATTCCAAAATGCCTTCTTGGATCAATTCTTTCCGATTGAGATAAGGGAGAAAAATATTGAGGAGTTCATGAACTTGAGGTAGGGCTCCATGACTGTTAAGGAGTACTGCTTGAAGTTCAATCGATTGGACAAGTACGCTTCTAATTTGATTTCTTACACCTGGGTTAGTATGAGTAAGTTTGTGACCGGTATTTCTGGGATGGTACTGAAGGAGTGTAGGGCTGCGATGTCGCATAAAAATATGGATCTGGCTTGGTTGATCATGCATGCCCAACAGATAGAGGCTGATAAGCTGAGAGAGAGGGAAAGTATGAGGGGTAGCAAGAGGGCAAGATTTGATCAACATGAATTTAGCCGGCCTAGGTTCCACGGTGGTTGTCATCCTCAGTTTCAGAGATGTCCGTCGGTTCCAGTTCCTTCATTAGCTAGTGCACCCGCGAATAGAGGCAGGCCAGAGCAAGGGAGTAGGCCTTTCTTGTCTGGGTCGCAGAATAGTGTTGGCAACAGGCCCCATTATCCCTCTTGTGTTAAATATGGTAGGAATCACTTTTAGGAATATTTCGAAGATTTGAGGGTTTGTTTTGGTTATGGAAAGCAAGGCCACAGATTTAGAGTTTGCCCCCATGCTATACAGGGGAACAGGGATGCCCGACCTCAGGCACAGGCTGCTAGTGCACCAGCTCCGGAACTTTGTCCCGCCCCTGCTCAGGGGGCATCTTCTAGCATTACTGGTGGTCAGTGCCAGAACAGATACTATTCCTTACCATCCTGTCGGGAGCAGGAAGGCTCCCCTAATTTTGTTACTGGTATGCATCATATCTTTTGCCATGATGTTTATGTGTTGTTGGATCCCAAGTCAAACTATCTTATGTGACCCCACTTGTAGCTGTGAATTTCAAAATGAGTCCCAAAAAGATTTTCGAGCCTTTTCTAGTTTCTACACCAGTAGGGGAGTCTGTTGTTGCTAAACAAGTGTATAGAAATTACCCTGTTACTGTGCTTATAGAGTCATACTTGCGGATTTGATAGAGTTAGACATGGTAGATTTTGACCTTATTCTTGGTATGGATTGATTTCATTCTTTTTATACATCTATAGATTGTCGTACTCGTGTGGTCAAGTTTCAGTTTAATGATGAACCAGTGGTCGAGTGGTCCGGGAGTTTGGTATCTCCCAAGAGTCATTTTATCTCCTATATAAAAGCCAGAAAGTTTAAATTAAAAGGTTGCATCTCCCACCTAGTTAGAGTCAAAGACACTAAGTCTGAGACTCCAACTATCCAATCGGTAGATATTTTTAATGAGTTTCCCAATGTCTTTTCGGAAGATCTCCCAGGGGTACCTCCCGATAGAACGATAGAGTTCGAAATTGACCTTCTTCTCGAAACTCGGCCTATTTCTATTCCGACATACCGCATGGAACCTACAGAGCTTAAAGATTTGAAGGAGCAACTTAAGGACCTCTTAGATAAAGGTTTTATTAGTCCCAATATTTCTCCTTGGGGCGTACCTGTTTTGTTCGTGCGGAAGAAAGATAGATCTTTGTATATGTGAATAGATTACCGTCAACTCAATAAGTTCATTGTCAAAAACAAGTATCCTCTTCCGAGAGTTGATGACCTGTTTGATCAGTTGCAAGGTGCAAGTTATTTCCCCAAGATAGACCTTAGATCCTGCTATCATCAACTTAAGGTGAGGGAATGTGATATTCCAAAAATGACCTTTCAAACCCGCTATGGTCACTTTGAGTTTCTAGTCATGTCTTTCGGGATAACCAATGCCCTGGCAGCCTTCATAAACCTCATGAATTGAGTGTTCAAGCAGTACCTTGATACGTTTGTTATTGTCTTCATAGATGACATCCTTGTGTATTCTCGTGATGAGAATGGAGATGCAGCTCATCTTAGAATTATCTTGCAAACTCTTAGAGATCACTCATTGTGCGCCAAATTCAGTAAGTATGAATTTTGGCTAAGGTCTGTAGCCTTTCTGGGTCATGTTGTTTCAGCTGAGGGTATTAGAGTTGATCCCCAAAAGATAGAAGCCGTTAGAAATTGGCCTAGACCTATTTCTCCATCTGACATTAGGAGTTTCTTGGGTCTAGCTGGTTATTACCATCATTTTGTTAAGGGTTTCTTTTTCATTGCATAAACTATGACCCGATTGACCCAAAAGAAGGTTAAATTCTAGTGGTCCGATTCCTATGAGAAGAGTTTTCAAGAGTTGAAGACTCGACTCACTTTAGCCCATGTTTTGACTTTGCCTGATGGTACCGATGTTTTTGTGGTGTATTGTGATGCCTTTATAGTTAGTTTGGGTTGTGTGTTGATGCAAAGAGGTAAGGTTATATCCTATGCCTCTAGACAGTTGAAGCCGCATGAAAAGAACTACCCGACCTATGACTTTGAGTTAGCTGTTGTTGTCTTTGCTTTGAAAATCTAGAGACATTATATTTACGGTGTCCACGTTGATGTGTTTACTGATAATAAGAGCCTGCATTATGTATTTACCCAGAAAGAGTTCAATCTTAGGCAAAGGAGGTGGTTGGAGTTGTTGAAAGATTATGATATGAGTGTGTTGTATCACCCGGGCAAGTCCAATATATTGGTGAATGCCCTTAGCAGATTGTCCATGGGCAGTGTTGCGCATATAGAGGAAGGTAAAAGAGAGTTGGCTCGTGATGTGCATTGTCAGGCCAGGTTGGGTGTTAGATTGCTTGATTCAGCGGAAGGGAATACATTGGTGCAGAGTAGTTCCGAATCCTCTTTAGTTTCAAAATTGAAGAAGAAGCAAGTTAGGGATCCTAGTTTGATCAAATTGAAGGAGTCAGTTAAGGACCAAAAGGTAGAGGTTTTTTCCCAAGGGTGATATGGTATGTTGAGATTGCATGGTAGGTTGTGTATCCCATGTGTTGATGACTTGCGGCATAAAATTATGGGTGAAGCGCATGGCGCACGTTATTCCATTCATCCCAGCACTAACAAGATATACCATAACTTGCGGAAGATCTATTGGTGGAATGGCATGAACAAAGACAAAGCCGAGTTTATAGCAAAGTATGCAACATGAAAATAGGTTAAGGTAAGACCGGGTGGTGTGATGTAAAATTTTAGTACACCCACTTGGAAGTGGAAGATGATGAATATGGACTTCGTGATCGGGTTGCCTCTTTCGCGCCGTCATTATGATTCTATTTGGGTTGTTGTGGATAGGCTGACTAAGTCCGTACACTTCTTGCCCGTGCATACGTCTTACACGGCTGAGGATTATGCTAGATTGTATATCCAGGAGTTGGTCAGGACGCATGGAGTTCCCTTGTCTATCATTTCGGATAGGGGTACTCAATTTACTTCCCAGTTTTGGAGGGCATTTCAGCAGGGTCTTAGTCCCTAAGTTCTTCTGAGTTCTTCATTTCACCCACAGATAGATGGTCAGGCTGATAGGACCATTCATACCCTGGAGGATATGTTGAGAGCGTGTGCCCTCGATTTCAAAGGTAGTTGGGATGAGCATTTGCCATTGATTGAGTTTGCCTATAACAATAGTTTCCATGCTAGCATTGAGATTGCACCGTTTGAGTCCTTGTACGGTAGGAGGTGTAGATCACCTATAGATTGGTTTGAAGTGGGTGAAGCTACCGTAATTGTGCCTGACACAGTATTTAAAGCTATGGAGAAAGTTAAGTTGATTAGAGAGAGATTGTAGACGGTTCAAAGTCATCAAAAGTCTTATGCCGATGTGAGGAGGAGAGATTTTGAGTTTAAGGTGGGTGATTTGGTGTACTTGAAGATTTCACCCATGAAAGGGGTGAAAAGGTTTGGTAAGAAGGGTAAGTTGAGTCCTCATTATGTTGGCCCGTATCGTGTTTTGAGCCGTGTTGGAAAAGTGGCCTACGAGGTTGAGTTGCCCTCAGAATTGTCAACCGTTTATCCTATCTTTCATGTCTCCATGCTCAAGAAGCATATTGGTGATTCTGTTGTGATTCATCCTTCATAGAGTGATGAAATTCAGGATAGTCTTTCCTTCAATCAAATTCTGTTTGAGATCCTAGACTTTCAAGCCATAGACTGAGGAACAAAGAGGTTCCCTTGGTCAAGGTATTGTGGCGGAACCAATCTGTTAAGGGTGCTACTTGGGATGCAGAAGCAGATATGAGAGCCAAGTACCCGCATCTCTTTTCCACGTGTTCAGACCAAAACGAAGGTACTATTCTTCCTTAATTCAGCCCTTCAAGTCTAAAGTTCAGCTATGCATCTATCCTTGTATGAGTTCTTCATTGTCCGGAGTATTCATGAGTTTAGAAAGGTCTTGAGCCGTTTAGAAGTTGTTTCAGCAATGTGTTCTCTGTTTTTCCTATGTCCTTCGTCTAATTAGCAATATTCGAGGACAAATGTTTCCAAGGGGGAGATATTGTAAGACCCCGTAAAGTTCCCTCGTAGTTTGAGCCTTGGAGTGTGTTGAATGAAGCGTAACTCCGGCCCTAAAAGATGTAGCAGTGACTCCTAAGTGAGTATCATGTTAACCATATAGAATTTCCCTAATTTCGACTTTTTATCACGTGGGAAATTTGATAAGCTTTCCATCGATATAAGATTCGCCCAAATCCGATACCCGGGTAAGAAGTTATGGCTAATTTAAGACCTAGTCATAAAATTGTGTCATTTTAGTGCTTGGCGCATCGCGGAGAGTGTCGATTCGACAATTGTCAAATTCCAGTGGAACTCCAAAATATTGGCGTGTCGCGCTGAGGTTCTTGGTCCCAACCAGTGGGAAAATTCGATGACTCGGCGTCGCAGCGACTCCCAGTTTACCAATTGTCAATTTCCAGTGAACCACTGCGATAAGTGGCGCGTCGCGGTGGCCTATGAAATCGGGTTCCCAGTTCAATTTTTTCAAATTCGTGCAACAGCCAAAAAGGGAACTTTGGACTTTTTCCAAGCCTATAAAATCGTGTAAACACCAAATCAAGGACATTTACAAGCATCCTATAAGTTTTTTCTCATGTTTTCTCTCATCTAAAACCCTAAGTATCCAAAACCTATTCCAACAATCTCAAGAATCCACCATGAATTTTCTAAATTGAGTCAAGATTCAAGTTTCCCAAGTCGAGGGCCTCAAGAACCCTCATTCAAAAGCACGAATAGAGTTCCAAAAGTGAAAGTTCATCCAAAGCTTCTAATTCAACGTATGTGGGGTTTTGAACAAGGGTAACCCTTTTACCCTTGCGCCCATAAAACTTATTTACATCATAATTTTTCTGAAATCTATGGGGATTTTACCTGAATTTGAATTGGGTTTTTTCACCCATTATTATGGAATGCATTACCTTGATATTTCCCATAAATTGAGAGTTAAATGGCATGATTTCTACATGTTTTCTTGCGTGTTTACAGCTGGTCATAAACCCCATGATTTTACTCCTTGAGAAGCTAGTATTTGCAATGTTGAAATATTGAAGCATATGACTATATTGAGATTTTGAGATAAATTGCTGAAATTCCCAGATTTCCACATGATTTATGAATCTATATGCTATGTATTATGCTTTTGATGAGCTTGAACTTGAGATTGAATTATGTTTTCGTAAGCCCTATTTGAGATTTGTGAAACTATGAACTCTTGTTCTATAAGCACAAATGTTTTGAGTATTTTGAGATGATTGAGAAATGAATTGACCTAATGGTCCGAAAGCTTTGAAATCTACTTCATCATATGAGCTTATAGATTTGATTATTGGGTTCGTGGTGAACCATGAGATTATTCTAAAAGTGGATTTTTATGAGATGAGCGCAGATAATCTAAAGGAAGTAGTACTTAGCACCGAGCGGGTAAGTCACTACGGTTTTTACCCCAAAACTACGTGCCACCGTAGGTTTGGCCTGAGGCTGAGTTTATGATAATTATGATTGGTCCCGAGGTCGAGTTTTGTTTAGTGATCACTAGACCTAGGTTATACTCCCTGGCAAGAGTATGACGCTCCTCCCCTACGTGGGGTCTCCTCCTTAGGAGGATAAAATATTGGACTCCATGTAGCTTGCATGGTTTATGTCGGTTACGAGAACCTCCCTTGCCCTTTTAAACTTCAAAGTTTGATACTTATTTTCCCTTCATATGAGTTATTTTCCTAAATGGTGGAATTGCAAAGTTGTTCCTGAATTAAAGTGCTTCCTTGAGGTGGGTTATTTTCCTAAATGAAAGTATCTTCCCATGATATAGCACTTTTCATAAAGCTTTGAGAAAAGTCATTTCCTTGAGCTAGAATACTTTTCCATTTGAGATAGAATGATTTTCCTAAAGCTTAAAATGAGATATTTTCCTAAGGTGAATGAAATGCCTTCAAATATGTTTCCAAGTCATATGATTCCGAATTCTAAGTATATGAGTTATAAATAATTATGAAATATTGAGCATTGAAGAGGTTTTACTCTCCATGAGACATATGCATGAGTTGAAAGTATTGTTCGAAGTCCCTTATTCTTTGGGTATTGAGAATAAGAGAAGATTTCTGATTGTTAAGGTTAAAGAGCGATGACCCACGAGATTTGTGTTGCATGCCTCATTCTACATGATTTATGAGCTTTCTATTTTATACTTGTTCAAGCCATGTGAGTTATCTCATTTTGCATACATGATTTGATTGAAGAAGATCGGTACTATTTTTATAACATATGCATTCACCCCTGCATACTCAGTACATTCCAAAGTACTGATTCATACATATGTCTATGTGCTACATTGTCTTATAATGTAGGTTCAGGTGCTCAGCCCCAGTCTCATCCGTGATTCTTTGAGTAAATTGCCTTTTTTTCTGTAGTGGTGAGTCCTCATGGTTTGAGGACCAATCTTCAGATATTTTTTATATTTCAGAGACTATGTTTTATCCTCAGTTCATTTCAAGTCAGTTAGGGACCTGTCCCAACGACTCTCTAGTTTCTGATTTGTAGAGGTTTTGTCAGACTAGTAACATACTTGTGATATGTCGAGGGATCGGTTTTGTGGTTTTGTTAAGGTTTTTGTATATTGTGGTTATATGGACCGAGTATCTTTCCCGTATTTCCTTTCATGTGATATGACTATGCGAGTGTTAAGTCTATTTCATCTTAAATTAAGTGTTATTTGTAGAAACCAGCTCTAAGGGTTAGCTTGGGGATACTTGTAACCTTAAGCACCGTGTGACTTCCTGAGAGACGATTTCTGGTCGTTACAAACTTGGTATCAGAGCCTAGGGTTTCTAAGGAGTCCTAGGGAGTCTGACAAGCCGCGTTGAGTAGAGTCTTGATCTTCGATATGTAGCACACCACATCTATGAGCAAGAGGCTACGAGATGTTTTTGGAAAAAGTTGTTTCTTCTTTCAGATTCTATTGTGCCTACAGTTGTCCCTCTTATCTAATGGCCCGTGCTCATTTTTTTTCTTTCAAAAAATGCCTCTTCGAAGAGCAAATGTTTGCAGGAACAATGATGAGCAACCCCCACTTGTTGATCCTTTGAATGAGATGGTGTCCTATGCTGAGTTTAGGGAAGGCTTTCACGCGTTAGCCCAAGTGGTCACCACAAATGTTCGGGCCAATAACCAGGCCCCAGTTGCTAATCAGCAGGGTGGTGATGTATCCACGGCTAGGATTCATGACATTATGCAGATGAATCCGCCTAAGTTCTATGAGTCTAAGGTGGACAAGGACCCCAGTTGTACTTGGAGGAGGTGAGGAATATTACTGACGTGATGCATATTTCAAAAGAAGAAAGTGTTGAGTTGGCGTCCTATAGACTGAAAGACATTTCTTATGATTAGGTTGTATCATGGAAGAAGGGTAGAGGTGAGAATGTCGCTCCTATGACTTGGCAAGTGTTCCAAGATGCCTTCTTGACCAATTTTTTCCACTTGAGATGAGGGAGGCAAAGATTGAAGAGTTCATGAACTTGAGACAGGGCTCCATGAGTTTTAAGGAGTACTGCTTGAAGTTTAATCAGTTGTCCAAGTACTCTCCTGATTTGATTTCCTACACCCGAGCTAGTATGAGTAAGTTTGTGACCGATGTTTCTGGGATGGTACTGAAGGAGTGTAGGGCTACAATGTTGCATAAGGATATGGATCTGGCTAGGTTGATGAAGCATACCCAACAGATAGAGGCGGATAAGATGAGAAAAAGAGAAAAGATGAGGGGTAGCAAGAGGGCAAGATCTGATCAGCATGAATTTAGCCGGTTTAGGTTCCATAGTGGGAGCCTCCCTCAGTTTGAGAGACGTCCATTATTTCCTGTTCCTTCATCAGCTAGTGCTCCCGCACCTAGAGGCAGGATAGAGCAAGGGAGTAGGCCTTTCTTGTCTGGGTCGCAGAATAGTGTTGGCAATAGGCCCCGTTATCCTTCTTGTGCTAAATGTGGTAGGAATTACTTTGGGGAGTGTTTCGGAGATTTGAAGGGTTGTTTTGGTTTTGGAAAGCAGGGCCACAGACTTAGAGATTACCCCTATGCTAGATAGGGGAACAGAGATGCCCTACCTCTGGCACAGGCTGCTAGTGCACCAGCTCCGGTACTTCCTCCCGCCCCTGCTCAGTGCACTTCTTCTACCACTGCTGGCGGTCAGCGCCAAAACAGGTTCTATGCCTTACCATCACGTCGGGAGTAGGAGGTCTCCCATGATGTTGTTACTGGTTTGCTTCGTGTCTTTTTCCTCGATGTTTATGTGTTGTTAAACTCCGTGTCAAACCTATTTTATATGACCCCACTTGTAGCTGTGAATTTCAAAATGAGTCCCAAAAAAATTTCCGAGCCTTTCCTAGTTTCTACACCAGTAGGGGAGTCTGTTGTTGCTAAATAAGTGTATAGAAATTGCCCTGTTACTGTGCTTTATAGAGTCATACTTGCGGATTTGATAGAGTTAGACATGGTAGATTTTGACCTTATTCTGGGTATGGATTGGCTTCATTCTTATTATGCATCAATATATTGTCCTATCCGTATGGTCAAGTTTTAGTTTCCTAATGAACCAGTGTTCGAGTGGTCCGGGAGTTTGGTATCTCCCAAGAGTCATTTTATCTCCTATAAAAAAACCAGAAAGCTTATATTAAGAGATTGCATCTCCCACCTAGTTAAAGTCAAAGACACTAAGTCCCAGACTCCAACTATCCAATCAATAGATATTGTTAATGAGTTCCCCGATGTCTTTCTGAAAGATATCCCAGGGGTACCTCCCGATAGAGAGATAGAGTTCGGAATTGACCTACATCCTGACACTCGGCCTATTTCTATTCTGCCATACCGCATGGCACCTGCAAAGCTTATGGAGTTGAAGGAGCAACTCAAGGACCTCTTAGATAAAGGTTTAATTAGGCCCAGTATTTCTCCTTGGGGTGCACCTATTTTGTTCGTGCTGAAGAAAGACGGATCTTTGAGTATGTGCATTGATTACCATCAACTCAATAAGGTTACAGTCAAAAACAAGTATCCTCTTTCAAGAATTGATGACCTGTTTGATCAGGTTCAAGGTGCAAGTTATTTCTCCAAGATAGACCTTAGATCCGGCTATCATCAACTTAAGGTGAGGGAATGTGATATTCCAAAAATGGCCTTCCGAACCCGCTATGGTCACTTTGAGTTTCTAGTCATGTCTTTCGGGCTAACCAAAGCCTCAACAGCCTTCATGGACCTCATGAATCGAGTGTTCAAGCAGTACCTTGATACATTTGTCATTGTCTTCATAGATGACATCCTTGTGTATTCCCGTGATGAGAACGACCATGCAGCTCATCTTAGAATTGTCTTGTAAACACTTAGAGATCTCCAGTTGTTCTCCAAATTCAGTAAGTGTGAATTTTGGCTAAGGTCTGTAGCCTTTCTGGGTCATGTTGTTTCAGCCGAGGGTATTAGAGTTGATCCCCAAAACATAGAAGCCATTAGAAATTGGACTAGACTTATTTCTTCGTATGAAATTAGGAGTTTCTTGGGTTTAGCTGGATATTACCGTCTTTTTGTTGAGGGTTTCTTTTTCATTGCATCTCCTATGACCCGATTGACCCAAAAGAAGGTTAAATTTTAGTGGTCCGATCTTGTGAAAAGAGTTTTCAGGAGTTAAAGACTCGACTCACTTCAGCCCCAATGTTGACTTTACCTGATGGTACCGATGGTTTTATGGTGTATTATGATGCCTCTAGAGTTGGTTTGGGTTATGTGTTGATGCAAAGAGGTACGGTTATAGCCTATGCCTCTAGACAGTTGAAGCCACATGAAAAGAACTACCCGACCCATGACCTTGAGTTAGCTGTTGTGGTCTTTGCTTTGAAAATCTGGAGACACTATCTTTATGTTGTCCACGTTGATGTGTTTGTTGATCATAAGAGCCTACATTATGTGTTTACCCATAAGAAGTTGAATCTTAGGCAAAGAAGGTGGTTGGAGTTGTTGAAAGATTATGATATGAGTGTGTTGTATCACCCGGGCAAGTCCAATATAGTGGCGGATGCCCTTAACAGATTGTTCATGGGCTATGTTGCGTATATAGAGGAAGGTAAAAGAGAGTTAGCTCGTGATGTGCATTGTCTGGCCAAGTTGGGTGTTAGATTGCTTGATTCAGTGTAAGGGAGTACATTGGTGCAGAGTAGTTCCGAATCCTCTTTAGTTTCGAAAGTGAAGAAGAAACAAGTTAGGGATCCTAGTTTGGTCAAATTGAAGGAGTCAGTTAAGGACCAAAAGGTAGAGGTTTTCTCCCAAGGGGGAGATGGTGTGTTGAGATTGTATGGTAGGTTGCGTGTCCCATGTGTTGATGACTTATGGCATAAAATTATGGGTGAAGCGCATGACGTACGTTTTTTCATTCATCCCGGCACTACCAAGATATACCGCGACTTGCAGGAGATCTATTGGTGGAACGGTATGAAGAAATACATAGTCGAGTTTGTAGCAAAGTATGAAATGTGCCAAAAGGTTAAGGTAGAGCACAAATGACCGGGTAGTGTGATGCAAGAGGTTAGTATACCAACTTGGAAGTGGGAGATGGTTAATATGGACTTTGTCACCGGGTTGTCTCTTTTGCGCCGTTATTATGATTTTATTTGGGTTGTTGTGGATAGGCTGACTAAGTCCGCACACTTCTTGACCGTGCATACGTCTTATAAGGCTGAGGATTATGCTAGATTGTATATCTGGGAGTTGGTCAGGCTGCATGGAGTTCCTTTGTCTTTCATTTCGGATAAGGGTACTCAATTTACTTCCCAGTTTTGGAGGGCGTTTCAGTATTGTCTTGGTACCCAAGTTTTTCTGAGCTATGGGTTTCACCTGCAAACAGATGGTCAGGTAGATAGGACCATTCAGAGCCTAGAGGATATGTTGAGAGTGTGTGCCCTCAATTTCAAAGGTAGTTGGGATGAGCATTTTCCATTGATTGAGTTTGCCTATAACAATAGTTTCCATGTTAGCATTGAGATGGCACCGTTCGAGGGCTTGTATGGTAGGAGGTGTAGATCACCCATAGGTTTGTTCGAAGTGGGTGAAGCTTCCACAATTGGGCCCGATGCAGTATGTGAAGCTATGGAGAAAGTTAAGTTGATTAGAGAGAGGTTGAAGATAGCTCAAAGTCGTCAAAAGTCTTATGCCGATGTGAGGAGGAGAGATCTTGAGTTTAAGGTGGGTGATTTGGTGTACTGGAAGATTTCACCTACGAAAGGGGTGAAAAGGTTTGGTAAGAAGGGAAAGCTGAGTCCTTATTATGTTGGCCTGTATCAAGTTTTGAGTCGTGTTGGTAAAGTGGCCTATGAGGTTGAGTTACCCTAAGAATTGTCAGTCGTTCATCCAATCTTTCATGTCTCCATGCTCAAGAAGCATAATTGTGATTCTGTTATGATTGATCCTTCAGAGAGTGCTGAGATTCAGGAGTCTTTTCTTCGATGAAATTCCTGTTGAGATCCTAGACTTTCAAGTCAATAGGCTGAGGAACAAAGAGGTTCTCTTGGTCAAGGTGTTGTGGCGGAACCAATCTGTTAAGGGTGCTACTTGGGAGGCAGAAGCAGACATGCCTGCACCTCTTTTTTGCGGGTTCAGGCAAAGCTGAAGGTACTATTCTTCCTTAATTCAGCTCTTCTAGTCTAAAGTTCAGCTATGCATCTATCCTTGTATGAGTTCTTGCATTGTCCGAAGTATTCATGAGTTTAGAAAGGTCTTGAGACATTTAGAAGTTGTTTCAGCTATGTGTGCTCTATTTTAACTATGTCCTTCATCTAACTAGCGATATTCAAGGACGAATGTTTCCAAGGGGGAGATATTGTAAGACCCCGCAAAGTTTCCTCGTAGTTTGAACCTTGGAGTGTGTTGAATCAAACGTAATTCCGGTCCTAAAAGATGTAGGAGTGACTCCTAAGTGTGTATCATGTTGACCATATAGAATTTCCCTAATTTGACTTTTTATCACCTGGGAAATTTGATAAGTTTTCCGTCAATATAAGATATGCCCAAATTCGATTCCCAAATAAGAAGTTATGGCTAATTTAAAACCCAGTCATAAAACTGTGTCATTTTAGTGCTTGACGCATCACGGAGAGGGTCGATTTGAGAATTGTCAAATTCCAGAGGAACTTCGCGATATTGGTGCATTGCGCTGAGGTCCAGGTCCCAACAAGTGGGAAAATGCTATGGCTCCACGTCGCGGTGACTTCTAGTACACCAATTATCAATTTCCAGTGAGCCACCGCGATAAGTGGCGTATCGCGGTTGCCTATGAAATCGAGTTCCCAGTTTAATTTTTCCAGATTCGTGCAAAAGCCAAAAAGGGCACTTTGGACTTTTTCCAAGCCTATAAAACCATGTAAACACCAAATCAAGGCCATTTACAAGCATCCTGTAAGGTTTTTCTCAAGTTTTCTCTCTTAAAAAATCCTAAGTATCCAAAACCTCTTCCAAGAATCTCAAGAATCCACCATGGATTTTCTAAATTGAGTCAAGATTCAAGGTTCCCAAGTCAAGGGCCTCAAGAACCCTCATTCAAAAGCACTAATAGAGTTCCAAAAGTGAGAGTTCATCCAAAGCTTCTAATTCAACGTTTGTGGGGTTTTGAACAAGGGTAACCCTTTCACCCTTGTTCCCAAAAAACTTATTTACATCATGATTTTGCTGAAATCTATGGGTTTTTTACCTGAAGTTGAATTGGGGGTTTTCACCCATTATTATGGAATGCATTACCTTGATATTTCCCATAAATTGAGAGTTAAATGGCATGATTTCTACATGTTTTCTTGAGTGTTTACAGCTGGGTATAAATCCCATGATTTTACTCCTTGAGAAGCTAATATTTGCAATGTTGAGATATTGAAGCATATGACTATATTGAGATTTTGAGATAAATTGCTGAAATTCCCAGATTTTCACATGATTTATGAATCTATATGCTATATATTATGCTTTTGATGAGCTTTAACTTGAGATTGAATTATAGGTTAGTAAGCCCTATTTGAGACTTGTGAAACAATAAACTCTTGTGCTATAAGCACCCATGTTTTGAGTATTTTGAGATGATTGAGAAATGAATTGACCTAATGGTCCAAAAGCTTTGAAATCCACTTCATCATATAAGATTATCGATTTGATTATTGGGTTCGTGGTGAACCATGAGATTATTCTAAAAGTAAATTTTTATGAGATGAGCGCAGATAATCTAAAGAAAGTAGTACTTAGCACCGAGTGGGTAAGTCACTATGGTTTCTTACCCCAAAACTACGTGCCACCGTAGGTTGGGCCTGAGGCCGAGTTTATGATGATTATGATTTAGCCCGAGGCCGAGTTTCGTTTAGTGATCACTAGACCTAGGTTGTACTCCTTGGCAAGAGTATGACGCTCCTCCCCAATGTGAGATCTTCTCCTTAGGAGGACAAAATGTTGGACTCCATGTTGCTCACATGGTTTATATCGGTCACAAGAACCTCCCTTGCTCTTTTAAACTTTGATTAATACTTATTTTCCCTTTTTCTGAGTTATTTTCCTAAATGGTGGAATTGCAAAGTTATTTCCTAATTAAAGTGTTTCCTTGAGGTGGGTTATTTCCCTAAATGAAAGTATCTTCCCTTGATATAGTACTTTTCAAAAAGCTTTGAGATAAGTTATTTCCTTGAACTAGAATACTTTTCCATTTGAGATAGAATGATTTTCCTAAAGCTTGAAATGAGAGATTTTCCTAAGGTGAATGAAATGTCTTCAAATATGTTTCCAAATCATATGATTCCGAATTCCAAGTCTATGAGTTCTAAATAATTATGAAATATTTAGCATTGAAGAGGTTTTACTCTCCATAAGACATATGCATGAGTTGAAAGTATTGTTCGAAGTCCCTTAGCCTTTGGGTATTGAGAATAAGAGAAGATTACTGATTTTTAAGGTTAAAGAGCGATGACTCATGAGATTTGTGTTGCATGCCTCATTCTATATGATTTATGAGCTTTATATTTTATACTTATACAAGCCATGTGAGTCGTCTTATTTTGAATACATGATTTGATTGAAGAAGATCAGTACTATTTTTATACATATGCATTCACTCCCGCATACTCAGTACATTCCAAAGTACTTATTCACATATACGTCTATGTGCTACATTGTCTTATATTATAGGTTCAGGTGCTCATTCATAGCCTCATCCGTGATTCTTCGAGTACCTTGCCTACGTTTTCTGCAGTAGTGAGTCTTCATGGTTCGAGGACCGATCTTCAGATATTTTTTGTATTTGAGAGACTATGTTTTATCTTCAGTTCATTTTGATTCAGTTGGGGACCTGTTCCAACGGCTCTCTAGTTTTCTATTTGTAGAGGTTTTGTCAGACTAGTAACATTTTTGTGATGTGTCGAGGGTTCGGTATTGTGGTTTTGTTGAGGTTTCTCTGTATTTTGGTCATATGGACCGAGTATCTTTCCCATATTTCCTTTCTTGTGATATGACTATGCGAGTGTTGAGTCTATTTCATCTTGAATTGAGTGTTATTGGTAGAAACCAGATCTAAGGGTTAGCTTAAGGCTACTTTTTTCCATTAGCACCATGTGACGTCCCAGGAGACGATTTCGGGTAGTTACAACAAGATTCTCAGTCGATTCGGTAAGGTAGCTTATGAGCTTGAATTACCTTAAGATTTTGCCTCAGTTCATCCAGTCTTCCATGTCTCTTTCCTCAAGAAGTGCATACCTAACCCAGCAGTTGTAGTCCCTATTCAGAGCATAGATATTCAGAGCAACCTCTCTTATAAAGAGATTCCAGTCGAAATCCTAGACTATCAAACTCGTAGACTGAGGAATAAAGAAGTCCCTCTAGTCAAAGTTCTTTGGCGAAATCAGTCCGTTGAGAGAGCTACTTGGGAAGAAGAAGCAGACATGTGTACCAAGTATCCTCACCTCTTCTGCGCTAACTCAGATCAAGCTTAAGGTAACAGTTCTCCTTAAGCTTTTCAGTTTCATATTCAGATTTCAGTTACAAGCTTGGTATCCATGTCATGTTCAGAATTCCATTATAAACTTGGTATTGAATACCATTGCATATTCAGTCATGCATTCATATGTCAGTTTATTTATATAATCATGCATCAAATATGCATTCTCACTATGAGAACCTTAGTTCATCTGAACACTCAGTCATGCATTCATAAATCAGTAACACAAGCATCAGATATGCATGTTCAGTATGATATATTCAGTTATCAGTCGTGTCAATCATGAGATCATGTTCCAATTGTTAATGTTTAGTATGTACGTCAGTTTATATTCTCCCCTCTTACTCAGTCTCATTCGAGGATGAATGTTCTCAAGAGGGAGATATTGTAATACCCCGTACTTCTACCTATCTTGAAATCGTCCCAAGAATGTTAGAAACTTACTTTGAAATATGAATCCATTTTTGTACATGTGGAATTTTTTAGATTTTTACTTTTTATCATGTGGGAAATTGAATTAGCTTTCCAACGATACCAATTTCGTCCAAACCCGGTATTGGAGTAAAGAGTTATGGACGTTTTACTCAGAGCTGTCAGAATCGTCCAGGTGCGACGGCCAGGTTGACGGACCATCGATCTAGCGACGGACCGTCCCCTAGACCATCGTATCCAAGGCAGTGAGTCAACCTTCTAGATAAGGTGTGACGGACAGGTTGACGGACCATCGAACTTGAGACGGACCGTCGCCCAAGCCATCGCAATAAGGAAGTAAGTCTTTTTTTTGGTCCACGTACGATGGTCAAAATGACGGACCGTCGAGCCAGCGACGGACCATCGCACGAGCCATCGTACATCCTGTTTAGTTATTTTTATGTTATTTTTAAAGGGTCTTTTTGGTCTTTTACCACCCGTTTATATACCTAGTAATATCTGACCAAGGCTCCAAAATTCATTATTCTTCTACAACATTAAAACTAGGGCTTTCTCCCTAAGAGCAATCCTTAAGCAACAAAATTCAAATCTTCTTCAAGAAACTAAGAGATTCAAATTCTTCAAGTTCAAGAACTTTAAGAAAGTCACTACCCAGGTATGCATAGTGTTCATTCATGGACTCCTTTCGTCCATGAAGCCCAAGAATCTCTTTTCAAAGTTCAAGTGTATGGATTTTTATGAATTTCATGTTGGATTTGTTTTTGTTCATGTTGATAATGACCAATTGAATTCTATTCCATGTTTAGTGATAAATCATAAGTGGAATTGATTATTATAGGTGTAGTTTCATGTGAATCCATGATTAAACCCTTGAATGGTTAAATCAGAGTTGAATCTTGATGTTTACTTGTTGTGTGATGTTGTCTACATATACCATGCTCACCATGTGTTTGATTAAATGCCTATGTGAAGAAAAAGTGCCCTACTAGTATGATAGTATGAAATCCTCATTTATGTAAAAATTTTTGCATATCAATTTTTTTATGAAATGCCTTAATAAATGAATCAGGGGTTGTGATGTTGGTCATGTATTCAAGAAAGTCATGCTTTGTCAGTTTCTTTCCATCGAGTCCTGGGGGAACTTGTACCCGACAATTTAGCTGTATGCCTAGAGACAATATCATGTTTTTAAGATACTCTCAGTCAAGCCATGTTTAGTAGAATTCAGTTAGTCTCATGATTCTGGAAAACTCAGTAATCTCGGTAAATCTCAGTCAGTTATCAGATCTCAATAATATTCCATCGGTCAGCGAAATTCAGTTAGCTCAGTCTAGTCAATTCAGTTAATCATGTTCAGTGTCTATCCAGATGGGAGTAGAAATTAGCATCGAGCGAATCTAAGGATGGGAACCCACCTATTATATGAGGGTGTGATTCTTAGAATCAATCCTTGCATTCCAGAACTACGTAGCCAGTGTAGGTTGAGACATTATAACCTATTATATGAGGGTAGATGAGGTGGCTTAACCTGTTATATGAGGGTTCCCACTATTCTCACTAGAGTTACCTGCTATATAAGGGTTACTCACAGATTATCCTTACCAGTGGCGTGGTATTAACACCCTTCCAATTGGGGTTACAGCTTAGACCCCAACTCAGCTTTATTGCGTTATTTAGGGCATGTCGATTCGATGACTACTTCCCACAGTTGAAGTTATAGAACTCAGGGCTGTCTGATATAGTCATTCTGTCTCAGTACAAAACTCAGCTAGCTCCACGAGATTCAGGACTGTCAGATACAGTCACTCATGTTATCATTTATATCAGACATTAGAACTCAGTTATCAGTTATATTAGTCATCAGTAAATTCATGTTGTCATGATTTCAGTTATAGTTACTATGTATTCATGCATGCATTCTCACGTTCATATTAGTCAATTATTCAGTATTGTCCATGTATATGAACCTCATGCATTCAGCCTACCTCACATGCATACTAGTATATTCAAAGTACTGACGTATTTGCGCTATGGTGTCTTATATCATAGGTTCAGAAGCACGAGCTCCAGAGCATCTGTAGCATTCCATTCTCCACAATCAGAGTTAGCAGTGAGTCCTCATCCTTTGAGGACTTGAGCATTACTTTATTATCTTATTAATTAATTTATTAGTTAGATTTAGTTGGGGACATGTCCCATCGACTCCTTATTCAGACAATTCAGTCACTTAGAGGCTTTTCAAACTATCATGTTCAGATAGTTATTTCAGTTGTTTTGGGTATTTCATACCCCATCCAAATGTTGTATTTTTATCAGTTATGTTATAGTTTTGAACCTTATGTCCTTTCAGCATTTATTTCCACAATCATTCAGTATATTATGCAGTGTTCAGGTATAGATATCAGTCATGGGTTAGCTTGTGGTCGTTCGAGGTCATGAGTATTGTGTAGCATTCCGGGTACCAAATTTAGGGTGTTACACGAAGCCTTTTAGATGTGCAATTTCCTTCTGAATATATTCAGTATTTTTTGATTTAGCCTTAAGCTAGGACTATATTTTTATTTCAAATGTCCATCTCTTCCATAGTGAGTGCACAGGATTTTATGCCTTTTGCTTCCACCATAATGAGCAGCCTTTTCTTTAAACTCAATAGGTTAGAGTTCTACGTGATACCCCAAACTTCTAGCATCATTGACATCTTGACTGGTCATATTAGAGAGTATCTGTGAAGAGGCAATTCATTTAAGAGATTTGTTCAACTCTTCTCCTAGGCGAACCAGGTCCCTCTTTAACTCTTCATTCCTATGTAGGGCTGTCGTAAGATACTCTCGACAATACTTCAACCTTTCTTCAAGATCAATTTGAAACCAAGAAGCTTCTCTCTTTCCTTTGTTATCTAAGTCACTTCCCTTCTCCAGATTACTCACCAGAATTAGATTTTTAGATTTTATCTTTGTGAACAACTCTTCAGTTTTAGAAATTTTGAGAGTTAAAGTAATCAACTCTTTCTCTTAATTCTCTACTTTTTATTCTAAGGCATTCTTCTGAGCAGTTAGTTCATATACAGAGTCAATCAAGACACTAGTAAGCATTTTTATCTTTCTAGCAGTATATTATCTAGATTCTCCTGAATATCAGAAAGAATAACCTCCTTTTCATCCTCTGTGTTTGCCATGAATGCAAACAGGGATTCATAGTTAACTAGAATTTTTTCCACTGCTAGCATAGAAATGTCTCCAGTCATTTCATCTTCACCTTACTCACTGGAAGAGTCTTTCCATGCTGCCAGAGCTTGCTTTACAACATATTCAGTTGTTGCCTTCCTTCTTGAATTATTAGGGACCTGGTCCCTGTTCTTTCCTTTTTCACCAATAGTCTTAAGGTAATCCTGATAATCCACTTTGTGCATGGGACAGTCCTTAATGAAATGCTCAGGACTTCCACATTTATGACAAACCTCAACATTGTCTTCTCTTTTGTTGTTTCTTTTTCTCCTTTAGAACTGACCACTCTTCTTCGTAGGACTAATAATTCTTTTTTCCAGATAGGCAACCTCAGTATCACTTTCATTTGGATCGTGTTTGGAAGCTATTAATACTATGGATTTTTCTCTTCCTGCTTCCTTTTTCTCTAGTCCTTACAGCTTCTTGAGCTCATGAGTCTTTAGGTTTCCAATGAGTTCATCCATTATGAGAGTCTTGAGATTCCTTGCTTTGGTTATGGCATCCACTTTGCTTTCCCAATACTTAGTAAGAACACCAAGAATTTTTCTCACTTGATTGTACACTGGAATCACTTCTCCTAAGCAATGAAGCTCATTTGTGATTGAAGTGAATCTTGTATGCATTTCTTGGATAGTTTCTTCTTCTTTCATGGTGAAGGTTTCATACTGAGAAGTCAGTATGTCTACTTTTAAATCCTTCACATCAGTAGTACCTTTATGAGAAGTCCTCAAGCAGTCCCAAATATCTTTAGAATTTTTACTATATGAGATCCTGTTATATTCATCAGGCCCTATTCCATAGACTAATAATTTCTTGACCTTGTAGTTTTTCTCAATCTTCCTTCTATTTTCTTCGTTGAATTCCTTTATGCTTTTGATAACCATTTCTATAACATCTCCTTACTTAACTTCTTTTATAGGTACATAAGGACCATCAAGAATAATGTTCATTAGCTCACTATCCTCAGCCATAATGAAGTCAAACATCCTTATTTTCCACCACCTGTGGTATTGTCCATTGAATCTAGGTGGCCTAGTGGTTGATTGCCCTTCTTCTAGATTAGGTGGAGCTAACATGCTAACCAAGACACTCTAGGTGTGAAAATTTTAGAGTGACCCCGCTTTGATGCCAATTTTTGAACCCTTGGGGATTTCCCCACACAGTGAGGGACCAGGTCCCTCAAAATCAATCATAGGCAAACAAACATTAAAGTGAAGGAAAACAAGAAGAAGTGCAGAAAGAGTAAAAATACTAGATTTTTAGGTGGAATCCCAGGAAGTAAAAAAACTCGCCTTGCCCTCACAAGCACTAAAGAAATCTACTATAATTAACCTCCTGATTATAGCCTAGATTTCAGCCTAACTTTAGGCTCCTTTCTCTTATAGCAACTCTACTACAAACTCATCTTAGTAACACTATCAAGAACCTCTCTACTAATTAACTCTAATCAACAACTAGCTTAGGATAATCTACCTAAGCACCTCTCTCAATAAAAGAATAAGAATTACTCTTATAGCATGAGTAATTCTTTTAAAAATCATCACTCAAGAACAATTTTCAATTTAAGCTCTCATAAAGCTAAGAACTTGGGCAGTGTTAGAACTGGATTTATGCTGCCGTTCTTCACTCTTTGTATTTGCAAAAACCATTTGATGAAGAGGAATCTCTTTCCTTTTATAGATGAATGATGATTGGGGCTGAAAGATCATTAGACCATCTTTCATAATCAGTACAAAATAGCACCTGCAAGTTTGCTATACAAGAGGACAAAACTGTGCAGACAACACGTGCCAGTTGTACTGTATCTTGCACATCCAGGGACCTGGTCCCTTGCAATTATCTTCTCATCATCAAAACTAAAAATAGAAAGATGATATAATCGATGAAAAATAATGAGAAAATAATGATCCTAAGTGGAGGTGACTAAAATTGATATCGAAATGCGGAATTAAACAATAAAATTAAAAAGATATTGAGAAACAAGAGATGAAAAGTGAAGAAAGAAAGGCTCAATTGAACAATAATTAAGCCAAGGGAAAAATAAAACTCAATCAAATGAATGAGAAATTAAATTAAATCCACAAAATGATAACTCAATGACCAATGAAGCGAAGAAGATAACACACGCAATTCGGGAATCCATCCTAATCACTCAATCTAAGCTAAAAATTGGAATTGAACCCAATTACTACCCTAACCTAGAGTAAATAAATATCAAGTCTATTCAAGACAATTCAATCATAAAAAATCTAGCTAATGAAAATGTCTAAGGCAACTATTTATTGTCATTACCTTTACAAAAATAGCCTATTACAAAAATAGCCCAAAAGTGACTATTTTACAAATAACCTACAAGGGACCTTCTTAATTGCCCAAATGGCATCTTGATTGCGTATGACCTTGTGTATTTGTTTCTTCATGCATTTCTTCAGCCTCCAAGCTACCATTCATATGTGAAAGCCCTTCGTAATGTGCTTCAATCTACCCGCGCTCGTATCATCCTCTCCTTCTTCAAAAAGATTCATCCTTGAATACAAACCTTGCAAACACATAAGAAGGACAAACAACCAGACATTTCTCATAATATGAGGGTTAACACAAGGGTTAACAATAACACATCTATCACCATGCTAAGGGTGCTCATACTTAGCATATAACCAAGTATTTAAATGAGTCACAAATGGTTTATAACCCAACAAAACAAGAGATACTTGGCTACATAAGAAACATTGATAAAGGGATAAATCAAACGAGCCATGATATTTAGAAAATAACACATGTAAATCCTCAATGGTTCTATATTTTGAAAAACAAATAAGTCAAGCAACACATGATAGCCCACATAGATAAGTGTCATGTCATAAACAAGGTCATCCCAAGTTAAGACTCCATCAAATGCACTAGCTATTTTCAAGAATGAATTACACCTAATTCATCACTGGGGTCAAATACAAAGGTATTCCCCATACAAATTGGCAAATATATCTTATTCAAATCCATAAGATCTATAAATAACACCAAGCAATAATCACATGAGAGAAAAGAAATATTACTACTATACTTATCACCATCCACACCAACAATCTCAATCATAACTTGCTTGTTATTTGCACCAAGCATTTCATTGTTAATGCCACTACTCAACTCATTACTGAGGTCAAAGGGAAAGGAAATCCATAAACAAGGGTCAAGCATACACCTATTTTCCCCATTGGCACTTTCACTCTCACACAATATATTCCTCTCAAAGGCAAGAGTATCACTTATGCAAACAAATAGTATAGAAAGGTGCTACTTAAATAAACTTCATCCAAGGTGTGCCTACATATATAATCACCCTTTAATCCACAAGAATTAAGACCTTGATCAAGTATGGGATCACACAAGAATTAAAGGGTCATTGGAGAAAATACACCAGCTTCTTTTTCACCACTAACCCCTCCACTAGACATATTATCATCTTCCATGAAGAGACTTTTCTCTTGAAAAAGTGTGTTACCATACCATAGTGGATTCTCAGTCACTTGGTAACTTTCAATAGGGGCTACACTACTATCATGACAAGACACACCACTATACATTTCACCTTCATTAGTCATGTCAACCTAAAACAAGGGATTATACTTAAAAAATATATTTCACTTTAAAATCCTTATGAAAAAAAAAGGAATGGTATAACAACTAAAGGATTCATTATTTAGGTGAAATGACTTCACATGACTGTCTACATTACCAAATATATCAATGCTAACACTAAATTGAGGGTCCTTGAGTTCATCACAAAAATCCTCATTTAGTGTCTCATCATTACACATGGGTTGGTCAACACGAATATCAACTTATAATAAAGTATCACTCAAAGTATATGTATCAACACTAGGTGAACACAAATTGATCTTACTAGAAGAATCAATTCGGTCATCAATAAGGTCAACTAGTGTATCCACATTCTCAACATGCACATTATCCAAACATGGAAAAGAATCACATGACAATGTACTATCATTCAAGGAAAAGTGTCAACACTAGGTGAACATAAATTGATCTTACATTAATAATCAATTCGGTCATCAATAGGATCAACTAGTGTATGAATACTCTCAACAGATACATTATCACTATGTGGAAAATAATCATTAAGCTCACATAAAAATAAGTTACCACTTAGACTCAATTGGCTACTAGTTACAAAATAATTTTTTACTTTTAACAAAGTGTAAGATTTAGCTTTGTTACCTCAAATCTCACATGAATTACTATTTTCACCTTGGTTTTCATCATTAGAGCATAAATGCCCTTTTGGGAAGATTTTTAGCGCCTCATGATTCTTTATTGATCGAGGTGTCTCACTACGCTTGCTTTCAAGGATACCTACAAAATAATCAAGACAACAAGAAAAGTAATAGAGGTTACAAATGTTAGTATAAGGTTGTGATAACCCTCTCACATCACTCCTCAAAATATCTCCTTTTTCCACTCTAGAGTTGTTACATATCACACCCTTACTCTTCTCAATCTCTTGTCGCTTAATTTTATTGGAGTTACGACAAGTTCCAAGAATCACTTGGGAAAGGTTTGGAGATCCCTTCATCTCTAACTTCCACTTTGGGTTGCTTAGGGTAACCTTCAGTTCATTCATTATATCCTCTTCAAACATATTTACATAGGGAGTAGCTTGTTTTACTTTCAACTCATTAGAGACCATTTGATAGATCTTGTCAAGAGTTATTAGCATGGAAACACATAATTTGTTCATCCTCAAAGGATCATCAACTAGGAGTGGTTTATTTGTAACTTTTGTTTCATGATTTTTCCTCTCTCGATTATACACATCTTGAAATAATGAGTTTTCTCTACTTCTATGCGTCATTGGTCCTCCCACCCTTCATCCGACATCATTATCATATGGATAACTAGTCATATTAGAATGAGGATAAGAATCAAAACTTCTTGCACTATAAGAAGTAGAGAATGTTCTTCTAACTGTGGTCCGCAAAATGTCTTCAAATTAGTTCTACCCACACATCTATACCCTCTCTACTAGGATAGTAAGTTTCACAAGATGAGGAAGGAAATTTATGCCCACAACTCCTCTTTCTATCACAATCATCCTCAAAGAATTCACAAGATATATGGGAGAAAGAATCGTACCTCACATCATCTTCATCACCATGGTGTGTAATATGAGCAAAACTCATACCCTTTATCTTTACCATCAAATTCATCATAAGATATTTTTTCTCCTTCATGTTCATCATGAAATCCATAAGCTCCATGCATCTCATAGTCGTCTCCGACATAGTAATTCTCATCACCATGTTGATCATAATCTCTTAGACCATCATATCCTTCATAATATTCACCATCATACTCATGAACTTTATTACTTTCATAATCACTCAAAGAACCCTTATATGGCTCATCATCACTACTACTCATAGTTTATGTCGCTACAAGCATAGTTACTAATGTCATCTCCATAATAATCCAAGGCTATGGATGACATTCTCCCTTATATCACTTTTTATACCTACAAAACTAGCAAACAAGTTAAAGACAAAAGCCTCAAGTCACTCTTTATATGAACTCTCAACTCACCTTCTAGGTCTCTTTTCCAAACTGATAGTGTTACTAGCTTACTCAATCAACTCAAGGTTATCTATGTTTGTGGAGGAATGGATCCTTATAACTCTTGAAAGAAGGACAACTCAATTAAAAATTAATGAACTTGAATCAAGAAAATTAACAACAAAATAAAAAGAGAAACACACACAAAGAAAACCACAAGAAAAAATCTGGACTCAAAGAACTTGATAATATTTAGTATGGTAATCTAGTAATTAAAATCAAGTTATGAAGAAAAGAAAGATAGAATTAATCAAACAAAAAACTAATTTACCAAGATCTGGACTTTAAAAAAATATTTAGAAAGAAATTTGATTGAAATCCATAGACAAAATTCTTGAAAATTGCCTCAAAATTGAAGGAAATAGCTTAAAATTAATTATTTCCAGCTCTGGAGCTGCATTGGAGGGGTCTGGAGCCGTGGCTAGGGTGTTGGAGCTGTACTGGAAAGTGGAAGCCACATGTAAAGCTGGCTGGAGGTCGGAAGTCATTTATGGAATTTGGCTTGGGTGCGGAAGCCGTTTCACACACGCCCAAGTCGAAAAGAAAATGACTCACATATGGGAGCTGAGCTGACACTAGACAGTTGTCCTCGCTGATGCAATGTTGACGTACGCGCGGGCCCCGCACAGTTGGCAGCATCCCTTTGGGCGCTGAATAATACCTTTCCTTTCTTTTTTTTTAAAAAAATCATATATTTTGAACTTCTTTGGGACCACAAACACTTTAACACCTTATCTTTCTCTTCCATTTTGGATCAAACACCATCTTTTGAAGAATTTTCCTCAACAATATTAAATTTATGAAGAACACCAAGAACAAGATGAATTTTAAAAAATTCATAACATCTTTGTTCTAATTCCAAATTCGATAAATTTTTCACTCATGCACTCATTTCAACACCATGAATAATTCTCAATAACTTTTAGCTCTCAATTTCAAGACAAAAATAAACCCACTTGTATTTTTTTCAAACCATGAAGAATACCATGAACACCAAAATTGACCCTTATGAAATTTAGCTCTGCTTGTCTCCAAATTTTAGGTCCGAGCTCTAATGGGCTAGGAAAACAAACCCCAATACAATTGAACCTTCAATTTTGCCTCAATCAATAAACCCATTTCAATTTCTTCAAACTTTTTCAAGCTCAATAATGATGAAATTTCCACATTATTCTAAGTCAAACCAAATTACAATTCTAGACCCTTAAACACTAGAGAAACATTAATCTAGTGTTGGAAACAAAAACCAAATACAAATCACGTGAATTTAAAAAAAAAAAAGTTAACCCAATTTTTTTCTGAAACAATTTTCAAACTTATGAATTTTGAATTAAGAATTGTTGAAACAAGTCTTTAGCCTAAGCTCTTATATCAAAATGATAGCGATCCTAGTCAGAGGTGACTAAATTGATATCGAAATGCGAAATTAAACAACAAAATTAAAAGGGTGGTTAAGAAACAAGAGGTAAAAAGTCAAGAAAGAAAGGCTCAATTGAACAATAATTAAGCCAAAGGAGAAAGAGAAATCAATCAAATACACGAGAAATCAAATTGAATCAACAAAATAATAACTCGGTGATCAATCAAGCGAAGAAAATAACACAAGTAATTCGAAAATCCACACTAATCACTCGATCTAAGCTAACAACTGAAATTGAATCCAATTACAATCTTAACCTAGAGTAACTAAATATCAAGTCTATTCAAGACAATTCAATCATCTAAAATTTAGTTAATGAAATGGCTAAGGCAACTATTTATAGTCATCGCATGTACAAAAGTAGCCTATTATAAAAATAATCCAAAAGTAACTATTTTATAAATAACCCACAAGGGACCTTCTTAATTGCCCGAATGGCATCTTGATTGCTTATGACCTTGTGTATTTATTTTTTCATGTCTTTCTCCGGGCTCCAAGCTATCATCCATAAATAAAATCTCCTCCTAATGTTCTTCAATCTAACTATGCTCATATTAATTTTGGAGCTTATCCAAGCTCAAATGGTGAAGAAACCCTCAAGAGTCACCCAAATACAAAGCTCAAGGTCCAAAAATGGTGAAAATAAATAAAAGAGGGATTATGTACAACAACTATCATGTATTGGCTAAATGGACTCTTAAATAGCTACCGCTACAATGTCTACCACATAAGCAATGCTTGACCGCTTAAGCAGTCTTGGGACTCCAAAGCAGCTAACGCTTAAGCGGGCCTTGGCTGATTAAGTGGTTGCACCAGATATCATTAAATTCTGATTTTGGTGCAAGCCTATCAAGCTCTGATCGCACCTTTGGGGTTTGATCGATACCTCACAGAGACAGATCATATATGCTATCAGGTTAATTTGGACGTTTCAAGGTGACGTTGAACTTTTTTAAAAAAGATTATTTTCACAAATTTAACCCTCGAGACCTTTTTCACTATTTTTAAATCAAAGGTCGAAATGAGATGTAAAATATCCAAATCCGAACCAACTTCGCTACTAATCCAAATTTGATATTTCGGATCTACTACATAGTTTATTTTTCCATTCGATAGTAAGAATAATGAACACTAACCGAAGTCAACTATATGTCTTCTCAAGCCTCTATAAACAACAAACTCACACAAATCATTTTGAATCACATCAAATATTGTGTCATCCATCTCCAAACCTCAAATTAACATGTTGCAATTATGAAAAATAAAAAAATGATCAAAACACAGAAAAAAATTCATAAATTCAGGTTATTACAATTTTGCATATAATTCTTTATTCTTTTCAAATAAAATTGAATTTAATTGCAATCCCCCATGAAATATATCTGGTATATCCCCACAAAATTGTTACTCAAACAATTAATAGAAGTGAAGAAGAGTAGTACATCACTAGTTTCATGAGGTATCTGTCATTAATCCTGGGATAGTGAAGGACATGAATAATCACGAAATCAGCTAAAGCAAGTACAAATGCTATGTATCGCATTGATTTTTGTGTACAGATACATAAGAATGATGTATTTGATTGAAAATATGATAAAAAGAAATATGCATCAGAATTTTTTTGTGTCACTGATACATAAAACTAATGTATCAAAATGAGATCTAGTTACTGATATACAAGAATTTAATTTTTGTGTACAAATATATATATGATGTATCCGATTGAAAATATGACCAAAAATATGTATCAAAATAATTTTTTGTGTTACTAATAGATAATACTTATGAAGAATGAGATATGTTTTACTTCTATGGTGTGTTTGGAGATTAGGCCTGTCTTTCAGTGTTTTTCACCAAAATCGGTATGGAGGATGGTGAGGTGGCTTTATGATGATCCATTCATGATGATGGGAGTGCGTGCTTTGGATATAGTTGAAATGAAGGATGTTATCAGAGTTAGGTTTTTTAATGGAGGTTTTTGTTAAGTGGGTATGTGGAGAGATGATTTTGCTGGTCAAGGGAGACGAATATAGGTCTCTATTGATGGGTGTGTTTTAGTTGATGAAGAAGATGACCTAAGAATATTACCCAATTTTTTTTCTGAATATCTCACCTGTGTATTAGTTATGTATCGAAAAATGATGTATTCGATCCTTACTAATGTATTCAGAACTTCAAAATCTGAAATTTTATGTAGTTTTGAAAAGAGTGGGGATAGGTTGCGATTATGTACGAAATAATTTGGATTTGTGATTGACCTAAGTTTAGCCATGTATCATTAAATGTACTTTAGGGATAAATAATGATAACTTATAGTCAATTCTCAGCCCTCTCACCTCTCTCGCCTCTTTTTCACTTTCTCTCTCACTCTCTTTCATTACTTTTTCTTTTCCTTTTTTTCCTACTATTTTTGATACCTTTTATTTAAAATAAAAATTGTTCTTCTAATTGATTTTCTCTTTTAAAAAAAAAACAAATATTATTTTTTAGCATTTCTTTTTTCGTCCGCAATATGATGAAGATAGTTAAAGATAAAGGGTTGATTTTGCTTTTCCTTTCCAATTTTTCCTTAGTAATTAGAGAAATGAAGATTGTATAGGATATGCATAGAAATTGTATAATTGTTATATAAAATGTGTATCCGTATAAGATATATATATATATATGTTTTATATAAAAATTATACAGTTTCTATGCACATCCTATACAACCAACATATATATATATATATATCATATATATATATATATATACAGTTTAACGGCACGTGCCTCGCACGTGTAATGTTTGATTATTTAAAATTAAACAATTTTGTCTATTGTGGAGACTTTTAATAAAGTGTAAAAAGTTTAAATCACTTTTCAAAGATCCTTCACACTTTAACATAATAATGTAAACATAAATTTTAGTGTAAGCACATATATATTTTACTACATAAATTTCAAGTTATTGATGGATCATCACTTTTGGGTTTGCACTACTCATTCAATGAATTACTTAATTGTTCAACTCATTTAGATATAGCGGAGGATCTCTTCTTACTCTTACATGTAAATTGCAAACACTTTCATTAGCACAAATGCAGTAGCCAAGGCCAAATATGTTTCCTGCTGAAGAAGGCTTCCGAGAGATCTGGTCCAAGAGAGTGGACAGTTTTCCTGCTCACTTCCATGCATGTTCAAATGGTTTGAGGAGCATCCCATTTTGCGAAATTCATATAGCTTTAGAACGTCCTTAGACCTTGCACATAGAGTGAGCATTGGTGTATCATACTGCCTTTTTATTCATCAATCCCCTGAATACCATATATGCAGGCCCCTTTTCCAAAAAGATTCATCAACTCAAGTTTAAATCAGTTTGATATACAGACACAAAGTATTTTCCAAAAGATGAAAAATAAATTTAACAAACTCATTTTTTCCACGTTGTAGAGTCAACACCTAATTTTAATTAACGCTAAAGTAAAGACTGACATATAAGATTAACTTTTTTTCAGAATCTAGTCACTGTCAGGTGATTTAGGGTGACAACAAAATACTTTTCCAATAATGAAACAAAAAGGAATGGCATGTACATGATTGAATTATAAGACTAGATTAGCTTATATATAACATGTGAATTGAAAACTATAATATAAAGCATAAACAAAGAATGCCAGGACCCATGATGGGATATTACCACAACTAATCTTAAACTTTTTGCCCATTCTGGAGACTCTTTCATCACATATTTAATATGGTGATCAAGGATTTCTTAGGTTCTTCATCAATATGGATCTCGAATTATCTCAATAAATAAGAATAGATTGGCCATTAGGTAGGTCAAATCTAATAGGAACACCTCAATCCTAATCCAATTTGAATTCATAAATCAATTCAAACCTGTATTTATTCAGAACATCACAAGCCTCCATCTGGTCTTGATCCCATCCTCACCAACGACGATGTGAATTCGTTGTGGACCTTTCGCTGGCTTATCCAGATGGACCTTAACCCTTGGAGCCTTAACGTTGTAAAGTTTGATCCAAATTATTACTAAAATAGAATCTAGAAAAAAAATTTATATTAGGTAAAATTTTAATTGATTTAAAAATGTTAAAATATTATGATTTCTTGAATATATTAAATAAGGATTTAAAACAACAATCTACCATAATAACAAATGCAACATAAAGTAAAAGCTGAAAAAAATAAACTTGAGTCTTAGAGTAATAATTAAAGGTTAAACCTTTAATAAAATTAACTAATGTTCGAGTCAAAGCAAAATTTTACCTTCCATAGTCAAATAAAAATTATTCTCCTACTATTAAAAATAGACATCTAATTTTTTTTTTCCACATTTTGTAGGTTCTTTAATTTTTCATACGCGCACCTCTTCCTCGATTTTTCATAACACTTTTATATTTATTTCTAGATTTTTTAAATCTTCTTAAAATTAAATTTAGTTGATTTAGAATTCTTAAATTAATAAAAAAAAATATTAGTTGTCATGAATTATGATGGCTTCTAATAAGGAAAGGTTTTATCATAAATATATTTAATTTATTTTCAACTCTTAAATATTAGAAAAAATAGTGAAAAGACGATTTTGTCTAAAGCAAAGACTTTTAATAAAGAGCAAAAACTTCAAACAACATTTCTAAGGTCCTTCACACTTTTAATATATATATATATATATATATATATATATATATATATATATATCACTCCGTCAAATACGAATACCCCCGTGAGTTTGTTAATCAATTTAGTAGTGAGTATTTTTTTTACCAGTTCAGCTCCCCCGAATAGTCTGATTTTTACTCCACGACGATAAGGGGCTAAAAGATCTCTATACTAGATATAAAAGATATATAAAATACTATAAGTTATGGTGTTTATACATCAGCCCAACCTATGACAATTCATGATTCCCCAATTGAAATAATTTCATACAGATTCTTAGAAAAATGTTATGGTAAAACTTTGTTTGAAACGATGTGGTAAAAAACAACGTGCGACTTAAAGGGCACGGTCTATTGTTCATTTGTACATCCATCATTTTTATGTAGGAATAAAGATATTCCTAGCTCGACATATTGGTTATGTTTCACTAGAGCTCCTATTTTTTATTGTCTTGGAATGTAAATAGTCCATGATATATATATATATATATATATATATATATATATATATATATATAAGGAGAGAGAGAGAGAAACTATATTAGGATGTGTACATAAACTATATAATTATTGTATAGACTATTATTACAAATAAAGTTATATAGATTCTAGACATACTATAACTGTTGTATAGAATGTATCTTGTATATACTGTGTATAAAATTTGTATCATTATTATACAAAGTATGTATTTATATTTGTATCTTTGATATCAAATATCCACATTCTTTTATTGTATTTGAAAAATACATCCTATTTATATTTGATTGTTAAAATAAAGAGCAACAATTACAATACTATAAAATTATACTTGACTTTTTAAAAGAAAAAATAAACTAGCAACTAAAAGGCTAGACTTTTTTTTCCTTTTTTTTAAAAAAAAAGAGCCCAAAAACACATAAGTAGGAGCGATAGCAAAAGAAAGAAAAAAGTAGTGAAACCTTAAAAAAAAGTAACAGCTAATAAGAGGAGTAGAGGAATATGAAAAAGTAAAAGAGATTATTGGGAAGAGGAGCACAGATTTAGAGAAGAGACAAAATTATGATTTAAGTGGGCCCGTTTGGTTCAAATGTCAAGTTTTGAAGAGTCTCACACATGTATGACTTGGCAAGTGAGACTCAAAATAAAATTTTTCTTTATTTATAATATAACTTTGACACTTTATTATCCAAAAAATAATAAAATGACTCCTCTTGTCTCCTCAAAGCATTTTTTAGTCTGTAAGTTATTAACCGAAGGATTATCTCATCCTTTTAACCAATAAATAAAGATTATTATCTAGAGAGTAAAAATCTCAACCTATCATTTCAAGTGTCATCTTTTAAAAAGTAACAAGATCTTTACTTGATTGATTTATTGTTCTATTTATTAAATTAATTAAGCTGGGATTATCGTTTGTAGATCGTCTTAAATAATGTACAAAAATATGAATGTCGATATATAATCATAGAAAAATGCAAATATAATATAATTATCTATAAAAAATGTATTACTCTATGAACATTAAAATTATAATATGTAAAGAATTGTAGTGTTATCTTATGTGCGAATGCGTATGACTGTGTAAAAATATTAAAATGATAATAAACTGTTAAAAATCCTAAAATTTACGAAATTAAGTATAATTATCAATAAATTATGCAAAGTTAAAATATGACAAAACTTAATTAAAAAATTCTAAAATAATGACGATTATTAATAATTTGTTAAAAATTAAAAAAAAATGTGTGAAAAATTACATTTTATGCACTTTAACTATCATAAAGCCTAAAAGTGCTAATTTTAAGTATGGAGAGCCAAAATCGGATGTCAACAATTGTAAAAGAACTTTTATGTTTCATATTTTTTCTTATTATATTGTTTAAAATTTAATAGATTTCAAATTATCAAAAACTATTTAAATTTTATCCTACTGTTGGTCCATCTCTTCCTTTTAAAATTTATAAATAATTATATGTGCATTATTTAATTACTTCATTATATTCTCAAAATTAGTTTGGACCCCCCCCCCTCTTAGAAAAAATCGTCGATGTACATTTTTTTACTATAGTTTAGTTTGGTTACTTTTATCTAATTTGACTTTGAATTAACTACATCTACTGTAAAATTAAAAAGAATGATGAAACTCGAAGGGTTGCACCACACAGTAAGGGACCATGAGTTCCTTAAATTCAGTCACAGGCAATTAAATAGTAAAGCACTAGAAAACTAAAGGCTTTGTAGGAAAGTAAAAACACAAAGATTTACGTGAAAACCTCATTGCTCAAGGGAGGAAAAAACACGGCTTGCCCTCATAAGCACCCAATAATCCACTATAATCAAACTCTTAATTACAGAATCTAATGAGTCTAACTCTAGGCTCCACCTGCTTATAATAACTCTACTACAAGCCTACCTTGACAACTCTGTCAAGAACTCACCTTGATATTGATTATCTCCAACCAATATCAAACTTTGGTAACTCTACCTAAGCACTCTCAAGAAAATAAGAAAATATTACTCTTATAACATGAGTAATTCATTTACAAATCAAGGCTCGACTCAAGAACACTCACTCTTTTCAATACATATAAAGATCAAGAACTTGAGCAATACCTGAGCAACTAAGTTTTCATCTCTTTCACTCTTTGAATAATCAAGATTATGAAAACTCACCAATTTGAGAAGTATTTTTTTCCTTTTATAGTGGAATAATGATTAGGGTAAGAATTTGGTTGAGTCAAGTGTCCTGAAAGATACAAGCTTACATGTGCAGTTTGTTACACTAGAAGATAAAACTGCGCAGACCTTGTGATAGCTGTATTTTTCCATGACGACCTAGGGACCTAGTCCCTTATTATGAGTTGCTCATCATGAAAAAAAGATATAGAAATTTACCCCCTTTTTTATGATGACAAACCACAGAATATTACTACAGATATTTAGAGCATCAAACTCATTCATTTTATACAGTTGGAGTGATTAACACTACTGCCAGTGAATATTCCCCCTATAATCATGAATCAAGCTTCCTTTTAACACAGGGACCTGGTCTCTTATTGTTAATTGACATCAATAACTCAACACATTCATTCACTATATATCAATATTCCCTCCTGTCAATATGCATGCACTCATCAATATTTAGTTGAGCATTTTTTCCCCTGTTAATATGTCATCATTGAATTCAGCACATCTGCACCACCTGTCACTTTCTTTCTTGACTTCATTCATTGCATTAAACATATTCATTCATGGCATCAAACATATCACCATTCGATACTTAGTCCTTGGCATATAATTATATCATTACCATGCAACACACCTGGTCCCTATCTTCAAACTTGGTCCCTACCTTATGCATTCAGTATTTATATCATTATCATACAACACACCTGGCCTGTAACACCGCGTACTTTTGGGCTAGAATCTAGACCATCGTTCCTACATGTATAGACTCGAACTAGATAATTTCTTGTTAATATATGTGTGGTTATCAATCCTATAGTGTGAGAATACCTTTTAATATGAATTGAGGTCACAAAAAAATTCCCTAACTCTAAGACGAGTTGAAACCATTTCTAGCGATTAAGTTTTAGTAGACTTTTAAACTTGGGTCAACTTCTATCGACCATAACTTCTTGTATATATCGAATTAGAGGACCTACTATTTATCAAAAAGGTCTTCGAAGTAGTTTTCCAACGATACCAATTTTTCCAAAATCCAATACCCGAGCAAAGTTACAACCATTTTCTCGAGATAGGTAGTAACTACACGCGATGCACGCTCCGTCACACGCACCTAATTTTCAGGTTCTATTTTTGCATTTTTAAGGTCAATTTGGACCTTTACCTCACCCAAGGTCTTTCCATAACATAAGATTCACGCCCCAAAAGCAGAATACACTTCATAATTCAATTTTTCCTCTCAAATTAAAACCCTAAATCCTTTTCCTTAAGATCAAGAATCAAGATCTTAAGTTCTAGACTCCAAGAAAAGGGTTAATATCCGGGTTCCATCTATCAAGATCCAGTTTCCATCTTTCAACTCTTATAGTCTAAGGTACGTGGGGTTTATCTTAAAAACTACATGGGCTTGTTGAATCTCTTGAATATGATTTAAAGATTATCAAGCATGAATTTTAAAGAGGTTTTGGAACTTATGCTTTAAATTTTGCATTTTGGATGTTTTGATAATATTATTGTTTTGGCCTTTAGGCCTTTCTCTCTTAAATTGATTTACATCTATATGTATATGTATGAATTTGAAGATTGTTTTGAGAGCACTAATTATGAAACCCCTTGAAGATTGTTTTGAGAGCACTTATGAAACCCCTCTCTTGTGATGACCTAAAGTTTATGATCTTGTCGGGAAAGAGTTGAAAGGCATGTTTTATGTTTTAAAAGTAGTTTTCTTAATATTATAGTATTTGAACATGATTTAGAGATGATGAGAGGATGTTTCTTGATATAATTATGTGTCTTATTTTAAAGAGAATGGATTGCATGTGATTGAGAATTTTGATATGACCACCTTGTGTATTTGAAATGTTGAAAAAGAGATTTTCTTGCATATGTTTACATGAGCTTTAAGAAAGAGTTCTTTGAAATAATTTATTAATATGGTGGTCCCAGACTTACGTTTTGAAACAGAGATTATAATTTGCTATAAATGGCTCAAAGAATGTGACTTGCAAGTCAATGGTATGATGATACCATATAAATTTATGCCATAACAGAACTAGAGTGTTTAGCGACTGATTTTAAAGACTGCATGTTGTAAAGAATTAAAAATGGGCTTAAAGATAGTTAGGTGGTTACCTAAAGAGGGCACGAGCCAAATGGCTCATAGCCTAAAAACCATGTTTTCCCGATACGGGTATGTTACTTTTGTACGCTGTCGACGGCCCTGTGGCGTAGTAGAGATTTAGAGACTCCGACCCTTGTGGGAAACTTGGGTTGGGGGCTTGGCTGCCGAGTTAAGGACAGATTCCATATAGCCCATGGAATTACAGAATTGTAGGGTATACCACCTAGCGCAGAAGCAAAACAAAGAGCGTCATAGAGTTCAGATGATTTTATAGAGTCCTTTAAAAATGCCCATGTGATTCTTACTATGTGACATATTTATGAATTGTTTTTAAATTGCTCTCATGTATGTTGAATATCAATTATTATTTTGGATTTCCTCTGCGTACCAGTACAATTGTATTGACCCCCTACCTTCCAGGGTCTGAGGCTTAAATCTAGAGGTCCAACTAAGCAGTAGAGATTTCAAAGAGAAAAGAATGTGCAGTGGTGAGCCTTATTTATTCTAGAAGGCCTGGTTATTTCAAACTATGTCATTCATTTTGTTTTTAGGTCTACTGGGGGCCTTGTCCCAGATTCAGATAATTGTCATTTATCATGTCTTAGAGATTTCGCAGACGGGTTCAGATATTGTCTAGATGTTGATGGGTTTTACTACTTTCCATTTTTAAATTGAAATAAGAATGACCATGATTCCATAATATATTTCATTCCGCATCTTCTTTTATTTTATGTATGTTGTGCATGACTACCAAATAAAAAGGGGCGTCCGGGCCTTTATGGTTCGGGATGCTCGTCATGGCCAGGGCCTCAGTTCGGGTCATGACAAAATTGGTATCAGAGCATGATTCATGGTCTTAGGGTGTCTGTGAAATCGCGTTGAGTAGATTCTTATTTATGGGTGTGTAGCGTGCCACACGTATAAGTAGGAGGCTATAAGGCATTTAGGAATGTTTCTCTTTCTTCATGTTCTAGTTCATGCTACGGAGTCAGAATATTCCTCTTTCATCCTCTGATTCATGTTATGGTGTTGGCTATACAAAAGTAAAGCTATCCCAATTCTTTCTTTACTTTGATGTGCTCAGATATGTAATTCAAGTGAAGAAGTTTAGAGTCTAAATGATATGGTCCTTTCTGATTGAGTCACATAAGATTTTAAAATTGTGCAAGGACTTGAGAAGAGTCTGTTAGTGCTTCAAGGTGTATGTACTGATTCTAGTGTGAACTTTGATTCCAATGAAATCGTGCTTTTCGTCCTGCGGTATTAAGTGTATTTAGTCTTTTTTTAAAAATTACGTTGCAGATGTCACGCTTAAGGGGGAAAGATGTGTAGCAGGATGTTGGGATTGTATTTCCACCTGAGTAGTAGTGTATGTTAAAGTTTCATGATCTATTGGTAGTGAGATAGTCTAGAAGATGGTGACATGAAGTCACAAGGCTAGCAGTTAGAGTGAGGGTGATTTTTGTGTAAATAGTTATTTTAAGTTATCATCCAAAGTGCGAGAGGATGACTTTCTTTTGAATTTTTGAGATTCCTTCTAAAAAATTCTGCCCCGGTTTCCATTTCCTGGGGTGATATGACCGAGTTGTTGTGGCGCCTACGTATTCTGTCAAATAGGAATCAAGTCAAACGTAGTTCCCATGACATAAAAGAGAATAATTATATAATTAAAATGGGTGACCAAAGCCGACAAAAGCCTCCTTCGTATCCTATTCTTGGGAATTCAGGTCATCACGTAGTTTAAGAGAATATAAATAAAATTTTCTAAGGAGTTGACCGAAGTCGATATAGGATACCTACGTATCATCTTCTTTGGGAATTCAGGTCAAATGTAGTTCATACAAAAGGATAGAGAACTCCAAGGCTATTTCAAAGCGTAAAAATGATTATAATTGGGAAAAATAATTATACGAAAACAAGAACAAAGAAATACCACATCAAACATAATATCTCTTTACTGCATCAAAATTGACTAGACTGTTCCACATTTGGCCATCTATCTCTGACAAAATCAAGGCTCCTCCAGATAACACTTTGCAGATACATACGGCCCCTGCCAATTTGGAGCACACTTTTCCTATATTTCTGTTGGTGAGGGAATATGTGTTTGAGCACCAATTGTCCAACTTCGAACGCGTGAGCTCTTACTCTTTTGTTGAAAGCACGAATCATTCATTGTTGATATAATTGGCCATGGAAGACAACACTCATCCTCTTTTCATCGATCATCATAAATTGATCATGGCGGGTGCGTACCCGTTCTTCATTACCCAACCCTACTTCTTAGATGATTCATAAAGATGGTATTTCAACTTTAGCGGGTATTACCACCTCTTTCCCGTAGACTAAAGATAAGGAGTTAAACCAGTCAAAGTTCTGACTGTCGTGCGACACCCCAACAAGGCATAAGGTAACATCTCGTGCCATGATCGGTGACTATCGACCATCTTTCTCAAGATCTTCTTGATGTTCTTGTTGGCAGCTTCTACTGTTCCATTCATTTGAGAGAAATATGCAGTTGAATTTTGATGAGTGATCTTGAACTATTCACATACCTCTTTTATCAAATGACTATTCAAGTTCGCTTCATTATCTGTGATGACTGACTCTGGTACCCCAAATTGACAGATCAAGTTGTTTTTGACAAAATCTTCCACCACCTTCTTGGTTACAGATTTGTATGAAGCAGGTTCCATCCACTTGGTAAAGTAATCGATAGAAACCAAGATGAATTTGTGTCTATTAGAAGCTGGTGGATCAATTGGGCCGATGAAATCTATTTCTTAAGCTACAAATGGCCAGGGAGAGCTCATAACATTAAGTTTATATGGGGGCTCCCAATTAGATCCCCATGTATCTAACACTTGTGACCTTTTTGCTCAAACATGCTACAGTCGTTTTCCATGGTCATCCAGAAATATCTGGCTCTTAGGATTTTTTTTGATAGAGTGAACCCATTCATATGAGGTCCACATATTCCTGTGTGCATTTCTTCAAGTAATTTTGTAGCTTCAACGGAATCTACGCATTGCAGAAATCCTAAATCAGGGGTCCTCCTGTAAAGGACTTCCCTATTCAAAATGAAATTATTAGCCATCTGACGGATCGTTTTCTTTTGATTGACAGTTGCATCTTTAGGGTATGCCCCATCTTCTAGATATCTCTTGATATCGAAGTGTCATGGCTTTCCATCTAGATCTGCCTCAACTTGTGCGCAGTATGCAGGTTGCTCTTTTAAACTTACTTCTAATGGATTGATATAACTCTGATCCAGATGTTGAATCATTGAGGATATAGTGGCCAAAGCATTGACAAACTTATTTTGTATCCTTGGAATATGCTTGAACTCCACTTCCTTGAAGCTCTTGCATAACTCATGTACCAATTCTACGTATAAGGTAATCTTAGGGTTTTTACGACCCATTCACCTCGAACTTGGTGAACCAATAGATCAGAATCTCCAATGACTAGTAACTCTCAAATATTTATATCAATAACCAATCTGAAATCGAGAATGCAAGCTTCATATTTAGCCATATTATTGGTGCATGGAAAGCACAGTTTTGTAGTAATCGGGTAATGTTGACCAATTTTTTATATCAAGACTGCTCCAAATCCTGAACCCTTGAAATTAACTGCCCCATCAAAGATTAATCTCCAACCTGGGTATACTTCAATAATGTCTTCTTCTACGAACAATACCTTTTCATCTGGGAAATAAGTTCGAGTGGCTCATATTTTTCATAAACTGGATTCTCTGCTAGGTGATCTGTTACGGCTTGCCCCTTGATTGCCTTTTGAGTTACGTATACAATGTCGAACTCACTCAACAACATTTGCCATTTGGCCAATTTCCCCGTGGGCATGGCCTTTTGAAATATGTACTTTAAAGGATTCATTTCTGAAATAAGATATGTTGTATATGACATTAGGTAATACCTCAGCTTCTGGGCCACCCAAAAAGTGCACAACACATCCTTTCCAACAGAGTGTAACAAGCCTCATATGGAGTGAACTTCTTACTCAGGTAATAAATTGCTCTTTTCTTCTTTTCGATTACAATATGTTGCCATAAGACACACCCAAATGTAGGTCTGAGACTGATAAATGCAACAAAAAGGACTTTCTTCTCTTGGTGGAACTAGCACCGATGGACTAGATAGATAATTCTTGATCTTGTCAAAAGCTTTTTGGCATTCTTTGGTCCATTCATTTGGTGAATCTTTCTTTAACATCTTAAGGATAGGTTCGCAAATAACACTTGACTAGGCTATGAACCTTCTATTATAATTCAAACTTCCTAAGAAACTCATGACTTCCTCCTTTGTCTTTGGAGAAGGCAGTTCTTGGATCACCTTAATTTTTTAGGGATCGAGCTCGATGCCCTTTCTACTAACTATGAAACCCAACAATTTCCTAGTTGGTACCCCAAAAGCACACTTGGCAAGATTCAGCTTTAAATTTTACTTCCGCAATCAATCAAAGAACCTTCTCAAGTGTGCTAAGTGGTCTGAACTCTTGCGGGACTAGATGATCATGTCATCCACATACACTTTAATCTCTTTATGGATTATATCATGAAATATGATTGTTATGTCTCTCATATATGTAGCACTGACATTCTTGAGACCAAAGGGCATCACCCTATAGTGATAAACACCCCAAGGTATGATGAAAGTTATTTTCTCTATGTCTTCTTCATCCATCAGTATTTGATGATACCCAAAAAAATAATCCACAAACGACTGTATTTCATGTCTCACACAGTTGTCGATGAGAATGTGGATGTTTTGTAATGGAAAGTTATCTTTAGGACTGACTTTTTTCAAATCTCTATAATCGACAAAAATCCTAACCTTTCCATCCTTCTTTAGTATTGGAACAATATTGGCCAGCCATGTTGGATACTTTATGACTTCAACTACATTGGCTTGGATTTTCTTAGTGACTTCTTCCTTGATTCTTAGACTCAGATTTGTCTTGAATTTTTTAGACTTGTGCTTCACAAGATTGAACCCTGGATCAATTGGACTCTTGTATGATACGATATCTGCACTCAATCCTGGCATGTCTTCATAGGACAAAGCAAACACATCAAAGTATTTTTTAAGCAAACTAATAAGTTATCTTTTCCGTTGATCCATGAGATGCACACTGAATCTGGTTTCTTTGAATTCACTCTCATCACCTGGATTAATTACCTCAGTCTCCTCTAGGTTGGGCCTTTCCCGATCCTCAAAATTTTTTAATTCCTCTATTAACAGGTCTGGGGCCATTGTTTTTCATCATACTCTTCCCATTCATCATCATTTGTTTCGATTTATTCATTTAGCTTTTGATATGACATGACATTGGTAGATTTTAAATTATTATTACTAAAATCATAAACAACATAAGTTAGATTATAGTGATCAGATAATGCAACGAAAATAGAAGACAAATATTTTCGCAATAAAGGAGGCTTTCATAGATTTTTAAAAAATTACAAACATTGGCTATGATCCTCACTAGTGCTGGTCTGAGCCTTTTGGAAAGCACAAAATATAAAAATAAGGTAAACAAACTAAAAGGGTGGGTCTCGGGCCTCATTCAAAGTACCATCGATTTTACAAAAGTAAAATTTCATCCTTTCATCTACCACATCAATTGGGGATTCGTAATTGGAGTAGAATTCCAGTTCGATAGCTTATCCCCTGGTTTATCTGTCTTATTCTCAGTCTTTTCAATAAAATCTTCTATAATAGCGTCACACTCTTCGAACAAGTTCCATATTCCATACTCAAAAACATCGCTTGTAGCCTTTACAGATATAGGAAATGACTGGTAGAGCAGAGGTAACCTCTTCGCCAATTCTGGACCTTTCTTCTTCATCTCCCTTTCATTTTTTTCATTTGCCACATAACCTAACCCATATTTGGAAAACTTTTTTGGAATCACAAAAGGCTCAATGACTCCATCCAAATTCTTTCCTAAGCTGCATCCAGGCTTGAAACCGCTTCTCAGCATAACAGTGGCCAACATCTTATAGATCAAGGCATTGGCTTGTAGGGAGTTGGGTCATTCTCGATTGCATTCACATCTCCACTGTATAAAAATCACTCTCTCTTGGGACTTCTTCGATCACAGGAACATAACCATTAGGGTGATTCAGATGACTCCCTTCGCCATGGATGCCCACTTCGTGATTTTGCCAAAAAAAATTCACTAATTGGTGTAATGTTGAAGAAATAACCCATGTTGTATGAATCCAAGGCCTTTCTAATAGTAGATTAGAGATTGTGTCAATGTCCATCACTTTAAAATTGGTTAGGAATTCTGCAGGCCTCATTTGAAGATACAACTTAACTTCCTCGATGGTGTTTTTCTGACCCTCATTGAAAGCTCTTTCACTCACTCTGTTCTGACGAATTTTCCCTATATCATAGTTCAATTGAGTCAGAACAGATAATGGGTAGATATTTAGACCTGATCCATCATCGATTAGTTCCTTATTAATGATCATATCTTGGCAGTTGACAGTGATATGTAACGCCTTGTTATGAATTACTCCTTCAAAGGGTAACTCATCTCCATCAAAGCTAATGTGATAGTCTCTCACTGCTCTATTTATCATGGCCACCAAATTTTCAGTACTTATGCCTACGGATACGTATGCTTCTTCAAGAACTTTCAACAAGGCCTGTCTATAATATTGAGAACTCATAAGCCATGCCAAATAAATTTGAGTGGGGGTCTTCTCCAAATGTTTCATAATAGAGTATTTTCTCGGTTGTATTCTTCTCAAAAAAAAATTAGTGTTTCCTTCAGTGATTGGCCTTTTTTGAACACTCTTCTTATATGCATCATTAGCAAGTTCTCTTGGAGTTTATCATCTCCCTGATCTATTCATCTTTTATGCAGCGGCGGCTTCTACTACAAATTCTTTTCTTAAGGAAACCAAGGCAAAGGCTTGATGAGGTGCGGTAAATGCAACAAATTCGGGCTTCTCAGTAACACTTAAGGCAGCCACTACCTTTTCTATTTCTTTCACTTTTTCCACTTCTTCAAGGTTGGCCTGCACTATAGACTTGCTCACCACCTACTCATCATCTATTTCTATCATACTGATGGTTGCCCCTTCATGGTTTGAGAGTTGATCGGTAGTAACATTTGGTGGAGCTGTTTGAAGTGAAATCACCTTGTGATCAATCAAATCTTGAATCTTGTGCTTTGGAACAAAGTGTGATGTTGTATACAATAACATAACAGACAATAACATGGTAGAATATTTTAATACATAGATTTTAGGAGCTAGGCACAAGACTATAATTACAATGTCAGAGGAGATAAAGGTAAAAATGATAAAAAGAGTGGGACAAATGAGGGATTTTTGTGAAACTTGGATCAGTGATATTTCTCCAATGGCTATGAAAGTACTAAATGATAATACAACAAAGTCTATGAAGTGCAGCATAGAATGGAATTCTGATACAGGGTATGAGGTACTTGATAGAGGATATAGTCATATTGTGGATCTTTCTAGACAATATTGTAGTTGTAGAGCATGGATGTTGAAGGGTATACCTTGTCCTCATGTAGTGGCTGCTCTTCACCACAAAAAATTGGATCCAGTAAACTACATCTCTCACTAGTACAATAGACAAAACTTACATGAACACATATAGTTTCTTCTTTCAACAAGTTTTGAATATGAAGATGTGGCCACAAACATAGAATATCTCTATTATGCCACCTCCTGTTAGGAAGATGCCAGGTAGGCCTGGAAAGAATAGGAAGAAAGAAGAAAGTGAAACCAAAAAGAAAACTGGAAAGTTGTCCAAAAGGGGGATTGAGATTTCATGTGGCACTTGCCATAGCAAGGGTCACAACAAATGAAGATGTCCAACAGGTGCACCTGCTACTGGAACTAATACAAATCCTAGCCCAAGTTCATCTGCTGGTGCAGACCCAAGTGCAGGCCCAAGTGTAGGCCCAAGTGCAACACATACTGTTGGAAAAGGGAGAGGTTCAACTGGAAGAGAAAGAGGTAGACCACCAAAGAATTCTACAAAAAAGGTATTTTAATTAATTTGACAGTGTTGTGAACTAATTATGCTTACCTTATACTAAATATCTTTTTTTTCTTTCTTTTTAGTGTGCTGGCTGACCAAGAGTGGTTGGAATGGAATTACTTCACACAAAGTGGATGCATAATTCTTAATGTAAGTTTACTACTGCATTTACTATCTAAATTTTATTTACTACAATTTTATTTACTAAAGTTAACACTTTCTTCATTTGAGCAGCCGGGAATACGAAGTGAGAGATTCAAAACTGTCAAGTCTTCAGCATTTGTGACTGGAAATCTCGGATATACACCAAAAACTGGTGTAAAATGGAAAGGAAAAAAGCTATGACCTACAGGCAACTACAAGAAATGATAGGCAAAAAACAAATGCAAACAAGGTCCAAGGCTGCACACTTGAGTCAAGAAAGCTCCAATGTTCAATCTCTATGAGAAGTTGGGGTAGACTACATTTAAGACTGCATTTACTTGTATAAAGTTTGGTTGTTGTGACTGCATTTAAGACTATGTTTTTGATAATTCACTGATGTTGGCAGCTGGGACTGCATTTAAGACTATTTTTTGGTAGCTCATTGATGTTGGCAGCTGTGACTGCTTTTTGTAACTGTAATTAGTTCACTGATATTGGTGGTAGCTTTGACTGCATTTTGTAACTGTAATTAGTTTAACGGTACTGATCTTTTTTTAAATGTATTTGTCAACAATATGTAATTGGCACTCATTTTTGGTCAATGATTATGCAGTTGTAAGTTCATTGTTGCTGAAATTTGTGTTTATGCTTGTGCAGCAGCTGTAGCTGCATTTATTAATGTTAAATTTGTGTTGTGATGTTGTTGAAATTTGTGTTTGAGCTTGTGCAGCAGTTGTGACTGCATTTAGTGTTGTGATGTTATATACAAATCGCAACACAAAGAACCACTGAAAACAAAGTCAAAACTGTCAAGTTCAACCTTACAATTTCATTATACAACAATTTAATTACACAACCTGACAGTTTTTTCAAAGGTAACACCTAATAATTGATACAAATTTCAACCCCTTAAAACATAACAAAAACAAAGCAACTTAGTTTAGGGCAACCTTCTTGGAGCTCCTTTCAAGAACATGAATTGAACTAGAAAACTAACACCCAAAATACATACACAAATGAGAGTAGTCCATAGTTGTTTTTCCCTTTTCTTGGACTTAGCTAACTTGATCTTCCATTTCTTCTCATTCGCCTTCATCATCTTCAAATCATCCTGAAAATTATCCATTTACAACTCTATTTTGTTCATATCTATTTTGCTCTCCACAGATTTGGTTGTCCTAGTAGTCTTGTCATCAACTATTTTGTGTTCATAAAATGCACAATTTGTCGAAGATTCAACTCTTTCCTCAAGCTCCCCAATTCTTCCCAATAATTTAGGAATAATAAATTTCGATCGTTCATCAATAGAATCATCCTTCCAAAGTCAAAAATCACATGATCTAGCATTCTAAAACGAAAGTAATTAGATTCGTATACAAGTCAAGATCAATGTTTGAAGGAAAAACTCACGTACCCCATAGTAAGGACAAGTCCAATATCGTCTACCCAGATTTCTTGAGGTCCATGAAGTTATCAAAGGCAAAACATGTCCATGTTTGCATCGAACCTCGACCAACTCATGATCTTCTTCTTGCTTACAAAGTTTACTCAAACTTATCTTAGCCATTAAAGTACCTTGATTCAGAAAACAAGGTTTAAGAGAGGTTGAACAACACTTGAGGAAAGAAAAAATTATGACAATGGCAACAAAATTAATACAAGATAATCATCAATATAGCAAGAAATCGAAGGATTAAAAAGATTTAGTTACCAATTCTTCAAACAAATTCTCTTCAATTTTGATTTTGAGAGACAAATTTGGGAATTAGGGTTTCCTAGTTTTGAGCCCCAAATTGGCTCATAAATAAGAATAGATCCGTTGGAAATTAAAGATGATGTACTTTTAGCCGTTTACTTTTGTTATTTAATAAGCTGGACGCGCCTAAAATAAGTGTAACATACGTGCCTTAGAATGGGGGTCGTGGGGAGGTAATAATATCAATTTTATATAGTTAAGGTGTGTAATAGGTCACTTATATAGTTTAGGTGTGGCTTCGACTTTTCTTGTATAGTATGGGGTGGAAATGATGCTTTTTCCCATTTATTATTAAAAGAGGAAAGGAAAAAAGATCAATGTTTGTAAATACAAATTTATAATATGTATTACATATAATACCTATATTATCATAAAAAATATATAAAAGTATGCGGAGATATATAAATAAAATTATTTAAGCATATGTATGAAAAGAAAAGATTATATTAAATAAAAGACTATGCAATATCTTTTAATGTATAAATATGAATTAATTCATTAGGTATCTAAACTAATTTAATTTTTTAATATAAATACTAACGACCTAAATTTGTCTAAATACATGACGTGAATTGCATAAATAAAAACTACCCCGCCCAACGCCCCAAAAAATAAAGTTTTCATATAATTAATATTTGTGCAATGATAAGGATGTAAAAAGTACAAATACAAAAATTCAAGCTCTTCTTTGAATGTCATTCCTGACAAGTATTCTCGAGAACCTGTAAAATACTCGCGGTAAAAATGTTAATAATAGATTAAGATAAATTAAGAACTATGTGCACGTACATGTATATAAAAATAGAATTTTCATTAAAAGCGGACTCAGCTAAAATTTTAAGAAAATGATAGAGATTTTCATCATTGCCAAAATATTTATTTTATTATGAATTTATATACGTAATATCCGTCTTTTTATTTGCAAAGGCCTCAAAAATTGATGGAAAAATTTCTTCATCGTCCAAATATATTTTCAAACACAAGATTATATGAAACTAACCAAAGATAGTGCAAAATAACATGCAATAAATTACAAATAGTAGGAGCCAAATGTAATAAAAACATGATATCGCAACTTGCTGAAAATTTTAGAAAATATATGAAATCTATTCAAATAAACTAAAGAACAATAAAATATAATATAACCAAGATAAAGAAACTAAGGTGCAGGAAATAAAAATGCATACTAAGATTATCTAAATCATTAGAAAATGAACATATATTATGCAAAATGAACACCAACATTGAACAGATATTCGAGTGATAGTATAATCTAAGTAAAATTATAGCAAGACAATGAAAAAAAATTAATATAATACTAAATCATCCACAAATAATAATAATAATAAAAGTTAAAGAAACATAATATAGTAGTCTAAAACAAAAGTGATAACATTATAGAAGAAAGCAACAATGGAGGTCGTCGGAATAATCCAAAATTTTCAAAAAGAATGCAAATTTCAAGAAGATTTATCATAAAGGACACACATAAAAAACAAAAAAAATAGAAATTAAAAAATCCAGTTCGTTTGCACAGTGACAATATCGAGATAGAACAAAATAAAGAGGTAAAGAGTATAAAAGCTAATAGATTTCATCAAAAAAAAAAAATTCTTTGCCAAATCTGAACATCAATGGCGTGTTGCCATGGTTTCCAGTCAGATCTGGCTATAAAACTCGCCCGCCGGTGACCAAATTCGGTGAGGCGCCGCCAAAAATAGAAAAAAAAAAAAAAAGGGAGAAAGTAGTAGCGGGAGTCGTGGTGTCATGGTGGTGTTTTGGTTGCTGGTGGTGTGGCTGGGGCGGGTGGTGTGCTTGGGCTGGAGCTCGCCGGTCAAAACTCCAACGAGCCAGCGACGGTAAGGAGCAAGGGAGAGGGAGAAGATAAAGGTCTTGGTTGGTGGAGCAGTGGCAGCACAACGGCGAAGCTCGCCCGTCGGTTATTAATTCTGGCGAGGCACGACACAGTAGAGAGAAAGGGGAGAGAAGCGTGAGTTGTTGGAGAAAAAAGGGAGAATCAGATTTGTGTGAAGTACGGGTGTGTATATTTGAAATTTTATATTTTGAGTCTCACTTGCCAAGTCATACTTATGTGAGACTCTTCAAAACTTGACATTTATTCAAAACGGGCCCACTTGAATCACAATTTTGTCTCTTCTCTAAATCTGTGCTCCTCTTCCCAATAATCTCTTTTACTTTTCCTTCTTTCACTCTTATATAACCTTAAAAAAAATCCATTACTTTTACATTATCATTTTGTGAGGGGTTCATCGAAAAAATAAAGTGATGTAAAAATATTTCTCCCATATTAACTTTGGATCTCCATTTTTATTTTTTCTCTATTCACAATCCATTTTCTAATTATTATTAAATACTTCGTATCTTTTTTAGCTTGTAGATTAATTTTTTTCAGGAATTATTCCATCTTCTTGAAAGGCTGCATGAATCTACTGTAGCAGCTTAATTTCTAATAGATATGGATAAAAGTAGGGCTGAACATAAAATATCAAAAATCAAATTATCGAACCGAATCAAAAAATTAATATCGTTTGGTATTCGGTATTTACCAAATATCAATATATATATATATATAATACGATATGTCTAACTAACCCAATAGACAATAGTATTAGTCATCCCAAAGAATCTTTTGGACCTTAGTAATATATTCATAAAAAGCAACAAAAGGAATACTAAACATGGTTTCTATTAAATATACTATTTGAAGTTTAAATGTAACATCTGCGCATCTCCAACTTTAATATGGTATTACCAAAAATTGTACTGAATCAAATTTTAATTTATCGATTACTGAATTACCGAATTGATATTTATAAGTATGGTATGTGGTATCTACGTTCAAATACCGATTACCTATTTACCGAATTCGAACTTTGAAAATACTGAACCGAATATTGAACGGTCACCCCTAGATAAAAGTGATTTCGTGAAATGTTTATAGCTCTTTCTTTCTAAACGAGCAAGGGAAAAATTAAAAAGAAAGAGGAGACAAATATTAGACTATAGAAAGAGAGAGTGAAGAGAATATACTTCCTCCATCCCATAAATTTATGTGTTGCAATTTTTTTTATTCATTCCAAAAAAATATCATTTTTTTTATTTGACAACTATTTAAAAATACAATTTCTTATTTATCCTTATTGGTTCACTTAATTGAAAAATAATAGTAGTATATTTTCAATAAAGGATAATTTCATAAACATTACTAAGTCTTTTCTTATTTTTTTAAACTCCATCGATCAAAGTATGTTACATAAAATGGGATGAAGAAGGAGTTGGTCAAAACATGTTACATAAAATAAGTTGAAAAGAGTAATTTTTATTAGGATAGAGAGTAATTAGAGGAGTAATTGTTTGGGCAAAGAAAAATGATTTAAAGAAAGAGAAAAATTATAGTACAGGTGGGCCCCACTTGTCCAAATGTCAAGTTTTAAAGAGTCTCACACAAGTATGACTTGGAAAGTGAGACTATAAATAAATTTTTTCAATACCGAATACCATACCATATACCAAAAAAATTTAAAAAATTTATTTTGAGTCTCACTTGCCAAGTCATACTTGTGTGAGACTCTTTAAAACTTGACATTTGGACAAGTGGGGCCCACCTGTACTATAATTTTTCTCTTTCTTTAAATCATTTTTCTTTGCCCAAATAATTACTCCTCTAATTACTCTTTATCCTAATAAAAATTACTCTTTTCAACTTATTTTATGTAACATGCTTTGCCTTCTTCATCCCATTTTATGTAACATACTTTGATCGATAGAGTTTTAAAAAATAAGAAAAGACTTAGTAATGTTTATGAAATTATCCTTTATTGAAAATATACTATATTATTTTTCACTTAAGTGAACCAATAAGGATAAATAAGAAAATGTATTTTTAAATAGTTATCAAATAAAAAAAAATGATATTTTTTTTGGGATGAATAAAAAAAAATTGCAACACATAAATTTATGGGACGGAGGAAGTATATTCTCTTTACTCTCTCTTTCTATAGTCTAATATTTGTCTCCTCTTTCTTTTTAATTTTTCCCTTGCTCGTTTAGAAAGAAAGAGCTATAAACATTTCATGAAATCACTTTTATCTAGGGGTGGCCGTTCAGTATTCGGTTCAGTATTTTCAAAGTTCAAATTCGGTAAATCGGTAATTGGTATTTGAACGTAGATACCACATACCATACTTATAAATATCAATTCAGTAATTCGGTAATCGATAAATTAAACTTCGGTTTGGTACGATTTTTGGTAATACCATATTAAAGTTGGAGATGCGCAAATGTACGTTTAAACTTCAAAGAGTATATTTAATAGAAACCATGTTTAGTATTCCTTTTGTTGCTTTTTATGAATATATTACTAAGGTCCAAGAGATTCTTTGGGATGACTAATACTATTGTCTATTGGGGTAAATACCGAATACCAAACGATATTAATTTTTTGATTCAGCTCGATAATTTGATTTTTGATATTTTATGTTCAGCCCTACTTTTATCCATATATATTAGAAACTAAACTAGTACAGTAGATTCATGCAGCCTTTCAAGAAGATGGAATAATTCTCGAAAAATATTAATCTATAAGCTAAAAAAGATACGAAGTATTTAATAATAATTAGAAAATGGATTGTGAATAGAGAAAAAAATAAAAATGGTGATCCAAAGTTAATATGGGAGAAATATTTTTACATCGCTTTATTTTTTCGATGAACCCCTCACAAAATGATAATGTAAAAGTAGGATTTTTTTTTAAGGTTATATAAGAGTAAAAGAAGGAAAAGTAAAAGAGATTATTGGGAAGAGGAGCACAGATTTAGAGAAGAGACAAAATTGTGATTCAAGTGGGGCCGTTTTGTCCAAATATCAAGTTTTGAAGAGTCTCACATAAGTATGACTTGGCAAGTGAAACTCAAAATAATTTTTTTCGAGGACTATCAGCGAATTGACAAGAAAGTGAAAAATTCAATTTCTTGGGCATTTACTGGGATTAGTTTGACCGACCGTTTCATTTTCGTCCTTATCCGTACAATTAATGGTTGACCTTTGTTTTATAATAAAATTTTATAATAGCACCATTAGTGTTTATTTTTGTAAATGAGAAAAATAATTTTTCCTATATTTAACACATAGCAACACTTTGATTTCAAAAAGTACCAGAATATATGTATCCACATGTGTACAATATATTATCCAAATTGAAAATTATGTATACATAATATCTAAGGGAAAAGGCATCGTTTCCATCCTAAACTATACCCGAAAAGTCTAAGCCACACCTAAACTATACTAGTGACCTATTACACACCTTAACTATAAAAAAGTGATATTATTACCTCCCCGCAACCCCCATTCTAAGGCGCGTGTGTTACAATTATTTTAGGCGCGTCCAGCCTATTAAATAGCAAAAGTAAATGGCTAAAAACATTAAGGGAAATGTCATTGTTTCCACCCCAAACTATAGTCAAAAAGTCGAATCCACACCTAAACTATATAAGTGACCTATTACACACCTTAACTATAAAAAAGTGATACTTTTTACTGACGTGGTGCTGACGTGGCAGCGCGTGTAAAACACTACACCACATGCAAGTGGTGGTAGTCTGATAGGGTGTAAATAGTTTCACTTTTTTATAGTTTAGGTGTGTAATAGGTCACTAGTATAGTTTAGGTGTGGCTTCGACTTTTCGGATATAGTTTGGGGTGGAAACGATGTCTTTTCCCAATATCTAATATGACTTTACGTGCATGTATCTGTCGCAAGCTGCATAAACTTTTATGTATTTGTGGCCAACTATATGTACGGACAGTGACTTCTGGGATATTTTTTAGATACAGAGATACATGTACAAGTGTATATATCTATATCTATATCTATAATTTATCTATAATCTATATAATACATTAAAAGTGTGAAGACCCTTAAGAAAGTAAATTAAATTTTTTGCCCTTCATTAAAAGACTCCGCAATAGATAAAATCGTCTTTTCACCCCTTTTTCATCAATTTATAATATTAAATAATAACTATATAAAATAAAAAATTAAATAGAAAAGGTTTTGTACTTATAGATGAATTTCTAAATTTATGGTAATATTTTGTTGGGTGTTTTTACTATTTTCTTATTTATGACTCCTAAATCTATGGAAAGAAATTAAAGATTCTAAAATATATGGAATAAATGTGCTTTGAAAACCTCATCGGTATCGATAATTTTTTCCCCTTTTAACATTATACTTTGTTGTCCTATAATATCCTGGACATTCAATTCAAATTGTTTGATTATTTATTCGTGAATCGTGATAAGCTCTTATCACTATCGTTTGGATCGATGCATTGATGAGTTAATTCGACGGATTTAGTTAGTTCGAAGGCGATTGTTGATATCCTTTGGACTAGATCTCTCGCCTTTGAAATAAAAGTTTTGTTGTGGAGTTGATCGGGTTGTGCTTTGTTGATTTGCAGTTGGTGTCGTTGGCCATGTTGTTGTGAGGCGCGACTCTTAGTCATTTAAACTTTAGCCTTTGTGGATATATTTTTTTTTTTTGGTTAATCATCTTTGTGGATTTCATGTCTTAAGGATCTCACTGTTTACAAGTTCAAAACCAATGAATGTATCAGGGTTCAAAAATTTGTTAGAGTTTCAAAATCAAGGAAAGATTTATGGGGTTCAAAAAATGGAAATGAGCCATAATTTTTACTGCGGACGTTCAAAATTGAAAGAAATAAACATACAACCTAATCGAAGGAGGTTTAATATCTACTATGTATGCATAAAAATAATTTTAATCATGTCAAGAGAGAGTATAGTTTTTTGTTGAAGAGTTTCACCATGACCATAGGCTGGTGATCTGCCCTAGGTTCATATATTTTTAAGTTCAAAATCAAAGAACACATCATAAGGTTCAAACCTTTTTGTAAGTTCTTCTATACTTAAAGTAGGGTAATTTTGGTTTGAATATCATTCGTGTTAAAATATGATTTTAGATATATATAAAGAGAGAAAGAGAGAGAGAGAGAGAGAGAGAGAGAGAGAGAGAGAGAGATATGAAATTAAGGTAGTTAGCTCAGGTGGAAGGGAAAGTAAAGGATACTTCTATTTAATAAAATATATCAATTGAAAGTAATTTAGTCCAAAACGATCAAATGTGCCTTTATTATAACAAGGACGATTATTAAATATAATAGAGCAAATATAGGTTGCATACATGCTATCAAACTTAACAAAAATTAGAACATACAAATATTACTCTTATATGAACATTATTAAAGATTGTTGATATTTGCTAAAAAAAATAATTACGAAAACTCGTAAGAGCCTATCTAATCAAGATTGTCTTGACTCTTGACTATAATTCTGTCCGAATCCGGTTTAGGGACCCTTGGAATCCTGAATCAAATGGCAAACGTAGGTAACGGTTTAACTTTTGTACATGTGTGGAAACTCTAGCCCTTCAAGACTTGATGACTTAATTACTCTAAATTTCTTCAGGTTGAAAAGTCTTACCCAAAACATGGCCTCTTCTAAAGGTAGTAATTGTCACTCTTATCCACAAGTAGAAATTTTGTTACAGTGACAAATTATTTACTAAATGCAATTGACGACAAAACATACAGTTATCTAATTTTGCCATATCAACGTGTTACCGATCAAGTGAACGATGCAGTCGTATTGACTTACGACTACCGTGAGAAAATTTCTTTGTCAGTAATTCTTATTTGCCTTCTTTTAATAAAGATGATCTTTTAATTCTCCCTCCATTTTAATTTATTTTTCTTATTTTAATTAGGCAAGGAGTTTAAGAAAGTGCAGTCAGTGGTGGAGCCATCTTTGCTCCAGGGGTTCATCCGAACCTTCTTTGACGAAAAATTATACTATTTTTATACTATTTTTACATGATTAAAAATATTTTTCATGCATAACTACAATTTTCGATGAACTTTGAAGGTGTGGTTTACATTAGTTTCATTAATTTCAAGTCTATATCGTAGATGAATATTCGATCGAACTTTGGATAATTTTTTTTAAAGATTAGGTTAATCATATTGTTGGCATCATACCTTCTATTGCTGGAGTAAGTAATTTCCATATTGAAGGGCATAACAAATAGTTGGTATCCAAATTGAATCCTACACGAAGGCGCTGCTAAGAGTCACGTATATATCAGAGAAGACATTTCAATTATGATGAATAGTTAAAGACACATCTCATTATAAGGTTGCTTACACTTCTGCCGAACCACAAAAAATTATTATACACAGCGTTATTCCAAGTCTCCCTTTCAATATTAGTTATCTCAATACACTACTAAAAAAATCAGTAAAACCGACCACACAATGTGGTCGGAAAAACCGACCACAAGTGGTTGGTTTTTTAATTTGTTTTTTTAAAAAAGCGACCACATGTGGTAACTTTTATATTTTTAAAAATAAAAATAATTATTTCAATAATTTTAATATTAATTATTATTTATTTTACAAATAAAAATTTAAAAAAATAACAAAAAATATAATCAAATATATATTTTTTTAAATATAATTAAAAAATATTTATAAAAACCGACCACTTGTGTTCGGTTTTTAAAAATTCTTTTTTTTAATTTATTTTAAAAAAAAACCGACCACTTGTGGTCGGTTTTTTAATTAAAATAAAAAAAATAATTTGAAAAAACCGACCACTTGTGGTCGGTTTTTGAACTAAAAAAAATTAAAAAGTAAATAATTTTTAGTAACACCTAATTATATATATAATCAAATATATATATTATTTTCATAAAAAATAATTATATATATAATCTAATATATATATTTTTTTTGAAATTACACTGATCACACGTAGTCGATAACCAGTAAATAATAATAAAAATCAATCATTCTTAAATTTTGTGAAAAAATTACACTAAAAAATATTTTAAATAAAATAAAAAAATTACGTTAAACATAATCTTTATCTTTTACTTTTGTTTCAATATATAAAATAAATATTGATGAAATAGATATACTATTTTGTGTCAATATAATGTAGACATACGCATATTGTTGAAGTTGTAATAACGTAAGACAAGTATTACGAGGTATATATGGGGGTGGGGGTTGGGGGAGGAAGGAAGTAGGGGAAAGAGAAAAAATTGAATCATGAAACAGGCATATACTTACCATTTGCTTTAAATTTTGAATTTTGAACGACCGTCAAATTTTGGTGGTGAATTTGAATTTTTTCACTTAAAAATTTTGTATCTGAGTATATGTGAATACGTTGTATATTATTATGGATAGTAAAACTGTGTATGTGATATTTATATTACGTATTTAAATGGTGATAGACAATTAAATATATGTATATATACATATATCTCGTGTATTGACATATGCAGTAATCAAAAGCTCGATAACTGAATCTATATATCAAAATATTTTGAATAATACATTGATATTATACTATTAAAGAAATAGATATACTATTTTGTGTCAATGTAGATACGCGTATATTGTTGAAGTTGTAATAACGTAAGACAAGTAATTGATAATTTATCTGATAAACACATTGTATTACGAGGTATATATATATATAATATCGTAATTAAAAGATAATTAATCAAAAATTTATCGTAATTTGCGAAATTCATTGATATTATTATACGGTTGAGGAAATATACTACTCATGTTAATGTGATAATAAAATAACTAATTATCTGATTTATATATATATGCATTGTATTAAATTAATTGAATATTGTTATAAATATTACAGAATTTATTAAAAAATTAATTTGTTAAAAATTAATTTTAATTTATTAATTTATTAATTGTAGTTTATTAAACTTTAATTTATCAAAACTTTTGTAAAAACCGATCACATGTGGTCAGTTTTACTATTAATTAAAAAAAAATACAATTAATAACCCGACGCGAACCAACCAAATATTTCACTTTCCCAATTATTGGAACCAAATACACATACAAACACAAAAAATGGGAAACACAAACACACATACACAAAGCTTCCACCAACTGCCGCATACTAGAGGTGGGCATGATATGGTATATACCTAATTACCTTACCGAACCAAAATTTTTGATACCATGGTTTTGATATTATGGTATTTGGTATGGTATATGGTATACATTTTAAATTTTTTTGGTATATGGTATGGTATTCGGTATTTACAAATAACATACTGAAATACCGAATACCATACCGAAGTATATATAGTTACATAAGTAACTTTTATATATATATATATACACACACACACACACATATATACATATATATATATATATACACACACATATATATATACATATACATATACAAATATATATATATATATACATATATATATACACACACATATATATGTATACATATGTATGTATATATATATATATACACACACACACACAGATATAATACTTAGTATTAGTATAAAAATATTTAGACATTAAAACTTTCGCTACTCTATCTTGATTAAAATGTATTTTTTGTGTAATTAACTAACAAAAAGAATTATTTGTACTTCTTTTTCAATATTTCTACATATGTAATGTGTATTTATGATATAATTAAGTTGTGCTTTTGAAAAGTCAAAGTAATAATACTCTAGTATACGAGTATATATTGTCGAAGTTGTACAAACTATGGTTACCGATTACCATACCGTAAAATACCGAAACCAAACGTCAAAATACCGAACCATACCAAATTAATATGGTGTGGTAATGGTATAATATTTTTAAAAACTGAATACCAAAATTACCGTACCGAAGTTTTAAATACCGTACCATACCATACCATGCCCACCCCTACCGCATACGCACATACATACACAAACACAAAGCTTCCACCGTCGCCGCCGTATACGCACATAAACCGACTGCCGTCGTCGCCAAGCTTCCACCATCGCCGCCGTATACGCACATAAACCGACTGCCGCTGTTGACTGCCGTCGTCGCCAAGCTTCCACCATCGCCGAGCTTCCGCCATTGACACTATCGAGATTTCAAGCTTCCAACTTATTTAATCACTCGAACACACTCGAAATCAGTCGAACAAGTGGGTTCTCGAAGAAACTCTTGATTTCTCCTACTCAAGTAAGTAAGAATATGAGATTGCTTGACCTTGTTTGGAGTTAACTTTACTTCATTTTGAATTTTGAAACCCTAGCTTTTATGTTTTGGTTGAAAATGGGGAAATTGGGGATAAACTTGAATGTAGTATGGATTGTGTATGTTATGTGGACTGAAATGAGTAATATCTTACATAGCGTAGATGGGTATTTTGGAGAAAGTTGCAGTAGTCTATCTTTTAATTTGCTAAGATCATCATTCTCGATGTTGCAGCTTCCCGTGAGAGAATCTATAAGCAGATTGAAGCTGCTATTTTAAAATATCAAGAAATTAATGAAAATATCAAATGTATGTTGACATAGTGAAGCCGTGTGGGGCTATCTTCGATTCACTATTGTTGTTATCTTCTTTTTATTATTTATATTGAAGTCTAGTGAAGCCGTGTGTGGCCTTGTTCGATTTACTAGCATTGTTGTTATCTTCTTGTTATTGTTCATATTGAAGTTTAGTGAAGTCGTGTGTGGCCTTGTTCGATTCCCTAGCATTGTTCTTGACATCTTGTTGGTCTTGTTGTTGCTTGTTTCTTGTATTGTGAACTTGATCTTGTATCATTTGGTATGAAAGCTCAAGGCTTGGTTTTGAATGTGTAGGGACTTGGCAGGTGTTTTTTTGTTTTGAATGTGATTATATTTGGTGACTTTAAAGGAGTTTTTTTAATTTTGAATGTGGTTTTGTTTTGATACTTAGTCACTTAAAAATGGTTAAGTGTGCAGACTTTAAAAGGGGATTTTGTGTTTTGTATGTGATTTTGTTTTGATACTTAGTCACTTGAAAATGGTTAAGTGTAGGGACTTTAAAGGGGATTTTTTATTTTGAATGTGGTTTTGTTTTGATACTTAGTCACTTGAAAATGGTTAAGTGTAGGGACTTTAAAGGGTTTTTTGTGTTTTGAATGTGGTTTGGTTGGTGACTTAGTTACTTGAAAATGGTTAAGTGTAGGGACTTTAAAGGGGATTTTTTGTTTTGAATGTGGTTTGGTTGGTGACTTAGTTACTTGAAAATGGTTAAGTGTAGGGACTTTAAAAGGGGATTTTTTGTTTTGAATGTAGTTTGGTTGGTGACTTAGTAACTTGAAAATGATTAAGTGTAGGGACTTTAAAGGAGATTTTTTGTTTTAAATGTGGTTTTGTTTTGATACTTAGTCACTTGAAAATGGTTAAGTGTAGGGACTTTAAAGGGAATTTTGTGTTTTGAATATGGTTTTATTTTGATACTTAGTCACTTGAAAATGGTTAAGTGTAGGGACTTTAAATTGGATTTTTTTTAATGTGGTTTTGTTTTGATACTTAGTCACTTGAAAATAGTTAAGTGTAGGGACTTTAAAGAGGATTTTGTGTTTTGAATGTGGTTTGGTTGGTGACTTAGTTACTTGAAAATGGTTAAGTGTAGGGACTTTAAAGGAGATTTTGTGTTTTGAATGTGGTTTGGTTGTTGACTTAGTCACTTGAAAATGGTTAAGTGTAGGGACTTTAAAGGGAATATTTTGTTTTGAATGTGGTTTGGTTGGTGACTTAGTTACTTGAAAATGGTTAAGTGTAGGGACTTTAAAGGGGATTTTTTTTTCGAATGTGGTTTTATTTTGATACTTAGTCACTTGAAAATGGTTAAGTGCTGGGACTTTAAAGGGGATTTTTTGTTTTGAATGTGGTTTTGTTTTGATACTTAGTCACTTGAAAATGGTTAAGTGTAGGGACTTTAAAGGGTTTTTTGTGTTTTGAATGTGGTTTGGTTGGTGACTTAGTTACTTGAAAATGGTTAAGTGTAGGGACTTTAAAGGGGATTTTTTGTTTTGAATGAGGTTTGGTTGGTGACTTAGTTACTTGAAAATGGTTAAGTGTAGGGACTTTAAAAGGGGATTTTTTGTTTTGAATGTAGTTTGGTTGGTGACTTAGTCACTTGAAAATGATTAAGTGTAGGGACTTTAAAGGAGATTTTTTGTTTTAAATGTGGTTTTGTTTTGATACTTAGTCACTTGAAAATGGTTAAGTGTAGGGACTTTAAAGGGAATTTTGTGTTTTGAATATGGTTTTATTTTGATACTTAGTCACTTGAAAATGGTTAAGTGTAGGGACTTTAAATTGAATTTTTTTTAATGTGGTTTTGTTTTGATACTTAGTCACTTGAAAATAGTTAAGTGTAGGGACTTTAAAGAGGATTTTGTGTTTTGAATGTGGTTTGGTTGGTGACTTAGTTACTTGAAAATGGTTAAGTGTAGGGACTTTAAAGGAGATTTTGTGTTTTGAATGTGGTTTGGTTGTTGACTTAGTCACTTGAAAATGGTTAAGTGTAGGGACTTTAAAGGGAATATTTTGTTTTGAATGTGATTTGGTTGGTGACTTAGTTACTTGAAAATGGTTAAGTGTAGGGACTTTAAAGGGGATTTTTTTTTCGAATGTGGTTTTATTTTGATACTTAGTCACTTGAAAATGGTTAAGTGCTGGGACTTTAAAGGGGATTTTTTGTTTTGAATGTGGTTTTGTTTTGATACTTAGTCACTTGAAAATGGTTAAGTATAGGGACTTTAAAGAGGATTTTGTGTTTTGGATGTGGTTTGGTTGGTGACTTAGTTACTTGAAAATGATTAAGTGTAGGGACTTTAAAGGGGATTTTTTGTTTTGAATGTGGTTTGGTTGGTGACTTAGTTACTTGAAAATGGTTAAGTGCAGGGACTTTAAAGGTGATTTTTTTTTAATGTGATTTTATTTTGATACTTAGTCACTTGAAAATGGTTAAGTGTAAGGACTTTAAAGGAGATTTTGTGTTTTGAATGTGGTTTGTTGGTGACTTAGTTACTTGAAAATGGTTAAGTGTAGGGACTTTAAAGGGGATTTTGTGTTTTGAATGTGGTCTGGTTGGTGAGTTATTTACTTGAAAATGGTTAAGTGTAGGGACTTTAAAGGTGACTTAGTAGGTTGAAAATGATTAAGTATGGGGACTTTAAAGTTGACTTGGTAGGTTGAATATGGTTATGTTTGGTGACTTGGTAGGTTGAAAATAATTAAGTGTGGGGACTTTAAAGGTGTTTTTTTAATGTGGTTATGTTTGGTGATAATTGAATTTTTGTGACTTGATCTAATTAATGGAATCTGATTAATTGCGTAGATGGAACCTGATTATAGCTGGATATATCAACCTGATAATAGAATGGGTGTTAGGGAGGAATTTGTTAAAGGTGTCAAAAGATTTGTTGAACATGCTATGGCACTTGATGTTATGACATGTTTTTGGGCTATTTGTTGTCCTTGTGTTAGATGTGATGGTATAAATCTTGTAAGTGAAGAAGATGTAAAGGAACATCTTTATAGAAAGGGGTTTCACAAGGACTTTTTAAGATTTCATGGTATTCGTGGTGATGTTGTGCAAAATAACTTTGTTGTTGGAGAAAGTAGTAGGTCTACAGGGCATAATGAATATCAAGATAGTAGGATGACAAAAATGGTGCACGATGATTTTGGGATGCAACACGGGGGTAACTTTAGGGAAAATGTCGAAGATGTTCCTAATAGCGAAACAGACAAATTCTATGAACAATTGCATGCTGCTAGTCATCCTTTGTTTGATGGGTGTTCGCACTCTCGTTTCTCTGTTGCTGTTAGATTATTAAGTATTAAATCTGACTGGAATATTGCTGAAGGAGGAATGGACTCAATGATAGACATTTTGTTGTAGTTTGTACACTTTCGAAACTATTGTTGTAGTTTCTACACTTTCACTTTTGTTGGACATTTTGTATGTGTTGTACACTTTTGAAAGTATTTACATTTGATTTTTTGTTGTTATTGTTGGTGTATTGCATGTTGGACCATTTGTTGTTTTTTATTTTTAAAAAAAAAAATCCCAGAAAAATCGACCACAAGTGGTCGGTTTTTTAATTTTTTTTTTTGCTGAAAACCGACCACTTGAGGTAGTTTTTTTTTAATTTTAATAAAATAATAATAAATTTTTAGAAATATATATATATATTTAAAAAAAAACCGACCACAAGTGGTCGGTTTTTAAAAAACTACCACTACTTTACCGACCACACACTTTTGTCGATTTTGTTGTCGGAAATTGGAGAAAATCGACCACTTGTGGTCGGTTTTTCCCTTTTTTTAGTAGTGATAGATAATAATTTGATCCTTTTTAATAGGGGAAATTAGAGATTAAAAGGACTCAAAATCTATTTTTCTAAGAGAACTACTGAAAAGTTGAAAGATACTCGCTCAATGATTGTGCAGTCCTACTTTTAAAATGACAATTTCATGTTAATTTAGATGTGCATGTATAGGCTTATTACCTGACTTTCCTTAATCTTTAGGTGTGATAAAAAAGACTTCTAATTATATAGTCTCTCTATTACCATATTCAGAGCACAAAGACAAAATATATACATCTATTTATGCAAAGTAATCAAATATGTAAATCTTTTCTCTGTAAAAATACGTTCATTTTTAAATTTTATCCTGCAATACTCTTAGTTTCTTATTATGTGTTTCTACTTAGCGGCTTGTCATCTTAACCATATATATAAAGATATGACAATTTTGGAAATTTTGAAGTAGCACTGTATCAGTAGCTGAAAGATGAAAGATTTTTTCGCACTCTTTAAAAATTTATATCTTAAATCACAAAGAGAAATATCTTCAACTTTTCCAGTATCCCCTCAACTCATCAAAATAAATGAAATTTTTTTAACATATAATCATATGTAGGTCAATTGATCAAATTAATTTAATATATTATGAGTCTTTATAATTTCTCTTTGTTATCATTTTCAAGCCTTCTTTATTAGCCTTCTCTTAACATCCAATTGCTTCGTTTCTAACAACAAGATCATAATTAGAGTTCAATCATATTATAAGGTTACATTAAGAACTCAAACTTACCTACTGATGTAGTTTGTATGAACATCGTTATGCTTCTTTTTAAAATTCAAAAGAGATGAACAATAGTATACTAAGAAAGAAAATAAGGTGACCAGGGACCATGTTATAGGTCTACCCAAATTCACTTTATATTATTAATTTATTGTTCAATTCATAGATGTATCAGTTTACGTAATAAATCATCCTAAGTTCAAAAAATATGCTTCTAACGGCACTTGAATCATTGAGAAGTTTTAGAAAAGAAGAATCAAGAAAATATACAAAATTGTGTTCTCACAATCTTGATGATAAAATCACTTCTATTTATTTATTTATTTTGTTATGCAGCATAGCTACAGGGATTCGAACCCAGGATGGGAGACACGGAAGTTACATCTAAAGCCAAAGCATCCAGCCATGTTTTTGCTCCCTAGGTTTTTTTTTTATATATTATACCATTTTTTCACTGTTTCTTATATAATTATACCTATTCTACGTCGAGTTGAGTGGATGCCGAAGCACCCAAAAAAAGTACGTGGGTCCTCCCCTGGTGTCATTCATTAAAAGACTTTGCGATATACAAAACATAAAAGATTTGTGAGATGTAGTGGTGGTTCTATGAAGACGACACTTGAATGAGCCAGAGGGAATAGTGTATGCACATCTTATACAATAAATCTACAAATTATATCCTACGTAGAAATAAAGTATTGCTTAGTATACATGTAATTTTCTTCTTTAACATTAAATACATGTGCAACGCACGTACAATAAGCTAGTACTATAAAATTATATTGTATGATCTCACTATATTATGTAACTCTTACAAAGTGTCACTATATAAAGAATAATATGTGAACTGGGATCGCTAGTTCAGGTAATTGTTCCTTCCTAACTCTTTTAGACAAATTAAACTTTTAGTTAAGATGAATAGAAGTGAAGTACGGTGGATCTCCCCATATGCACGATGTATAGTTAAGATGAACAGAAGTGAAGTACGGTGGATCTCCCCATATGCACGATGTATAGTTAAGATGAACAGAAGTGAAGTACGGTGGATCTCCCCATATGCACGATGCATTGTTGCATTGTCCCAGCTAGAACAGCCAATCATTGAAAAATTAAACTATACATATAAGATTAAAATTGCCTTTTATATATATATAACATGGTTGTTTAATTTCCTTAGCTTATCGCATTTTTATATTTTTATATTTTAAATTCTTTTAGTGAAAAGACTCGCTCCACTCATTAAAGGTGCCATAATGGCAAATTATCTATATGAACACCATGTGGTCTCTTCATCACAACCACTCATATCACCAAGTTTTGGAGAATATATCAGAATCCAAATATATTTATTTAAGTACTTACTTTCGTTAGACATTTTTGACTCATATCACTAAGTTTTGGGACATCAGAAATATTTCTGTACATTTATGTCATCAGACTATTATGATGTGTTTCACCACTTGAATATCCTCATTTATAATTGCCAATATATGTTATTTTTGTCTCAATTTATATGATATAAAAAATATAAATAACTAATTATTTTATATATATATATATATATATATATATATATATATTTAGATATTTTAAACTGTTAACTATTGTAATTTATAATCCTTTTGATGTAATTTTAAATAATATATGTTACTCTCATTGTCCAAACTTTTGAGGCATTGATAGTTATATTTTAAAAATAATTTAATCTTTTAATTATTGTGATTTATAATACTTTTTCTTCTATTTTAATTTAAGTGGTTTCGATATAATTTTGAGAGTTAGCTAAATATTTTATAACTTTTAGATTTTTAGTTTTTTTCTGTATTTTTTTTAAATATATATTAGATTAAACCAACATTTTGTGGCATTCATAGTCAATTATATTTTAAAAATAATTTAAGTTTTTAATTATTGTGATTTATAATACTTTTTCTTCTATTCCAATTTAAGTGACATTGATATAATTTTGAGAGACAGTCAAATATTTTACATCTTTTAAACTTTTTAAGTTGTTAATTATTATGATTTATAGTATTTTTTATGTATTTCTTTGAAATATATATTAGATTACAAAAACTAAGACAAACAAATTAAAATGGAGGAAAAAGACTAATTAAGAAGTGGCAAAGCAGGTAAAAATAATTTAAGTTTTTAATTATTATGATTTATAATTTTTTTTCTTCTATTTCAATTTAAGTGACACTGATATAATTTCAAGAGTCATTCAAATATTTTATATCTTTTAAATTTTTAAATTGTTAATTATTGTGATTTATCGCATTTTTTAAAATATATATCAGATTAACAAAGTAAGATAAATCAATTAAAATGGAGGAAAAAAGATCAATTATGAAGTGCCAAAGCAGGCAACAGGTCAACATGCATGCTTTGACACTTGTTAATTGGGCCCTTTGCCCTTTGTTATTAGGTAGAACTAGTATAGGCACCAACGCGATGCGCGAAACTGTTTTAAAAAAATATTTATTAAAAAATGTTAGCTTATTCATATTAAAATAATAAAATTAATTAATTTACAATTATTTTAGATGTTTTGATATGAAAAGAATAATAGTAGTATTTTCTCGAATTATATTTCATTGGTTGGTTTTTTAAAATATTAAATAATTATTAATTTTGTTGTCGGAGGTTTACCTTTATATTAATCAATTAAAACATGTAATTACAATATTTTCCTTCCATTTCAAATTTTATTTTTCTTTCTATCAATTCAACCTCAACAACTAACTACTAAGGGTGTGCAAAAACCGAACCGACCGATAAACCGAACCGATAAAAATATTATATATATATATAAAAATAATTATATATATATATATATATGAATTATTATATATTTCTCTTAATTTCTCTTTAATTTCTACAAATTTAAAAACTTATTATTTCAATTATACAAACTCTTAATTTCTCCTAACAACATTTAGTTCAAACTTGAAGATTCTTGTAAATTAAAACACATCATGTAGGATTTTTGGTTGAAGCTAAGAATCATTTTTTTTTCATGTTAGTTACTACTATTTCTATTTTATGAGTATTTTCTTATCGATTAAACCAAAAACCGAACCGTTAAAGACTAAAAACTGATAAATCAAAAATCGATAAAAAATATATTATTGATTTGGTTATTGGTTTAGCAGATTTAAAAATTAAAAACTGATAAACCAAACCGATAATATATAAAATCGAACCGAATCGATCGATGCACACCCCTACTAACTACACTCTTCTTAAAAGGTTTAATTTTGAATCCCAATTCAAACATTAAAAGTGTTTAATTGTGTCAATTACAAGACTTCTAATTTCAAATTTTAAATTTCACCACTCTCAATTCAAAAATTAAGCACATGTGATTTGTTATTTTATTTTAAATTTGTAAAATCTGTTCTACTGTTCGTAATTTTTCGTTTGATTTTATTATTAATATCTTTTAAGTATTTTATTTATACATTTTTATTATATCTTCTAAATTAATTCAAGTAAGATCTCTCAAACCCAACCCCCTTCCCCCAAATGACACACCCACCCTCCTCCCCCACCTCTACCCACCACCAATTAATTCAACTTATATGTTGCACATTTTTTTAAAAGATTCTTCCCTTTTATGTCTTTTTAGTTTAAAAATTCTTACTCTTTGTGGCAATTAGGCATATTTTCTTACCTAGTGTATATATTTATTATTTTTTTACAAAAATATACAATTCTAAATTATTAATTTTAATTAAAAAATATAAAATTACATCAAATTATAGAAAAAAAGAATATTAATTTCTCAATAAACGTCAGCATGACGAAAATACTCAATAAAAGTTGATCTTTTTTATGTATTTAAATTTATTTATATTTAGCAAAAATCAAACGAACAAAATTAGATTAAAAAATATTATTTACTTGAATATAGACTTGGATATAATAGATAAAAATTAACCTGTTAAATATAAGGAAAAGTTTCAAAAATAGCAACAGTTGGCACAAAATTCACCTTCCATGGGCAATTAAGTTAAAAGTGACAAGAGTTTGAAAATGAGCTACAGATGACTCAAGTTTTAATAATTGAGTGTAGGTGACAATTACTTTATTAGTGATTAAAAAAGTTGGAAAAGTTTGTGAATAGTCCATAAGTTTTTTAATTTACACTTTGATCCAAATTTGACCTAATATAACAGGAAACGGTGGAAAAAATGTGTGTTTCTTTCTCTTCTCATTCATTGTTGTTTTTTCTCTCTTCGCGATTTTTGTAGTTCATTGTTGTTTCTGCTTTATTCATCATCTTCTGCGTCATTATCATCATCTTCTTCTTCATTATCCATCATCTTCCAACTGCTGACCATTGTTGTTATTGTTACCGCTACTGTTGCTACTTGGCTTATTTTTTAGGTCAAATTTTGTTTGGTACATCACTTTGGCATTACTTCTAAGTGACTTTGGTAAGTAAAATTATGATTTTTAGTTGAATTTGTCATCTGGGTACACTGCTACTGTGCTATTTTTCAGCAATGGATAGAACCCGAACACGAACCCAACATAAGAGCCATCTATTTCAACAGATCACTTATCTGTTGTGATAGATAAGTCATCTATTGTAACGGAAGACTTATATGTTAGATTTATGTTTATGGTTCTATGGTGTCGTAACACGAATCGAACAAATTGGTCATCTGTTACAACAGAGGATTCATATGTTGAACTAGATTAGTCACCTGTTGCAACAGAACCTGAACTCAATTCCAACAGATGAGTCATCTATTGCAAAAGATGAGTGACATGTTGTAACAGGTTAGATGACCAATCTGTTGCAACAGGTTAGTTATCTGTTGCAATATGTCACTCATCTGCTAGAATAAGCTTCAAAGGTTCTTTAGTACTGTAACATCTATCCCAACAGACGCTTCATCTATTACAACAGATGTATAATCTGTTGTAACATATGAGTCACCTATCCAACAGATGACTAATATGTTTGAATAAACTTCAGGTTTTATAGTAACGTAACATGAATTACCAATAAGTGAGTCATCTGTTGCAATATTTAACTCACCTGTTGCAACGTATTATTTGCCTGTTGCAACAGATTACTCATCTGTTGGGGTTCATGTTACAGCACTATAAAATCACTATTAATTTTATTATGATGTCATTATTAACTTTTTTTAACAAATGTCTTTACTTAGGTACCACTAATGGAGGGATCAATAATAATTGAGGTGGATTATCATGGTGAATGGATCAAGAAGAGCAATCGATATGTATGACTCTAGAAGGAGGGTGAAATACTAGAGATGATAGTTATGACAGTCCAAAGTGATGTTTCATATGATGATTTTGTGAACTTAATCATCAGCTATTGTGGACTGAATTGCCAACTGAAAGAACTCGTCATCAGCTACATGCACAGTTCTTTTGAAAATTAGAGGGTACTACCCTTCAAGATAACCGATCAGGTTCGGTTGCGTGCTTATCTTAGTGATTTAGCTAGGTCGGTGTTAAGGGTATACGTGGTTAAAAAAATGAGAGAGAATGAGAACCAGAATATAGAAGAAAAATAACTACAAGACATCTTTGATGATAAGCCGATTGATCTGGACATGAATATTCCAGATTATGATCGAACACCTATGCCCATTGTTACGAGAAATATGGTGGGAAGTTCTTCTCAATCAACACAGTCGGACAATCGTCAAGATGACGAGACTGACTTTTACAAGGGAATGCCATTCAGGATAAGAAAGAACTATCTACTTCTTTATCTATTGCTTGCTTGAAAAAAAAAATTCAAACTAAAGAAGGTGATTAATTCGAGCAAAGTCTTTTTCTTCAAATGTGCTAATCTGAACCGCAAATAGTGGTTAAGGGTTGTGAAATACTTAAGTTCTGACAGATTCATCATTAATGTTTATAAAAAGTATCACACATGTGAATTGCAGCACATTACGGGCCAAAATCCTCATACTACGACAGAGGTCCTCAGTCAATATTTCCAGAATAGATTTCCCAATGGCAAATACCCTTCTACAAGTGATATGGCCAGTCAAATCCTTATAGAATTGGATGTTACAGTCAGTTATTGGAAGATATATACAGCCATGTGAATTGCCAAGGACTTGGTTAAGGGGACATACGAGCACGAGTATGCAATCCTCGATGCCTACCGTTACATGCTTGAGTCCATTAATTCTAAAAGTAAGACGGTGTTGCATGCTGATGAAAATGGAAGGTTCAACTAATTTTTTATATCCTATAGTTCTTGGATTCTTGGTTTTCAACATTTGAGAAAAGCCATAGCCATCTATGGGACTTTCTTGATGATCAAGTATAATGGAGTTTTGTTAGCGGCGGTGGCACATATGCGGAGAGGCATATCTTTCCTGTCGCTTTTTGTGTAGCGGACAAGGAATGTGATGCCTCGTATGGATATTTTTTTGAATAAATGCGAAAGTTAAATCAAAGACACCGAAGAGTTGTGTTTTATTTTGGATAGGCATCCAAGTATCATAGAAGAGTTCAATTTTCTGCACTTCAGTTCACTTTGGTTGTTGTATGAAGCATCTATTCGAAACAACTTTCACAACGAAAAGGCCGTGACACTTTTTATAGAGCAGCTAAAGAATATAATAGAGATGAGTTTTTTTGACCATTTCAATCAAATAATGGATATGCATCCCAAGGCAGCAGAATATCTCATTTGTGTTATTTTTGAGAGATGGAACCGAGCATTTTTTTCGGCGAATAGGTACATTCTTATGAATTTAATGTATTGTTTGAGTTACAAGTTTAGTATGATTCCTTACTAAGTGATCCTCTTGTATAGGTATAATATTATGACGTCAAACATAGTTGGATTAGTGAATTTCTTATTTGGCGTTGAAAGAGAATTTTCCATCGTGGCGCTATTTGATAAAAAAAACAAGAAGTATGGCAAATTATTTCATGAAAGGCTTGTGTAGTTTGCGAACGCAGGAACCAAATTTGTTCTAAAAGCGGAAAAACAAATATCAACGAACATCAGTTTAGGGAATAGGTTATTTGCTAATCAAATAGCAGATTACAAGTTTAGTATCGACGGTCATGGTGATGTTGCCATGGTTAATCTTCAAACAAGATCTTGTATGTGTACAGTTTTTGACTTGGACAGAATACCCTGTCCACATGCTATGGCAGCGCAGCGAGCCCAATACGGTGCATAATATGGAACTAAAATTTATGAGTGCCCGTGTCCATATTATTCAGTGGAAAGATATATAATGGCATTTAGTGAGAACTTTAATGCAGTGCCTCCCGAAGAATCTTGAGTTGTTCGTGTAGAGCTTTTGGGGAGATTAATACCTCCTTCATATATTGACCCAAACACTATCAAATCGGGAAGAAGGCGATATAAGAGGAGGCGTGGAGTTAGAGAATCACTCCCATCAAGGAAAAACAAGTTCTTCATATGTAGTAACGCTGGCCACAAAAGAACTACATGCTCGGATTATAACCCACCATGATCGTTGTAATAGCAAAACTTATGTTGTTGTTTGTTATGGACTTTGATATTTTAAACTCATTGTTGTGAACGTAAATGTTATTATTTATTATATAAAATATATTTTTTATTAAATTGTGCATTAATAAAAAGAGGTAAAACGGGAACTAAATACAACAAACCACAAAATTATTTACAACAAATTACTCATCTGTTGCAACAAATGGATATTTGCCGGAAGAACATAATATAGTTCATCAAACTGGAATGTGTTCCTCCAATAGATGACCAATCTATTGCAACAAATGGGTAATCTATTGGAGAAACACAGTACAGTTCCTACCATAAATCTAGCAGATAACCAATTTGTTTCAAAAGATGGTCCATCTGTTGAATGAACTCAAAACTCTTGCTATTACTACTGGATTAAAAATTATTCCTTACGTCCAACCGTCGATATGTTTGTTGAGAAGAAGAAATAGAAATAATGAAAATTAAATAAGAATTAAAAAGTCAAACTCTACCAAACATAATTTTTCATTAAACAAAAACAAAATACATTAGGTAGGTAGATTCGATATAGAAAAATAAAATACATATGCTTAAAGAAAAAACATAATCCAATTATTATTATAATTATTATTATTATCAGTCGATCAATAGTCAACTAGAAGCAACAGGGCCCTCCCCGGCCTGCGAATCTCTCGAAGCATCCTTTCTCTCACGGCGCCCAACTCCCATTGCAGGTCATTAACCTGCCTCTGAAGTTCTCGCACGATGTTGTGCAAAATAGCAATGTCTCAAATAGGATCATCCATATCTAGAACACGTATGATTTGATAAAAAAATTAAACATAAAAATAAAGAAAAGAGTCCAAATGTAATACAACGTATACTACTAACTAGTAGATTTAGACACAAAAAAAACTTACCTCAACGAGAAAGAAATCTGGTTTTTAAAGTGAAGTCGTTAAAGATGTAATACGAAAGACAAAATACAAGAAATAAATAAAGTATAGTAGAATGATGAGTAAGAAGGGGCCTATTTATAGAGGATTGAGTTTGAATGTGTTAGGCAAAAAGGCACAACTGTTCACCTCCATTTTATTAATTACATTCAAACTAGTGACTTTTTGATTTTCTATGAAAAGTCATGACTTAATTAAATCAAGCTAGTGAAGCTTTGATTATTGTGACAAGTCATTACTCTTCAGCTTCTTAATATTAATTAGTTCTTAATATTTATAATCATTTTTCTCAATTAAATAATCAAAGACTTCTTACATTTTCAATAACTGTTTCTTTTAATAATATTTTTTTTATTGAGTTGTGGCAACAAATGATCCATCTGTTGCATCAGATAACCTAATGTGGCAACAATTTTCATCTATTATAATAAATGGTCCATCTGTGCAACAGATGATCCTTCTGTTGCGATAGATGGGTATCTGATGCAACAAATGGACCATCTATTGGGGGCCATCTTTTTTAATAAACTCCATATACCTTAGTTAATTCAAACTGGTGACTTTTCGATTATTTAAATTAAAAAATTTATTTAAAAACAAAAAGGGTGAAAAGTCATGACTTTTTGCCTTACATCAGTTAGTTAAAATTAAATAACCATTTTTTATGGTTTTAAATTGTGTTTATCATTTATTTCGTTATTATTTATTTATGAACCATTTTTCTTTATTAAATAATTAAAAAGTCATGACTTTTAACCCTTTCCCTTTCAATAACCTTTATTTTATTAATAATCATTTTAGTCAGTTTTTTCAACAGATGACCCATCTGTTAAACAGATTTGTCATCTATTTGAAGAACACAAACCAGTGATAAGAACTGTATTGTGTTCTTCCAGTAGATCTGTACAACAGATGTTCCATCTGTTGCAAGAAGGGTGTTTTGGATTTTTCCAATATATGACCCATCTGTTGCAACATATTAGTCATCTGTTGGTTGAACGCAATGCAGTGTGATGAACACATGGGTAATCAGTTGAATATATTTTTTGTAACCTCTCGTATTTAGTTCCTGTTTGGTTACCTCTTTTTATTGATGCACAAGTTAATAAAAACATATTTTATATAATAAATAATAACATTTACATCCCCAACAATGCGTTAAAATTATCAAAGTCCATATCAAATAATAACACGAGTTTACTATTACAACGATCATAGTGCATGACATACATAGCACTTGTTTTTTGTTGACGGGCATGTAGTACTTTGACGTTCAATATGGTTAACCGTTGAGCCTCCATATTTTTGTACACTACATCAAGATGGGAATTGAGATTAAACACTATTTGATATTGATGAGGTAGGAAGAATAAGGTCGTGCATATGGATGGATCTACTTTCATGCATGAGAGTTATGTATTACTGATCAGGTTATCGTGACAACACACATAATGTACAATGATTTTGTGAATGAAGTTTTACCGCTTAGGCATTGATCCTTTAAACAAGATCATGCATTTTATAGTTCAGTTTGATAGTTGCGAACTGATAAGGCCGGAGGGTTCCAAGAAGATAGTGTCGATCCCCTATTACAATTTAATAATGGTTTTGCTCATGTTATGCATCAAATTCTAAGAAGGGCTCAATATTTGATGGAATTTTAGATATTCAATAGTGATTGGCCCAATTTTAATGGTGGAATGGACTTTGAGAAGGCCTTCGAAGTCTCCCACAGCAGCAAATAAGAATGGAAAACTAATAGAAATTCTCCTGGTTCTATTATATAGTAGAAAGTGCTTGAGAGAATACTTGTGTGGGAAAGGAGAGATGGAGAAGACCATATATCATCTCAGACCTTGTTTAAGAGGAAATATAAGGCAACAAGTAAGGAACTTCTAGCTAATCTGGCCAATAAAATTGACTTGAAAGATGAAAAAAATGAATGTTGCAAATGTGAAAGTGTATCCAAAAATTAAAATCCATCAGTCGCTGTTGAAAAAAAAATTGGTAAAGTGGATTGGAGCTAGACACTTTTCTAGGGAACTACGACTAGCTAATGTGCCGTGAATGAAGACCCACAAAGAGCAGGATCAAAAATTTAAGAAAGCATCTTGGCGAGCATCGAGGATTGATAAGATATTTAGTCAAGAATGAAACTTAAACCAAAAAGTCCTAAAGTAAAATAAGGGAAGCCAAGGCGTCAATTTCTGAAGTCTAACTTGTACCCCATGCCTTTTGTTTGTGGTTATAATTGGATCAATGGTAGTAGAAACAAAAAGGTCTGATGTTGGGCAGAAATCCCATGCCGTATTGTTTCCACTGTCTTTGACCTGACCAGAACCACAAGTGGAAGGCCTGGGATGTAAGTTTAACTTTAGAAATTGCCACCTTGGCTTAATCCCTTATTTTTACTTCAGGAGTTGTTGGTTCAAGTTTCATTCCTAACCGATAGTCTTACCACCCTCGGTGCTCGCATAGTTGCAACCTTAGAGTTCTGATACTGCGCTTTGTGGGTCATTACTCAAGCTACACTAGCTAGTCGTAGTTCCTTAGAAAAGTGCACAACTCCAGACCACTTCAGCATTTTTCTTTTCAAAATCAACTGATGGATTTTCATTTTTGGATACACTTTTATTTTTCTAGCTCATTCGGTTTTTTTATTTTTCATGTCAATTTGATCGGCCAGATTCGTTACATGTTCCTTGCTACCCTGTGTTTCTTCATTAATAAGATTTGAGTTCATATATGGTGTTTAGAACCTCCTAGATATTCTCCCAAACACCTTCTGTTGTTTAAGCATCACCCCGAGCAACCCAACCATATTAAATTGGACCAGAACAATAACTATATTGATTTCCATTCTTGGTTGCAGCAGTGCGAGGCTTGGAGGGCTTTCAAAATTCCACTGAGCCCTTAAAATCAGTCCAGTCACTATTGAATCCTTACACTGCCACCAAAAACTCGGTCCCTCAGCCTTATCAATTCAAACCTATCAATCTTAATAGTAAAATGTAATATCTTATTTGAATGATTAATTCCTAATCGGTAAAAAACTTCATTCACAAAATCAGTATACTCTATGTGTGTTTTTATGATAACATGATAGGTAATACATACCTCCCCACATATGAAGTGGTTCTATCTGCAAGCAGCTTATTCCTTCGAACCCATCTTTACTCTAGCCTTTTATGTTGGTCAAGCAAAAGTTGATCCACTTTCTCTTCCTTTTCTTTTGAGAGATATCTTTTATCTACAAACAAGAGAAAAACAAAAATAACATTACAATTGATACCTGCATAGTTTAAAAATTAGGGTGTAACGAAAAATTCAATAAAGGGGTAACACAAAAAACCCATCTATTGCAGTCGGTGACCCATCTGTTGCAACAAATGACCTATTAGTTGCAACAAGTGACTCATCAATTGCAACAAGTGGGTGATCTATTGATGAAATCAAATAAGCCTTGTTACTGGTTTAATTTCTTCCAACAGGTACACCATCTGTTGCAATAGAAGTGTATTTCAATAGCTGATTCATTAGTTTCAACAGATAGGGAATCTGCTGGAAGACCGATACTAATTCATCAGTTGCAATAGTTGCAACACCAACACCACCAACAATATCAACAACAAAGAAACAAACAATAAATAACCAATAAGGCTTTTTAAGTTCTCCCATTAGATGACTTTTTTTATATATTTTAATAAAAACAACTATTCGTTCATTCAAGACTCAAAAGATACCTTTCCTTCACTTTTCTCAATAAATAGGATATGGGCAATGAATAAATAAATAAAAATAATAGATGCAAATAACTAATTTAAATAACCAGTGTAAATATATGATATTCACAATTTTTATTTTTATCATAGAAAACATGATAAATTTGATGAAACGGGAAAAGAAGAAAACGAGAAGGCGAACATAATAGCAGAGAGCGCAGATCTAATAGTGAACCATACATGGATGTCAAAAGCAAAGGGATCAAAACACTAGTTTTAGTCGAGAAAACATATAAGATTGGTTGAAATCCAAAAGAATCCTCAGGCGAAAGCGGAGAGAAAAAAAAGAACATATTAAAAAAAAAGACGTTTGATATTACCGTAAAGAGAAAAGAAAGAGAAAAAAGAGAGATGAATTATTTAATATGTGGTTGAAGGAGATCTGATGGGTTTAAATATATATTAATAATTTATGGTGGTGAAACTCTTTGAGGAGAACAAAGAGACGATGATAGTGAAATTGAAAAGACAAGATAAGACAACTCAATGAGGTGATTTTTGAGTTATCTAAGAAAACTTTTTACCGCCTTAGTATTTTTTTATTTATTTTGATCAGAATTTTTTTAAAAAATTAAAAATAAATCTTAAAACAGATAAGTCATATGTTGCAACAGATGTCTACACCTGTTTGAAAATTTTTAACAGATCAGTCATCTGTCGCAACAGATGGCAATATTTATTTGTTAATTTCCAACAGATAATTCATATGTTGCAATAGATGTCATTATCTGTTGAGAAAAGACATGTTTTTACCCCTGAACTTGTCCGCTCAACTTACTTTAGCACTTAAACTAAAATTTAATTTACTTACCCTCCGTAACATCTTTAAAGTGTATTAGTTTCACCCGTTAATATATAATACCACTCTCAGAATGGAGAGTGTATTACACTCACCCACACATCAGTGCCACATCAATGCCACGTAAGCAAAAAATTTATTAAATGTGTATAAAATATATATACATATTTTATATATATATATACATATTTTAAATATATATATATATAATACTTTTAAATATTTTAAATAAACAAAATACATCCCACCCAATTTTTGATCTTCTTCAAACCACTCCTTCCCTCCCACTACATCTTTCTTTCTCTCGGCACCCCCCATCCACCTCCACACCTGCAGATACCCCCATCCATTCCCACAACCCCCGTCTACCCCCACCCCTGTAAATGCCCTTTCTCCTCTTTCTTTGGCCACCCCCAATCCACTTCTTCCTCCCCTCATCTTGTTCAAATCTTCCCCCACCCCTTCAAACTCCCCCCACCCTATCCTTCCTCCGGTTCAGCCTCTACCCCTGCAAACTCCCCTTCTAAACTGCCAAAGTGGAGCCATGTATAAAGAAGCTTTTTATATTGATGATAAAATAGTTCCAAGAATCCATTTTTTGGTGAGTTCCAAAGCTACCCAAATGGCCATTTTCTCAATTTCCAGTCTTTTCAAGATAATAGCAATTACAATGACTCAATTAAAATTGTAGTTGAACCTATGAACTCATCCCTAATTCTAGCTAAATCAATTTAGATATTTCAAATAATGGCTTGATTTGAATTATTTTAACTCAAATTGATTAATTGATGACTCTGATCAGGACGAACGCAATACCAATATCATGCAATTTCAACGACTCAATTAAAATTATAGTTGCATTTATAAACTCATCCCTAATTTTAGCTAAATCAATGTAGGTATTTAAAACAATGGATTGATTTGAATCATTTCAACTCAAATTGATCAATTGATGACTCCGATCAAGATGAACGCAATACCAACATAATGCAATTAGAATGACTTAATTAAAATTGTAGTTGAACCTATGAATTCATCCCTAATTCTAGCTAAATCATTTAGGTATTTCAAGCAATGGCTTGATATGAATAAGTAGAGGACTAACCTGGTGCAACAGATGACACATCTATTGAAAATTATCAAACGATCATAGACATCTATTAAAACATATGTTCAACCTATTGCAACACATGTCTAATCTGTTGGTCATTATCAAACAGATAATGTCATATGTTGCAACAGATGACTTATCTTTTGGAAATTACCAAATAGATAATGATATATTTTGAAACAGATGACTTATCTATTGGAAATTAACAAATAAATGTTGTCATGTATTGCGACATATGACTGATCTGTTGGAAATTTTCAAACAGATGTTGCCATCTGTTATAATATATGACTTATCTGTTTTAAGATATTTTTTAAATTTTAAAGTAATTTTTTGTCCAAAATAAAAAATACTAAGGCGGTAAAAGTTTTGTTGGATAACTCAAAAATCACCTGCTTAAGTTGTCTTATCTTGTCTTATCAATGTCATTGTCACCATCTCCCCATTCTTCTAAAAGCATTTCACCACCATAAATAATTAATAAATATTTAAAACCATCTCTAGAAATTTTATTTCCTTGACCCATAAAATAATTCCTCTCTTCTTTCTCTTTCTCTCCTCTTTAGGGTAATCCTAATTGTCTTCTCTTTTTTCTCTTTTTTCTCTCTTTTCTCTCTTTTCTCTTGTCTTTTGCCTGAGGATCCTTTCAAAACTCAACCAATCTATATCTTTCATCAACTAAAATTGGTGTTTTGATCCTTTTGCTTTTGACATGCAAGTATGGCTCACTATTAGATCTACACTTTCTGCTATTATTCTTGCCTTCTCGTCTTCTTCTTTGTCTGTTTCATCAAATTTATCAGGTTTTCTATGATTAAAATTGAAATTGTGAATATCATATTTTTACATTGGTTATTTAAATTAGTTATTTACATATATTATTTTTATTTATTTACCCATATTCTATTTATTGAGAAAATTAAAGGAAAGGTATCTTTTAAGTCTTGAATGAACAAGCCATTGTTTTTATAAAAATATGAAAAAAAGTCATCTATTAGGAGAACTAACAAAGCCTTGTTGGCAATATCAATTTTTCTTTGTTTTTAGTTTGTATCTTTGTTGTTGATGATGGTGGTAGTGTTGGTGGTGTTGGTGTTGCAATAGGAGAAACATATGGTGGACAATATTAAAATAGGTCTTCCAGTAGATTCCCCATCTGTTGTAACTGATAAATCAGCTGTTGGAATAAATCCAAATAGTTATTCCAGCAGATAACCCATCTGTTCCAATAGATGGAGCACTTGTTGGAAGAAATCAAACCAGTAGCAAGGCTCTGTTGCAACATATAGGTCATCTATTATATTTATTGAATTTTGTGTTACCTTTTTTGAAATTATGTAATCATCAATTGTTATGTTATATTTATTTTTCTCTTGTTTGTAGATAAAAGGTGTCTTCCAAAAGAAAAGAAAGTGAAAGTGGATCAACCTTTGCCCGACCAACATAAAAGCCTAGAGTTAAGATGGGTTCGGAGGAATAAGTGTAACGACCCAATTTTCTGTAACCGGAACGTCACACGGTGCTCATGATCCCGAAAGACCACAAGCCAACCCTCTACTGATATTTGTACCTAAACACTGTATAATATAGATTATAAATGCGGAAACTGGCCATATGGTTCAAAACATCTAAAAATACTCAAAATTGAAAACTGAATACTGATATATCTGTCCGAAAAACCTCTAAACTGTCTGAACTGTGGAGTTGAAGGGACATGTCCCCAACTAACTTCGTCTACTGAAAATAAACAAAATCTGATACAATAATGATAAAAGGATCATCCTCGAATGAAGAGGACTCACTGCTACGTCTACTACTGCTGACTGGGACTGAACTGCTAAGGGTACTCTGGATCTCGTGCCTCTGAACCTATGGTGTCAAATAAAACACCATAGCCCAAATGCGTTAGTAAGGGAATGTATCGAGTATAAAGATGAGGTAAGGCTAAATACAAGGGCTTATCCATAAACAATTACTTAACTGAATAATCATGATAGTACTGAATGAGAACACACGCATAAATGAACAAACCATAATCACAATAATCACAAATCTGAGTGCTAAAACTTGGGTACTACATTACTGATATTTGAACTCACTACTAATGCCTGAGATACTGAGCAACTGAATCATCTAATACCGATAACTGAGACGCGGTGGAATCGCGTTGGTGCACTGGAAATTGACAATTCTAAATTTAAGCCTTGGCATGATGTGCCATAATCGCGAAGGCTCACTGGATTTTGACGATTTCCATTTTGGCTGGCTCCACGATGCGCTAAAATGCCAGGTGGCACACTGTCTCACTAAAATGGCTCTAACTCTTCACTCGAGTATTGGATTTGGGCGAATTAGGTATCGACGAAAAGCTTATTCAATGTTCTACATGAAAAAAAGTCAATATTAGGGAAATTCTACAAGATTCAAAATATTTTTCATTTGGGAAGACACTTCTCAACCTTAAGGAAGAATAAACACTTCACTGAACACGCTCTAAGGCTCAGACTACGAGAGAATTTTGTGAGTTCTTACAATATGTCCCCCTTAGAAATATTCATCCTTGAATGTCTCTTGATAGGTTAAGAATACAGATCGACTAAACTTACTCATGGAATGGAAGCATCTGAAATATGACTATGCAACTGGAACTACTGATATTCTGAACACTCATACTGGACATGCATATCTGATGCATGGATGCGTAACTGGGCTGATGTCAGGAATGCATGACTGAATACACTGAAAAATTGAACTCTTTCTACTGAACATGCATATCTAATGCATAAATGTCTGACTTAACTGACTCTTGAAAGCATGACTGTCTATGCCATGACAACTGACGTTTACTTAGTAAGGAGAGTTTGAACATGCAACTGAATGAGTCTAAGAACTTGGAAGCATTGAAATATCATGGGGTATCTCCCCCTTAGGACTCTATGTCCATCTAAATAAACTTCACTGAAATACTGGGGCGGTGCATGGGGCACCTACGAACTGGGTCATGATTGACCGACTTAGATCGAAAACTAATGCATGACTCATGTTGACATATAAGCTCAAAATGGAAGCAAAGGATCTGGAAATGCATATCACAAAGATGAAGAACTCATAACATACCCGAATCTATATCAGGGAACCTTTCCTGATCATGGAGAGCCTGAAACGCATAGAGACTGTTCTAACGCTGGCGGCTATTGGCACCGAAAAGGGCACTCTGTTGAAGAAACTCTCTACCCCTTTAAGCTAGTGCTCTACACTCGCATATTCTGTGGCCTGGCTCACCACACCCAAAGCACACATCACTACTGGATCTACAAAAACCTAGGTGGCTCTTTCCATACTCTCCACAAAGCAGATTGGTACGAACACCACTAGCACTACTCAGGGCTTTGGAGCCTGGAGCCCCATCATAACTGACATCCCCGAACTTCAACACAGGTACACTAGATAAGGATGGGGCTAGGACTAAAAATCTATGACTATGCTGAGAACGACTACCACCCTGGGACCCTGCCTGAGAGAAACCATAACTACCTGCTCTGGATGTTTTACACACTCTCTCTCTTTCTTTCATCTTATCTGCCTCAATCTACTGCGCATGCTCATCAGGCTAGCAAGGTCCATATCTCTATGAAATATTGTAGTTCTACACTCTTTCAACACTAACCCGGACACACCAGTCACAAACTTACTCATACTCACTCTAGGGTCAGCTATTAATTCATGGGCATACTTATCTAACTGTTTAAACTTAAGAAAATACTCTTTCACTATCATATAGCCTTACCTTAGGTTCATGAACTCTTCTACCTTACATTCCCTCATCTTTAGCGGGAAAAATTTATCTAAGAAGGCACCCTGAAACTCTTGCCAAGTCACGGGAGTTGCATCCTCCCCTCTACCCATCTTCCATATCACTACCCAATCATGAGTAATATACTTCAACCTATAGGACGCTAGCTCTACACTCTCCTCCTCAAAATATTCATAACCTGGGTGATCTTCCCCAGCTCCTCTAGATAAAACTGTGGGTTCTCACCCGCTACTGACCCAAAGAATTCTGGCGGGCTCATTCTCATAAAATCTCTAATTCTGGCTGCAGTTGAATCCCCATCTTACTGAGGTAGGTCCACAGCCTGACGGTTACCCTGAACATTAGTAACAGCTTGGGCTAGTGCTTGAAAAGCTGCCTGAAACTCTGCATGTGATGCATTCTAATTCTCAGGATCTACTGGCTGAGGTGGCTGGTCATCAACCTTATGGGCACTATCTCTACGAGGAGGCATACTCTGTAAATGGAAGAAAGAGGTGGATTAGACTAAGGATCAACTTGAGTTCATGCTCACTCGCACGACATAAATACTGAAAGAAGGGAAACTGCTCCTAAAAACATCTTATAGCCTCTTGTACATAAATGTGGCGCGCAACACACCTATGCATAAAACTCTACTACTGGCTCACCACACCCAAAGCACACATCACTACTGGCTCTACAAAAACCTAGGTGGCTCTTTCCATACTCTCCACAAAGCAGATTGGTACGAACACCACTAGCACTACTCAGGGCTTTGGAGCCTGGAGCCCCATCATAACTGACATCCCCAAACTTCAACACAGGTACACTAGATAATGATGGGGCTAGGACTAAAAATCTATGACTATGCTGAGAACGACTACCACCCTGGGACCCTGCCTGAGAGAAACCATAACTACCTGCTCTGGATATTTTACACACTCTCTCCCTTTCTTTCATCTTATCTACCTCAATCTACTGCGCATGCTCATCAGGCTAGCAAGGTCCATATCTCTGTGAAATATTGCAGTTCTACACTCTTTCAACACTAACCCGGACACACCAGTCACAAACTTACTCATACTCACTCTAGGGTCAGCTATTAATTCATGGGCATACTTATCTAACTGTTTAAACTTAAGAAAATACTCTTTCACTATCATATAGCCTTACCTTAGGTTCATGAACTCTTCTACCTTACATTCCCTCATCTTTAGCGGGAAAAATTTATCTAAGAAGGCACCCTGAAACTCTTGCCAAGTCACGGGAGTTGCATCCTCCCCTCTACCCGTCTTTCATATCACTACCCAATCATGAGTAATATACTTCAACCTATAGGACGCTAGCTCTACACTCTCCTCCTCAAAATATTCATAACCTGGGTGATCTTCCCCAGCTCCTCTAGATAAAACTGTGGGTTCTCACCCGCTACTGACCCAAAGAATTCTGGCGGGCTCATTCTCATAAAATCTCTAAATCTGGATGCAGTTGAATCCCCATCTTACTGAGGTAGGTCCACAGCCTGACGGTTACCCTGAACATTAGTAACAGCTTGGGCTAGTGCTTGAAAAGCTGCCTGAAACTCTGCATGTGATGCATTCTAATTCTCAGGATCTACTGGCTGAGGTGGCTGGTCATCAACCTTATGGGCACTATCTCTACGAGGAGGCATACTCTGTAAATGGAAGAAAGAGGTGGATTAGACTAAGGATTAACTTGAGTTCATGCTCACTCGCACGACATAAATATTGAAAGAAGGGAAACTGCTCCTAAAAACATCTTATAGCCTCTTGTACATAAATGTGGCGCGCAACACACCTATGCATAAAACTCTACTACTGGCTCACCACACCCAAAGCACACATCACTACTGGCTCTACAAAAACCTAGGTGGCTCTTTCCATACTCTCCACAAAGCAGATTGGTACGAACACCACTAGCACTACTCAGGGCTTTGGAGCCTGGAGCCCCATCATAACTGACATCCCCAAACTTCAACACAGGTACACTAGATAATGATGGGGCTAGGACTAAAAATTTATGACTATGCTGAGAACGACTACCACCCTGGGACCCTGCCTGAGAGAAACCATAACTACCTGCTCTGGATGTTTTACACACTCTCTCTCTTTCTTTCATCTTATCTACCTCAATCTACTGCGCATGCTCATCAGGCTAGCAAGGTCCATATCTCTGTGAAATATTGCAGTTCTACACTCTTTCAACACTAACCCGGACACACCAGTCACAAAATTACTCATACTCACTCTAGGGTCAGCTATTAATTCATGGGCATACTTATCTAACTGTTTAAACTTAAGAAAATACTCTTTCACTATCATATAGCCTTACCTTAGGTTCATGAACTCTTCTACCTTACATTCCCTCATCTTTAGCGGGAAAAATTTATCTAAGAAGGCACCCTGAAACTCTTGCCAAGTCACGGGAGTTGCATCCTCCCCTCTACCCGTCTTCCATATCACTACCCAATCATGAGTAATATACTTCATCCTATAGGATGCTAGCTCTACACTCTCCTCCTCAAAATATTCATAACCTGGGTGATCTTCCCCAGCTTCTCTAGATAAAACTGTGGGTTCTCACCCGCTACTGACCCAAAGAATTCTGGCGGGCTCATTCTCATAAAATCTCTAATTCTGGCTGCAGTTGAATCCCCATCTTACTGAGGTAGGTCCACAGCCTGACGGTTACCCTGAACATTAGTAACAGCTTGGGCTAGTGCTTGAAAAGCTGCCTGAAACTCTGCATGTGATGCATTCTAATTCTCAGGATCTACTGGCTGAGGTGGCTGGTCATCAACCTTATGGGCACTATCTCTACGAGGAGGCATACTCTGTAAATGGAAGAAAGAGGTGGATTAGACTAAGGATCAACTTGAGTTCATGCTCACTCGCACGACATAAATACTGAAAGAAGGGAAACTGCTCCTAAAAACATCTTATAGCCTCTTGTACATAAATGTGGCGCGCAACACACTTATGCATAAAACTCTACTACTGGCTTACCACACCCAAAGCACACATCACTACTGGCTCTACAAAAACCTAGGTGGCTCTTTCCATACTCTCCACAAAGAAGATTGGTACGAACACCACTAGCACTACTCAGGGCTTTGGAGCCTAGAGCCCCATCATAACTGACATCCCCAAACTTCAACACAGGTACACTAGATAATGATGGGGCTAGGACTAAAAATCTATGACTATGCTGAGAACGACTACCACCCTGGGACCCTGCCTGAGAGAAACCATAACTACCTGCTCTGGATGTTTTACACACTCTCTCTCTTTCTTTCATCTTATCTACCTCAATCTACTACGCATGCTCATCAGGCTAGCAAGGTCCATATCTCTGTGAAGTATTGCAGTTCTACACTCTTTCAAGATTAACCCGGACATACCAGTCACATACTTACTCATACTCACTCTAGGGTCAGCTATTAATTCATGGGCATACTTATCTAACTGGTTAAACTTAAGACAATACTCTTTCACTATCATATAGCCTTACCTTAGGTTCATGAACTCTTCTACCTTACATTCCCTCATCTTTAGCGGGAAAAATTTATCTAAGAAGGCACCCTGAAACTCTTGCCAAGTCACGGGAGTTGCATCCTCCCCTCTACCTGTCTTCCATATCACTACCCAATCATGAGCAATATACTTCAACCTATAGGACGCTAGATCTACACTCTCCTCCTCAAAATATTCATAACCTGGATGATCTTCCCCAGCTCCTCTAGATAAAACTGTGGGTTCTCACCCGCTACTGACCCAAAGAATTCTGGCGGGCTCATTCTCATAAAATCTCTAATTGTGGCTGCAGTTGAATCCCCATCTTACTGAGGTAGGTCCACAGCCTGACGGTTACCCTGAACATTAGTAACAACTTGGGCTAGTGCTTGAAAAGCTGCCTGAAACTCTGCATGTGATGCATTCTAATTCTCAGGATCTACTGGCTGAGGTGGCTGGTCATCAACCTTATGGGCACTATCTCTACGAGGAGGCATACTCTGTAAATGGAAGAAAGAGGTGGATTAGACTAAGGATCAACTTGAGTTCATGCTCACTCGCACGACATAAATACTGAAAGAAGGGAAACTGCTCCTAAAAACATCTTATAGCCTCTTGTACATAAATGTGGCGCGCAACACACCTATGCATAAAACTCTACTAAATATGGCTTTTCAGACTCCCTAGGACACTATTGAACCTGGATCTAATACCAAGTTTATAATGGCCCAATTTTTTGGAACTAGACCGTAACACAGTGCTCATAATCTCGAAGGACCACAAGCCAACCCTCTACTGATATCTATACCTGAACACTGCATAATATAGATTATAAATTCAGAAACTGGCCATAAGGTTCAAAATATCTAAAAATATTCAAAATTGAAAATTGAATACTGATACATCTGTCCAAAAAGACTCTAAACTGTCTGAACTGTGGATTTGATGGGATATGTCCCCAACTAACTCTGTCTACTGAAAATAAATAAAATCTGATACAATAATGATAAAAGGATCATCCTCAAATGAAGAGGACTCAATGCTACGTCTACTGCTGCTGACTAGGACTGAACTGTTAAGGGTACTCTGGATCTCGTGCCTCTGAACCTATGGTGTCAAATAAAACACCATAGCGCAAATGCTTCAGTACGAGAATATACTAAGTATGAAGATGAGGTAAGGCTAAATGCAAGGGCTTTTGCATGAACAATTACTTAACTGAATAATCATGAGAGTACTGAATGAGAAGACATGCATGAATGCACAAACCATAATCACAATCATTACGACTCTGAGTACTGAAACTCGGGTACTGCATTACTGATATCTAAACTCACTACTAATGCCTGAGATACTGAGCAACTAAATAATCTAATACCGATAACTAAGTACTGAGGTGAGATCAGTCTTATCTAGCGAGTGACCTCAAAAATTGATGATACTGAAACTGATTAACTAAATATACTCACGTCATTGACTAAATTTTTAGCTTTCTACTCTCGACTCACTGCATCTAAGATCAAACCTCTCTAACGGATAATTCCGGAATCTACTATCAATTATAAGAAATGATCATGTCTGAATCTGACAACAATAAGACTCAAATGAATCTGAGACTAAGATCAAGCCTATATGACAGGTGATCTTGGGATCTGATAATGAGTTTACTCAACTGAATATGAGACTGTGATAAAGCCTATCTGACGGGTGATCTCGGGATCTGGTAATGAGATTACTCAACTGAATCTAAGACTTAGATCAAGCCAATCTGATGGGTGATCTCTAGATCTGAAACTGAATAACTTTAAATGTGACCAAGCCTACCTGACGGGTGGTCCATGAATCAATGGAACTATCTGAGTTCCTCACTGAGATAGATGCTATTGGATCATACTCCATTCAACAAGGCCTTGCATCAAGCACTCGCACATATTTACGTCTTGGCATATATCGGAGAACACATAATTGGGGAACTTTATGATATCATGTTACAATTCATTCATAAAACACTTAGAATGTATTTAGGTCGTAGCATGTATCAAAGAGCACATAATTGGAGAATTTCATGCTATCATGCCACAATTCATTCACTAAGGCTTTTCAACAAACACTTGGCATGCATTGGCTTACACACAATTGGGTATTTCTAGCCAACTTCTTATAATGGCTCTAATTCATTCACATAAGCATTTTATCAAGCTTATGGGGAGAATACTTTGCTTATTCAATAATTTTACACTTAATTGACATGAACACATCACTTAACAAGCAACTTCAAGAGGGTTTGTCATGAACATCACATGGGTATCACATAGTAGGGTTAAAGCTTGAAAACCTTACAAACAACCATGAATCAAAACTAAATAATAGCATGAACATCAATTTCAACTCATATGAATCATGGAAACTCTTAAACATAAAATCTTTGAATTTTTATAAAAGGGTTCTTGATCTTCTTGGATGAAAGGGATACAAGAATCAACATCTACATACCTTAGAGAAACTCTTTCTTGAAAGCCCTTGGAGAGATTCTTGATTTCTTGATTTCTCTTAAAGAAGAAGAAAGGGTTTTGATTCTGTAGAAACCCTAGCTCTTTTTCTTGAACAACTTTGAGAGAAAACAATGATATTTTAGGTGAAATATCATGGGGTGTATCCCCCTTGGGACTCTATGTCCCTTTAAATACACTTCACTGAAATATTGGGGCGGTGCACGGGGCACCTACGAACTGGGTCATGATTGACCGACTTATATTGGAAACTAATGTATGACTCATGTTGACATATAAGTTCAAAATGGAAGCAAAGGATATAGAAATTCATATCACAAAGATGAATAACTCATAACATACCCGAATCTATATCAGGGAACCTTTCCTGATCATGGAGAGCCTGAAACGCATAGAGACTGTTCTGACGCTGGCCACTATTGGCACCGGCAGGGGCACTCTATGAAGAAACTCTCTACACCTCTGAGCTAGTGCTCTACACTCTCGCATTCTGTGGCCTGGCTCACCACACCCAAAGCACACATCACTATTGGCTATACAAACACCTAGGTGGTTCTTTCCACACTCTTCACAAAGCAGATTGGTACGAACACCACTTGCACTACTCAGGGATTTGGCGCCTGGAGCCCCATTATAATTAACATCCCCGAACTTCGACGTAGGTACACTAGATGAGGATGGAGATGGGACTAAAAATCTATGACTATGCTAAGAACGATTACCACCCTGGGACCTTGCCTGAGAGAAACCATAACTACCTGCTCTGGATCTTTTACTCACTCTCTCTCTTTCTTTCATCTTATCTGCCTCAATATACTGTGCATGCATCATCATACTAGAAAGGTCCATATCTCTGAAAAGCATAGTAGTTTTACACTCTTTCAATACTAACCCGGACAAACCAGTCACAAACTTACTCATACTCGCTCTAGGGTCAGCAATTAAGCCAGGGGCATACTTAGTTAACTTGTTAAACTTAAGACAATACTCTTTCACTATCATGGAGCCTTACCTTAGGTTCATGAACTCTTCTACCTTAGATTCCCTCATCTCTAGCGGGGAAAACTTATCTAAGAAGGCACCCTGAAACTCTTGCCAAGTCACGGGAGTTGCATCCTCCCCTCTACCCTTCTTCCATATCACTACCTAATCATGAGCAATATCCTTCAACCTATAGGATGCTAGCTCTAGACTCTCCTCCTAAAAAATATGCATAACCTGGGTGATCTTCCCCAACTCCTCTAGATAAAACTGTGGGTTATCACCCGCTACTGACCCAAAGTATTCTAGCGGGCTAAGTCTCATAAAATCTCTAATTCTGGCTACGGTTGAACCCCCATCTTGCTAAGATAGGTCAACATCCTTATGGTTACCCTGAACATTAGTAACAGCTTGGGCTAGTGCCTGAAAAGCTGCCCAAAACTCTGCATGTGACACATTCTCATTCTCAGGATCTACTAGCTGAGGTGGATGGTCATCCACCCTATGGGCACTATCTCTGCGAGGAGGCATACTCTTTAAATAGAAGAAAAAGGAGGATTAGACTAAGGATCAACTTGAGCTCATGCTCACTCGCACGACATGAATACTGAAAGAAGGGAAACTGCTCCTAAAAACTTCTTATAGCCTCTTGTACATAAATGTGGCACGCAACACACCCATGCATAAAACTCTACGAGATGTGGATTTTCAGACTTCCTAGGGCACTACTGAACCTGTCTCTAATACCAAGTTTATAATGGCCTAATTTTCTGGAACCAGACCGTCACACATTGCTCATAATCTTGAAGGACCACAACCAATCCTCTACTGGTATCTATACCTGAACACTGCATAATATAGATTATAAATGCAGAAACTGGCCATAAGGTTCAAAATATCTAAAAATATTCAAAATTGAAAATTTAATACTGATACATCTGTCCGAAAAGCCTCTAAACTGTCTGAACTGTTGAGTTGATGAGATATGTCCCCAACTAACTCCTTCTACTAAAATAAACAAAATCTGATACAATAATGATAAAAGGATCATCCTCAAATGAAGAGGACTCACTACTACATCTACTGCTGCTAACTAGGACTGAATTGCTAAGGGTACTCTGGATCTCGTGCCTCTGAACCTATGGTGTCAAATAAAACACCATAGCGCAAATGCGTCAGTACGAGAATATACCGAGTATGAAGATGAGGTAAGGCTAAATGCAAGGGCTTTTTCATGAACAATTACTTAACTGAATAATCATGAGAGTACTGAATGAGAACAGATGCATGAATGCACAAACCATAATCACAATCATCACGACTCTGAGTACTGAAACTTGGGTATTGCATTACTGACATCTGAACTCACTACTAATGCCTGAGCTACTAAGCATCTGAATCATCTAATATCGATAACTAAGTACTGAGGTGAGATTAGTCTTATCTAGTGAGTGACCTCGAAAACTGATGATACTGAAACTGATTAACTAAATATACTCACGTCATTGACTGAATTTTTAGCTTTCTACTCTCGACTAACTGGATCGTAGATCAAACCTCTCTAACGGATAATTCTGTAATCTACTATCAAGTATAAGAAATGATCATGTCCGAATCTGACAACAAGAATACTCAAATGAATCTGAGACTAAGATCAAGCCTATTTGACAGGTGATCTTGGGATCTGATAATGAGATTACTCAACTCAATATGAGACTTAGATTAAGCCTATCTGACGGGTGATCTCGGGATCTGGTAATGTGATTACTCAATAGAATCTGAGACTTAGATCAAGCCTATCTGATGGGTGATCTCTAGATCTGAAACTGAATAACTTTAAATGGGACCAAGCCTACCTAATGGGTGGTCCATGAATCAATGGAACTATCTGAGTTCCTCACTGAGATAGATTCTATTGAATCATACTCCATTCAACAAGGCCTTGCATCAAGCACTCGCATATATTTACGTCTTGGCATATACCGGAGAACACATAATTGGGGAACTTTATGCTATCATGTTACAATTCATTTATCAAACACTTATCATGCATTTAGGTCGTAGCATGTATCAAAGAGCACATAATTGGAGAATCTCATGCTATCATGCCACAATTCATTCACTAAGGCTTTTCAACAAACACTTGGCATGCATTGGCTTACACACAATTGGGGATTTCTAGTCAACATGCTATAATGGCTCTAATTCATTCACATAAGCATTTTATCAAGCTTATGGGGAGCATACTTTGCTTATTTAATAATTTTACACTTAATTGACATGAACACATCACTTAACAAGCAACTTGAAGTGGGTTTGTCCTGAACATCACATGGGTATCACATACTAGGGTTAAAGCTTGAAAACCTTACAAACAACCATGAATCAAAACTTAATAATAGCATGAACATCAATTTCAACTAATATGAATCATTGAAACTCATAAACATAAAATGTTTGTATTTTTATAAATGGGTTCTTGAGCTTCTTTGATGAAAGGGACACAAAAATCAACATTTACATACCTTAGAGAAACTCTTTCTTGAAAGCCCTTGGAAAGATTCTTGATTTCTTGATTTCTCTTAAAGAACAAGGAAGGGTTTTGATTCTGTAGAAACCCTAGCTCTTTTTCTTGACCAACTTTGAGAGAAAACAATGATATTTTAGGTGAAATGAGGCCAAATCCCATGTTAAGGAGTATACATAGGGGTTGGGAAAAGACCTTTTTCGCCCTTGGAATTAAATTGAAAAGTCCTGATTTTACATGCTGGCGTGACGCACCATAATTGCACCAGCTTACTGGAAGCTGGACAATCGGGAAACTGCTTGATGGTGCGACACGGTGCAAATCGCGTTGCCATCTTGGTTGCAAACTGGAAAGGCACCGCGACGCGGTGGAATCGCGTTGGTGCACTGGAAATTGACAATTCTAAATTTAAGCCTTGGCGTGATGTGCCATAATCACAGAGGCTCATTGGATTTTGACGATTGCCATTTTGGCTGGCTCCGCGATGCGCTAAAATGCAAGGTGGCACACTGTCTCACTAAAATGGCTCTAACTCTTCACCCGAGTATCGGATTTGGGCGAATTTAGTATCGACGAAAATCTTATTCAATGCTCTACATGACAAAAAGTCGATATTAGGGAAATTCTACACGATTCAAAATATTTTTCACTTGGGAAGACACTTCTCAACCTTTTAAGGTAGAATTAACACTTCACTGAACACGCTCTAAGGCTCAGACTACGAGAGAATTTTGCGGGGTCTTACAATATGTCCCCCTTAGAAATATTCATCCTTGAATGTATCTTGATAAGCTAAGAATACTGATCGACTGAACTTACTCAAGGAATGGAAGCATTTGAAATATGACTATGCAACTGGAACTACTGATATTCTGAACACTCATACTGGACATGCATATCTGATGCATGGATGCGTAACTGAGCTGATGTCAGGAATGCATGACTGAATACACTGAAAAAATAAAATCTTTCTACTAAACATGTATATCTAATGCATGAATATCTGACTTAACTGACTCTCGAAAGCATGATTGTCTATGCCATGACAACTGACGTTTACTTCCTAAGGAGAGTCTGAACATGCAACTGAATGAGTCTAAGAACATGAAAGCATTACAATATCATGGGGTATCTCCTCCTTGGGACTCTATGTCCCTCTAAATACACTTCGCTAAAATACTGGGGCGGTGCACCGGGCACCTATGAACTAGGTCATGATTGACCGACTTAGATCGGAAACTAATGCATGACTAATGTTGACATATAAGCTCAAAACGGAAGCAAAGTATCTAGAAATACATATCACAAAGATGAAGAACTCATAACATACCCGAATCTATATCAGGGAACCTTTCCTGATCATGGAGAGCCTGAAACGCATAGAGACTATTCTGACGCTGGCCACTATTAGCACCGGAAGGGGCATTCTGCTGAAAAAACTCTCTACCCCTCTGAGCTAATGCTCTACACTCTCGCATTCTGTGGCCTAGCTCACCACACCCAAAGCACACATCACTACTGGATCTACAAACACCTAGGGGGTTCTTGCCACACACTCCACAAAGCAGATTGGTACGAACACCACTAGCATTACTTAGGGTTTTGGATCCTGGAGCCCCATCATAACTGACATCCCCGAACTTCGGCACAGGTACACTAGATGAGGATGGAGCTGGGACTAAAAATCTATGGCTATGCTGAGAATGACTACCACCCTGGGAACCTGCCTTAGAAAACCATAACTACCTGCTCTGGATCTTTTACTCACTCTTTTTTTTCATCTTATCTGCCTCAATCTACTGCGCATGCATCATCAGTCTAGAAAGGTCCATATCTCTGTGAAGTATAGCAGTTATACACTCTTTCAACACTAACCCGAACACACCAGTCACAAACTTACTCATACTAGCTCTAGGGTCACTTATCAAGTCAGGGGCATACTTAGCTAACTAGTTAAACTTAAGACAATACTCTTTCACTGTCATGGAGCCTTACCTTAAGTTCATGAACTCTTCTACCTTAGATACCTTCATCTCTAGAGGGAAAAATTTATCTAAGAAGGCACCCTGAAACTCTTGCCGAGTCACAGGAGTTGCATCCTCCCCTCTACCCTTCTTCCATATCACTACCAAATCATGTGCAATATCCTTCAACCTATAGGACGCTAGCTCTACACTCTCCTCCTCAAAAATATTCATAACCTGGGTGATCTTCCCCAGCTCCTCTAGATGAAATTGTGGGTTCTCACCCGCTACTGACCCAAAGAATTCTGGTGGGCTCATTCTCATAAAATCTCTAATTTTGGCTGCGGTTGAACCCCCATCGTGCTGAGGTAAGTCCAAATCCTGACGGTTACCCTGAACATTAGTAACAGCTTGGGCTAGAGCCTGAAAAGCTGCCCAAAACTCTGCATGTGATACATTCTCATTATCAGGTTCTACTGGCTGAAGTGGATGGTCATCAACCCTATGGGCACTATCTCTGCGAGAAGGCATACTCTGTAAATAAAAGCAAGAGGTGGATTAGACTAAGAATCAACTTGAGCTCATGCTCATTCGCACGACATGAATACTGAAAGAAGGGAAACTGCACCTAAAAACATCTTATAGCCTCTTGTACATAAATGTGGCGCGCAACACACCTATGCATAAAACTCTACTAGATGCGGCTTTTCAGACTCCCTAGGACACTATTGAACCTGGCTCTAATACCAAGTTTATAATGGACCAATTTTTTGGAACCAGACCGTCACACAGTGCTCATAATCTCGAAGGACCACCAACCAACCCTCTACTAATATCTATACCTGAACACTGCATAATATAGATTATAAATGCAGAAACTGGCCATAAGAATCAAAATATCTAAAAATATTCAAAATTGAAAATTGAATACTGATACATCTGTTCGAAAAGCCTCTAAACTGTCTGAACTGTGTATTTGATGGGATATGTCCCCAACTAACTCCGTCTACTGAATATAAACAAAATCTGATACGATAATGATAAAAGGATCATCCTTGAATGAAGAGGACTCACTGCTACGTCTACTGCTGCTGACTAGGACTGAACTGCTAAGGGTACTCTGGATCTCGTGACTCTGAACCTATGGTGTCAAATAAAACACCATAGTGCAAATGCGTCAGTATGGGAATATACCGAGTATAAAGATGAGGTAAGGCTAAATCCAAGGGCTTTTGTATAAATAATTACTTAACTGAATAATCATGAGAGTACTGAATAAGAACACATGCATGAATGCACAAACCATAATCACAATCATCATGACTCTGAGTACTGAAACTCGGGTACTGCATTACTGATATCTGAACTCACTACTAATGCCTGAGATACTGAGAAACTGAATCATCTGATACCGATAACTATGTACTGAGGTGAGATCAGTCTTATCTAGTGAGTGACCTCGAAAACTGATGATACTGAAACTGATTCACTAAATATACTCATGTCAATGACTAAATTTTTAGCTTTCTACTCTCGACTGACTGCATCAAAGATCAAACCTCTCTAACAGAAAATTCCAAAATTACTATCAATTATAAGAAATGATCATGTCCGAATCTGACAACAAGAATACTCAAATAAATCTTAGACTGAGATCAAGCCTATATGTCAGGTGATCTTGGGATCTGATAATGAGATTACTCAACTGAATCTGAGACTGAGATCAAGCCTATCTGATGGGTGATCTCAGGATCTGGTAATGAGATTACTCAACTGAATTTGAGACTTAGATCAAGCCTATCTGATGAGTGATCTCTAGATCTAAAACTGAATAACTTTAAAAGGGACCAAGCCTACCATACATGTGGTCCATGAATTAATGGAACTATCTGAGTTCCTCACTGAGATAGATGCTATTGGATCATACTCCATTCAATAAGGCCTTGTCTCAAGCACTCACACATATTTAAGTCTTGGCATATACCGGAGAACACATAATTGGGGAAGTTTATGCTATCTTGTTACAATTCATTCATCAAACACTTAGCATGTATTTAGGTCTTAGCATGTATCAAAGAGCACATAATTTGAGAATTTCATGTTATCATGCCACAATTCATTCACTAAGGCTTTTCAACAAACACTTGGCATGCATTGGCTTACACACAATTGGGGATTTCTAGTCAACATGCTATAATGGCTCTAATTCATTCACATAAGCATTTTATCAAGCTTATGGGGAGCATGCTTTGCTTATTCAATAATTTTACACTTAATTGACATGAACACATCACTTAACAAGCAACTTGAAGAGGGTTTGTCATGAACATCACATGGGTATCACATACTAGGGTTAAATCTTGAAAACCTTACAAAAAACCATGAATCAAAACTTAATAATAGCATGAACATCAATTTCAACTCATATGAATCATGGAAACTCATAAACATAAAATCTTTGAATTTTTATAAAAGGGTTCTTGAGCTTCTTGGATGAAAGGGACACAAGAATCAACATCTACATACCTTAGAGAAACTCTTTCTTGAAAGCCCGTGGAGAGATTCTTAATTTCTTGATTTCTCTTAAAGAAGAAAGAAGGGTTTTAATTCTGTAGAAACTCTAGCTCTTGTTCTTGAAAAACTTTGAGAGAAAACAATGATATTTTAGGTGAAATGAGGGCAAATCCCATGTTAAGGAGTATATATAGGGGTTGGGAAAAGATCATTTTTGCCCTTGGAATTAAATTGACAAATCCTAATTTTACATGCTGGCACGACACACCATAATCGCGCCAGCTTACTGGAAACTGGACAATCGAGAAACTGCTTGATGGCGCGACACGATGCAAATCGCGTTGCCACCTTGGTTGAAAACTGGAAAGGCATCGCGACGTGGTGGAATCGCGATGGTGCACTGGAAATTGACAATTCTAAATTTAAGCCTTGGCTTGATGTGCCATAATCACGGAGGCTCACTGGATTTTGACGATTGCCATTTTGGCTGGCTCCGCGATGCGCTAAAATGCCATGTGGCGCACTGTCTCACTAAAATGGCTCTAACTCTTCACCCGAGTATTGGATTTGGGTGAATTTGGTATCGACGAAAAGCTTATTCAATGGTCTACATGACAAAAAGTAGATATTAGAGAAATACTACACGATTCAAAATATTTTTCACTTGGGAAGACACTTCTCAACCTTTTAAGAAAGAATTAACATTTCACTGAACATACTCTAAGGCTCAGACTATGAGAGAATTTTGAGGGGTCATACAATATGTCCCCCTTGGAAATATTCATCATTGAATGTCTCTTGATAGGCTAAGAAAACTGATCGACTGAACTTACTCAAGGAATGAAAGCATTTGAAATATGACTATGCAACTGGAACTACTGATATTCTGAACACTTATACTGGACATGCATATCTGATGCATGGCGTAACTGGGATGATGTCAGGAATGCATGACTGAATACACTGAAAAGCAGAAATCTTTCTACTGAACATGCATATCTAATGCATGAATGTCTGACTTAACTGACTCTCGAAATATGACTGTCTATGCCATGACAACTGACGTTTACTTCGTAAGGACATGGAAGAATTTCAATATCATGGGGTATCTCCCCCTTGGGACTCAATGTCTCTCTAAATACACTTCGCTAAAATACTGGGGCAGTGCACGGGGCACCTGCGAACTGGGTCATGATTGACCGACTTAGATCGGAAACTAATGCATGACTCATGTTGACATATAAGCTCAAAATGGAAGCAAAGGATCTAGAAATACATATCATAAAGATGAATAACTCATAACATACCCGAATCTATATCAAGGAACCTTTCCTGATCATGGAGAGCCTGAAATGCATAGAGACTGTTCTGACGCTGGCCACTATTGGCACTGGAAGGGGCCCTATGTTGAAGAAACACTCTACCCCTCTGAGCTAGTGCTCTATAATCTTGCATTCTGTGGCCTGGCTCACCACACCCAAAGCACACATCACTACTGGCTCTACAAACACCTAGGTGACTCTTGCCATACTCTTCACAAAGAAGATTGGTACGAACACCACTAGCACTACTCAGGGCTTTGGATCCTGGCGCCCCATCATAAATGACATCCCCGAACTTCGGTGCAGGTACACTAGATGATGATGGAGCTGGGACTAAAAATCTATGACTATGCTGAGAATGACTACCACCTTGGGACTCTGCCTGAGAGAAACCATAACTACCTGCTCTGAATCTTTTACTCACTTTCTCTCTTTGTCTCATCTTATCTGTTTCAATATACTGATCATGTATCATTAGGCTAGAAAGGTCCATATCTCTATATAGTATAGCAGTTCTACACTCTTTCAATACTAACCCGGACACACCAGTCACAAACTTACTCATACTCGCTCTAGGGTCAGCTATCAAGTCAGGGGCATACTTAGCTAACTGGTTAAACTTAAGACAATACTCTTTCACTATCATGGAGCCTTACCTTAGGTTCATGAACTCTTCTACCTTAGATTCCCTCATCTCTCATGGGAAAAATTTATCTAAGAAGTCACCCTGAAACTCTTGTCAAGTCATGAGAGTTGCATCCTCCCCTCTACCCTTCTTCCATATCACTACTCAATCATGAGAAATATCCTTCAACATATAGGTTGCTAGATCTACACTTTTCTCTTCAAAAATATTCATAACCTGGGTGATCTTCCCCATCTCCTCTAGATAAAACTGTGGGTTCTTACCCGCTACTGACCCAAAGAATTCTGGCGGGCTCATTCTTATAAAATCTTTAATTCTGGCTTCGGTTGAACCCTAATTTTACTGAGATAGGTCCATATCCTGACGGTTACCCTGAACATTAGTAACAGCTTGGGCTAGTGCCTAAAAAGCTGCCCAAAACTCTGCATGTGACACATTCTCAGTCTTAGGATCTACTGGCTAAAGTGTCTGGTCATCAACCCTATGGGAACTATCTCTGTGAGGAGGCATACTCTGTAAATGGAAGAAAGATGTGAATTATACTAAGGGTCAACTTGATATCATGCTCACTCGCACGACATGAATACTGAAAGAAGGGAAACTGCTCCTAACAACATCGTATAGCCTCTTGTACATAAATGTGGTGCGCAACACACCCATTCATAAAAATCTACTAGATGCAGCTTTTTAGACTCCCTAGGACACTATTGAACCTGGCTCTAATACCAAGTTTATAATGGCCCAATTTTATGGAACCAGACCGTCACACAGTGCTCATAATCTCGAAGGACCACAAGCCAACCCTCTACAGATATCTAAACCTGAACACTGCATAATATAGATTATAAATGCAAAAACTGGCCATAAGGTTTAAAATATCTAAAAATATTCAAAATTGAAAATTGAATACTGATACATCTATCCGAAAAGCCTCTAAATTAATTGTACTGTGGAGTTGATGGGATATGTCCCCAACTAACTCCTTCTACTGAAAATAAATAAAATCTGATACAATAATGATAAAAAGATCCTCAAATGAAGAGGACTCACTTCTACATCTACTGCTGCTGACTAGGACTGAACTGCTGAGGGTACTCTGAATCTCGTGCCTCTGAACCTATGGTGTCAAATAAAACACCATAGCGCAAATGCGTTAGTACGGGAATATACCGAGTATGAAGATGAGGTAAGGCTAAATGCAAGGGCTTTTGCATGAACAATTACTTAACTGAATAATCATGAGAGTACTAAATGAGAACACATACATGAAGGGACAAACCATAATCACAATCATCACGACTCTGAGTACTAAAACTCGGGTACTGCATTATTGACATTTGAACTCACTACTAATGCCTGAGATACTAAGCAACTGAATCATCTGATACCGATAACTAAGTACTGAGGTGAGATCAGTCTTATCTAGCGAGTGAAATCAAAAACTGATGATACTAAAACTGATTAACTAAATATACTCACGTCATTGACTGAATTTTTAGGTTTCTTCTCTCGTCTGAATGCATCAGAGATCAAACCTCTCTAACGAATAATTCCAGAATCTACTATCAATTATAAGAAATGAGCATGTTCAAATCTGACAACAAGAATACTCAAATAAATCTGAGACTGAGATCAAGCCTATCTGACAGGTGATCTTGGGATCTGATAATGAGATTACTCAACTGAATCTGAGACTGAGATCAAGCCTCTCTGATGGGTGATCTCGGGATCTGGTAATGAGATTACTCAACTGAATCTGAGACTTATATTAAGCCTATCTGATAGGTAATCTCGGGATCTGATAATGAGATTACTCAATTGAATATGAGACTGATATCAAGCCTATCTGACGGGTGATCTTGGGATTTGATAATGAGATTACTCAACTTAATCTGAGACTGAGATCAAGCCTATCTAATGGGTGATCTCGGGATCTGATAATGAGATTACTCAACTGAATATGAGACTGAGATCAAGCCTATCTGACGGGTGATCTTGGGATTTGATAATGAGATTACTCAACTTAATCTGAGACTGAGATCAAGCCTATCTAACGGGTGATCTCGGGATCTGATAATGAGATTACTCAACTGAATATGAGACTGAGATCAAGCCTATCTGATGGGTGAACTCATGATCTGATAATGAGATTACTCAACTGAATCTGAGACTGAGATCAAGTCTATCTGTTGGGTGATCTCTAGATCTGATACTAAATAACTGTATATGAGACCAAGCCTACCTGACAGGTGGTCCATGAATCAATGGAACTATTTGAGTTCCTTACTGAGATAGATGACTATATCTGATAGTCCTGATTTTTTAAGATTGATACTGAAACTGCAGCTGTGAGAAGCAGTCACTTAACCGACATGCCTTAAATCTCAACTGGTGGGGTCCAACCTGTAACCCCAGCTGGAAGTGTGTCAATATCGTGCCATGGGTAAATACCTCTCTGGTCAAGCCTATCTGACGGGTGACCCTCGTAGGAAGTCAAGCCTAAGGCAATGTAATAGTCAAACCTATCTGACGGGTGACTAGCCTTTCCTGACAGGTGTCTCTTGTATCCTGTGCTGGCTACGTAGTTCTGGAGTTCAGGGATTGCTCCTAACGACTCTGTCTCTCTGGAGGGGAGCCTTCATCCCTGCCCTCGCTCGGTGCTAGCTCCTACTCCCAACTGAAAGACTCTAAACTGATTCTTAACTGAACATAAACTAAGTTGAATCTGATACTGATCATATTTCTTAAATGATCTGACTGAGTTAAGATGAATTCACTTGGTTCCATATCTGATGGAATACTTCTAAATCTCATTATCTGACTGAATGACACTGAGCTTTTAATAGAGTACTTAATTACTATAGAGTTTAGAACTGAACACTTGAATACTACTAAATCTAAACTGGGTACAGAACTGAGGCTAGATTACTAGCGATACTGAGACTACGGAGATTACTGAGATTTCTTAGGTTCTGTATCTGTCTGAGAATACAGAGTTTTATAACTCACTGAGTTCTGAGAATCATGGCTTGACTGGAATTATCGTGAAAACTGACATGGATTCTAGACACCAGCTAAATTATTGGGTATAAATACCTCCAGGACTCGATAACATAAAAGTAAAACATAACCATTCTTGAATAATCAAGACTATGGACGTTCATTCGCCATCACAACCACTAAAGCATCTCTTTAAGTATTTAGAAATCATAAACATGTAATAATATAGGGGGACATGCTATTGGATCATACTTCATTTAACAAGGCCTTACATCAAGAACTTCACACATATTTATGTCTTTGCATGTACCGGAGAACACATAATTGGGGAAATTTATGCTATCATGTTACAATTCATTCATCAAACACTTAGCATGTTTTAAGGTCTTAGCATGTATCAAAGAGCACATAATTGGGGAATTTCATACTATCATGCCACAATTTATTCACTAAGGCTTTTCAACAAACACTTGGCATGCATTGGCTTACACACAATTGGGGATTTCTAGTCAACATGCTATAATGGCTCTAATTCATTCACATATGCATTTTATCAAGAATACGCGGAGCTTACTTTGCTTATTCAACAATTTTACACTTAATTGACATGAACACATCACTTACTAAGCAACTTGAAGAGTGTTTGTCATGAACATCACATGGGTATCACATACTAGGGTTAAAGCTTGAAAACCTTACAAACAACCATGAATTAAAACTTAATAATAGCATGAACATCAATTTCAACTCACATGAATCATGGAAACTCATAAACATAAAATCTTTGAATTTTTGGAAAAGGGTTCTTGAGCTTCTTCGGTGAAAGGGACCCAAGAATCAACATCTACATACTTTAGAGAAACTCTTACTTGAAAGCCCTTGGAGAGATTCTTGATTTTTTAATTTCTCTTAAAGAAGAAGGAAGGGTTTTGATTTTGTAGAAACCCTAGCTCTTGTTCTTGAACAACTTTGAGAGAAAACAATGATATTTTGGGTGAAATGAGGTCAAATCCCGTGTTAAGAAGTATATATAGGGGTTGGGAAAAAACCTTTTTCGCCCTTGGAATTAAACTGAAAAATTCCAATTTTATATGCTAGAGCAACACGCCATAATTATGCCAGCTTACTGGAAACTGGACAATTGGGAAACTGCTTAATGGCGCGATGCGGTGGAAATCGCATGGCCACCTTAGTTGCGAATTGGAAAGGCACTGTGATGCGGAGGAATCGCGTTGGTGCACTAGAAATTAACAATTTTGAAATTAAACCTTGGCACGACGCACCGTAATTGCGGAGGCTCACTGGATTTTGACGATTGCCATTTTGGCTGGCTCCGTGATGCGCTAAAATTCCAGGTGGCACACTGTCTCACTAAAATGGCTCTAACTCTTCGCCCGAGTATCAGATTTGGGTGAATTTGGTATCGACGGAAAGCTTATTCAATGCTCTACATGACAAAAAGTTGATATTAGGGAAATTCTACACGATTTAAAATATTTCTCACTTGGGAAGACACTTCTCAACCTTTTAGGGCTGGATTAACACTTCACTAAATACGCTCTAAGGTTCAGACTACGAGAGAATTTTGCGGGGTCTTACAATAAGCTACTTGCATATGGAACCACTTCATATATGGGAGGTATGTATTACTGATCCTGTTACCATTAAAATACATAGAGTATACTAATTTTTTGAATGAATTTTTTTACGATTAGGCATTAATCATTCAAACAAGATATTGCATTTTACAGTTAAGATTGATAAGTTTGAACTGATAAGGCTGAGGGACCTAGTTGGTGGTGTAGACGATGGTTTTGCTAATGTTTATGTCTCAAGTTTGGAGAAGGGATCAATATTTTGGTGGCAGTGTAAAGATTCAACAGTGATTGGACTGATTTTTAGGGTTTAATGGACTTTTAAAAGGCCTCTGAAGCCTCGTACTACTGTAAACAAGAATGTAAATCAATACAGTTATTACCCTAATCCAAATTTATATGGTTAGGTTGCTCGAGGTGATAATTATACAGTATAAGGTGCTTGGGAGAATATCTGTTAGGAAAGGGGAGGTGCTGAAGACTATATATCAACTCAGACCTTATTAAAGAAGAAACATAGGGTAACAAGGAACGTGTAGAGAATCTGGCCGATGAAATTGACATAAAAAATAAAAAAAATGAATGAGCTGAAAAAATAAAAGTATATCAAAAATGAAAATATATCACTCGTTGAAAAAAAATGGTGAAGTGGACTGGAGCAGGACACTTTGCTAGGTAATTGTGACTAGTTAGTGTGGCCTGAATCATGACCCACAAAGCGCACGATCAAAACTTAAATAAAGCATCTTAGTGAGCACCGAGGGGTGTCAAGATGGTCAGTCAGGAACAAAACTTAAACCAATAACTCCTGAAGTAAAAATAAGGGATTATGCCATGGTGGCAATTTCTGAAGTTAAACTTGCATCCTAGGCCTTCTTCTTGTGGTTCTGGTTAGGTCAAAGGCAGTGGAAAAAAAGGCATAGGATTTCTGCCTAATTTAAGACTTTTTTGTTTCTACTGCCATTGACCTGATGAGAACTACAAATAGAAGGCATGGGATGTAAGTTAGACTTCAAAAATTAACACCTTGGCTTTCCTTATTTTTACTTCAGAAGTTCTTGGTTTAAGTTTCGTTCCTGACTGACCATTTTACCAATCCTTGGTGCTCGCAAAACTGCTTCCTTGGAGTTCTGATCCTACGCTTTATGGCTCAACATTCAGGCCACGCTAACCAGTCACAATTAACTTGCAAATTGTCCAGCTCAAGTCCACTTTTCCTTTTATTTCAGCAACTTATGGATTTTAATTTTTAGATACACTTTTACATTTGTAGCTCATTCAGATTTTTCATCTTTCAAGTCAATTTCACTGGACAGATTGGCTAGAAATTCCTTGCTTGATCCCTTGTGTTTCCTCTTTAACAAGGTCTGAGTTCATATATGGTTTTCTCCACCTCTCTTTTCCCGCGTAGGTATTCTCCCAAGCACCTTCTATTGTATAATAGTCTCCCCAAGAAATCCATCCATATAAATTTGAACCAGGGGAATTTCTATTGGTTTTCCATTCTTGTTTACAGCACTGTAAGGCTTCAAAGGTCTTATCAAAGTCTATTGCACCATTAAAATTAGTCCAGTCCCAATTAAATCTCTACAATGCCATTAAATGTTAATCCCTTCTCAGAATTTGACACATAAATATGAGCAAAACCATCATTAAATTGTAATAGGGTATCGACACCACAAACTTGGAACCCTTTGGCCTTATCAGTTCACACCTATCAAACTTAACTATAAAATACAGGATCTTGTTTGAAGGACCAATGACTAATCGGTAGAAAAATTGCATTCACAAAATTATTGTACTTTATGTGTGTTGTCACAATAACCTGATCAGTAATACATAACTCCCGCGCATAAAAGTGGTTCCATCCATCTATACTCACCTTATAATTTCTATCCCATCAATGTGAAACAGTGTTTAATCTTCAGTTCCCATTATGAAATAGTGTACAAAACTACGAAGGCTCAAAGGGTAACCATCTTCAAAGTCAAAGGACTACATGCCTGTAAAAAAAACAAGTGTTATGTATGTAATACACCATGATCGTTGTAATAGTAAACTTGTGTTATTGTTTGATATGGGCTTTGATAATTTTATTTTATTGTCGTGGATATAAATGTTATTATTTATTATATAAAATATATTTTTATTAACTTGTGTGTCTATAAAAAGAGGTAAAACAGGAATTAAATACGAGAGACTACAAAATATATTTTTAGCAGATAACTCATGTGTTGTAACAGATGGACATTGGTTGGAAGAACACAATACAGTTCATCAATCTGGATTGAGCTCAACCAATAGATAACCAATATGTTGCAACAGATGGGTCATCTATTGGAAAAACTCATAAACCTCTTTGTGCAACAGATGGCACATTTATTGCAATAGATCTACTGGAAGTACACAATACAGTTCCTACCACTAGTTTGTGTTCTTCGACAGATGACAAATTTGTTTCAACAGATAGTCCATCTATTGGAAAAACTGACTAAAAATGGTTAACAGTTAAAAAAGAGTTATTAAAAGGGCGAAAAGTCATGACTTTTTTATTATTTAATAAATAAAAATAGTTTGTAAATAAATAATAAGGAAATAAATGATAAACACTATTTAAAATCATAAAAATGGTTATTTAATTTTAATAATTGATGTTAATATTAAATAGGCAAAAAGTCGTGACTTTTCACCTTTTTGGTTTTTAAATATATTTTTAAAATTTAAATAATTGAAAAGTCACCAATTTGGATTAATGAAGGTATATGTTATTAAAAAAAAGGTGAACTGACACATTCAAAACAACTGATGAATTGAATTCCTAATCTCTTACAACTGATGAATTAGTTGTTAGAAAAAATCAAAATAGCTCCTCCTATAGACGGCCCATTTGTCGCAACAGATAACCCATATGTCATAATATATAACTCATCTGTTGCAATAGATGGCTCTTCTGTTGCACATATGGACCATTTGTTGCAACACATAGTAAATATGTTACGGCATATTGGTTATCTATTGCAACAGATGGACCATCTATTGTAACAACTCAATAAAAACGGTTATTATTAAAAGAAACGGTTATTTAAAAGATGAGAAGTCTTCGATTATTTAATTGAGAAAAACGGTTATTAATTTTAAGAACTAATTAATATTAAGAAGCTGAAAAGTCATGACTTGTCACAATTATTTCATGACTTTTCACTGTAATAAAAAAGTCACCAGTTTGAATGTAATTAATAAAGTGGAGGTGAACAGTCGTGCCTTTTTGCCTAACACATTCAAATTCAATTCTCTATAAATAGGCCCTCCTAACTCGTTCATTCTACTCTACTTCATTTATGTCTTGCATCTTGTCTTTAATATTACATCATCAACCACTTCTCTTCAAAGACCAAATTTCTTTTTCGTTGAGGTATTTTTTTGTGTGTAAATCTACCAGTTGGTAGTATACGTTGTATTATACTCAAACTTTTTTCTATACTTTTGTGTTTATGTGTTTTGTCATTTCATTCATGTTCTAGATATGGATAATTCTATTTGGGACATTGTTATTCTATGTGACACCGTGCGGGAACTTCAAAGGTAGTTTAATGACCTGTACTGGGAGCTGGACGCCGTGAGAGAAAGGATGCTCCGAGAGATTTGTAGCTTGAGAAGGGCGTTGCTGCTATCGGTTGATAATTAGTCGACTGACAATAATAATAATAATAATAATTTTATGTTTTTTCTTTTAGAGTATGTATTTTTTTATTTATATCCAATCGACCTACCTAATGTATTTTGTTTATATTTAATGAAAATTTTTATGTTTAGTCAATTTTGACGTTTTTAATTTTTATTTGATTTTTATTCTGTCTATTTCTCCTTCTCAACATATAGATGGTTGGAGGTAAGGATTGAGCGTTTGGAAAAATTTTGAATCCAGTAAAAATAGCAAGAGTTTTGAGTTCTTTCAACAGATGGATCATCTGTTGAAACAGATTGGTCATCTGTTGGGTGAACATAAACCAGTGGCAAAAACTGTATTGTGTTGTTCCAATAGATTACCCATCTGTTGTAATAGATTGGTCATACGTTGAAGGAACACATTCCATTTGGTGAACTCTATCGTGTTCTTCCAGCAAATGTCCATCTGTTACAATAGACAAGTAATCTGCAAAAATATTTTTGTACTCTGTTGTATTTAGTTCATGTTTTATTGATGCACAAGTTAATAAAAAGATATTTCATATAATAAATAATAACATTTACATTCACAACAATGAGTTAAAAATATCAAAGTTCATAACAAACAACAATACAAGTTTTACTATTACTACTATCATATTGCATTACGATCTGGGCATGTAGTTCTTTTGTGGCCAATGTTCTTACATACGGAGCACTTGTATTTTTCTTGATGAAAATGATCCTTCGACTCCATGCCTCATCTTATATCACCTTTTTTCTGATTTGATAGTGTTTGGGTCAATATATGGAAGAGGTATTAGTCTCTCCAAAATCTCTACAGGAATAAACCAAGATTCTTTAGGATGCACCAGATTAATATTCTCACTATATATCATTACATATATTTCCATAGAATAATATGGAGACGAGTACTCATAAGTTTGAGTTCCATATTGTGCACCATATTGGCTCGAAGCTGCAATAGCATGTGGACAGGGTATTTTATCCAAGTCAAAAACTCTACATGTATAAGATCTTGTTTGAAGATCGACCATGGAAACATCCCCATGACCGTTGATACTGAACTTGTAATCTGCTATTTGATGAGCAAATAACCTATTCCCCAAACTAATGTTCATTGATAATTGTTTTTCGTTATCTAGAACAAATATGTTTCTTGTGTCCGCATACTGCATACGCCTTTTACGAAATAATTTGCATACCTCTTATTGATTTCTTAAACATCACCACAATGAGAAATTCTCTTTCACTGTCAAATATTGAATTCAATGATTCGGCTATGTTTGACGTCATAATACTATATACCTATACAAAAAAATCACTTAGTATGAAATCATACAGTAAGTATTACAAAGTTATAACTCATAAAAGATATTAAATTCATAAGAATGTACCTATTAACTGGACAAAATGCTTGGCTCTATCTCTCAAACATGACACGTTAGAGATATTGTGTTGCCTTGGGATGCATATCCCTTATTTGATTGAAATGGTCAAAAAACTCAGATCTATTATATGTTTTAGCTGCTCTATAAAAAAGAGTCACGACCCTTTCATTGTGAAAGTTGTTTTGAATATTTTCTCTAAGATGCCTTGTGCAATAACCAAAGTGACCTGAAGTGAAAAAAACTGAACCCATCTTTTGGATACTTGGATTCTTATTCGAAATTATACACAACTCTTCGGTATCGTCAACACAGCTTCGCAATTATTCAAAAAAATATGCATACAAGGCATCATATTCTTTGTCCACTACAAAAAAAGTGATGAGAAAGATTTGACTCTCGGCATCCTGTGCCACCTCCATTATCAAAACTCCATTATACTTTCTCCTCAAGAAAGTCCCGTCGACGGCTATGACTTTTCTCAAAACTATTGAAAACCAAGAATCCAAGCACCATAGGATATAAAAAGTACTTAAACCTACCACTTTTATCAAATGCAACATTGTCTTACTTCCAAGATTTAAGGACTCAAGAATGTAATGGTAGGCATCGAGGACTGCATACTCGTGCCCATGTGTCCCCCTAACAAAGTCCTTGGAAATTCCCATAGCCGTATAAATTTTACAGTAACTGATCATAACACCCAATTCTGTACGAGGTTGATTGGCCATATCAGCTGTAAAAGGGCCTTTGCCATTGTGGAATCTATTTTGGAAATAACTACTCAGGACCTTTGCCATGGTGTGAGGATTTTGGCTCGTAATATGTTTCGAACCACATGTGTATACTTTTGATAAACATTAATGAAGAATCTTTTGAAACCTAAGTATTTCACAACCCTCAACCCCACTTGCAGTCCAGATTAGCACATCTAAAATAAAAGACTTTGCTCGAATTAATCACCTTATTCAATTTGAAATCTTTTTTCAAGCACACAATAAACAAAGAAGTAGATAGTTCTATCATATCCTTGAATGATATTCCCTTGTAAATACCATCCTGGTCATCATGATGATTGCCCTACTGTGTTGATTGAGAAGAACTGCCCACTGTATTGCTCGCAACAATGGGCGTAGGTGTTTGATCATCATCTAGAATATTCATGTACAGATCACCCAATTTATCATCAAATATGTCTTCTTGTTCTTCTTCTACATTCTGGTTCTCATTCTCCTCAATTTTTCAACCATGTGCACCCTTAACACCGGCCTAGTTAAATTACTTAGATAAGCACGCAACTAAACCTAACCAGTTATCTTGAAAAGTAGTACCCTTTGATTTTCAAAAAAGTTGTGCATGTAACTGATTACGAGTTCTTTCAGTTGATAATTCAGTCCACAATAGCTGATGATTAAGTTCACAAAATCATCAAACAAAACATCACTTTGCACTGTCATAGATGTCGTATTTAGCATTTCACCCTCATTCCAATGCCAAATATATCGATTGCTCTTTTTGATCCTTTCACCATGACAATCCACCCCTATTGATGTTAATCCATATATTAGTGGTACCTAAATAAAGACATTTTTTAAAAGAAGTTAATAATGACATGATAATAAAATTAATAGTGATTGTATAGTACTACAACATAAACCCTAACAGATGATTAATCTGTTACAATAGGTGAATAATATGATGCAACAGGTGAGTTATATGTTGCAACAGATGACTCACCTATTGATATTCATGTTACGATACTGTAGAACCTGAATTGATTCTAAAGTCATCTGTTGGAACAGGCGACTCGTCTGTTGCAACAGATGACTCACCTATTGGGATGTACTACAGAACCTTTGAAGCTGATTCCAATAGATGAGCTACCTATTTCAAACGATCAATAACTTATTACAACAGATAACTCATCTGTTGGAATCATCTTCAGGTTCTATATTCTGCAACATAAACACCAACAGGTGAGTCATCAGTAGGAATCAACTTTAGTTTCTATTGTAATAGGTGAGTAATTTGTTTTAATAGAGGACTCTTTTTTTGCATCAGATAACTCATATGTTACAACATATGACCCATTTGTTTGATTCATGTTACAGTACTATAGAACCATAAACATGAATCCAATATATGAGTCTTCTGTTTCAACAGAAGACTCATCTGTCGCAACAGATGAGTCATTTGTTGAAACATATGAATTTTATGTTGGATTCATATTCTAGTTCTATCCATTGTTGAAAAAACAGCAGTAAAAGTGTGCCCAGATGGGACATTCAACTAAAAATTATTTACCAAAGTCACTTATGAAGTAATGCCAAAGTGATGTACGAAACTAAATTTGACCTAAAAAATTGGTCAAGTAGTAGCGTAGCGGTAACAACAATAATGGTCAACAAGAAGAAGCTGATATTGAAGAAGAATATGATGATAATGAAGCAGAAGATGATGAATAAAGTAACAGGAACAATGAACAATTAAAATCACAAAGAGAGAAAACAACAATAAATGAGAAGAGAGAGAAACGCACATTTTTTCCCTCCATTTCTAGTTATATTAGGTTTTACTTGGATCAAAGTGTAAATTTAAAAACTTATGGGTTATTCTCAAACTTTCTCAACTTTGTTAATCTCTAATAAAGTAATTGTCACTTATACTCAATTTTTAAAACTTGAGTCTCCTACACCTCATTTCAAAACTCTTCTCACTTTTAACAAAAAAATCTCTCTTTCTTATCCATACTTTTTTTTAAAACAATACATATTTATCTTATAATTCATGTTTGAATGAGATAAAATATTTGAAATTGCTATTTGAAATTTTACCTTGTTACTTCATCCATTACACCACACAATTTAATACTCATAAAATATATTATATGAATTATTTTAATTACTATCACTATTGTAATTATTATATAATTATTGCTATTAAACTACTAAGATTATTTTTGTTCTTGTTAATAATATATTGTTGTTGCTACTACTAATACTAATGTTATTAATAATAATAATAATAATAATTATTATTATTATTATTATTATTATCATAATTATTATTATTAGGGAAAATGCATCGTTTCTACCCCAAACTTTAGTCGAAAAGTCGAATCCACACCTAAACTATATAAGTAACATATTACACCCCTTAACTATAAAAAGTAATACTTTTTACACCCTGTCAGACATTACACCACTTGCATGTGGTGTGGTGTTTTACACGCACTGCCACGTCAGCATAATCCAAAAAAATAAGGAAAAAGGCATCGTTTCCACCCCAAACTATAGTCGAAAAGTCGAATCCACACCTAAACTATATAAGTGACCTATTACACACCTTAACTATAAAAAAAAGTGATACTTTTTACACCCTGTCAGGCATTACACCACTTGTGTGGTGTTTTACACGCGCTGCCACGTCAGTACCACGTCAGCATAATCCGAAAAAATAATAAATTTATTATTTTCATAATTTTTTCTTTTTTCTTTTTAATTTAATTTTTTTCCCTTCTTCTTTAATGTCTAAAACCTCCATTGTTGTCAATGTCCAAGACCTCCATTACCTCCATTACACCATAATCACCACCATAAACTTTATCCCACCAACAAAATTACCATAACAATTAATTTCTTCTAACATTGTTCTTCATCCGTAACCCATCGTCTTTTCTTAAAAAAATTAAAAAATTCTCAGCTATAATGGTCATTATTGTTTCAAAAATGGCCACTCGATTGTTGGCCTCTGTGTTTTAAATGGTAATGACCAACACATTTTTGTACTTTTTCTATTTGTTTTTTAGCTATAATTAAAAAAAACTAATATGGTAGCAAGCTACATTTTTGGATAGATTAATAATTAACAGACAGAGAGGAGAAAGTCGATGATGAATCCGACTTTTTCGATGAGAATTCACCGAAAAACATCCTTGCTACAAAATTATATATTCTTTTTTTTATAAAATTTGGTTTTTCCCCTTTAAACATCAAATACAATTTGATTTTGTTCATTGTGAAATTGATATTGATTCGATGAAGGTGGAGGATGAATTGTGTTATTTGGGGATAGGGTTGGAATTTGGAGGTAGGGTGATGAAGAAACTGTGTTGGTTGGGGTGGGGGTGATGAAGAAGAAGATGGTTTGGGGTTGGAGTTTCGGGGTGGGGGTGATGAAGAAGATGATGATTTGGGGGTGGGGGTGATGAAGAAGCTGATTGTTTGGGGGTGGGGTGGGGAGATGGATGCTGGGGGTTGGGGGAGGAGTATTTTAATTTTTATTATTTTTTTTGCATTAATTTTTAATTTAAATGCGCCAATTTTTATTTAAATAATTATGTATTTTCGACGTCAGATCTAGGGAGTAAAAAGTATCAATTTCTTATAGTTAAGGTGTGTAATAGGTCACTTATATAGTTTAGGTGTGGATTCGACTTTTCGACTATTGTTTGGGGTGGAAACGATGTCTTTTCCCTTAATATTTTTAGCCGTTTACTTTTGTTATTTAATAGGTTGGATGCACCTAAAATAAGTGTAACATACGTACCTTAGAATGGGGGTCACTGGGAGGTAATAATATCACTTTTATATAGTTAAGGTGTGTAATAGGTCTTATATAGTTTAGGTGTGGCTTCGACTTTTCTTATATAGTATGAGGTGGAAATGATGTCTTTTCCCTTATTATTATTATTATTATTATTATTATGATGATGATGATGATCACTACTACTCCTACGTTTTCATTTTTAAATTAAAAGTGCTAGAACTTGTGTACTACTATTTGTATTAATTTTATTATTTTAATTATATTTTTATTCTTTCCTAATGTGCAAATAAATTATAGTTAAATTTATTTTATAACATTTAAATTTTAAAAGAGATAAGCTTGAAATAGTAAATGTCTATTAGAACTCTTTAATTATGATTTCTATTATTCATATAATGAAAGTATTTTTTAAAACGATAATGTAATTCCGATTCAAATACTTAATTTTTCAATTCCAAACTTTTATTACAATATTTTTTAATTTTGTCCTAAAAACTGCTACATGGCTTTTTAATATCTTGACACCTGACTTCTTGTCTAGCTTTTAGTTTTGCTTTTATATATATACTAGTATGCATACCCGCGCAATGCACGGATAATATTAAAATATTATTTCTAATCACTTCATATTGAAATGTTTTGTTCGACCATGTTAAATCATATTACTCATATTACCTTAAAAATGTTCAATTATCATATTATTTTTTAATAAAATGTGAAAAAAGAATTCTACCCCTCACCTCCATCTCCCCCTCCCCTTCTCCCTCTCCCAATCTCAATTTTAAAAAAATAAAAAATCAGATAAAATTTCTAAACCCCCCCACCACCACCACCACCACATGCCTCCACCTCCACACACGCAGTCCCCCCCTCCACCCTAACTAAATTATACGAAAATAACAATCATATAATTGCAAAAAAAAATTATCTTTCATATTTTACTTTATTATACTATCACAATTAAACAATATTAGGTTGTTAATATTATCCCTCTCCCCCACCTTTAATTAAATCTATATAAGTTAAAACAATCATGCAATTGCAAAGAAAAAAATTATATTTCGTATTTTTTTATTATATTGTTTATAATTTAAAGATTTGAGGTTGTCAATAACAATTTTAATTTTTATCACCGTCTCCTCATCTCTTTCATTTAAATTTTATAAATAATAACATGTGTATCTAAAAACTTGTTTTTATACATGTTAAATCATATTACTTTAAAAATAAAGTTCAACTATTTTCAATGAAATATGGAAATAAAATTCTACCCTCCCCCCCCCCTCCAAATCCCCCCACTTCTAACTAAATTTATATGGAAAAAAATATCATGCAATTGAAAAAAATATTTTATATTTTTCTTTATTATATTATCACAGTTATAAAATATTAGGTTGTTAATATTCTACCCCTTTTTCACCTCTAATTAAATCTATATGAGTAAAAGCAAGCATGTAATTGTAAAAAAAATAAAATTATGTTACATATTTTTATTTATTACATTGTTTACAATTTAATATATTTCAAATTGTAAAAAATAATGTAAATTATTATTCTACTACTCAGCCATCTCTTCCTTTTAAAATTCATAAATAGTAATATGTGCATCATCTAATTATTTCATTATATTCTCAAAAAGTTCAACTATCATATCATTTTTCAATAAAATGTGGAAAAAAAATTCTACCCCCCCCCCCAATCCCCCAACGTATAACTAAATATATACGAAAAAAATCATGTAAAAAGAAATATTTTATATTTTTTTATTATATTATCACAGTTAAAAATTATTAGGTTGTTAATATTCTAACCCTTTCTCACCTCTAGTTAAATCTATATGGTAAAAATAATCAGGTAATTGTTGTCATACCCGATTATTACCTAAGGTCAAAATGAGCATGACATTATAAACTCAAAAAGAACTGATTTTGTACAGAGTCGGCACCTAATTTTTAAGGAAAAATAGAAAACCTATTTATTTGTTTAACAAGTATGACTTTATTTAATCTATGAAACCAGTTTGAATTCTAGGTAAGGGTTCAAATTATTTTGAAGGGAAGGGGTTAGGCATCCTTCAGAAGCCACAAATGTGGTTCCTGACCAGACTTAGGTTTATTATTAAAAGAGGAAAAGAAAAAATAACAATGTTTGTAAATAGAAATATATAATATGTATTACATATAATACCTATATTATCGTAAAAAATAAATAAAAGTATATGGAGATATATAAATAAAATTATTTAAGCATATGTATGAAAAGAAAAGATTATATTAAAAAAAAGACTGCAATATCTTTTAATGTATAAGTATGAATTAATTGATTAGGTATCTAAATTAATTTAATTTTCTAATATAAATGTTAACGACCTAAATTTGCCTAAATGCATGACGTGAATTGCATAAATAAAAACTATCCCGTCCAACGCCCCAAAAAAATAAAGTTCTCACTATAAATAATAGGCAAAATGATTTGATAGACCCTTGTACTATGTCCGATTTGTAATGTGGACACTTCTACTTACATGTTTGTCATCTGAACCCTTGAATCCACTAAAAAGCAATATTTTAAACCCTTTGACTGTTGACCAGGCCTATGTAGGTTCAGGGGTCCAGATGACACACATGTAAGTAGAAGTGTCCAACTTATAAAACCGACATAGTACAAGGGTCCACCGAACCATTTTGCCTAATTAATATTTATACAATGATAAAAATGTAAAAAGTACAAATACAAAAATTCAAGCTCTTCTTTGAATGTCATTCCTAACAAGTATTCCCGAGAACCTGTAAAATTACTCGCGGTAAAAATGTTAGCAATAGATCAAGATAAATTAAGAACTATGTGCACGTACATGTATATAAAAATAGAATTTTTATTAAAAGCGGGCTCAGCTAAAGTTTTAAGAAAATTATAGAGATTTCATCATTGCCCAAAATATTTATTTTATTACGTATTTATATACGTAATATCCATCATTTTATTTGCAAAGGCCTCAAAAATTGACGGAAAAATTTCTTCATCTTCCAAATATATTTTCAAACACAAGATTATATGAAACTAACTAAAGATAGTGCAAAATAACATGCAATAAATTACAAACAATATGAGCCAAATGTAATAAAAACATGATATCGCAACTTGCTGAAAATTTTAGAAAATACATGAAATCTATTCAAATAAATCAAAGAACAATAAAATATAATAGGCAAAATGGTTCGCTGGACCCCTGTACTATATCGGTTTTGTAAGTTGGACACTTTTACTTACATGTTTGTCATCGGGACCTCTGAACCCACTAAAAAACAATATTTTAAACACATTTTTGAGAGTGTAAGACACTCTCCCACGTCAGCTACCACTAAGCTGCCACATCACCTGCCACGTCATTTTCAAGTATTTCATGAAATTCCAAGTCATTTTTAAAATGCTACATGACAAATTAAATATTAAAATTAATTTAATTAAATAAAAAAATTTGTAAATTATAGAAAAAATTAAATAATCATGTTTTTATTTTTGCTCACAAATTAAATATCAAATTCATTCCAAATAATTAAAATTCTTCTCCAACTAATTTAAATTTCAACTATAAATTCATATATACAAACATAAATGAATTTTTGATTTTTAAATTTGAATATATTTAACAAACATAATTAAATAAATTATTTTTTAAAATTGTAGAAATTCTAATACACAAACACAATAAATTTTTTATTTAAATTAATTTAAACTTTTAACTATAAATTCTAATACACAAACACAATAAATTTAATTAAACATCAAATTTATTCCAAATAATTAAAATTTCTCTCCAATTAATTTAAAGTTTTAAGTATAAATTCACATACACAAATTCACATACACAAACATAATGAATTTTTAATTTTTATTTAAATATCTTTAATAATTTGTAAAAGTTACAAAATTAATCCTAAACAAAATAAAAAATTTAAATTGAGAACAACAACAACAATATCTGCCACAACAATGAACAACCAACAACAATATCAATAGTAATGGTGATGAACAACAACAACAATATCAACACAGTAAAGAGACTTGACCAAAAAAAGGCCAAAAAAAATAACAACAACAATATCTACCACAATAATGAACAACCAACAACAATAGCAATGGTGATGGTGATGAACAACAACAACAATATCAACACAGCAAAAGACTTGATAAAAAAAACAAAATAAAACAAAGTAAAGACCCTCTTCAGGGATGGCTATGACAGTCATGGCTATGGGGGTGGGGGGATGAAGAGAACTGTAGAGGTGGGGGATATTAATGGTGATACCATGGCATTCATGGCTGGATAGGGGACGGGGTGAAGGGTGGGGTGGGGGAAGCTAGACCAGGAAGGGGGCTGGATAAGGGTGAAGGGGTGGGTGAGGGTGGCTGGACGGGGGAGAGGGTTGGGGGAGAGAGCTGAGGGGTGGGGTGGGGATTGGATGAAGGGGGGTTGGGGAAGGAGGGTTTTTTATTTTTATTTTTAAAATTTAATATTTTTAAATTTTGAAAAAAAAAAATTAAATTAAAAATGATGGAGGAATAAAAAGGCTATTTTTTATTTTTTAAAATTATTTTAATATAAAATTGACCAAAAATTGACCCCCACTCGCACCCCAAACGAGTGTAATCACTCTCCTTGTCCTAGTTAATATTTTAATGCCACATAGGCAAAGTCACCGGTTAAAGGGTTTGAAATGTTGTTTTTAGTGGGTTCAGGGGTCCAGATGACAAGCATGTAAATAGAAGTGTCCAACTTATAAAACCGACCAAGTACAGGGGTCCATTGAGTCATTTTACCAATATAATATAACCAAGATAAAGAAACTAAGGTGCAGGAAATAAAAATGCATACTAAGATTATCTAAATCATTAGAAAATGAACATATATTATGCAAAATGAATACCAACACTGAACACATATTCGAGTGATAGTATAATCTAAGTAAAATTATAGCAAGTCAATGAAAAAGATTAATATAATACTAAATCAGCCACTAATAATAATAATAATAAAAATTAAAGAAACATGATATAGTAGTCTAAAACAAAAGTGATAACATTATAGAAGAAAACAACAATGGAGGTCGTTGGAATAATCCAAAATTTTCAAAAAGAATGCAAATTTCAAGAAGATTTATCATAAAACTAACACATAAAAAATAAAAAAAATAGAAATTAATAAATCCAGTCTGTATACACAGTGGAAATATCAAGATAGAACAAAATAAAGAGGTAAAGAGTATAAAAGCTAATAGATTTCATCAAAGAAAAATATTTCTCAGCTAAATTTGAACATCAATGGCGTGTTGCCATGGTTTTTGGTCAGATCTGGCTGGAAAACTCGCCCGCCAGTGACCAAATCCGGCGAGGCGCCACCAAAAATAGGAAAAAGAGAAAGAGAAGAAAGGGAAAAGGTAGTAGCGGGAGTCGGGGTGTTTTGGTTGCTGGTGGTACGACTGGTGCAGGTGGTGTGCTTAGGCTGGAGCTCACCAGTTACAACTCCGGCGAGCCAGCAGCGGTAAGGAGCAAGGGAGGGGGGAAGATGAAGGTCGTGGTTGGTGGAGTAGTGGTGACACAACGACGAAGCTCGCCCGCTGGTGATTAATTTCGACGGGGCGCAGCACAGTAGAGAGAAAAGGGAGAGAAGCATGAGTTGTTGGAGAGAAAGGGGAGAATCAGATTTGTGTGAAGTACGGGTGTGTATATTTTTTTTGTGTGTGTGTTTTTTTTAATTATAACAATTGGCCCCTTCTTTATTTATAATATAACTTTGACACTTTATTAACCAAAAAGTAATAAAATGACTCCTCTTGTCTCCTTAAAGGTTTTTTTAGTCTGTAAGTTATTAATCGAAGGATTATCTCATCCTTTTAACCAATAAATAATGATTATTATCCAGGGAGTAAAAATCTCAACTTGTCATTTCAAATGTCAATTTTTAAAAAGTAACGAGATCTTAACTTGATAGACTTATTGCTCTGTTTATTAAAATAATTAAGCTGACATTATCATTTGCAGATCGTCATAAATAATGTACAAAAATATGAATGTTGATATATAATCATAGAAAAATGCAAATAACAAATCTAATATAATTATCTCTAAAAATGTATTACTCTATTAACAATTAAAATTATAATTTGTAAAGAATTGCAATGTTATGTTATGTACGTATGCGTATGACTGTGTAATAATATTAAAATGATAATAAACTGATAAAAATCCTAAAATTTATGAAATTAACGATAATTATCAATAAATTGTGCAAAGTTAAAATATGACAAAGATTAATTAAAAATTTCTAAAATAATGACGATTATTAATAATTTGTTAAAAAATATAAAAAAATATGTGAAAAATTACATTTTATGCATTTTAACTATCATAAAGCCTAAAAGTGCTAATTTTAAGTATGGAGAGCCAAAATTGGGTGTCAACAGTTTTCCCCTTTTCGTTTGAAGATAATGTAGAAGTCTTCAAATAAAAATAGTGACGTGTAGCCAATTTTGCTCGATAAAAAATTATTTTGATTAAAGAAAGTCGAGCGAACTCCAATTTATAATCGCCTACATATTTCAAGTTGCATGAAGATCAGGTAGGGTTATCCCGACATGCCCTATTTTGGATTGGATAAACCCAATGCTTCCTCGAATTCTATGCTTGCAAAACTTATAAAACTGAAAAATAGTAGACAAACGACTAACAAAGCTTGTCTTCTTTTTTTTTTATTTCAAAAAAGATTTTAAAAAATGACATGTAATGCTTAACTAAATTAAAAAAATAAATAAAGCCATTGCAAGATTTTAACTAATGACAAATAAAATATTCAATTGAAAACAAACATGCATAAAAGGTCTTATTAAAGGCAGACTAACCCAAAATGTCCTATTTTAGGATGGACATACCAATTTATCCACAAATTATGTGCTTGCAAATGCAACAAACTAGGAAGTACTGCTCAATAAAACACGAACAAAAAATTAAGCTTGATTTTTTTCTTCTTTTGAGAAATTAAAGATAGCATGTAGTGCTTAACTAATTAAGAAAAAAATTGTACAAGCAAAGATAACATTCAGTGCTTAGATAGTAAAAAAGAAGTACATTGCGATATGTGCATGTAGTGCTTAAATAACAAATAAATGCATTATGATATGTAAATAATATAAAGATGATATGCGGTGCATAAATTATAAAATAAATGCATTGTGATATGTGTAAAGAAAGGCCAAGATGACATTCAGTGCTTAAATGATAAAACAAATATATTGTGATATTTGCGAGACATATAGAGCTTAAATGATATAATGCATTGCGACATATGCATGCCGTTCTTAAATAATAAAAACAAATGCATTGCGATATGTGCTAGCAAAGGCAAAAATGATATGTGGCGCTTAAATGATGAAATAAATGCATTGCGATATTTATGAGGCATGCAGTGCTTAAATGATAAAATGCATTGAGACATGTGCGTGCAGTACTTAAATAAAAAGAAATGCATTGCAATATGTTCTAGTAAAGGCAAAGATGGTATGCAGTGCTTAAATGATGAAATAAATGCATTGCAATATTTGTGAGGCATGCAGTGCTTAAATGAAAAAATGCATTGTGATATGTGCGTGTTGTGCTTAAATGATAAAATAAATGCATTGCAATATGTGTGTGTTGTGCTTAAATGATAAAATAAATGCATTGCAATATTTTCTAGACGTGCAGTGCTTAAATAATAAATAAATTCATTGCGATATATGCGTGCAGAACTTAAAGAATAAAATAAACACATTGCGATATGTGCCAGCAAAGACAAAGATAACATACAGTGCTTAAACAATAACACAAATGCATTGCAATTTTTGCGAGGCATGCAGTGCTTAAATGATAAAATAAATGTATTGTAATATTTGGGAGGCGTACAGTGCTTATAGGATAAAATAAGTGCATTGTGATATGTGCGTGTAGTAATTAAATGCATAGCAATATGCGCCGATAAAGGCAAAAATGACATGTGATGCTTAAATAAATGCATTACGATATTTGTGAGGCATGTAGTGCTTAAATAACAAAATACACTGCGATATGAGCTAGTAAAGGCAAAGATGACACACAGTGCTTAAATGATGAAATAAATGTATTGCGATATTTTCTAGGCATGTAGTGCTTAAATAACAAATTGCATTGCGATAGGAGCCAATAAAGGCAAAGATGACATGCAGAACTTAAATAATAAAATAAATGCATAGCGATGTGCAAGTAAAGATAAAGCTAGCATGCAATGCTTAAAGGATAACATAAATACATTGTGATGTGTGCAAATAAAGACAAAGATAACATGCAGTGCTTAAAATGATAAAATAAATGCATTGTGATGCATGCAAGTAAAAGCAAAGATACAATGCGATGCTTAAACGATAAAATAAATGCATTGCGATGCGTGCAAATAAAGACAAAAATAAAATGTAGTGCTTAAATGATAAAATAAATGCATTTTGGTATGTGCAGGCAAAAGCAAAAAGAAATGCAGTGTTTAAATAATAAAATAAATGTATTGTGAGATGTGCAAATAAAGGCAAGAAAATTATACAGTTCTTAAATAACAAATGATATAATAAATACATTGCGATGCGTGCAAGGAAAGTCAAAGATATCATGCATTGCAAAGAAAAATAAATGAAGTGCGATATGTGAAAGTAAAGGCAAGCAATCACAAATATTTAATTGAAGAAAAAAATGTATAACTGTCTTATTAGAGGGCATACTGACCCAATTGTCCTATTTTAGGGTGGACAAAACCATGTAAAAAATGATTATAAAGCAAAAAAAATTATTTAGGAATGAAAGTGTTCATATATTTTCGATGCTGCTTTCAAAATTGCCCCGGTATCGAGCTTTGAGATGTTGGGGGATGCAAGATTGTGTACTTGTTGAGGAGAAAGAATGATTGTAGGATTGTGATGACCAAACTCTGCATAGAGCTTCCTACATATCTCGAATGTCACGAGAATCAAGTCAATGTAGTTCGAAATGAGAAAATAGAGTAAATTTTTAGGCAACTCTCAAAATTTGCCCCGGTGTATTATTTATGCTGACATCGTCTTATTTAAAAGGAGCTTTAAAATGCACGAAATCTCTGATTGTCTACGAAGACTAATGCATGACGTCTCCAATTGTTTATGGAGATTGATATTTATTGTCATCTTCGATTGTCAACAAAGACTAAGGCCCTCAACTAGTGAGGTGACTCAAATCTAATAGCCTCTCAATTGGCGGGGCTATTAAAACGTAAAAGGCTCTAGATTGGTAGAACAAATATAACAGTCTCTCGATTGGCAGGACTATATAAAAAAATGTAAAAAATACTTTAAAATGGGCTCTTAACTAAAAAATAAAATGTCAGTATTTAAAGGTATATGCTTGCAGAAAAAGTCAAATGCCCGTATTTCAAAATTAGGCGCCTCAAATGAAAAATAAAAAATGCATGTATGCAAAGTGAGCACCTTGAATGAAAGGTAAGAAAATTTATGTATGTAAAAGTGGGCCTCTTGGAAAAAGAATTAAAACTGTTATATTTTTTGGAAAAAAATACTGAAAGATGAAGAAGGCACAATCGTGTCTTGGCTTTTGTTTGTAGTAATAATTAATAGTGTGCATAAGAATTTTCCCAACTCCTTCCCAGCTAACCGAGATCGACTTCAGGGTAACTCTTATAATTTTAAGTGATACCTCAGACACGCCTGAGTATCAACAAGATTTTTTGTCTTTCTTCAAACAAATGTTTCGAGATATGTCTATCCCCAGCTTCAAATGCCCTCTCTAGAAAAAAGTCTCTTTTTTCATATATTTTTGTAAAATAAAGCCCCATTTTGCACATATTTGAGTAATTTTTCTTTTTAAATTTGGGGATATCTAGAGAAATATACTCACACTCAGAAAGAAATTAATGCATGCAATTGTGATACCATAGGGTTGACCTCCATGTAAGTATCCACTAATGTGAGAACGCTTGAAATAGGATCCTGTTGGACTTGTTATTGGCTTGTAATATGGGCTTGAGGGCAGGTAGGCTAATATTTGGGAAGAAAGTGATTAATTCCTCAATGAGCATTACACTGCATTTGTGCTTTCAATAATTGTTGTTCTTTGACGCGTGATCTTCTTTGTTATGCTTCTTTGTCCCTTGTTTTGTATTTTGTTCGACTTCTTTTGAATCTTGTGTTGGAGTTTCTCCCTTTTTTTCAACAAAATATATTTTTTCTTTTTTTTTCCTTTTTTTTGTAGGGGATTTTGCTGATTTTAAAGTCGTTTGTTTTTCATTTTTGTTCATCTGAGATAATATATCCTTTACATTTTGCATTTTTGATCTTGAATCTTCATTCATAATTTGAACGTATTTAGTGCGCTCAAAAAGGTAGGGCCAAGAAAGGGATAGTGCATGTAAGCACTCAAAAAGGTATAAACTCAGATGTGGTTGTCCAAAGAAAAGTTTTTAGGCTCAAAAGAGGAAATGCTAGGGATTAATGTTATTTGGTTGGTTGTGAAAGGCACAATCGGGTCAAAGAAGGCCTATGATCCTTTCCGAAACCAAGTACAACTCAGAATTTCATCTCAACAAACATTAAGGCCAAGTTCTAGATCAATAATGCATTGCAGTGAATTAAACTAAAGCTCACCACACAATGCACATAAAATGATGAGGTTGGCTTTGTTCTTTTCTTAGATGTATTCAAGAAAATTTTTGAAGTATTGCTCAGGTGTGATAAAAGGTACCGAAAGAATCTATGGTTTATCACAAAGTCGGTCATTTTCATCATACCAATTTGTTCTTTCTCATGCATACTCCTAACTATATTAGTACCAACCAAGTCAAAATTTTATTTTATCTTATAAAAAATGGGACCGAACCCAGATGAGGGTTTCCTACGTATCTTGTGAAAACAATAATCAGGTATACGTAGTTCAGGCAAATTTATAATTTTGTATGTGCAATGTATGATTGTAAAAAATATGATGGTCATCCTTGAAAATAATATGAAGGACGATAAGGAAAAAACTGCTTTTAACATCAAAATTGTTCTGATCAAATGATCGAGAGAATAAATGTCAAGCATGGGGGGAGCTTTGACACAACTTCAGTATACTGACAAGATTGAAAAAGTCAAACATTGAAGGAATTATGACATTATTTCGCCGCAGTTGGCAGAATGATTATTACTAAAGAAATATTAAAATTTTGCTTTTGAAAGTGAGGATCAACATGCCATAAATTTAATTATTTACGACATTCGAAAGAAGAAGCTAGGTATTCTTGCACAAAAATCAGGTGAGGATCTGGAGGTATGCCGAGTAGGCACAATGTCATTAAAATTTGATTTTATGGAGCTATTGATTTGCGCTCATGAAGACTTTTGGAGAGCGTCTTTGAACTGTTCTACAAAATTTGCCTCAATTTTGAATACCGGAGAAATCATTCTGAAATAGTGAAGAGACTGAACCCTAATTCAGGGTTGCCTACGTATCTTGTCAGGACAAGAATCAGGTCAAAATGTAGTTCAAACTTATAACGCAGCTAGTAGCAATATTAGTAAGGTGTATCTTTTAACTGATCAACCATGCAAAACAAAGACTAGATTACACCTTCCCACAAAAGAATAAACAATTTACAAATAAATATGTACAAGCACAATACTTATTCAAATATGTAAAAAGACTATAGTAATGTGTCACGTGAGTCATCAACCCTTCGAACATAAAGTTGACTAATGATGCATGTGCCTAAAAAGGTGTTGTTTTAGGTCTATCCTATATTTGATTAAGAGTGGTTTGCTAGACCTGTGGTTCTTGAGAGGACTACTCAAGTAAGAAGGTTACGCGGGCACACAAAAAAAGATCCGGACACCTTGCGCATACACCAACTCTCCTAAAATTTAGAATTTTGAAAGAAATTTGTGGGTGCGCAAAACACACCTCACTTGTATGTGTGATTGTGTCAGGTTTCCCAATTGGAAGAAATATGAACGAGATGATGGTTTATGTAAAGCGATAAAAAAATAAATAATCTATACAAAATAATAACAAATAAATAATTTATGCCACATAAACAAGATAAATTAAGACAATTAGTATGAAACAAATAACAATGTCTAAAAGCGTAAATATTTACCTAAATTTGTAATGGTTAGAACCTTGCAGTCCCCAGCAGAGTCACCAAACTGTCATACTAGATTTTTATCTAAGGTCAAAATGAGCACGACATTATAAACTCAAAAAGAACTGATTTTGTACAGAGTCAACACCTAATTTTTAAGGAAAAATAGGACACCTATTTATTTGCTTAACAAGTATGACTTTATTTAATCTACGAAACCAGTTTGAATTCTAGGTAAGGGTTCAAATTATTCTGAAGGAAAGGGGTTAGACATCCTTCAGAATCCACAAATGTGGTTACCGGCCAAACTTAGATTTATTATTGGGAAAAGGCATCATTTCCACCCCATACTATACAAGTAAAGTCGAAGCCACACCTAAACTATATAAGTGACCTATTACACACCTTAACTATATAAAAGTGATATTATTACCTCCCCGCGACCCTATGCCCAAATTTAATGAGTGGAGTGCACTCCACTCTCCCTCTTGTGGTGCCACGTGTCTAAACTTATTTTCCTATTTTATTAAAAACCTAACCCAACCCATTACTCTTTTAACCTATCTATTTAACCCATCCGGCCCGACCCAACTCTCATATTTTATCCTAACCCTAACCCGATTAAAACATTCACCCATCCAAATAAAAAGTCATCGTTTGAGAGTAAAAACCCGATAAAAGATTCACCTCTATTTTTTTCAATTTTTTTGTGAAATTTAAACCCGGTAGAAAAGATAAACAATAATTTTTCTGTGTTTTTTGTTGTTGACAAGCAAAAATTGTTTTTTATCTCTTCTCAGTTGAAGTTGATTGGGTTGATTTCAACGGAGGTGGTCTGATCTAAGGTAAAAACTAAAGGTTACATCATTTATGTAGGAACTATTGATTTTCAGTTCAAAGGTTAGCTTTCTTTGTTCCTAAATATAGTAGATCTAGGATTTATTTTCGTTCCTAAATTAGATCTAGGGTTTTTTGAGTTAGGATTTTGTCGTCTTTAATTTGTCCAAATTAATTTGTTTTATTTCCATTTAGATGCTCAATATGTGATAATATAACCCTTGACATTTATAATTATTCGATTTTACTAAGGTTTTGACTAAGGTTATGAATTAGGGTTTTTTGTTGTCTTTAATTTATCTTTAAAATTGATCTGTTATATTTTATTTATGTGCTTCAATCTGTAACAATATGAGCTATGAGGTTCAATATGTGATAAATAACTCGGGGATCCCAAATAACCTGTGATACTTCTAATTGTTGCATAAATTTAATATGTAAATAACCTGTGAGGTTCAATATGTAATTTTTTTATTTTTGTGTACTGTGTTTTTGTATCTTTTTTATTTTTGTGTACTATTACACTTGTATCTTTATTGTGTTTTTGTGGTAAATGATTTCAGGTTTATAAAATGAGTTTTGAACTGATCACTTTGAGATTTTACCATGGTGGAGAACTTAATATGGGTAAGGTAAAGGGAAAAAAAGGAAAAAGATATGAGGGTGGACAAGTTACTAAATTTTTAGGTGTTGGTGTAGATAGGCTGTCTTTATTTGAATTTAGGGATTATGTAAAGTATTTAGGGTATATTCCCAAACAGTGCTTACTATATGTTAGACTGCCTAAGTGTTCTAATTTAAAAGAAATTAGGTCAGACAAGGACACAATTGAGATTTCAAGGAAATTGGGTAATGGGTAAGTTTTGGAAGCTTTTGTGTGTCACTTGGTTACTGAGAGTTACATATAGTTCAGACTATCAGAAAGTTGTGTGGGAGTTAGGACTTGTTTTTTAAAGTGTTAATAAACCTACAAGGGTAAGGGTTAGGTGTACAACTGGTTGTCCATGGCTTCTTTATACTAGCATTGATTCTAGGTCCATGGACTTTATTGTGAAGACCTATAATCCATTTCATAAGTGTAATCCTATCAATAGGAACAAACTTTGTAATACCAAGTTCTTAGCCAGCCACTTCAATGAAAGGATAAAGGAACAATCGGATATTAGAATTTTTTAGTTTCAGCTGCTTATTAAGAAGGAACTGAATTTACATGTTGGAAGAATAGTGTGTAGGAGAGTAAAAAATAAGGTGATTGCAGAACTGATGGGTGACTATAATCTAGAATTTGAGAGAATTTTAGATTATAGAGATGAGTTGTTAAGATCAAATTCAGGTAGTACATGTGTAGTGAAGCTTCATGATGAAACATTTGAAGATGGTAGAAAATTATTTCAAGACTTCTACATATGTTTTGATGCAATGAAGAAGTCCTTCCTAGATGGTTGTAGGAAGTGCATTGGTTTGGATGGATGTTTTTTAAAAGGAGTGACAAAAGGGCAGTTATTAGTTGCTGTGTGTAAAAATGGTAACAATCAAATGTTACCACTGACATGGAAAGTGGTTGAGATTGAGAACAAGACCACTTGGAGTTGGTTTATCAGGATTGTAAAAGAAGATCTTCAGCTGGGAGATGGGACAGATTTGACAGTGATAACAGACATGCAAAAGGTAAAGAATTGTTGTTTTTGTTTCTGTTTATATTGTAACTGTTTCTGTTTATGTTATGTTGTAACTGTTTCTGTTTTTGTTTTTGTTATAGGGATTAAAAATTGTTGTAACTTAATATTTACCAAATGCTGAACATAGAATGTGTGTAAGACATGTCCTTGCAAATTGGTCAAAAGATGCTATAGTAGAGGTATTGAGAAGAAAAAAATATTTTTGGAGGTGTGCAATATCTACCTTTGAGGCTGAGCTTAGGGACAACATTAGTTATATGAAGATGTTAGGGGGAGGAGAATACTAGATAAATTGATGTATTTTAATTCAGAGAGATGGAGCAAGTTTACTTTAGTTTTTGAACAAAGTGTGATGTTGTAGACAATAACATGGCAGATTGTTTTAATACATGTATGTTAGGAGCTAGGCACAAGACTATAATTACAATGTTAGAGGAGATAAGGGTAAAAATGATGAAAAGAGTGGGACAGATGAGGGATTTTTGTGAAACTTGGATTCGTGACATTTCTCCAATGGCAATGAAAATACTAAGTGATAATATAGCAAGGTCTATGAAGTGCAGCATAGAATGGAATTTTGATACATGGTGTGAGGTGCTTGATAGAGGATATAGGCATATTGTGGATCTTTCTAGAAAATATTGTAGTTGTAGAGCATGAATGTTGAAGGGTATACCTTGTCCTCATGCAGTGGCTGCTCTTCACCACAAAAAACTGGATCCAGTAAACTACATCTCTCACTGGTACAATAGAGAAACTTACATGAACACATATAGTTTCTTCTTTCAACCAGTTTTGAATATGAAGATTTGGCCACAAAAATAGAATATCTCTATTATGAAACCTCCTGTTAGGAAGATGCCAGGTAGGCCTGGAAAGAATAAGAAGAAAGAAGAAGGTGAAACCAAAAAGAAATCTGGAAAGTTGTCCAAAAGTGGGATTGAGATTTCATGTGCCACTTGTCATAGCAAGGGTCACAACAAAAGAAGATGTCCAATAGGTGTACCTGTTGCTGGTATTAATGCAAATCCTGGCCCAAGTTCATCTGCTGGTGCAGACCTAAGTGCAGGTCCAACTGCAGTCCCAAGTGCAACACCTACTATTGGAAAAAGGGAGAGGTTCAACTGGAAGAGGAAGGGGTAGATCACCAAAGAATTCTACAGAAAAGGTATTTTAATTAATTTGATAGTGTTGTGAACTAATTATGCTTACCTTATACTAAATATCTTCTTTTCTTTCTTTTTAGTGTGTTGGCTGACCAAGAGTGGTTGGAATGGGATTACTTCACACACAAAGTGGATGCACAATTCTTAATGTAAGTTTACTACTACATTTACTATCTAAATTTTATTTACTAAAGTTAACACTTTCTTTATTTGAGCAGTCCGGAATGCCAAGTGAGAGATTCAAAACTGTCAAGTCTTCAGTATTTGTGACTGGAAATCTCGGATATACACCAAAAACTGATGTAAAATGGAAAGAAAAAAAAGCTAAGACCTCTAGGCAACTACAAGAAATGAGAGGCAAAAAACAAATGTAAACAAGGTCCAAGGCTGCACACTTGAGTCAAGAAAGCTCCAATGTTCAATCTCTATGAGAAGTTGGGGTAGACTACATTTAAGACTGCATTTACTGATGTGACTGCATTTTCTTGTATAAAGTTTGGCTGTTGTGACTGCATTTAAGACTATGTTTTTGATAATTCACTGATGTTGGTAGCTGGGACTGCATTTAAGACTATTTTTTGGTAGTTCACTGATGTTGGCAGCTGTGACTGCTTTTTGTAACTGTAATTAGTTCAATGATATTGGTGGCAGCTTTGACTGCATTTTGTAACTATAATTAGTTTAACAGTACTGATCATTTTTTTTAAATGTATTTGGCAACAATATGTAATTGACACTCATTTTTGGTTAATGATTATGCAGTTGTAAGTTCATTATTGCTGAAATTTGTGTTTATGCTTGTGCAGCAGCTGTAGCTGCATTTATTAATGTTAAATTTGTGTTGTGATGTTGTTGAAATTTGTGTTTGTGCTTGTACAGCAGCTGTGACTGCATTTAGTGTTGTGATGTTGTATACAAATTGCAACACAAAGAACCACTGAAAACAAAGTCAAAACTGTCAAGTTCAACCTTACAATTTCATTACACAACAATTTAATTACACAACCTGACAGTTTTTTCAAAGGTAACACCTAATAATTGATACAAATTTCAGTTCCTTAAAACATAACAAATACAAAGCCACTTAGTTTAGGGAAGCCTTCTTGGAGCTCCTTTATGAACATGAATTGAACTAGAAAACTAACACCCAAAATACATACACAAATGAGAGTAGTCCATAGTTGTTTTTCCCTTTTCTTGGACTTAGCCAACTTGATCTTCCATTTCTTCTCATTTGCCTTCATCATCTTTAAATCATCCTGAAAATTATCTATTTGCAACTCTATTTTGTTCATATTTATTTTACTCTCCACAGATTTGGTTGTCCTAGTAGTCTTGTCATCAACTATTTTGTGTTCATAAAATGCACAATTTGTCGAAGATTCAACTCTTTTCTCAAGCTCCCCAATTCTTCCCAATAATTTAGGAATAACAAATTTCGATCGTTCATCAATAGAATCATCCTTCCAAAGCCAAAAATCACATGATCTAGCATTCTAAAATGAAAGTAATTAGATTCGTATACAATTCAAGATCAATGTTTGAAGGAAAAACTCACGTACCCCATAGTAAGGACAAGTCCAATATCGTCTACCCGGATTTCTTGAGGTCCATGAAGTTATCAAAGGCAAAACATGTCCATGTTTGCATCGAACCTCGACCAACTCATGATCATCTTCTTGCTTACAAAGTCTACTCAAACTTATCTTAGTCATTAAAGTACCTTGATTCAGAAAACAAGGTTTAAGAGAGGTTGAACAACACTTGAGGAAAGAAAAAATTATGAAAATGGCAACAAAATTAAGACAAGATAATCATCAATATAGCAAGAAATCGAAGGATTAAAAAGATTTAGTTACCAATTCTTCAAACAAATGCTCTTCAATTTTGATTTTTAGAGACAAATTTGGAAATTAGGGTTTCCTAGTTTTGAGCCCCAAATTGGCTTATAAATAAGAATAGATCCATTGGAAATTAAAGATGATGTACTTTTAGCAGTTTACTTTTGTTATTTAATAAACTGGACGCACCTAAAATAAGTGTAACATACGCGCCTTAGAATGGGGGTCGCGGGGAGGTAATAATATCACTTTTATATAGTTAAGGTGTGTAGTAGGTCACTTATATAATTTAGGTGTGGCTTCGACTTTTCTTGTATAGTATGGGGTGGAAATGATGCCTTTTCCCATTTATTATTAAAAGAGGAAAAGAAAAAAGATCAATGTTTGTAAATACAAATTTATAATATGTATTACATATAATACCTATATTATCATAAAAAATATATAAAAGTATGCGGAGATATATAAATAAAATTATTTAAGCATATGTATGAAAAGAAAAGATTATATTAAAAAAAAAGACTATGCAATATCTTTTAATGTATAAATATGAATTAATTGATTAGGTATCTAAACTAATTTAATTTTTTAATATAAATATTACCGACCTAAATTTGCCTAAACTCATGACGTGAATTGCATAAATAAAAACTACCCCGCCCAACGCCCCAAAAAATAAAGTTTTCATATAATTAATATTTGTGCAATGATAAGAATGTAAAAATTACAAATACAAAATTCAAGCTCTTCTTTGAATGTCATTCCTGATAAGTATTCCCGAGAACCTGTAAAATACTCGCGGTAAAAATGTTAATAACAGATCAAGATAAATTAAGAACTATGTGCATGTACATGTATATAAAAATAGAATTTTCATTAAAAGCGGGCTCAACTAAATTTTTTAAAAAATTATAGAGATTTTCATCATTGCCAAAATATTTATTTTATTACGTATTTATATACGTAATATCCGTCTTTTTATTTTCAAAGGCCTCAAAAATTGACGGAAAAATTTCTTCGTCGTCCAAATATATTTTCAAACACAAGATTATATGAAACTAACCAAAGATAGTGCAAAATAACATGCAATAAATTACAAATAGTAGGAGCCAAATGTAATAAAAACATGATATCGCAACTTGCTGAAAATTTTAGAAAATACATGAAATCTATTCAAATAAATTAAAGAACAATAAAATAAAATATAACCAAGATAAGGAAACTAAGGGGCAGGAAATAAAAATGCATACTAATATTATCTAAATCATTAGAAAATGAACATATATTATGCAAAATGAACACCAACACTGAACAGATATTCGAGTGATAGTATAATCTAAGTAAAATTATAGCAAGTCAGTGAAAAAGATTAATATAATACTAAATCAGCCACAAATAATAATGATAATAATAAAAGTTAAAGAAATATAATATAGTAGTCTAAAACAAAAGTGATAACATTATAGAAGAAAGCAACAATGGAGGTGGTCGGAATAATCCAAAATTTTCAAAAAGAATGCAAATTTCAAGAAGATTTATCATAAAGCAAACACATAAAAAAACAAAAAATAGAAATTAACAAATCCAGTTCGTTTACACAGTGAAAATATCGAGATAGAACAAAATAAAGAGGTAAAGAGTATAAAAGCTAATAGATTTCATCAAAGAAAAATATTTCTCTGCCAAATCTGAACATCAATGGCGTGTTTCCATGGTTTCCAGTCAGATCTGGCTAGAAAACTCGCCCGCCGGTGACCAAATCCGGTGAGGCGCCGCTAAAAATAGGAAAAAGAGAAAGAGGAGAAAGGGAGAAAGTAGTAGCGGGAGTCGTGGTGTCATGGTGGTGTTTTGGTTACTGGTGGTGTGGCTGGTGCGGGTGGTGTGCTTGGGCTGAAGCTCGCCGGTCACAACTCCGATGAGCCAGCGGCGGTAAGGAGCAAGGGAGAAGGAGAAGATGAAGGTCTTGGTTGGTGGAGCAGTGGCTACACAACGGCGAAGCTCACCCGTCGGTTATTAATTCTGGCAAGACGCGACACAGTAGAGAGAAAAGGGAAAGAAGCGTGAGTTGTTGGAGAGAAAAGGGAGAATCAAATTTGTGTGAAGTACGGGTGTGTATATTTGAAAATTTTTATTTTGAGTCTCACTTGACAAGTCATACTTATGTGAGACTCTTCAAAACTTGACATTTGGACAAAACGGGCCCACTTGAATCACAATTTTCTCTCTTCTGTAAATCAGTGCTCCTCTTCCCAATAATCTCTTTTACTTTTCCTTCTTTTACTCTTATATAACCTTAAAAAAAAATCCATTACTTTTACATTATCATTTTGTGAGGGGTTCATCGAAAAAATAAAGTGATGTAAAAATATTTCTCACATATTAACTTTGGATCTCCATTTTTATTTTTTTCTCTGTTCTCAATCCATTTTCTAATTATTATTAAATACTTCGTATCTTTTTTAGTTGTAGATTAATTTTTTTCGGGAATTATTCCATCTTCTTGAAAGGCTGCATGAATCTACTGTAGTAGTTTAATTTCTAATAGATATGGATAAAAGTAGGGCTAGACATAAAATATCGAAAATCAAATTATCGAACCGAATCAAAAAATTAATATCGTTTGGTATTTGGTATTTACCAAATATCAAAATATAAATATATAAATAATACGATATGTCTAACTAACCCAATAGACAATGGTATTAGTCATCCCAAAGAATCTCTTGGACCTTAGTAATATATTCATAAAAAGCAACAAAAGGAATACTAAACATGGTTTCTATTAAATATACTCTTTGAAATTTTAAACGTACATTTGCGCATCTCCAACTTTAATATGGTATTACCAAAAATCGTACCAAACCGAAGTTTAATTCACCGATTACCGAACTACCGAATTGATATTTATAAGTATGGTATGTGGTATCTATGTTCAAATACTGATTATCTATTTACCGAATTCGAACTTTGAAAATACTAAACCGAATACTGAACGGCCACCCCTAGATAAAAGTGATTTCGTGAAATGTTTATAGCTCTTTCTAAACGAGCAAGGGAAAAATTAAAAAGAAAGAGGAGACAAATATTAAATTATAGAAAGAGAGAGTGAAGAGAATATACTTCCTCCGTCCCATAAATTTATGTGTCGCAAATTTTTTTAATTCATCCCAAAAATATATCATTTTTTTATTTGATAACTATTTAAAAATACAATTTCTTATTTATCCTTATTGGTTCACTTAATTGGAAAATAATAGTAGTATATTTTCAATAAAGGATGATTTCATAAACATTACTAGTCTTTTCTTATTTTCTTAAACTCCATCGATCAAAGTATGTTCATAAAATGGGATGAAGAAGGAGTTGGTCAAAGCATGTTACATAAAATAAGTTGAAAAGAGTAATTTTTATTAGGGTAAAGAGTAATTAGAGGAGTAATTGTTTGGGCAAAGAAAAATGATTTAAAGAAAGAGAAAAATTATAGTACAGGTGGGCCCCACTTGTCCAAATGTCGAGTTTTAAAGAGTCTCACACAAGTATGACTTGGCAAGTGAGACTCAAAATAAAAATTTTCTCCTCGATTTTGGTACTTTTTGAAATCAAAGTGTTGCTATGTGTTAAATATAGAAAAAATTATTTTTCTCTTTTACAAAAATAAACACTAATGGTGCTATTATAAAATTTTATTATAAAACAAAGGTCAACCATTAATTGTACGGATAAGGACGGAAATGAAACGGTCAGTCAAACTAATCCCAGTAAATGCCCAAGAAATTGAATTTTTCACTTTCTTGTCAATTCGCTGATAGTCCTCGAAAAAATTTATTTTGAGTCTCACTTGCCAAGTCATACTTATGTGAGACTCTACAAAACTTGACATTTGGACAAAACGGGCCCACTTGAATCACAATTTTGTCTCTTCTCTAAATCTGTGCTCCACTTCCCAATAATCTCTTTTACTTTTCCTTCTTTTACTCAAACCTTAAAAAAAAATCTATTACTTTTACATTATCATTTTGTGAGGGGTTCATCGAAAAAATAAAGTGATGTAAAAATATTTCTCCCATATTAACTTTGGATCTCTATTTTTATTTTTTTCTCTGTTCACAATCCATTTTCTAATTATTATTAAATACTTCGTATCTTTTTTAGCTTGTAGATTAATTTTTTCGAGAATTATTCCATTTTCTTGAAAGGCTGCATGAATCTACTGTAGCAGTTTAATTTCTAATAGATATGGATAAAAGTAAGGCTGGATATAAAATATCGAAAATCAAATTATCGAACAGAATCAAATAATTAATATCGTTTTGCATTCGGTATTAGTCATCCCAAAGAATCTCTTGGACCTTAGTGATATATTCATACAAAGAAACAAAAGGAATACTAAACATGGTTTCTATTAAATATACTCTTTGAAATTTTAAACGTACATTTGCGCATCTCCAACTTTAATATGGTATTACCAAAAATCGTACCAAACCGAAGTTTAATTCACCGATTACCGAACTACCGAATTGATATTTATAAGTATGGTATGTGGTATCTATGTTCAAATACTGATTATCTATTTACCGAATTCGAACTTTGAAAATACTAAACCGAATACTGAACGACCACCCCTACATAAAAGTGATTTCGTGAAATGTTTATAGCTCTTTCTAAACGAGCAAGGGAAAAATTAAAAAGAAAGAGGAGACAAATATTAAATTATAGAAAGAGAGAGTGAAGAGAATATACTTCCTCCGTCCCATAAATTTATGTGTCGCAATTTTTTTTAATTCATCCCAAAAATATATCTTTTTTTTATTTGATAACTATTTAAAAATACAATTTCTTATTTATCCTTATTGGTTCACTTAATTGGAAAATAATAGTAGTATATTTTCAATAAAGGATGATTTCATAAACATTACTAGTCTTTTCTTATTTTTTTAAACTCCATCGATCAAAGTATGTTCATAAAATGGGATGAAGAAGGAGTTGGTCAAAGCATGTTACATAAAATAAGTTGAAAAGAGTAATTTTTATTAGGATAAAGAGTAATTAGAGGAGTAATTGTTTGGGCAAAGAAAAATGATTTAAAGAAAGAGAAAAATTATAGTACAGGTGGGCCCCACTTGTCCAAATGTCGAGTTTTAAAGAGTCTCACACAAGTATGACTTGGCAAGTGAGACTCAAAATAAAAATTTTCTCCTCGATTTTGGTACTTTTTGAAATCAAAGTGTTGCTATGTGTTAAATATAGAAAAAATTATTTTTCTCTTTTACAAAAATAAACACTAATGGTGCTATTATAAAATTTTATTATAAAACAAAGGTCAACCATTAATTGTACGGATAAGGACGGAAATGAAACGGTCGGTCAAACTAATCCCAGTAAATGCCCAAGAAATTGAATTTTTCACTTTCTTGTCAATTCGCTGATAGTCCTCGAAAAAATTTATTTTGAGTCTCACTTGCCAAGTCATACTTATGTGAGACTCTACAAAACTTGACATTTGGACAAAACGGGCCCACTTGAATCACAATTTTGTCTCTTCTCTAAATCTGTGCTCCACTTCCCAATAATCTCTTTTACTTTTCCTTCTTTTACTCAAACCTTAAAAAAAAATCTATTACTTTTACATTATCATTTTGTGAGGGGTTCATCGAAAAAATAAAGTGATGTAAAAATATTTCTCCCATATTAACTTTGGATCTCTATTTTTATTTTTTTCTCTGTTCACAATCCATTTTCTAATTATTATTAAATACTTCGTATCTTTTTTAGCTTGTAGATTAATTTTTTCGAGAATTATTTCATTTTCTTGAAAGGCTGCATGAATCTACTGTAGCAGTTTAATTTCTAATAGATATGGATAAAAGTAAGGCTGGATATAAAATATCGAAAATCAAATTATCGAACAGAATCAAATAATTAATATCGTTTTGCATTCGGTATTAGTCATCCCAAAGAATCTCTTGGACCTTAGTGATATATTCATACAAAGAAACAAAAGGAATACTAAACATGGTTTCTATTAAATATACTCTTTGAAATTTTAAACGTACATTTGCGCATCTCCAACTTTAATATGGTATTACCAAAAATCGTACCGAACCAAAGTTTAATTTATCGATTACCGAATTACCGAATTGATATTTATAAGTATGGTATGTGGTATCTACGTTCAAATACCGATTATCGATTTACCGAATTCAAACTTTGAAAATACTGAACCGAATACTGAACGGCCACCCCTAGATAAAAGTGATTTTGTGAAATATTTATAGATCTTTCTAAACGAGCAAGCGAAAAATTAAAAAGAAAGAGGAGAGAAATATTAGACTATAGAAAGAGAGAGTGAAGAGAATATACTTCCTCCGTCCCATAAATTTATGTGTCGCAATTTTGTTTTATTCATCCCAAAAAAATATCATTTTTTTTATTTGATAACTATTTAAAAATACAATTTCTTATTTATCCTTATTGGTTCACTTAATTGAAAAATAATATTAGTATATTTTCAATAAAGGATAATTTCATAAACATTACTAAGTCTTTTCTTATTTTTTTAAACTCCATCGATCAAAGTATGTTACATAAAATGGGATGAAGAAGGAGTTGGTCAAAGCATGTTACATAAAATAAGTTGAAAAGAGTAAATTTTATTAGGATAAAGAGTAATTAGAGGAGTAATTATTTGGGCAAAGAAAAATAATTTAAAGAAAGAGAAAAATTATAGTATAGGTGGGCCCCACTTGTCCAAATGTCAAGTTTTAAAGAGTCTCACACAAGTATGACTTGGCAAGTGAGATTCAAAATAATTTTTTTTGAATATATGTATCCACATGAGTACAATATATTGTCCAAATTGAAAATTATGTATACACAATATCTAATTATGACTTTACGTGCATGTATCTGTCGCTAGCTGCATAAACTTTTATGTATTTGTGGCCAAGTATATGTACAGACAGTGACTTCTGGATATTTTTTAGATACAGAGATACATGTACAATTGTATATATCTATATCTATATCTATAATTTATCTATAATCTATATAATACATTAAAAGTGTGAAGACCCTTAAAAAAGTAAATCGAATTTATTTGCCTTTCATTAAAAGACTCCGCAATAGATAAAATCGTCTTTTCACCCTTTTTTTTTATCAATTTATAATATTAAATAATAACTATATAAAATAAAAAATTAAATAGAAAAGGTTTTCTACTTATAGATGAAGTCCTAAATTTATGGTAATATTTTGTTGGGTGTTTTTACTATTTTCTTATTTATGACTCCTAAATCTATGGAAAGAAATTAAAGATTCTAAAATATATGGAATAAAAGTGCTTCAAAAACCTAATCGGTATCGATAATTTTTTCCCCCTTTTAATGTTATACTTTGTTGTCCTATAATATCCTCGACATTTAATTCAAATTGTTTGGTTATTTATTCGTGAATCGTGATAAGCTCTTATCACTATCGTTTGGATTGATGCATTGATGAGTTAATTCGATGGATTTAGTTAGTTCGAAGGCGATTGTTGATATCGTTTGGACTAGATGCTAATAGCTCTCGCCTTTAAAATAAAAGTTTTGTTGTGGAGTTGATCAGGTTGTGCTTTGTTGAGTTGCAGTTGGTGTCCTTGGCCATGTTGTTGTGAGGCGCGGCTCTTAGTCATTTAAACTTTAGCCTTTGTGGATATATTTCTTTTTTTTTGTTAATCGTCTTTGTGGATATCATGTCTTAAGGATCTCACTATTTACAAGTTCAAAACCAATGAATGTATCAGGGTTCAAAAATTTGTTAGAGTTTCAAAATCAAGGAAAGATTTATGGGGTTCAAAAAATGGCAAGGAGCCATAATTTTTACTGCGGACGTTCAAAATTGAAAGAAGTAAACATACGACCTAATCGAAGGAGGTTTAATATATACTATGTATGCATAAAAATAATTTTAATCATGTAAAGAGAGAGTATAGTTTTTCGTTGAAGAGTTTCACCATGACTATAGGCTGGCGATCTGCCCTAGGTTCATATATTTTTAAGTTCAAAATCAAAGAACACATCATAAGCTTCAAACCTTTTTGTAAGTTCTTCTATACTTAATGTAGGGTTATTTTGGTTTGAATATTATTCGTGTTAAAATGTGATTTTAGATATATATAGAGAGAGAAAGAGAGAGAGAAAGAGAGAGAGAGAGAGTGTGTGAGAGATGAAATTAAGGTAGTTAGCTCAGGTGGAAGGGAAAGTAAAGGATACTTCTATTTAATAAAATATATCAATAGAAAGTAATTTAATCCAAAATGATCAAATGTGCCTTTATTATAACAAGGACGATTATTAAATATAATAGAGCAAATATAGGTTGCATACATGCTATCAAACTTAACAAAAATGAGGACATACAAATATTACTCTTTTATGAACATTATTAAAGATTGTTGATATTTGCTAAAAATATAATTATGAAAACTCATAAGAGCCTATCTAATCAAGATTGTCTTGACTCTTGACTATAATTCTGTCTGAATCGGGTTTAGGAACCCTGGGAAGCCTGAATCAAATGGAAAACGTAGGTACCAACTTTTGTACGTGTGTGGAAACTCTAGCCCTTCAAGACTTGATGACTTAATTACTCTAAATTTCTTAAGGTTGACAAGTCTTGCCCAGAACATGGCCTCTTCTAAAGGTAGTGATTGTCACTCTTATCCACACGTAGAAATTTTGTTACAGTGAAAAATTATTTACTAAATGCAATTGATGATAAAACATACAGTTGTATAATTTTGCCATATCAACGTGTCACCGATCAAGTGAACCATGCAGTCATATTGACTTACGACTACCGTGAGAAAATTTCTTTGTCAGTAATTCTAATTTTCCTTCTTTTAATAAAGATGATCTTTTAATGCTCCCTTCATTTTAATTTATTTTTCTTATTTTAATTAGGCAAGGAGTTTAAGAAAGTTCAGTCAGTGGCGGAGCCATATTTTCTCCAGGGGTTCATCCGTACCTTCTTTGACGAAAAATTATACTATTTTTATACTATTTTTACATGATTAAAAATATTTTTTATGCATAACTACAATTTTCAATGAACTTTGAAGGTGTGGTTTACATTAGTTTCATTAATTTCAAGTCTATATCATAGATGAATATTCGATCGAACTTTGGATAATTTTTATTAAAGATTAGGTTAATCGTATTGTTGGCATCATACCTTCTATTGCTGGAGTAAGTAATTTCCATATTGAAGGGCATAACAAATAGTTGGTATCCAAATTGAATCCTACACGAGGGTGCTGCTAAGAGTCACGTATATATTAGAGAAGGCATTTCAATTATGATGAATAGTTAAAGACACATCTCATTATAAGGTTGCTTACACTTCTGCCGAACCACAAAAAATTATTGTACTCAACGTTATTCCAAGTCTCCCTTTCAATATTAGTTATCTCAATACACTACTAAAAAAATCAGTAAAACCGACCACACAATGTGGTCGGAAAAAACCAACCACAAGTAGTCGGTTTTTTAATTTTTTTTTTAAAAGCGACCACATGTGGTAACTTTTATACTTTAAAAAATCAAAATAATTATTTCAATAATTTTAATATTAATTATTATTTATTTTAAAAATAAAAAATTTAAAAAATTTAAAAAAATATAACCAAATATATATTTTTAAAAAAATATAATTAAAAATATTTATAAAAACCGACCACTTGTGGTCGGTTTTTAAAAATTCTTTTTTTAATTTATTTTTAAAAAACCAACCACTTGTGGTCGGTTTTAATTTTTTTTTTTTAAATAAAAACTGCCCACAAGTTGTCAGTTTTTTAATTAAAATAAAAAAAATAATTTAAAAAAACCGACCACTTGTGGTCGGTTTTTGAACTAAAAAAAATTAAAAAGTAAATAATTTTTAGTAACACCTAATTATATATATAATGAAATATATATATACTATTTTCATAAAAAATAATTATATATATAATCTAATATATATATAATTTTTTGAAATTACGCTGACCACACATAGTCGATAACCAGTAAATAATAATAAAAATCAATCATTCTTAAATTTTGTGAAAAAATTACACTAAAAAATATTTCAAATAAAATAAACAAATTACGTTAAACATAATCTTTATCTTTTACTTATGTATCAATATGTAAAATAAATATTGATGAAATAGATACACTATTTTGTGTTAATATAATGTAGACACACGTATATTGTTGAAGTTGTAATAACGTAAGACAAGTATTACGAGGTATATATGGGGGGGAGAGAAAGTAGGGGAAAGAGACAGAAAATTGAATCATGAAACTAGCATATACTTACCATTTGCTTTGAATTTCGAATTTTGAACGACCGTCAAATTTTGGCGGTGAATTTGAATTTTTTCACTTAAAAATTTTGTATCTGAGTATATGTGAATACGTTGTATATTATTATGGGGTAGTAAAATCGTGTATGTGATGTTTATATTACGTATTTAAATGGTGATAGACAATTAAATATATGTATATATACATATATATCATGTAGTGACATATGCAGTAATCGAAAGCTCAATAACTGAATCTATATATCAAAATATTTTGAATAATACATTGATATCATACTATTGAAGAAATAGATATACTATTTTGTGTCAATGTAGATACGCGTATATTGTTGAAGTTGTAGTAATGTAAGACAAGTAATCGATAATTTATCTGATTAACACGTTGTATTACGAGGTATATATATATAATATCATAATTAAAAGCTAATTAATAAAAAATTTATCGTAATTTGCAAAATTCATTAATATTATTATACGATTGAGGAAATATACTACTCGTGTTAATGTGATAGTAAAATAACTAATTATCTGATTTATATATATATGCATTGTATTAAATTAATTGAATATTGCTATAAATATTATAGAATTTATTAAAAAATTAATTTTAATTTTTTAATTTATTAATTGTAGTTTATTAAACTTTAATTTATCCAAAAATTTGTAAAAACCGACCACATGTGGTAGGTTTTACTGTTAATTAAAAAAAAAAAAAATACAATTAATAACCCGACCTGAACCAACCAAATATTTCACTTTCCCAATTATTGGAACCAAATACACACACAAACACAAAAAATGGGAAACACAAACACACATACACAAAGCTTCCACCAACTGCCGCATACTAGGGGTGGGCATGATATGGTATATACCGAATTACCTTACCGAACCGAAATTTTTGATATCATGGTTTTGATATTATGGTATTTGGTATGGTATATGGTATACATTTTAAATTTTTTTGGTATATGGTATGGTATTCGATATTTACAAATAACATACCGAAATACCGAATACCATACCGAAGTATATATAGTTACATAAGTAACTTTTATATATATATATATATATACACACACACACACACACATATATATATACATATATATATATGCACACACATATATATATACATATACATATATATATATACATATATACATAATTACATATATATATACACACACACACACACAAAAATATAATACTTAGTATTAGTATAAAAATATTTAGACATTAAAACTTTCGCTACTCTATCTTGATTAAAATGTCTTTTTTGTGTAATTAACTAACAAAAAGAATTATTTGTACTTCTTTTTCAATATTTCTACATATGTAATGTGTATTTATGATACAATTAAGACGTGTTTTTGAAAAGTCGAAGTAATAATACTCTAGTATACGAGTATATATTGTCGAAGTTGCACAAACTATGGTTACCGATTATCATATCGCAAAATACCGAAACCAAACGTCAAAATACCGAACCATACCAAATTAATATGGTGTGGTAATGGTATAATGTTTTTTAAAACCAAATACCGAAATTAACGTACCGAAGTTTTAAATACCGTACCGTACCATACCATACCATACCATGCCCACCCCTACCGCATACGCATATACACACAAAAACACAAAGCTTCCACCGTCGCCACCGTATGCGCACATACACCGACTGCCGCCGTCGACTGCCGCCGTCGCCAAGCTTCTACCATCGTCGAGCTTCCTCCATTGACACTATCGAGATTTCGAGCTTCCAACTTATTTAATCACTCGAACACACTCAAAATCACTTGAAGAAGTGGGTTCTCAAAGCAACTCTTGATTTCTCCTACTCAAGTAAGTAAGAATGTGAGATTGCTTGACCTTGTTTTGAGTTAACTTCACTTCATTTTGAATTTTGTAACCCTAGTTCTTATGTTTTGGTTGAAAATGGGGAAATTGGGGATAAACTTGAATGTAGTATGGATTGTGTGTGTTATGTGGACTAAAATGAGTAATATCTTGCATAGAGTAGATGGTTATTTTGGAGAAAGTTGCAGTAGTCTATCTTTTAATTTGCTAAGATCATCATTCTCGATGTTGCAGCTTCCCGTGAGAGAATCTATAAGACGATTGAAGCTGCCATTTTGAAATATCAAGAAATTAAGAAAAGTATCAAAGGTATGTTGACATAGTGAAGCCGTGTGGGGCTATATTTGATTCACTATTGTTGTTATCTTCATTTTATTATTTATATTAAAGTCTAGTGAAGCCGTGTGTGGCCTTGTTTAATTCACTAGCATTGTTGTTATCTTCTTGTTATTATTCATATTGAAGTCTAGTGAAGCTGTGTGTGGCCTTGTTCGATTCACTAGCATTGTTCTTGACATCTTGTTGGTCTTGTTGTTGCTTGTTTCTTGTATTGTGAACTTGATCTTGTATCATTTGGTATGAAAGCTCAAGGCTTGGTTTTGAATGTGTAGGGACTTGGTAAGTGTATTTTTGTTTTGAATGTGATTATATTTGGTGACTTGGTAGGTTGAAAATGATTAAGTGTAGGGACTTTAAGGGTGACGTGGTAGGTTAAAAGTGGTTATGTTTAGGGACTTTAAAGGTGTTTTTTTAAATTTTGAATGTGGTTATGTTTTGATACGTAGTCACTTGAAAATGGTTAAGTGTACAAACTTTAAAAGGGGATTTTGTGTTTTGAATGTGATTTTGTTTTGATACTTAGTCACTTGAAAATGGTTAAGTGTAGGGACTTTAAAGGGGATTTTTTGTTTTTAATGTGGTTTTGTTTTGATACTTAGTCACTTGAAAATGGTTAAGTGTAGGGACTTTAAAGGGGATTTTGTGTTTTGAATGTGGTTTGGTTGGTGACTTAGTTACTTGAAAATGGTTAAGTGTAGGGACTTTAAAGGGGATTTTTTTGTTTTGAATGTGGTTTGGTTGGTGACTTAGTTACTTGAAAATGGTTAAGTGTAGGGACTTTAAAGGGGATTTTTTGTTTTGAATGTAGTTTGGTTGGTGACTTAGTCACTTGAAAATGATTAAGTGTAGGGACATTAAAGGGGATTTTTTTGTTTTAAATGTGGTTTTGTTTTGATACTTAGTCACTTGAAAATGGTTAAGTGTAGGGACCTTAAAGGGAATTTTGTGTTTTGAATGTGGTTTTGTTTTGATATTTAGTCACTTGAAAATGGTTAAGTGTAGGGACTTTAAAGGAGATTTTGTGTTTTGGATGTGGTTTGGTTGGTGACTTAGTTACTTGAAAATGGTTAAGTGTAGGGACTTTAAAGGAGATTTTTTGTTTTGAATGTGGTTTGGTTGGTGACTTAGTTACTTGAAAATGGTTAAGTGTAGGGACTTTAAAGGTGATTTTTTGTTTTGAATGTGGTTTTGTTTTGATACTCAGTCACTTGAAAATGGTTAAGTGTAGGGACTTTAAAGGAGAATTTTTGTTTTGAATGTGATTTTGTTTTGATACTTAGTCACTTGAAAATGGTTAAGTGTAGGGACTTTAAAGGAGATTTTGTGTTTTGGATGTGGTTTGTTGGTGACTTAGTTACTTAAAAATGGTTAAGTGTAGGGACTTTAAAGGGAATTTTGTGTTTTGAATGTGGTTTGGTTGGTGACTTATTTACTTGAAAATGGTTAAGTGTAGGGACTTTAAATGTGACTTGGTAGGTTGAAAATTATTAAGTGTGGAGACTTTAAAGGTGACTTGGTAGGTTGAATATGGTTATGTTTGGTGACTTGTTAGGTTGAAAATCATTAAGTGTGGGGACTTTAAAGGTGTTTTTTTAATGTGGTTATGTTTGGTGATAATTGAATTTTTGTGACTTGATCTAATTAATTGAATCTGATTGATTGCGTAGATGGAACCTGATTATAGCTAGATATATCAACGGAATAATGATAATAGAATGGGTATTAGGGAGGAATTTGTTGAAGATGTCAAAAGATTTGTTGAACATGCTATGACACTTGATGTTTGGACACGTTTTTGGGCTATTCGTTGTCCTTGTGTTAGATGTGATGGTATAAATCTTGTAAGTGAAGAATATGTAAAGGAGCATCTTTATAGAAAGGGGTTTCACGAGGACTTTTTAAGATTGTGTGGTATTCATGGTGATGTTGCGCAAAATAACTTTGTTGTTAGAGAAAGTAGTAGGTCTACAAGGCATAATGAATATTAAGATACTAGGATGACAGAAATGGTGCATGATGATTTTGGGATGCAACACGGGGGCAACTTTAGAGAAAATGTCGAAGATGTTCCTAATAGCGAAACAGGCAAATTCTATGAACAATTGCATGCTGCTAGTCATCCTTTGTTTGATGGGTGTTCGCACTCTTGTTTCTCTGTTGTTGTTAGATTATTAAGTATTAAATCTGATTGGAATATTGCTGAAGGAGGAATGGACTTAATGATAGACCTTATTAAAGAGTTAGTTGACCTCGGCTTGGAGGTTCCTGATTCTTTCTATAAGGCAAAAAGATTGGTGTCAAAGTTAGGTCTCTCCTCGGTTAGAATTGACCGTTGTGAAAATGGTTGCATGTTATACTTTAAGAAAGATGCTAACCTAAAGTCCTGTAAGTTTTCTCAACACCCTCGATATAAGTGTTGTTCGAGTGGAAATCAAATTGTTATTAAGGTGATGCATTATTTTCCTCTAATACCAAGGTTGAAGAGGTTGTATGCTTCAAACAGCTCAGTTCCTCATATGAGATGGCCCAGTGAAAATAGAAGGCCCATTGGTGTTATGTGTCATCCATATGATAGAGAGTCTTGGAAGCATTTTGATGCAACCTATCCAGATTTTGCAGCTGACCCACGAAATATTCATTTGGAATTATGTGCGGATGGGTCCTCTTATTTTTCAGTTGGTGCTGCGCCAAATTCATGTTGGCCTGTATTTATCACCCCTTATAATCTTTCTCCTGAAATATTGATGACTAGTCTCTATATATTTCTGAATTGTGTTATTCCTGGCCCGCGTAATTCAAAAAGCGGAATAGATGTTTACTTGCAACCTTTGATCGATGAACTTCAAATTTTATAGCATGAGGGAGTTGAAACTTTGGACATCTCACTTAAACAGAATTTCAATCTGCGTGCATATCTAATGTGGACTGTTAATGATTTTCCTGCTTATGGAATGTTGTCTGGGTGGAAAGCTGGAAAGCTGGCTTGTACATGCTGCATGGAAAAAAACAAAATCTTTCACATTAAAACATGGCAAACAAAATTCATGGTTTGATTGTCATCGTTGTTTCTTGCCACCTGATCATGAATTTAGGAGACTCAAGAATGCATTCAGAAGGAATAAAAGGGAATATGATGGTCCACCTCTAAGGCTATCTAGTCATGACATCTAGGAGATAGTTCAGGATTATCCCAAAGCCAACAAAGAACCATTGTACAGGCTTGATGGATATGACGTTTTGCATAACTGGACTAAGCAGAGTATATTTTGGGAGTTAGATTATTGGCCAGATAATTTATTTAGAAACAATGTTGATGTCATGCATATTGAGAAGAACTATTTTGACAACTTGTTCAACACAGTTATGGATGTCACTGGAAAAATAAAGGATAATCCTAAGGCCAAACTTGACTTACCAGAATATTGCAAACGCTGAGAATTACACTTACCGGAGAGGCCCAATGGCAATGTTCTTAAGCCCAAGGCTAGTTTTATATTCAAGTTGGACCAAAAGCGTCAAATATGTGAGTGGGTCCAAAGTTTGAAGATTTCCGATGGATATAATTCAAATTTAGGAAAGAGGGTTGATATGGCACAAGGAATCTCGCATAGAATGAAAAGCCATGATTGTCATGTTTTCATGGAATAATTACTTCCAATTGCTTTTATTGGTTTACCTGAAAACATATGGAAACCAATAGCAGAGATCAGTTTGTTCTTTAAAGACTTATGTTCCACCATATTAAGAGAAGAAAATCTGCCGCGAATGGAAAGTAATATTGTTGTTATCACCAACAAGCTGGAGAAGATTTCCCCCCAGCGTTCTTCGATGTGATGGAATATCTTCCCATTCACCTTGTGCACGAAGCTCGGCTAGGTGGTCCATTTAAAACTAGGTGGATGTATCCATTCGGAACGGTAAGAAATTGCAACATATTTAGATTCATACCTATCTTTTTTAAATATAGTAAACATCTAATCTTAAGATTATGCAGGGAAATTGGTAAATTGAAAAAAGGGTCCCAAAAATAAACATAGGGTGGAAGGCTCTATAGTTGAGGCATATCTTGCAAGAGAAACATCTCAATTTCATTCACACTACTTTCGTGATGAAGTTTCTTGTTCAAGAAACTGACCGAATCATCATCAAGACGATGTGAATGAGCCTCATTTGCAACCGATATCAATTTTCAATCAATCTAGTTGTAAGGATAAAAAGACCATACATCGCCGGCTCACTCCTACGGAGCTCAAATCAGCAACTTTATATGTCTTGCTGAATTGCTCGAAAGTTGAGCCCTTTCTAAAGTAAGGAGATTAAAATTTTAACATATCTTATTTGTTTACTCATTCCCTTAAAGAAACTAATTATTGTGTTTCGCATGTTGGATCTTCAGTTTATTTAAGACTCAATTCCACGAAAATCAAGTGTATTCATCCTTTGCTACATGGTTTACATATGAGGTTCGTAAGTGTATTAATATTTCTACAAATTTTAAACCTTTATACAGTCCTCAACTAACATATAATATATATATATATGTAGACTATTTTTAGGTACACCAGTCACCAAATGCAGCCGCATACAATCAACTCTTAAGAGATATTTCTTTAGGTCCAGTTGAAGCTCATGCAAGGTCCTATTACACAGTAAATGGGTTTAAATTTTCCACCGAATAACACTCCAGAACAAGGAAAACAAACAATAGTGGTGTTTGGGTTAAGGGTGATGATGATGTTGATTACTTTGGCATCATGCACAAGATCTTAGAACTGGAGTATGCTGGTTTCCCAATAAAAAAAATTATCCTCTTTCGATGTAAGTGGTTTGATCCAAGCACAAGAGGCAAAAGAGTACATAAGGAGCATAACATCATTAAAGTGAAGAACAATAGGTCGTATCCTGTTTATGATCCATTTGTTCTAGCACAAAATGCTAAACAAGTGTATTATGCTCTTTATCCGTTGTGCAGTGATAAGTCTGATTGGTGGGCTGTAATCAAAACAAAGCCTATAGGATGGGAGGAAGTTGAGAATGTGATGAAGACAGCATATCAAAATGAAATACAGATTGATCACCAGCTAGTGGACGTTGACTTAGTGGATAGTTTGAATCACCCGAAAAATATATTTGAAGAAGTTAATATTGCGAAAGAAGAGGCTGAGTGGGTAGGAGATGGGAAACTTCCGAAAAGGGTGAATGGTTTAGTGGAGAGTCTTCAGAAGAGGAGGATTAGTTGTATAGGTATTATTTATTATGTATTGATGTCTTTATGCTTTGTACTATATATTTACCTTTATGTTTCTTGTTTAAGATTGATATGTAATATACTGTTTAAGATTGTTGCTTTCACTTTTCAATAATTTATATAGTAATAAAAATATTCTTGTCTATCTCGTGTTGTTGGAGCAATTTGAAATGTGAATTAGTAACTTGAAATTAGTTACTAGGAATGTTTTCTTATATATTCATTTTGTAGGAACTAACTACTTGTTAACTGTACATAATTTAGATGTCAGGCAGAGGTGACAAAGGTTAGGGAAAATTTGATCTTATGAAACCAAAAAATAAAAGACAACTTCTGCCTTATAGACGACTGACATGTATTCATATATCTGAGGGTAGGCTTGCTGATGCGACAACACGACCCTTATATTCTAGGTTGTCTCAGCGTTCGGTTCCTACTCCTACGTATGTGGGGCCACTTTATGGGTCTACACCGACCCAATCTGCTCCTATCACTGTACCACGGCCATCATATTACTATCATACGGCCACTAGAACATCCGAATATGTACCATCATCGAGACCCTCCTGTAGCAGTCACTTATCTTAGAACAGTGATTCTGATGGATCTATTGGGTTGTCGGATCTTTAGCTTGGTGGCACTCCATCGGGTGCTTTAGATCCACCCACGCCAGTGCATCCACCATCACTTACTCCACAGCCAGGAGACAGAGATAATTCTGGGAGGCGTTATCTTGTTCCATATGCGAGAGAGTAAGATTTCTAAATATAATAATATTATTTATTTATCCATTACTATATTATTATGCTCTATGAAATTACTGTTTGATCCTGTGTTGTAGGTTTAGGCCGGATGCTGGAATTGGACAAGCTGCAAGAAAATGCATTTGTCGGAACTTCAACGGCTACTGAACCATTTGGCAAAGGGTTCCAGAACTTAACAAGTAAAGAATGTTTCAAGAATTTAATGTAAGGATTTAACTTATCAACTACTTAACACTTTGTTAGAACAAAAGATTGAATATTATATTTTTGTTTTTGTTGTAGAAATTTTACTGGTGGGATGATGCAAATGCATATCTTATAAAGAGAAACTTTTTCGGAAGATGTAGATCTAGATTTAACGGTCTGTTGGATTATGCCCGAACCAACTTCATAAAACCTGACTAAATTAGTGAATCCTTATGGCAACAGTATATTCACCTTTGGAATGGCGAAGAATACCGATTGCTGAGGAAAAAGGGAAAAAAAAACTGGGCATCATCTAAGGGTGGCTCCCTACATATTGCGGGTGCCAAAAGTACTATTGTTGTGCTGGAAAAAATGGTATGTAACTTTTACAGTTTTAATTATTTGTTTCTATTTAAATTTTTTATTATTTGAACATTGATAATTTTTTCATATGCAGGAAAAAGAAAAGAGTAGGAGCATACCACACGATGAGCTATTCGAGGAGACTCATCTGAAAAAGAAAAAGAACACGACTGATGAAGATCTCTGGGTTGAACCTCATGCAAAATCTGCCCATGTAAGAAACAAATATTGAATTTATGAATCTTTTTCTCAAAGTTGATATTATTCAATTATAACTACTTTAATATTTTTTGACTTTTAGTATTAACTTTACTTTGAATATAGGATAAATATACGCAGCTCGTTAGTGAGTATCGTAGTACTCAGCCTCTTGAAAGTTAGGGTGACCCACTGCCCCAACATATAGAGGACAAGTTATGGGAAAAAATTGTGGGTCCTGCAGATAGAGGATATTACTACGGATAACACAAAAAAAAAATTGGAAAAAATATTAGGTGTTCGTCCATCCCTACATTCTCTAGATCTTCAGTTGATAGAGAAACCATTGAAAGACTAGAAAATACGGTTTCTAAACTCACTAAAGAGTTTGTTGAACAAAGAGAGAGGGCACAGAAGAAGGAAGAGAAAACATCATCCTAAATCAGGATGCTGCAGGAGCAGTTCAGCTCTTTCATTCAAGCTGTAGGGATTATTCCTCTGTGTCCTAGTGATGCAGTTCGGGCTGCAAAAGGTCTACGCCCTCTGGATGATATCAGCATAGATGAGGATATTGAAGACAAGGACGAATTCAATGAAAATGACTTTTAGTTTTTTTACTTTTATTTGTGTTGTACTTTGAATTTAGACATTTTGTTGTAGTTTGTACACTTTTGAAACTATTGTTGTAGTTCTTACACTTTCACTTTTGTTGGACATTTTGTATGTGTTGTACACTTTTGAAAGTATTTACATTTGGTTTTTTGTTGTTGTTGTTGTTGTTGTTGTTGTATTGCATGTTGGACCATTTGTTGATTTTTATTTTTATTTTAAAATCCCAGAAAAACCGACCACGTGGTCGGTTTTTTAATTTTTTTTTGCAGAAAATCGACCACTTGAGGTCATTTTTTTAATTTTTTTTAATTTTAATAAAATAATAATAAATTTAAAAATATATATATATATATTTAAAAAAATCGACCACAATTGGTCGGTTTTTAAAAAGCTACCACTACTTTACCGACCACACACTTTGGTCAATTTTATGATCGGAAATTGTGGTCGATTTTCCCCTTTTTTTTTAGTAGTGATAGATACTAATCTGATCCTTTCTAATAGGGGAAATTAGAGATTGAAAGGACTCAAAATCTATTTTTCTAAGAGGACTACTGAAAAGTTGAAAGATACTCACTCAATGATTGTGCAGTCCTACTTTTAAAATGAAAATTTCATGTTAATTTAGATGTGCATGTATAGGCTTATTACCTGACTTTCCTTAATCTTTAGGTGTGATAAAAAAGACTTCTAATGATATAGTCTCTCTATTACCATATTCAGAGCACAAAGACAAAATATATACATCTATTTATGCAAAGTAATCAAATATGTAAATCTTTTCTTTGTAAAAATACGTTCATTTTTTAATTTTATTTTGCAATACTCTTAGTTTCTTATTATGTGTTTCTACTTAGCGGCTTGTCATCTTTACCATGTATATGAAGATATGACAATTTTGAAAATTTTGAAGTAGCACTGTATCAGTAGCTGAAAGATGTAAGATTTTTTCGCACTCTTTAAAAATTTATATCTTAAATCACAAAGAGAAATATCTTCAACTTTTTCAGTATCCCCTCAACTCATCAAAATAAATGAAATTTTTTTAACATATAATCATATGTAGGTCAATTGATCAAATTAATTTAATATATTATGAGTCTTTATAATTTCTCTTTGTTATCATTTTCAAGCCTTCTTTATTAGCCTTCTCTCAACATCCAATTGCTTCGTTTCTAACAACAAAATCATAATTTTAGTTCAATCATATTATAAGGTTACATTAAGTACTCAAACTTACCAACTGATGTAATTTGTATGAACATCGTAATGCTTCTTTTTAAAATTCAAAAGAGATGAACAATAGTATACTAAGAAAGAAAATAAGGTGACCTGGGACCATTTTGTAGGTCTACCCAAATTCACTTTATATTATTAATTTATTGTTCAATTCATAGAGGTATCATCTTACGTAATAAATCATCCTAAGTTCAAAAAATATGCTTCTAACGGCACTTGAATCATTGAGAAGTTTAGAAAAGAAGAATCAAGAAAATATACAAAATTGTGTTCTCACAATCTTGATGATAAAATCACTTCTATTTATTTGTTTTGTTATTGCGGTTTCTTTTTGGATAATGTTTGTTTTTGATAGCTATATGTGTCATTCAGTGGCAGACCCAGGATTTAAAGGTTGTGGGTGCTTTAATGTAGCTTAAAAATCTATTAAAAAATGTAGCGTAGCTACAGGGATTTGAATCCAGGATGGGAGACACAAAAGTTACATCTAAAGCCAAAGCACCCAGCCATGTTTTTGCTCTCTAGGTATTTTTTTTATATATTATACCATTTTTTCACTGTTTCATATATAATTATACCTATTCTACATCGAGTTGAGTGGGTGTCGAAGCACCCAAAAAAAGTACGTGGGTCCGCCCCTGGTGTCATTCATTAAAAGACTTTGTGATATACAAAACATAAAAGATTTGTGAGATGTAGTGGTGGTTCTATGAAGACGACACTTGAATGAGCCAGAGGGAATAGTGTATGCACATCTTATACAATAAATCTACAATTTATATCCTACGTAGAAATAAAGTATTGCTTAGTATACATGTAATTTTCTTCTTTAACATTAAATACATGTGCAACGCACGTACAATAAGCTAGTACTATAAAATTGTATTGTATGATCTCACTATATTATGTAACTCTTACAAAGTGTCACTATATAAAGAATAATATGTGAACTGGGATCGCTAGTTCAGGTAATTGTTCCTTTTTTTTCATATTACTAACTCGTTTAGATAAATTAAACTTTTAGTTAAGATGAATAGAAGTGAAGTACGGTGGATCTCCCCATATGCACGATGTATAGTTAAGATGAACAGAAGTGAAGTTCGGTGGATCTCCCCATATGCACGATGCATTGTTGCATTGTCCCGGCTAGAACAGCCAATCATTGAAAAATTAAACTATACATAAGATTAAAATTACCTTTTATATATATATAACATAGTTATTTAATTTACTTAGCTTATCACATTTTTATATTTTTATATTTTAAATTCTTTTAGTGAAAAGCCTCGCTCCACTCATTGAAGGTGCCATAATGGCAAATTATCTATGTGAAAACCATGTGGTCTCTTCATCACAACCACTCATATCACCAAGTTTTGGAGAATATATCAGTTTCTCTGGACTGAGTAAGGTTAAAATCCATTGCCTTCCGTCTTCCATATCTGCTTCTCGTAGTTCCTTTGAATTCGAGTATATTATTACATTTCCTTTTGAATAATAGCTCCATATGGGATTTCAGTTGCGATAATTGTTTGCTAATTCTTTAAGAATCGTAGATAGTCCAATAATTCTTTTATTTGCATAAAAATTTGGTATCTCAATTCTAGGTATTTCTGGTTGTTGAGTAATATCTTCTGGTATAATCATATCTCGGGTCATTCCTATCTTTACAACTTGTATAGGTGATTTCACTTCATCATACAATATCTCTGCTGGTGCCGTATAAAATTTTATAAAAAATAGGTTACCTTTGGTTATTCTTTTTAAAATGTTAAATGAATCATATATTTCTGGTATAGTGGATATTTCATATCCGTCTTGGGTATATACGGTGCTAAGTAGTCCATATTCGTAACATGTTTTAACTAGACCAGGTTTGGTTTTGGGCAAAGCGATTAGCTTATTGTATCCGGTTAGCTTTTGGGTTATGTAATTTGTATGTGGTTCTTGGACGTTTATAGCTCTGGGGTTGGTATTTAAGAGGGTTTGTATTTTGTAAATATTTTCTATGTATGTTCGGACTGTATAGTTGTAGGTCTTTTTGTCTTGGTTTAGACTTTCTCGGTATGTGGTAATTTGTGGGGGTATAAACATAGGATCTTTTGGAGTATTTGGAATAAATGGTTTATCAAATAGCTTGTTTAGGTTCATATTTGTAGTATTTCTCCTAACTCCTTTGCTTGTACCTGCAGAAGTAGATTGATAAATGTTATGGGTTTTATGGAGTATCCCAACGTCTCCTTCTAGCTCTGGAATTTTAATGTCTTCCGATCGACATAGCTCTGCACACTGCTGAGTTAGCTGATTTGTAGCTATAGACTTCAGTTTATCTTCATTAGTCTTTAGCTTCTCTATCTCATTACCCATACTATCCACTTTCATTGAAAGCGTAGTCAGGGTGTTAAGTATCTTTTCTAGAGTATCTTTTTCTATTATATCAGTCTGTGTAGCTTTGTCTTGATATGTAATCTGCAATAACATTTTTGTTAGTGCTGATCACTTCTATTGTAAATGTGAAATTTAATATATTTAAAACTAGTCTCCGAATCTCTTTCGTTGTAACTGAATTTTGTATTTTCTTTGTTAGCCACCAGCGTACTTGTGTATTATCTGTTCGCACAATAAATTTATTATATACAATATATGGCTCAAACGCTAACAAACATTTATCTAATGAGCATAATTCTTTTCTATTTATTTCCCATTTTATTTCTGTTTCATTAAATGTACCTGAGTAATATCTACAGTGGTGTTCTAATTTTTCCTCTCCATATTTATATTTAAGTACTCCTCCGTAACTACATTCACTAGCATCTGCTTCTACTATATATATAAATTTTCTATTTTCATCTGGAAATTGTAATTTTGGTAATTCTTTACAAAGTATTTTTATTTTTTGAACTTGTTTTTTATCTTCTTCATTATAGTTATATTCTATGTCCTTTTTTAGTTTTTTCTGTAGTGGTTTTAAGTTTTCTGCTAATTTTGGAATATATTCTCTTACTTGGTTTACTAATCCTAAAAATGATTGTAATTTCTTTTTCGTATCTAATTCTTCTTTCGAATTTATTATTTTTTGTACTATATGTTGTTGCATTTTTACTCCACTTTTATCTATTTGTATTCCTAAAAATTCTATCTGATTTTTCATAATTTCAGCTTTCTTTTTACTTAAACTTATTCCCGATTTTTCTATTATATCCGTAAATTGTTCCAATAATTTTAAATGTTCTTCTTTGGTCTTTGTATATAATAGTATATCGTCTATGTATACTATACAATTAGGTAGTTGTTTAAAATAACTATCCATAAAATGTTGATATCTACCTGGTGCATTTTTATATCCAAATGGTAATACATTCCATTCATAAAATCCTTGTGGAAATAATTGTATCCTTGTATCTGTCTTATTTTTAATATCTTATTTGGTATTGGGTAATTATAAGTTATTGTTTTTGCATTTAAATTTCTATAATCAATAACCATTCTACTTTTACCTCTTTTTTGTTCACTATGTTTATTTACTATAAATGCTGGGCTATTATGTTTACTATTACTTTTTTGTATATATTGTTTTTCTAATAATTCTTCTATATGCATTTTAAATTCTTTTAAATCATCAAAATTATATGTTAATAGTTTCTGGGTTATTATGCTATTTTTATCTATTAATTCAATTTTTATAATGGTTTTATGTTTTTTCCATCCTTTTAATGGATCTTCACTATGTAATTGTTCTAATTTTTTGTTAACTATTTCTATCTTATTTATTGAAAATATAGTTATTTCTGTTTTATTTATCGAAAATACGACTAGTTCTATTGTATCTTCAGTATTTTTTATATTTTCTAACTTCTGTGTAATTTTTTCACTTCCTATTATCCAATCAGTTTTCTTTCTAATTTTATTATTAACTCTTTTTGCTCTTACTTTCTGTTTACATGGTGTTGTAAACCACCAATCTGTTCTAGTTATTATATGTGGGTATAATTTATCTAGAAACGGCATTCCTAAAAGTATATCTTTTGATGTTAGTTTATAATTATAAATTTCTTCTATTGTTAATATTTTATCCCATACTTGTGTTTTTACATTCTTAGCTTTATAAGTAATTAAGCTTCCTTCGTTATTAAATCCTTTAACTATTATTGGTGTTTTTAGTTTATCCCATTTACTTTCTGGTAAGCAATTATATCTACATAAATTAGCTTCTGCTCTTGTATCTATCATAGGCGTATAATATCTACTGTAATATCCTTCTACTACTATCTTCATTAATACATATATTTTCATTTTATGTTAAAGCTCTTCTTAAGAATAATTTCTCTCTGTTATATGTTATAGTTAATTGTGTATGTTCTATATTATATGGTTTTACTTGTTCTAACCATTTTATTCCTAATATTATGTCTGTTTTTTGCATTTCTTCTTTTACTTCAAATTCTATTTTTATTTTTCTTATTCCTATTATTATTTCTTTTTCTGCTATATTTTTAGTATTTATTAAACTTCTTGGTAGATCTGGGCATATATTATTGTCGGTTTTTATTTCCTCATTTTTTACTAGATATTTTGCCATATAATTTTCTTCTTGTCCTGTATTTAAGAGTATTAAATATTCTTTTTCATTTACCTTTCCTGTTATGTAATATTGGTTTGAATTATCCATTGAACTTGTTTCATAACTTATTCTTTTTGATGAGCTTGATGATTCCGGTTTATCATAAGCTGTTCTTTTTGTTGTACTTATTCTGTCATTTATTAGTTCTAGATTTTCTTCTACATCTATGTCTATATAGCTATAATCATTATAATCTATTATTTTTACAAATTGTTCGAATGGGCTATCTATTTGTATCTTGTTAATCTTATTTTTTCCTGTTATTTTATTTTTCCTATAATCATTATGATTTATTTTACCTATAATCATTATGATTTTTACAACAAGATGCAAAAATTTATACACAAAACATAAAATAACAGGAAAAAATAAGATTAACAAGATACAAATAGATAGCCCATTCGAACAATTTGTAAAAACAATAGATTATAATGATTATAGCTATAGAGACATAGATGTAGAAGAAAATCTAGAAATAATAAATGACAGAATAAGTACAACAAAAAGAACAGCTTATGATAAACCGGAATCATCAAGCTCATCAAAAAGAATAAGTTATGAAACAAGTTCAATGGATAATTCAAACCAATATTACATAACAGGAAAGGTAAATGAAAAAGAATATTTAATACTCTTAAATACAGGACAAGAAGAAAATTATATGGCAAAATATCTAGTAAAAAATGAGGAAATAAAAACCGACAATAATATATGCCCAGATCTACCAAGAAGTTTAATAAATACTAAAAATATAGCAGAAAAAGAAATAATAATAGGAATAAGAAAAATAAAAATAGAATTTGAAGTAAAAGAAGAAATGCAAAAAACAGACATAATATTAGGAATAAAATGGTTAGAACAAGTAAAACCATATAATATAGAACATACACAATTAACTATAACATATAACAGAGAGAAATTATTCTTAAGAAGAGCTTTAACATAAAATGAAAATATATGTATTAATGAAGATAGTAGTAGAAGGATATTACAGTAGATATTATACGCCTATGATAGATACAGGAGCAGAAGCTAATTTATGTAGATATAATTGCTTACCAGAAAGTAAATGGGATAAACTAAAAACACCAATAATAGTTAAAGGATTTAATAACGAAGGAAGCTTAATTACTTATAAAGCTAAGAATGTAAAAACACAAGTATGAGATAAAATATTAACAATAGAAGAAATTTATAATTATGAACTAACATCAAAAGATATACTTTTAGGAATGCCGTTTCTAGATAAATTATACCCACATATAATAACTAGAACAGATTGGTGGTTTACAACACCATGCAAACAGAAAGTAAGAGCAAAAAGAGTTAATAATAAAATTAGAAAGAAAACTGATTGGATAATAGGAAGTGAAAAAATTACACAGAAGTTAGAAAATATAAAAAATACTGAAGATACAATAGAACTAGTCGGATTTTCGATAAATAAAATAGAAATAACTATATTTTCAATAAATAAGATAGAAATAGTTAACAAAAAATTAGAACAATTATATAGTGAAGATCCATTAAAAGGATGGGAAAAACATAAAACCATTATAAAAATTGAATTAATAGATAAAAATAGCATAATAACTCAGAAACCATTAACATATAATTTTGATGATTTAAAAGAATTTAAAATGCATATAGAAGAATTATTAGAAAAACAATATATACAAAAAAGTAATAGTAAACATAATAGCCCAGCATTTATAGTAAATAAACATAGTGAACAAAAAAGAGGAAAAAGTAGAATGGTTATTGATTATAGAAATTTAAATGCAAAAACAATAACTTATAATTACCCAATACCAAATAAGATATTAAAAATAAGACAGATACAAGAATACAATTATTTTAGTAAATTTGATTGTAAATCAGGATTTTACCATCTAAAGTTAGAAGAAGAATCTAAGGAATTAACCGCATTTACGGTACCACAAGGATTTTATGAATGGAATGTATTACCATTTGGATATAAAAATGCACCAGGTAGATATCAACATTTTATGGATAGTTATTTTAAACAACTACCTAATTGTATAGTATACATAGACGATATACTATTATATACAAAGACCAAAGAAGAACATTTAAAATTATTGAAACAATTTACGGATATAATAGAAAAATCGGGAATAAGTTTAAGTAAAAAGAAAGCTGAAATTATGAAAAATCAGATAGAATTTTTAGGAATACAAATAGATAAAAGTGGAGTAAAAATGCAACAACATATAGTACAAAAAATAATAAATTCGAAAGAAGAATTAGATACGAAAAAGAAATTACAATCATTTTTAGGATTAGTAAACCAAGTAAGAGAATATATTCCAAAATTAGCAGAAAACTTAAAACCACTACAGAAAAAACTAAAAAAGGACATAGAATATAACTATAATGAAGAAGATAAAAAACAAGTTCAAAAAATAAAAATACTTTGTAAAGAATTACCAAAATTACAATTTCCAGATGAAAATAGAAAATTTATATATATAGTAGAAGCAGATGCTAGTGAATGTAGTTACGGAGGAGTACTTAAATATAAATATGGAGAGGAAAAATTAGAACACCACTGTAGATATTACTCAGGTACATTTAATGAAACAGAAATAAAATGGGAAATAAATAGAAAAGAATTATGCTCATTATATAAATGTTTGTTAGCGTTTGAGCCATATATTGTATATAATAAATTTATTGTGCGAACAGATAATACACAAGTACGCTGGTGGCTAACAAAGAAAATACAAAATTCAGTTACAACGAAAGAGATTCGGAGACTAGTTTTAAATATATTAAATTTCACATTTACAATAGAAGTGATCAGCACTAACAAAAATGTTATTGCAGATTACATATCAAGACAAAGCTACACAGACTGATATAATAGAAAAATATACTCTAGAAAAGATACTTAACACCCTGACTACGCTTTCAATGAAAGTGGACAGTATGGGTAATGAGATAGAGAAGCTAAAGACTAATGAAGATAAACTGAAGTCTATAGCTACAAATCAGTTAACTCAGCAGTGTGCAGAGCTATGTCGATCGGAAGACATTAAAATTCCAGAGCTAGAAGGAGACGTTGGGATACTCCATAAAACCCATAACATTTATCAATCTACTTCTGCAGGTACAAGCAAAGGAGTTAGGAGAAATACTAAAAATATGAACCTAAACAAGCTATTTGATAAACCATTTATTCCAAATACACCAAAAGATCCTATGTTTATACCCCCACAAATTACCACATACCGAGAAAGTCTAAACCAAGACAAAAAGACCTACAACTATACACCCCGAACATACATAGAAAATATTTACAAAATAAAAACCCTCTTAAATACCAACCCCAGAGCTATAAACGTTCAAGAACCACATACAAATTACATAACCCAAAAGCTAACTGGATACAATAAGCTAATCGCTTTGCCCAAAACCAAACCTGGTCTAGTTAAAACATGTTACGAATATGGACTACTTAGCACCGTATATACCCAAGACGGATATGAAATATCCACTATACCAGAAATATATGATTCATTTAACATTTTTAAAAGAATAACCAAAGGTAACCTATTTTTTATAAAATTTTATACGGCACCAGCAGAGATATTGTATGATGAAATGAAATCACCTATACAAGTTGTAAAGATAGGAATGACTCGAGATATGATTATACCAGAAGATATTACTCAACAACCAGAAATACCTAGAATTGAGATACCAAATTTTTATGCAAATAAAAGAATTATTGGACTATCTACGATTCTTCAAGAATTAGCAAACAATTATCGCAACAGAAATCCCATATGGAGCTATTATTCAAGAGGAAATGTAATAATATACTCGAATTCAAAGGAACTACGAGAAACAGATATGGAAGACATAAGGCAATGGATTTTAACCTTACTCAATCCAGAGAAAAAAACTATCGCCAGAGCTATCAATGAAAAATTTATTTCGGAAGAACTATTAACCAGATATTGCAAGTTAATTGGACATAAATATCCAGACCATCAATGTTCAAAATGTAATGGAGAAGATAATATTGTACCAGAAGTTCAGCTAGAATAAAAGAATAATGAAGATAAGCATGTCAGCTGGAAAGATAAGATCAGGAGCAATAATGGAGATACAGCAGATACGACAAAATAAACGGAAAACAAGATATCAAGATATTTAATCTTATTGTATAAATTTATTGTTTACGTAAAAAAAAAAGATAGGATAGCATTTAATGTACATTAAATGTAGTTTATCTTTGTATGACTTTTTAGACCCCTAGGTAACTTTTTAGCCATGTAGGCTTTTTGACTTTTATTTGTTTTTTGTAAACATTAGAAAAACGTGTACAAAAATATAAACATTCATTCTTTCGTTTTATAAATAGAGAAGGCAGAAGGCATTGCAAAGCAAGCCTTCATGCGTTGAAGCAAATACTCTCTCAAGTCCACAAAAAATATTTTGCTCAGTCAATTAAAAACAGGTATATTTCAATGGAAAAATCTATGGAGGAACAAAGCTCAGAAATATCAAACCTACCCGAACAGGTATATTTATTTATGATTATGAATAGCTAAATTCATAATTCCCAACAATCATGGTATAAGAAATAAATTCATGTTAGTTACTTTATAGTAGAATTATTCGAAGAATAATATGTTAAGAAGTTTATTAGCAAAGTGGAAACGGAGAAAAATCCCTAAGAACTATGCCATCCTAAAGGTGAAACCAATAAGGCAAGAAGCCGTGGTGGGGACTAACCAGAGTAGAGGCGCTGTTTAGGGGAAAATATCCAGATTACCATGCTAATAGTGACCGAAGAACATGTTATTTAAGAATAATCTAGTATATAGTAATCTAAGATGATCATATTTTGTTATGAACATGGTTGAAGGGAATATTTTGAAAAAAGCAATTTTATGAAAATGAATAATTATTTATCTGATGTGATGGTAGATAAATTTAAAATACTTATTTTGTATGCACTTAACGATATAAAAGTAGTAGATATAAGAAAAATCATATTAGAAAAAGCATTTGGTAAATATTACATGACTAGAGTAAATTATATACCATACCTACCTAACTACTCTTACAAATACTTAGCATGATAAATTACATAGAATTTTTAGAAAAAGATATGAGAAATATACAGTTACTAGAAAAACAGATGAAAATAAATATAGACAAATACATAAAAAAAAATAAAAAAAAATTATATAAAATCTCTTAATAAAAATGTGCAAGAACTACTAAGGCTAAAACAAACAATTATAAAATATCAATTTTAGAAAATAGATCATTTAGACTACCTTAAAGTTTTAATCTTATATATACTTAAAGACATAGAAATTATAGATATTAAGAAAATAATATTAGAAGAAGTAATAAACTACGAAATTGAAACAATAAATGCATTAGAACAGATATACGAAGACATTTACCCAGAAGGATATTATTCAGATCAAGACTGTGGATGTTAGAATATATTAGAAAAACTAGGGAAAACCAAGATAGTCTAAATAATGAAATTAATTACAGAAATCAAATTAAAAAAATAATGGAAGATCTAAAAGAAAAGTTAATATGGATAGAAAAAACCTTAGAAAATTTAGAAAAAAGTACATGTGATAGTTTACATAATTTAAAAAACTCACTACGAGAAGAACAACACAAGATAATAAATGACATAGAAAATCTAGAACTAGATATATACTACAGTACAGATAGGATAAATTATTATACAGAAATTTGTAACTCTGCAGTTACTATAGGATAAAATAATAAACCAAATAAATTAATGAATACATCTCACGAAAAGAATAAATCATTAAAAGAAATAGAAACTCAACTATATAGTTTATACCTAGAATACAAAAGATTACATATTACTAACGAGGATCCTAAAACACTAGATAATCTAATCACGATAATATCTAATTTAGAATATGAATTAATAAAACATCTTAAGTCAAGAAGATAAAAATGAAAATTATTCCAATCAATAATATTCATTATAAAAATAAATACCTACGTATTTATTATCTAGTTGAATCTACGCACCTAATCCGCACCCCCATACAAGATATTAAAAATAAGACAGATACAAGGATACAATTATTTTAGTAAATTTGAGTGTAAATCAGGATTAAATATATTTATTTAAGTACTTACTTTCGTTAGACATTTTTGACTCATATCACTAAGTTTTGAGACATCAAAAATATTTCTGTACATTTATGTCATCAGACTATTATGATGTGTTTCACTACTTGAATATCCTTATTTATAATTGTTAATATATGTTATTTTTTGTCTCAATTTATATGATATAAATAAATAATTATATATATATATATATATATTTAGATATTTTAAACTATTAACTATTGTAATTTATAATCCTTTTTATGTAATTTTAAATAATATTTGTAACTCTCATTGTCTAAACTTTTGAGGCATTGATAGTTATATTTTAAAAATAATTTAAGCTTTTAATTATTGTGATTTATAATATTTTTTCTTCTATTTTAATTTAAGTGGCATCGATATAATTTTGAGAGTTAGCTAAATATTTTATAACTTTTAGATTTTTATGTTCTCAGTTATTGTGATTTATAGTTTTTTTATGTATTTTTTTTGAAATATATAACAGATTAAACAAACATTTTGTGGTATTGATAGTCAATTATATTTTAAAAATAATTTAAGTTTTTAATTATTGTGATTTATAATACTTTTTCTTCTATTCCAATTTAAGTGACATTGATATAATTTTGAGACCCAGTCAAATATTTTATATCTTTTAAACTTTTTAAGTTGTTAATTATTATGATTTATAGTATTTTTTATGTATTTCTTTGAAATATATATTAGATTAAAAAAACTAAGACAAACAAATTAAAATGTAGGAAAAAAACTAATTAAGAAGTGCCAAAGCAGGTAAAAATAATTTAAGTTTTTAATTATTACGATTTATATTTTTTTTCTTCTATTTCAATTTAAGTGACACTAATATAATTTCAAGAGTCATTCAAATATTTTATATCTTTTAAATTTTTAAATTGTTAATTATTGTGATTTATAGCATTTTTAAAAATATATATCAGATTAAAAAAAATAAGATAAATAAATTAAAACGGAGGAAAAAAGATCAATTATGAAGTGCCAAAGCAGGCAACAGGTCAACATGCATGCTTTGACACTTGTTAATTGGGACCTTTGCCCTTTGTTATTAGGTAGAACTAGTATAGGCACCCACGCAATGCGCGGAACTGTTTTAAAAAAATATTTATTAAAAAATGTTATCTTATTCATTTTAAAATAATAAAATTAATTAATTTACAATTATTTTAGATGTTTTGATATGAAAAGAATAATAGTAGTATTTTCTCGAATTATATTTCATTGGTTGGTTTTTAAAAATATTAAATAATTATTAATTTTTTTGTCAGAGGTTTACCTTTATATTAATCAATTAAAACATGTAATTACAATATTTTCCTTCCATTTCAAATTTTAATTTTCTTTCTATCAATTCAACCTCAACAACTAACTACTAAGGGTGTGCAAAAACCGAACCGACCGATAAACCGAATCGATAAAAATATTATTGGTTTATTGTTATTGGGTTATTGGGTTAATGGTTTTATAAAAAAAATTATTGGGTTATTTGTTTGGTTCGATTTTTTCTTATTGGGTCATTGGATAAACCGATAATCCAATAAGAATATCTATCTATCTATCTATCTATCTATCTATCTCTCTCTCTCTCTCTCTCTATATATATATATATATATATATGACTTGTTATATATTTCTCTTAATTTCTCTTTAATTTCTACAAATTTAAAAACCTATTATTTCAATTATACAAACTCTTAATTTCTCCTAACAACATTTAGTTCAAACTTGAAGATTCTTGTAAATTAAAACACATAATGTAGGATTTTTGGTTGCAACTAAGATTCGTTTTTTTTTTCATGTTAGTTACTACTATTTCTATTTTATGAATATTTTCTTATTGGTTAAACAAAAAATCGAACCGTTAAGGGCTAAAAACCGATAAATCAAAAATCGATAAAAAATATATTATTGATTTGGTTATTGATTTAGCATATTTAAAAATTGAAAACTGATAAACCAAACCAATAATATATAAAGTCGAACCGACTCGATCGATGCACACCCCTACTAACTACACTCTTCTTAAAAAGTTTAATTTTGAATCCCAATTCAAACATTAAAAGTGTGTAATTGTGTCAATTACAAGACTTCTACTTTCAAATTTTAAATTTCATCACTCTTAATTCAAAAATTAAGCACATGTAATTTGTTATTTTATTTTAAATTTGTAAAATCTGTTCTACTGTTCGTAATTTTTCATTGTTTGATTTTATTATTAATATCTTTTAAGTATTTTATTTATACTTTTTTATTATATCTTCTAAATTAATTCAACTAAGATCTCTCAAACCCAACCCCCTTCCCCCAAATGACACACCCACCCTCCTCCCCCACCTCTATCCACCACCAATTAATTCAACTTATATGTTGCACATTTTTTAAAAAGATTCTTCCCTTTTATGACTTTTTAGTTTAAAAATTCTTACTCTTTGTGGCAATTAGGCATATTTTCTTACCTAGTGGATATATTTATTATTTTTTACAAAAATATACAATTCTAAATTATTAATTTTAATTAAAAAATATTAAATTACATCAAATTATAGAAAAAAGAAGATTAATTTCTCAATAAACGTCAACATGACGAAAATACTCAATAAAAGTTGATCTTTTTTTATGTATTTAAATTTATTTATATTTAGCAAAAATCAAACGAACAAAATTAGATTAAAAAATATTATTTACTTGAATCTAGACTTGGATATAGTAGATAAAAATTAACCTGTTAAATATAAGGAAAAGTTTCAAAAATAGCAACAGTTGGCACAAAATTCACCTTCCATGGGCAATCGAGTTAAAAGTGACAAAAGAGTTTGAAAATGAGATGTAGATGACTCAATTAATAATTGAGTGTAGGTGACAATTACTTTATTAGTGATTGAGAAGTTGGAAAAGTTTGCGAATAGTCCACAAGTTTTTTAATTTACTCTTAGATCCAAATTTGACCTAATATAAAAGGAAACGGAGGGAAAAATGTGTGTTTCTCTCTCTTCTCATTCATTGTTGTTTTTTCTCTCTTCGTAATTTTTGTAGTTCATTATTGTTGCTACTTTATTCATCATCTTCTGCGTCATTATCATCATCTTCTTCTTCATTATCCATCATCTTCCAACTGTTGATCATTGTTGTTGTTGTTACCGCTACTGTTGCTACTTGACTAAGTTTTTAGGTCAAATTTTGTTTGGTACATCACTTTGGCATTACTTCATAAGTGACTTTGGTAAGTAAAATTATGATTTTTAGTTGAATTTTTCATCTGGGTACACTGCTACTATGATGTTTTTCAGCAATGGATAGAACCCGAACACGAACCTAACATAAGAGCCATCTGTTTCAATATATCACTTATTTATTGCGATAGATAAGTCATCTGTTGTAACGGAAGACTCATATGTTAGATTCATGTTTATGGTTCTATAGTGTCATAACATGAATCGAACAAATTGGTCATCTGTTACAACAGAGAATTCATATGTTAAACTAAATTAGTCACCTGTTGCAACAGAACCTGAACTCGATTCCAACAGACGAGTCATGTATTGCAAAAGATGAGTGACATGTTGCAATAGGTTAGATGACCAATATATTGCAACAGGTTAGTTATCTATGTCAACATGTGACTCATCTTTTAGAATAAGCTTCAAAGGTTCTTTAGTACTGTTACATCTATCCCAACAGGCACTTCATCTATTACAATAGATGTATAATCTGTTGTAACATATGAGTCACCTATTCCAACAGATGACTCATATATTTGAATAAACTTCAGCTTCTATAGTACTGTAACATGAATTACCAACTAGTGAGTCATCTGTTGCAATATATAACTCACCTGTTGCAACGTATTATTCACCTGTTGCAACAGATTACTCATCTGTTGGGGTTCATGTTACAACACTATAAAATCACTATTAATTTTATTATGATGTCATTATTAACTTTTTTTAACAAATGTCTTTACTTAGGTACCACTAATGGAGGGATTAATAATAATTGAGGTGGATTATCAAAGTGAATGGATCAAGAAGAGCAATCGATATGTATGACATTAGAAGGAGGGTGAAATGCTAGAGATGATAGTTATGACAGTCCAAAGTGATGTTTCATATGATGATTTTGTGAACTTAATCATCAGCTATTGTGGACTAAATTGCCAACTGAAAAAACTCGTAATCAGTTACATGCATAGTTCCTTTGAAAATTAGAGGGTACTACCCTTCAAGATAACCGATCAGGTTCGGTTGCATGCTTATCTTAGTGATTTCGCTAGGCCGGTTTTAAGGGTGTACGTGGTTGAAAAAACGAGAGAGAATGAGAACCAAAATATAGAAGAAGAACAACTACAAGACATCTTTGATGATAAGCCGAATGATCTGGACATGAATATTCCAGATGACGATCAAACACCTACGCCCGTTGTTGCGAGAAATATGGTGGGAAGTTCTTCTCAATCAACACAGTCGGACAATCGTCAAGATGGTGAGACTGACTTTTACAAGGGAATGTCATTTAGGATAAGAAAGAACTATCTATTTCTTTTCTTATTGCTTGCTTGAAAAAAGATTTCAAACAAAAGAAGGTGATTAATTCGAGCAAAGTCTTTTCCTTCAAATGTGCTAATCTGAACTGCATGTGGTGGTTAAGGGTTGTAAAATACTTAAGTTCTGACATATTCATCATTAATGTTTATAAAAACTATCACACATGTGGTTCGCAGCACATTATGGGCCAAAATCCTCATGCCACGACAGAGGTCCTCGGTCAATATTTCCATAATAGATTTCCCAATGGCAAATACCTTTCTACAAGTCATATGGCCAATCAACTCCTTATATAATTGGATGTTACAGTCAGTTATTGGAAGATATATACGGCCATGTGAATTGCCAAGGACTTGGTTAGGGGGACACACGAGCACGAGTATGCAGTCCTCGATGCCTACCGTTACATGCTTGAGTCCATTAATTCCGAAAGTAAGACGGTGTTGCAAGTTGATGAAAATGGAAGGTTCAACTACTTTTTTGTATCATATGGTATAACACCCCGTACTTAATTACGTGCATTAGCCATGGTTATATGTGTTGGAGTATATGTATTGATCATAAGTTAGGTATATATGAGTTTAAGTATGAGTATTGAATATTTTGAGATGGTTTCAAGTGTATAGTTTGATTATATGTGTATAGGAATCGACTTTATTTATACCGGAATTTGCTCGTCGAAGTTTCTATGCGAAGTTTATCGAGTTAGCTTTCCAACGATATAAAGATTTCTAAAAACAGATGAGTATCGGATATAAGCGACCATGTTCGAAACTTGAAAACGGTGGACGCAATGAACAGTAAATGTGCAGAAATTTTCTGCACACAAAAGTACTGCAGCCAAACAGATTTTTGGGTCGACTTTAAACGATCATAACTCCTTGTACAAAATGAAATGTGTGAGCTGCTATATATAGATGAGAATCCCCGAGAGTCTTCTTTCTAATTCAATTGGTTTCACCCAAATCCATTATCGGATAAAAGAGTTATGGTCGATTTACTTTAGCCTATCAAAACAGTCCACCATGGATAGATTCGGATTTACTTAAATTTTAAGGGCAATATGGTCATTTTCCATCACCTCATGGACGAAAATTGGTCATTATATACATATACTTAGCCTCATATCCATCATTTATCATCCAAATTATTGAAGAATAAGAAACCCTAGCCTAATTTCAACTCCAATTATCTTGTGATTCAACTGTAGAAAATCCAAATTGATTCCGTAGTTGTGTTCACCGTCTCGAGGGCTTCGAGAAGCACCCCTTATTTGTGCCAACAGGACTTCGAAATCAAAAAGGCCATTTTATTGTAAGGATGTAAATTATGTTGGTGTTATTTATATGGATATGTATATATATGCATGCGAGCATAAGAAGTATGTTATTTGATTGTTGTTGAAAGATGATTGGAAATGATGTTGGATTATTCTTGTGCATGGTTGGATTATGTTGAATTGTGAAGAGATTTGGTGTGATGATGTGGTATTGAAATGATGATTATATATATACATATATACACATAAACCTATTGTTCAAGTTGGTTTTTGGAATGCTTTGCAAATATTGGTTGTATGGAATTATGGAAGAGAATTGTGGTGTTGGGTTGCTAATACTAGATGCCAAACATTTCATTATAGATAAGTGATTTGTAAAGGCGGGAAGTTGTGTTGAATTGGTATCCGAATCTACAACGAGGTATGTAAAGCATACTCTAACGATGTTCTTTGGCATGAAAACACCAATGTTCCATCAAGTAAGATTCCGAGGTTGTCCAAAAAACATGTATTGTTCTACGTTACCAACGAAGTTGTTTCCATTCTATAAAGTGTCAAAATGTTTCATTGATATACCAAAAGGCTCCTATTTCATTGTTGTGATATTGATGATTCTGAAACACATTGTTGATATACCAATGAGTCTTTATTACATCGTTATTGTATAGAAGGTCTATTACTTGGTTCCTATTGATGTATCATTGTTCCAAAGGTACTATATTGGCATGAACACTAATGTAATAATCTCAAAAACTTTTGAACTAAGTTATTGGAAAGATCTCTTATGTGTGTTACTTGATATACGTGTGGGTGGTAGCTCAGGGGCTTAAGCCTGGCATGGGCCGATCCCGATACTTGATATGATTACAGTTGATATGTACTGGGGGCAGCCTAATGGTCACAGTACGGTACAGTATTGATTATTGTTAGGTGGTTGGAGGTTCGGGAGGAGGAGGTAATGGCGAATGATAATTGTAAAGAATGAAATGAATGAAGGTATACCGTTCCACAAATGTGTTTGAATTCAAGAACCCAATTCAGATTAATGATAATGTACATGATCCTAAAAGTGTTTATGAAGTGTGGTTCACTTCTATTATGATTTATTCACTTGTGTCTGATTTTCTTGATCCCCCATATCACATATGATTATTTACAGCTTTACATACTCAGTACATATTTTGTACTGACGTCCCTCACGGGGGACCTGCATTTCATGCTGCAGGCACAGGTGCTTCAGCTCATACACAGCATAGATAGGAGCCAGGTCATACAGCTATTGTTGGTGAGCTCTAGTTTGCTTCGGAGCTTTCCGAGTCGGTTCCTTATGTTTTGTTATTGTACAAGAGTCATGTGTGGGCGGGAGGTTTGTCCCGACCCTAGTTATGTCATGTATATCCTAGAGGCTTTGTAGACATAAGGAAGGGTAAAGTCATGGAAGTTTATATAGTGATGTTATATTTGTATATATGGTGGCCCCGACGGCCAAGTATTATATATATATATATTTATGCGTGTTGTGCTGATACAGGTAATTAGACCCTTCTCTATGCAACGAAGTGCTGTCCAAATTTTTGGTGACATGTAAGTGAAAGTACAGGTATTTGAACGGGTTCTCTCAGGGGGCCTTCTCGGCTTCGGGTGCCAGTCCAGCCCGATGGGATTTTGGGGCGTGATAAAAGTGGTATCAGAGAGGTTCGTCCTAGTGAGTCTACAAAGCCGTGTCTACGTAGAGTCTTATTTATCGGTGTGTTGTGCACCACATCTATAAACAGGAGGCTATGGACATTTAGGAAATTGTTTCTTTCCTTCAGATCATAGATCGTGCCATAGAGCTTATATAGAAAATGAAGTCATAGTTGACCACTGAATCCATTTGGTTCTCTTATTACAGTAAGAATGCCGGATACCGAAAGTAAGAATACCGGCGAGCGGGTAGATGTGGCTGCCGGAGAAGGGACTAGTAAGTCACCACCTGTACAAGTTAATCAGAGTGAAGCTCAAGCTGAGTGGGTATCTGAAATGTCTTCCACTCCAGATGAAATAAGTGGGAGGCAAACCACATTCACAGAACCACTTGTTAATGCTGCTGATCAGGATATGAGGGATGCAGTACAACTGTTGACCCGGATTGTTGCCGGTCAAGTCCAAGGGCAAGCTATTCCTGCCGCGGGTTCTAGCGGTACTGATAGGGCGGCTAGTCTTTGGACGCAAGATTTTCTTAAGATGGATCCGCCTACTTTTACCGGATCCGATCTTAATGAAGATCCGCAGGACTTTATTGATCAGATCCAAAGGGCCCTAGAGATGATGCATGTATCGGGCAGAGAGACAGTGGAGTTAGCCGCGTATAGATTCAAAGGTGAGGCTATATATTGGTATGAAGACTGGAAACGATCAAGGGGCATTGATGCACCCCCAGCTACTTGGAAAGAGTTCAAAGAGGCATTTATTGATCATTATCTTCCATATGAGACTCGTCAGGCCCGTGCGGATCAGTTCTTAAATCTTCGACAGGGTAATACAAGTGTGAGGGAGTATAGTCTTCGATTTAATTCTTTGTCCATATATGCTCCTAATGTTATAGCTACTATGGATGACATAGTTCATCGGTATGTGGATGGATTGGATCCGTATTTGGTTAGGGATTGTACTATTGCTTCACTGAATAAAGACATGGATATAGCTAGGATCCAAGCATTTGCACAGAAAATGGAAGATTAGAGGCAAAGAAAAAGAACACAGGAATTTGAAAGTAGATCTTCTAAGAGGGCCAGATCTACAGGGTAGTTTATGGCGCCACAGGGAGGTTTTAGACCTCAATTTTCTGCTAGACCACCTAGGCCATTATTTTCTTATTCTGCAGCTAGTGCTCCACCACAGCATCAGGGGTTCAGAGGCAGTCAATTTGGGCAAAGAAGTGAGGGTCATAGTTCGCGATTAGTGGGTTATCATGGGCAAGGGAACATGAGCCAATCGAGACCTTCTCGAGAGCTATGTAATCGATGCGGAAAGCATCATATGGGCGTATGTCGAATGGGAACAAATGTTTGTTTTTGGTGTGGTATGACGGGACATATGATGAGAGAATGCCTACGAAGGGGCACAGGTGGCGTAGCACGACCTTCGGGATTAGCTGTTGCATCATCGTCACCGGTATCTTATTCTGGTAGGGGCGCACAACCTGCGGGTCATGCTAGAAATGAAAAAAGAGTCGCTAGTTCCAGCGGGACTCAGAATCGCACTTATGCTTTAGCGGATCGAAAGAATCTAGAGGCTTCCCCAGATGTGGTCACGGGTACGTTGTCCATATTTTCATTTGATGTATATTCTCTAATTGATCCCGGTTCTACATTATCATATGTTACTCCTTTGGTTGCTGGAAATTTCAAAAGAACCCCCAAATTGTTAGATAAGCCGTTGGAAGTGTCTACCTCGGTTGGGGAATCTATTATTGCTAGAAGAGTTTATAAAGATTGTGTAGTAACTGTGTGTGGTCGAGACACGATGTCCAATCTTGTGGAACTATAAATGGTAGATTTTTTATGTTATAATGAGTATGGATTGGTTGGCGTCTTGTTATGCCAAAATTGACTGTTGTACGAAAAAGATGTATTTACATTTTCCTAATGAAGCAGTTATTGAATGGCAAGGTAAGATTGGCGCACCAAGAGGTAGATTTATTTCTTATTTCAAAAAGAGAAAAATGATTTCCAAGGGATACATATGTCATTTAGTTAGAGTAAAGGATACGGGATCGGAATCACCAGATCTTCACACTGTACCAGTAGTAAGTGAATTTCTTGATGTATTCCCTGAAGATCTTCCAGTTTTACCTCCTGAACGAGAAGTAGAATTTGGTATTGATGTGATACCAGGAACTAAGCCAATCTCAATTCCTCCGTATAGAATGGCCCCAACAGAATTACGAGAATTGAAAGGGCAATTGAAAGATTTGCTAGAAAAGGGGTTCATTAGGCCTAGTATTTCCCCTTGGGGAGCACCAGTGCTGTTTGTGCGCAAGAAAGATGGCACATTGAGAATGTGTATTGATTATAGGCAGCTGAATAAAGTGACTCTTAAAAATAAATATCCTCTTCCAAGAATTGATGATTTATTTAATCAGTTACAGGGTGCCAAATGTTTTTCTAAGATTGATTTGAGGTCAGGTTATCATCAAGTGAGAGTCAAAGAAAAAGATATACCCAAGACAGCTTTCCGAATAAGGTATGGTCATTATGAGTTTCTAGTTATGTCATTTGGGCTAACTAATGCACCTGCAGCTTTCATGGATTTAATGAATAGGGTGTTTAAGCCATTTCTAGATGTATCCGTGATAGTTTTCATTGATGATATTCTAGTTTATTCTAGATCAGAAGAGGATCATGCTAATCATTTGCGACAGGCGTTGCAAACTCTTCGTGATTGCAAGTTGTATGCAAAATTTTCTAAATATGAATTTTGGCTAAAGTCAGTGGCATTTCTGGGCCATATTGTATCAAATGAAGGCATACAGGTTGATACTCAAAAGATAGAAGCTGTGAAGAATTGACCAAGGCCCACAACGCCTTCGGAGATTCATAGTTTTCTTGGGTTGGCTGGTTATTATAGAAAGTTTGTTGCGGGTTTTTCTTCTATTTCAGCACCCTTAACTAAGCTAACGCATAAAGCATCCAAATTCCAATGGAATGATACGTGTGAGGAGAGTTTCCAAGAATTGAAGAATAAGTTGACTTCTACACCTATGTTGGTACTTCCAGAAGGTACAGAAGGGTATACAATGTATTGTGATGCTTCGAGAATTGGTTTAAGATGTGTATTAATGCAGCATGGTAAGGTGATAGCATATGCCTCAAGGCAATTGAGGCCACATGAGAAAAATTACCCCACACATGATCTTGAGCTGGCAGCGGTTATCTTTGCTTTAAAAATATGGCGCCACTATTTATATGGGGTTCATGTTGATATATATACTGATCACAAGAGCTTACAATATATTTTCAGTCAGAAGGATCTAAATCTGAGGCAGCGAAGGTGGATGGAACTATTAAAAGATTATGATGTTGATATTTTGTATCACCCAGGGAAAGCGAATATAGTAGCTGATGCGTTGAGTCGTAAGGCTATGATGGCACCTGTAGAAAGGCCAGGGATGATTAAAGATCTTCATCAATTATCTAGTCTAGGAGTTTGTCTTCTTGAAACTTCAGACGAGGAGCTTATTGTGCATAATGCCGCGGAATCCTCATTAGTAGCTGAGGTGAAAGAGAAGCAAGATGCAGATCCTATTTTATTGCAACTCAAGGAGAATGTTCAAAATGGTGCGACGAAGGTATTTGAGCTTTCACAAGAAGGAGTACTTCTATGCCAAAATCGACTATGTGTGCCTATTGTTGATTAGCTAAGAAAAAGAATTATGACTGAGGCACATTTCTCAAGGTATTCTATTCATCCAGGGTCAACCAAAATGTATCAAGATTTGAAGGATGTATATTGGTGGAGTGACATGAAAAGGAACATCACAGAATTTGTAGCTGAATGTCCAAATTGCCAACGAGTTAAAGTGGAACATCAAAAGCCCGGAGGCTATATGCAATGCATAGATCTTCCAATTTGGAAGTGGGACATGATCAACATGGATTTTGTTACAGGTTTGCCTCGTACAGCTCGGAAATTTGATTCTATATGGGTGATTGTGGATAGGCTTACTAAATCCGCATATTTCTTACCTGTTAAGACCACTTACACAGTTGAAGAATATTCGAAGCTGTATGTTAAAGAAATAGTCCGATTACATGGAGTGCTAACTTCTATTATATCGGATCGGGGAACTCAATTTACCGCAAACTTTTGGAAGTCTTTCCAACGGAGTTTGGGAACATAAGTGAATCTGAGTACAGCTTTTCACCCTCAGACGGATGGACAAGCAGAGCGCACCATTCAAACACTTGAAGATATGCTACGAGCATGTGTTATAGATTTTAAAGGTAGCTGGGATGATCATTTACCTCTTATTGACTTTGCCTACAATAATAGCTATCATTCAAGTATCAAAATGGCACCATATAAAGCTATATATGGGAGGAAGTGTAGATCACCAATAGGATGGTTCGAAGCGGGTGAAACTCTTATGTTCGGACCGGATCTTGTGTATCAAGCCATAGAAAAAGTCAAGGTGATTCAGCAACAGTTGAAAACAGCCCAAAGTCGACACAAGTCATATGCGGATAGTAGAAGAAGAGGGCTAGAGTTTTCGTTAGGTGATTGGGTATTTTTGAAGGTATCGCCAATAAAAAGGGTGATGAGATTTGGCAAGAAAGGAAAGTTGAGTCCACGATATATAGGCCCGTATAAGATTATTCAAAGATGTGGGCAAGTTGCTTATGAATTAGAGCTACCCCAGGAACTCTCATCAGTGCATCCAGTATTTCATGTATCTATGCTACGAAAGTGCATCGGAGATCCGTCCCTTATTACTTCTACTGAAGATGTGCAAGTAACAGAAGATCTTACCTATGAGGAGATACCTGTTGCTATATTAGATCGTCAAGTTAAGAATATTAGAAATAAAGAAGTAGCATCGGTGAAAGTACTTTGGAGAAATCAACCAAGGGAAGAGATTACATAAGAAGCGGAGGAAGCAATGAAATCCAAATACACTTATTTGTTCAAAGGTGAAAAAGAAGTGCAAGGAGTGGAACTGGGACACTAACAAGTAAGTTTTTACATATGCATAATATCTATATGATGATGTGAATATCAATTATGAATTCGAACTTGTTTCGGCTAAATAACTACATTCACATTCGAGGACGAATGTCCTTAAGGGGGGAAGGATGTAACACCCCATACTTAATTACGTACATTAGCCATGGTTATATGTGTTGGAGTTTATGTATTGATCATAAGTTAGGTATATATGAGTTTAAGTATGAGTATTGAAATATTTTGAGATGGTTTCAAGTGTATAGTTTGATTATATGTGTATAGGAATCGACTTTATTTATACCGGAATTTGCTCGTCGAAGCTTCTATGCGAAGTTTATCAAGTTAGCTTTCCAACGATATAAAGATTTCTGAAAACAGATGAGTATCGGATATAAGCGAGCATGTTCGAAACTTGAAAACGGTGGACGCAATGAACAGTAAATGTGCAGAAATTTTCTGCAGACAAAAGTACTGCAGCCAAACAGATTTTTGGATCGACTTTAAACGATCATAACTCCTTGTACAAAATGAAATGTGTGAGCTTCTATATATCTATGAGAAGCCCCGAGAGTCTTCTTTCTAATTCAATTTGTTTCACTCAAATCCATTATCGGATAAAAGAGTTATGGTCGATTTACTTTAGCCTAGCAAAACAGTCCACCATGGACAGATTCGGATTTACTTAAATTTTAAGGGCAATATGGTCATTTTCCATTACCTTATGGACGAAAATTGGTCATTATATACATATACTTAGCCTCATATCCATCATTTATCATCCAAATTATTGAAGAATAAGAAACCCTAGCCTAATTTCAACTCCAATTATCTTGTGATTCAACCGTAGAAAATCCAAATTGATTCCGTAGTTGTGTTCACCGTCTCGAGGGCTTCGAGAACCACCCCTTATTTGTGCCAACAAGACTTCGAAATCAAAAAGGCCATTTTATGGTAAGGATGTAAATTATGTTGGTGTTATTTATATGGATATGTATATATATGCATGCGAGCATAAGAAGTATGTTATTTGATTGTTGTTGAAAGATGATTGAAAATGATGTTGGATTATTCTTGTGCATGGTTGGATTATGTTGAATTGTGAAGAGATTTGGTGTGATGATGTGGTATTGAAATGATGATTATATATATATATATACACATAAACCTATTGTTCAAGTTGGTTTTTGGAATGCTTTGCAAATATTGGTTGTATGGAATTATGGAAGAGAATTGTGGTGTTGGGTTGCTAATACTAGATGCCAAACATTTCATTGTAGATAAGTGATTTGTAAAGGCGGGAAGTTGTGTTGAATTGGTATCCGAATCTACAACGAGGTATGTAAAGCATACTCTAACGATGTTCTTTGGCATGAAAACACCAATGTTCCATCAAGTAAGATTCCGAGGTTGTCCAAAAAACATGTATTGTTCTACGTTACCAACGAAGTTGTTTCCATTCTATAAAGTGTCAAAATGTTTCATTGATATACCAAAAGGCTCCTATTTCGTTGTTGTGATATTGATGATTCTGAAACACATTGTTGATATACCAATGAGTCTTTATTACATCGTTATTGTATAGAAGGTCTATTACTTGGTTCCTATTGATGTATCATTGTTCCAAAGGTACTATATTGGTATGAACACTAATGTAATAATCTCAAAAGCTTTTGAACTAAGTTATTGGAAAGATCTCCTATGTGTGTTACTTGATATATGTGTGGGTGGTAGCTCAGGGGCTTAAGCCTAGCATGGGCCGATCCCGATACTTGATATGATTACAGTTGATATGTACTGGGGGCAGCCTAATGGTCACAGTACGGTATAGTATTGATTATTGTTAGGTGGTTGGAGGTTCGGGAGGAGGAGGTAATGGCGAATGATAATTGTAAAAAATGAAATGAACGAAGGTATACCGTTCCACGAATGTGTTTGAATTCAAGAACCCAATTCAGATTAATTATAATGTACATGACCCTAAAAGTGTTTATGAAGTGTGGTTCACTTATATTATGATTTATTCACTTGTGTCTGATTTTCTTGATCCCCCATATCACATATGATTATTTACAACTTTACATACTTAGTACATATTTCGTACTGACGTCCCTCACGGGGGACCTGCATTTCATACTGCAGGCACAGGTGCTTCAGCTCATACACAGCATAGATAGGAGCCAGGTCATACAACTATTGTTGGTGAGCTCCAGTTTGCTTCGGAGCTTTCTGAGTCGGTTCCTTATGTTTTGTTATTGTACAGGAGTCATGTGTGGGCGGGAGGTTTGTCCCGACCCTAGTTATGTCATGTATATCCTAGAGGCTTTGTAGACATAAGGAAGGGTAAAGTCATGGAAGTTTATATAGTGATGTTATATTTGTATATGTGGTGGCCCCGACGGCCAAGTATTATATATATATATATATTTGTGTGTGTTGTGCTGATACAGGTAATTAGACCCTTCTATATGCAACGAAGTGCTGTCCAAATTTTTGGTGACATGTAAGTGAAAGTACAGGTATTTGAACGGGTTCTCCCAGGCCTTCTCGGCTTCGGGTGCCAGTTCGGCCCGATGGGATTTTGGGGCGTGATATATGGTTCTTGGATTCTTGGTTTTCAACCTTTGAGAAAAGCCATAGCCATCGATGGGACTTTCTTGATGAGCAATTATAATGGAGTTTTGCTAGCGGCGGTGGCATATGTGCGGAGAGACACATCTTTTCTGTCACTTTTTGTGTAGCGGACAAGGAATGTGATGCCTCGTATGGATATTTTTTTGAATAAATATGAAAGTTAAATCAAATACACCGAAGAGTTGTGTTTTATTTTGGATAGGCATCCATGTATCATAGAAGGGTTCAGTTTTTTGCACTTCAGCTCACTTTGGTTGTTGCATGAAGCATCTATTCGAAACAACTTTCACAATGAAAGGGTCATGAAACTTTTTATAAAGCAGCTAAAGAATATAATAGAGATAAGTTTTTTTGACCATTTCAATCAAATAATGGATATGCATCCCAAGGAAACAGAATATCTCATATGTGTTATTTTCGAGAGATGGAGCCGGGCATTTTTTTCGACGAATAGGTACATTCTTATGAATTTAATGTGTTGTTTGAGTTACAAGTTTAGTATGATGCCTTACTAAGTGATTCTCTTGTATAGGTATAATATTATTTCATCAAACATAGTTGGATTAGTGAATTTATTATTTGGCGTTGAAAGAGAATTTTCCATCGTGGCGCTATTTGATAAAAACAAACAAGAAGTATGGCAAATTATTTCATAAAAGGCTTGTGTAGTTTGCAAACGCAGGAACCAAATTTGTTCTAAAAGTGGAAAAACAAATATCAACGAACATCAGTTTAGGGAATAGGTTATTTTCTAATCAAATAGCAGATTACAAGTTCAGTATCGACGGTCATGGTGATGTTGCCATGGTTAATCTTCAAACAAGATCTTGTATATGTAGAGTTTTGTCTTGGACAGAATACCCTGCCCATATGCTATGGCAGCGCTGCGAGCCCAATACGGTGCATAATATGGAACTGAAATTTATGAGTGCTCGTGTCCATATTATTCTGTGGAAAGATATGTAATGGCATATAGTGAGAACTTTAATCCAGTGCCTCCCAAAGAATCTTGAGTTGTTCCTGTAGAGCTTTTGGGGAAATTAATCCTCCTTCATATATTGACCCAAGCACTATCAAATCGAGAAGAAGGTGATATAAGAGGAGGCGTGGAGTCGGAGAATCACTCCCATCAAGGAAAAACAAGTGCTTCATATGTAATAATGCTGGCCATAAAATAACTACATGCTCGGATTGTAATCCACCATGATCGTTGTAATAGCAAAACTTATGTTGTTGTTTGTTATGGACTTTGATATTTTTAACTCATTGTTGTGAACGTAAATGTTATTATTTATTATATAAAATATCATTTTTATTAAATTGTGCATTAATAAAAAGAGATAAAACAGGAACTAAATACAACAGACCACAAAATTATTTATAGTAGATTACTCATCTGTTGCAATAAATAGACATTTGCCGGAAGAACATAATATAGTTCATCAAACTGGAATGTGTTCCTCCAATAGATGACCAATCTGTTGCAATAAATGGGTAATCTGTTGGAGCAACACAATACAGTTCCTGCCATAAATCTAGCAGATAACCAATTTATTTCAAAAGATGGTCCATCTGTTGAATAAACTCAAAACTCTTGCTATTGCTACTGGATTAAATATTGTTCCTTACGTCCAACCGTCGATATGTTTGTTGAGAAGAAGAAATAGACAGAATGAAAATTAAATAAGAATTAAAAAGTCAAACTCTACCAAACATAAATTTTTCATTAAACAAAAACAAAATACATTAGGTAGGTAGATCCGATATAGAAAAATAAAATACATATGCTTAAAGAAAAAACATAATCCAATTATTATTATAATTATTATTATTATTATTATTATTATCAGCCGATCAATCATCAACCAGCAGCAGCAAGGCCCTCCCCAGCTTGCGAATCTCTCGAAGTATCCTTGCTCTCACGGTGCCCAACTCCCATTGCAGGTCAATAACCTGCCTCTGAAGTTCCCGCACGATGTTTTATAGAATAGCAATGTCTCAAATAGGATCAACCATATCTAGAACACGCATGAGTTGACAAAAAATGTAAACACAAAAATAAAGAAAAGAGTCCAAATGTAATACAACGCATACTACCTACTAGTAGATTTAGACACAAAAAAAAACTTACCTCAACGAGAAAGAAATCTGGTCTTTAAAGAGAAGTGGTTGAAGATGTAATACGAAAGAAAAAATGCAAGAAATAAATAAAGTATAGTTGAATGACGAGTAAGAAGGGGCCTATTTATAGAGGATTGAGTTTGAATGTGTTAGGCAAAAAGGCACGACTGTTCACCTCCATTTTATTAATTATATTCAAACTAGTGACTTTTTGATTTTCTATGAAAAGTCATGACTTAATTAAATCAAGCTAGTGAAGTTTTGATTATTGTGACAAGTCATTACTCTTCAGTTTCTTAATATTAATTAGTTCTTAATATTTATAATTATTTTTCTCAATTAAATAATCAAAGACTTCTTACATTTTTAATAACTGTTTCTTTTAATAATATTTATTTTTATTGAGTTATGGAAACAAATGACCCATCTGTTGCATCAGATAACCTAATGTGGCAACAATTTTCATCTATTATAATAAATGGTCCATCTGTGCAACAGATGATCCTTCTGTTGCGACAGATGGGTATCTGGTGCAACAGATGGACCATCTGTTGGGGGCCATCTTTTTTAATAAACTCCATATACCTTAGTTAATTCAAACTGGTGGCTTTTCGATTATTTAAATTAAAAAATGTATTTAAAAACAAAAAGGGTGAAAAATCATGACTTTTTGCCTTACATCAGTTAGTTAAAATTATATAACCATTTTTTATGGTTTTAAATTATGTTTATCATTTATTTTGTTATTATTTATTTATGAATCATTTTTCTTTATTAAATAATTAAAAAGTCATGACTTTTAACCCTTTCCCTTTCAATAACCTTTATTTAATTAATAATCATTTTAGTTAGTTTTTCCAACAGATGAACCATCTGTTGAAATAGATTTGTCATCTATTCGAAGAACACAAACCAGTGGCAAGAACTGTATTGTGTTCTTCCAGTAGATTTGTGCAACAGATGTTCCATCTGTTGCAAGAAGGGTGTTTTGGATTTTTCCAATAGATGACTCATCTGTTGCAACATATTAGTCATCTGTTGGTTGAACGCAATGCAGTGTGATGAACACATGGGTAATCAGTTGAATATATTTTTTGTAACCTCTCGTATTTAGTTCCTGTTTGGTTACCTCTTTTTATTGATGCACAAGTTAATAAAAACACATTTTATATAATAAATAATAACATTTACATCCCCAATAATGCGTTAAAATTGTCAAAGTCCATATCAAACAATAACACGAGTTTACTATTACAACGATCATAGTGCATGACATACGTAGCACTTGTTTTTTATTGACGGGCATGTATTCCTTTGACGTTTAATATGGTTAACCGTTGAGCCTCCATAGTTTTGTACACTACATCACGATGGGATTTGAATATTAAACATTGTTTGACATTGATGAGGTAGGAAGAATAAGGTCGTGCATATGAATGGATCCACTTTCATGCATGAGAGTTATGTATTACTGATCAGGTTATCGTGACAACACACATAATGTACAATGATTTTGTGAATGGAGTTTTACCGCTTAGGCATTGATCCTTTAAACAAGATCATGTATTTTATAGTTCAGTTTGATAGTTGCGGACTGATAAGGCCGAAGGGTTCCAAGAAAATGGTGTCGCTCCCCTGTTACAATTTAATAACGGTTTTGCTCATGTTTATGCATCAAATTCTAAGAAAGACTCAATATTTGATGGCATTGTAGACATTCAATAGTGATTGTCCCAATTTTAATGATGCAATGGACTTTAAGAAGGCATTCGAAGTCTCCTACGGAAGCAAACAAGAATGGAAAACTAATAGAAATTCCCCTGGTTTAAATTTATATAGATGGGTTGCTTGAGGAGACTATTATACAACAGAAAGTGCTTGATAGAATACTTGTGTGGGAAAGGAGAGATGGAGAAGACCATATATCATCTCAGACTTTGTTTAATAGAAAATACATAGCAACAAATAAGGAACTTCTAGCTAATCTGGCCAATAAAATTGACTTGAAAGATAAAAAAAATGAATGTTACAAATGTGAAAATGTAGCCAAAAATTAAAATTCGCCAGTTGTTGTTGAAAAGAAAAATGGTAAAGTGGATTGGAGATGGACACTTTTCTAGGGAACTACGACTAGCTAATGTGGCCTAATTAAAGACCCACAAAGAGCAGGATCAAAAATTTAAGAAAGCATTTTGGCGAGCATCGAGGATTGATAAGATTTTTTTTCACGACCCAAACTGGGGCCCTGGCTGTGACGAGCATTCCCGAACCCGAAGGCCCGGAATGCCCTCTGTCTATCTGGTAATCATGCACATAATTTATATGATCAAAGTAATACGGAATAGACACAATAATATGGAAACATGGCCAATAATTTAAAATAGTTAAAGGCCTGAAAACATGCCCAACAATATTTAATAAACATCTGCAACAGTCTGCGAAATCTCTACTGACATACTATCTGAATAACTGGGACAAGGCCCCCAGCAAACCAAAAACCATACTGAAATAAATACCTAAATGACTAGGCCTTTCAAAGCAAAGAAGGCTCACCAACTGAACTCTAAGACAACCCTGTCTGTAGACTCTACTGAGGATCTAGACCCCTAGGCTGTGCCTCAGTACCTGGGAGGAAGGGGGTCAGCACAATTGTACTGGAACGCGAAGCAATCCAAAATAGAGTAATTGAACATATATATATAATACGTGAGAGAAAATATTCATCAAACATAATGCATAAAACAGTTTCTGAAAAACACATGGGCACCTTCTGAAAATATGTAACCTGTCTGTAAATCTCAAACTCTGATCTGTGTATTACTTCTGAGTTAGGTGGTATCCCCTACAAGTCTGATATTCCACGGGAGATATGGAATCCTCCATTGACTCGGCGGGGAAGCCTCCAACCCGAGTATGCCACAAGGGTTAGAGTTCCTGAATTTGATACGCCACACGACACTTAAGTCAGCGTATAATAATATACCCGAGTCAGCAAACCACGGTTTTAGGAAATGAGTTGCTTGAACTCAAGCCCTCTTCAGGGAACCACCTAACATCTATGTATGCCCATTTTTAACCTTTTTTGTACATGCAACATTCTGAATGTCTAAAAGCATGATAGTCTGAAATGTCTATTAGTCTGAGTCTGATATGCATTGGTCTGAATTGGTATCGTCATACCAAGACTTGCAAGTCATGATTTCTGATCCATAATACATTAAGCTAAATCTTTCATTTAAAGCATAATTTAGACCCCCAAAACCATGCAACTGATATAGAAGATTTCGTGTTTCGAAACTCAAGTCAAAATCATGCAAAAACTTTATCAACATATGGTGGTCTAGTGCCTTTAGCAAATCCATGCACTCTTTCATTACATGCATTATGAACATTAAACATTCATGCTAGATTCACTCTTTAGTGATTTAAAACCACCTTTAAATCATAACAAGAGTTCAATCATTTCATATAGTGCTTTTTCAAGGATGCATTGCAAAACAATTCATATGCTATGAGCAATCTAAAAAAATCATAATAAGAGGGAATTCACCGAAAATCATGCTCTCAACAAGAATTCATTCTTAAATACATGGTTTCATACATTCATATTCTCAAATCACTTTGGAAAAGGTCAAAAGACCAAAACAATGATGTTAAAATATTTAATACATGAATATATACATAGATTCAAAAATCCCATTCTAAAACATGATTTTTATATGCCCATGAGAATTTAGGAAAACCCCGCGTACCTCTATTTCGAAAAATAATGGGTGCTTCTTGAAGCCTGTGGATTGGGGATTCCGAATCTCTAATCAATTTTGAAAACCCATGGTTGAGACTTGATTTATTTGGGTTTTTAGTTTGAAACTCTTGGGAGTGTTCTTGAGAATTTTTAGATGAATGTGGATGTATTTTGGAGAATTGGGGACTGAATTTCGTGTTTATGGCTGAATAAGGGTGGGAAAAGGACCATTTTGCCCCAAAAATGGAGTGTTTAAGTCTCTTGGAACCATAAGATATGCGCCGCATATGATATCTCATATATTTATATAGGTGCCTTATATGATATCTCCTATATTTACATAGGCGCTGCATATGATATTGCCTATATTTACATAGGCGCCGCATATGCTTTCCAATGGCCATGTGCGAGATTGGTTAGGGCGACGCATAATACTTTGAAAGGCCATAACTTCTTGTTCGGGTGTCGGATTTTAGTAAAATTGGTATCGTTGGAAAGTTAACTCGAAGACCTATAATTTGACACATAGTAGGCTCTCTAATTCGACATATACAGAGAGTTATGATTGATGGAAGCTGACACAAATTACAACATCCACTAAAACTTAATCGATCGAAATAGTTTCAACTCATCCTTGAGTTGAAGGATCTCTATGGTCTAAATTCATGCTCAAATGGATTCACATACTACATAAACATGCCAAATTGGAATAGAATTTATGGCTTTGGGATTATCAACGCATCAGAGTCATGGTTTTTATTCTAGCCCGAAATGCGGGGTGTTATATTATCTCCCCCTTGGGATCATTCGTCCCCGAATGATGGATAGAATGTCGAAGTCTTAAGGGTATGGAATAACGCGAACATGATATGTTCCCTAAGAAAGAATACACTAATCAAAAACATGACTATAAGATTGGAACTACTGATGTTTTAAATGCTTATGCCGGACATGCATAACCGAGGCATGGAACACACGACTGAAGCTACTCATAGGCTGAATTCTCATACTGAATCATGCATATCTAATGCATGGATCTGTGACTGAGTTGTTCTCATTAATGCAGGACTGAATACACTGATAAGCTGAACTTTTCTATTGAACATGCATTTCTAATGCATACATATCTGACTGAACTAACGTATGAACATATGGCTATATATGCAATAATAACTGATGTGAAGCTTGTAATAAGAATCTATGCATGCAACTGAATGGGGTATCTCCCCCTTGGTACCCTATGACCCTCTATGAATGCTCAATTCACTAAGATACTCGGAAAACTAAGGCGATGCACAGGGCACCTACGAATTGAATCATAATTGAACATCTGAAATCTGTATTTAATGCATGATGCATGAACTAAGCTATACTCGTAACTACTGGTATACTCTATCTTGGAATAGTATCATGTCTGAGATTTTGAGTAGCATGAATAAGTGCAAAGACGAGAAAACAAGTCATGATAATCTGACTGCTAAACTGACTTATTGGCAATACAGACTGAATTATACTACACCCTCACACTTAACTGGAGTATCTCTTCATCACAATTCTCTAAAGAAATTCTAGTAGTACTAGGGAGCCATGAATCTTGGGTATGGATTACACAAGACATCCAACTGAGGAATCACCACATTGACACTACTCTGCAGTCTAGAACATAGGCATATAACTCCTAAATTAGGATAGAATTACCAGGCCTTTGGCATTACAACTTCTTACTTTCAAGCTTAGCACACTTCTCGAATATCACTTAACTATACTATTCTCCTTAAATATCATATTCATTCAACTCAGCTTAAAATTCTCATATGAGCATTGACAAATCTTTCTACTAATATCGGAAATAAATTAATCCCTTTGCCGTGATCAAGCCTAACTCTAAGTCACAAAAATACAACATGCCAGACCACGCTATTATTCTAAACCATATGATGCAATCTTCTATATCTCCTTTAAAGATCACATCCTAAGTATAACATGCCTTACCACTTCAATGACTACTCTGAACTCTTACTATGAAGTCGGTAGCGCATATAGCATTCCTTTACAACAATCTCAACATGTCATTCAAGCCTATCTTTATAACCACATATGAACTTAAAAGCAAACACTCATAAAGGCATACTTCACATATTCTCTAAACCACTATCAATATCACTCCCACGAGCTACCCCAAGAACATACACATACAAAATTCCACTAACCATCACATAAATAAAAAAACTTGGCCCCAAATCTTACTTCATACTTATGGCCTTATCTAAACAAGCATAGTATGATCTTCCATCAACAAGGAATAATTACTCACCACCATTATCATCGCATAAGGAGGAGTCATAAAAAGGTTAGAACATAAGATCTGGAGGAATGGAATGATACTATATGAAGCTTGACACTCATCTGAGGCCTGAGGAATAGAAAAACATCAACAGGGACTCACCAAAGTGCTCTGAATTTAGGGTATTCATGGCTATAAGCTGAATATCTCCAATCATTTGGCGTAAAACATGAGTTATGGAAACGGAGCACATTATAAAGTGTGAGTACATGACTCTCTATCATATGTATGAACGTGAAATGATCATGGAACTAAATCGTAAAGCATGAGTAGGTATTAGGATCACTAAGAAATACTGAGAAGGAATGGGTTGAGCTCCACCCTTACTTTTTGATGTTCTATATCATCATGACATCACTACAAGAATCTGAGAGTCTTACTTGGTTATTTGTTTAGTCATCTCCCCCTTAGCTTCAAGCCATCATCTTAAGTTTTTGGGAGATACCTTACTAGACTTTAAACTTAACTGTACTCACTGCACTCTGGGTTCTGAAATATGACAATACACAAAATTAATAAAACTTAACCCGAAAGACCACATATGAGAGTGGAACGCCCACTGCTAATACTACCTCCTGAGGCATACTCTATCATTCTGTAACCCCAATAGTCATAATCTATTACGCGAACACTTACTAACTTCGAATCTTCATGAGTATCCCTAAAGTTGAAGTGCACACCCTCTAGTGACTCTACTCTTATTTCTATTAGCACGACTTTCAAGGACTCGAGCTTAGATTATAACACCTAACATGGGTATCACCAAGTCTTCAATGAGCCACTTTATTTCTATCGTAGTCTACCAACATAGCAACTTCAAACTTATTTTCCTCTACCATGAGAATCAAGTTCATATCAAAAGGCTAACACTATCAATCAAAGGTCCTTAACTAGGCTATTTAGAACACCATATACCATCTAGCGAGTCTTTTTCCACCTAGCAACTCAACGGTACCAGTAGCCACACACAACATGTAATAGCCTTAGAAAAATACTACAGCTTCATACCACCTTGGGCATACTTCTACATCACATATACAACATCATACTTCATTACGAATCAAATAAACTTAGGCACTTGCATACACTGTTCAAGCCTATAGATCACTTCCATATAACTAGTATCATTAACCAAGAAATAATCACATCCCCCTCCATGGCCATCAATTGTTTCAAACTTAATGTCTAGTGCTAAACATGATTTACAACCAACCTTACACACAATCCTCACTTAGAAACTCTGAAATAAACATTAAGAAACACTAGTATACTAGAACTTCATAACCACAATAATCGATCATGACCTTACGGTTTTCCTTGTCATAATCCATTAGCACATACTATTTCAACACATCAAGCTTACAAATCTAATCCCACAAAACATGTATCATCAATCTCTTGCCACTATTCACCACCACACCATTTAAATTCAAGCCTATAGTCTAGCATCAATCATTTACAACCAATGAAGAGTGCAACATAATATAAATATACTAATCTTTCAAATTGGGATATTCTACCCAAATACTTCAAAAATATACTACATACTTTCTCACAAGTAGTATTAGTTTACAACTACCAATGAGAAGAAGATTAAGGGGTAAGGTCACATAATAGACATGATCAACCTTAAGCTTATATTATAACCATACAATCTTATCAACTTATACAACTTTCTCACATCACACTTACTAACCCTAATGGGCATTTAGACTACCTTCAGATACCCCATATGACAATGAGTCTATACTTACAAACTACTGGCTAATCTAACCATTTTCATTCATAGCCTATAAGGGGTTTTTATAACCACCTTAAGTATCCACTCTGGGCTCTTTCTCTATTTTGAAAGGAAGAAAACAAATAACATTCTGAGTCAACACTTCCTCCATGTACTACCATACAATCCATAAATGGTACCACCACATTAGTCTACCACCACGAAAGGGTAAATCATTCTCAATCAACGGTTATTCAACTATAAATATTTAATCACAAAAGTCACCCTCACTTTGACCTCTAACCTTGTGACTTCATATCACAAACTTCTTGGTCTAATTTCACTACCAATAGGTCATGAAACCGACACTATAACTTATACTACTACTCGGGTGGAAATACAGTTCCAACAAATACAAGAACAACAAGATGAATAGCAAGTTGCTAGTGAATCGAAATAGGCCTCACGCGGCTTCACTAGACTTTTATTTTCAACAACACACTGATATCAAGATTACAAGAGATAGAATCTTGATACATAATATTCAATGACTCAAGAATACACATCTTACTCTTGTCTTAACTGAACGCCTCATAAGAACGAGGACACAATTTTTACACTAGGGAACTCCTCTCCCGTCCTTTGTGGGACTTCTGAAATTTTTGCTAGATAATCAGAGAATATCTGGAAACACCAGAGTGAGGAAGAAATTAGGATAACTTTTCTTTTCGTATGAGTGACACCATAACATGAATTAGAGTATGAAAGAGGAACATTCTGACTCTATAGCACGAACTAGAACATGAAGAAAGAGAGACATTCCTAAATGCCTTGTATCCTCCTGCTTATAAGTGTGACGCGCTACACAACCATAAAAAAGACTCTACCCGACGCGATTTCGCAAACACCCTAGAACCATGAACCGTGCTTTGATACCAAATTTGTCACAACCCGAACCGAGGCCCTAGCCGTGACAAGCATTCCCGGACTCGAAGGCCCGGAACACCCTCAGTCTATCTGGTAATCATGCAAATAATTCATATGATCAAAGTAATACGGAATATACATAATAATATGGAAACATGGCCAACAATTTAAAACAATTAAAGTCCTAAAAACATGCCCAACAATATTTAATAAACATCTGCAACAATCTGCGAAATCTCTACTGACATACTATCTGAATAACTAGGACAAGGCCCCCAGCAGACCAAAAACCATACTAAAATAAATACCTAAATGACTAGGCCTTCCGAAGAAAAAAAGGCTTACCAACTGAACTCTGAGACAACCCTGTCTGTAGACTCTACTGAGGATCTAGACCCCTAGACTGCGCCTCAGTACCTGGGAGGAAGGGGGGTCAACACAATTGTACTGGCACGCGAAACAATCCAAAATAAAGTAATTGAACATATATATATATATAATACGTGAGATCAAATGTTCATCAAACATTATGCATAAAACAGTTTCTAAAAAACACATGGGCACCTTCTGAAAATATGTAACCTGTCTGTAAATCTCAAACTCTAATCTGCGTATTACTTCTGAGTTAGGTGGTATCCCCTACAAGTCTGATATTCCACGGGCGATATGGAATCCTCCATTAACTCGACGGGAAATCCTCCAACCTGAGTATGCCACAAGAGTTGGAGTTCCCGAATCTGATACGTCATACGACACTTAAGTCAGCGTATAATAATATACCCAGATCAGCAAACCATGTTTTAGGCAATGAGTTGCTTGAAATCAAGCCCTCTTCAGGGAACCACCTAATATCTCTATATGCCCATTTTTAACCTTTTCTGTACATGTAATATTCTAAATGTCTAAAATCATGATAGTCTGAAATATCTATTAGTCTGAGTCTGATATGGCATTGGTCCGAATTGGTATCGTCATACCAAGACTTGCAAGTCATGATTTCTAAGCCATAATACATTAAGATAAATCTTTCATTTGAAGGATAATTTAGACCACCAAAAACATGCAACTGATATAGAAGATTTCGTGTTTCGAAACTCAAGTCAAATCATGTAAAAACTTCATCGACATATGGTAGTCTAGTGCCTTTAGCAAATCCATGCACTCTTTCATTACATGCATTATGAACATTAAAAATTCATGCTAGATGCCCTCTTTAGTGATTTAAAACCACCTTTAAATCATAACAAGAGTTCAATCATTTCATATAGTGCTTTTTCAAGGATGCATTGCAAAACAATTCATATGCTATGAGCAATCTGAAAAATTCATAATAAGAGGGAATTCACCAAAAATCATGCTCTCAACAAGAATTCATTCTTAAATACATGGTTTCATACATTCATATTCTCAAATCACTTTGGGAAAGGTCAAAAGACCAAAACAATGATGTTAAAACATTTAATACATGAATATATACATAGATTCAAAAACCCCATTCTAAAAAATGATTTTTCTATGCCCATGAGAATTTAGGAAAACCCCGCGTACCTCTATTTCAGAAAATAATGGGTGCTTCTTGAAGCCTGTGGATTGGGGATTCCGAATCTCGAATCAATTTTGAAAACCCACGGTTGAGTCTTAATTTATTTGGGTTTTTAGTTTGAAACCTTTGAAGTGTTCTTGAGAATTTTTAGATGAATGTGGATGTATTTTGGAGAATTGGGGACTGAATTTCGTGTTTATGGCTGAATAAGGGTGGAAAAAGGACCATTTTGCCCAAAAAACAGAGTGTTTAAGTCACTTGGAACCATAAGATATGCGTCGCATATGATATCACATATATTTTGCATAGGCACCGCATATGATATTGCCTATATTTACATAGGCGCCGCATATGATATCGCATATATTTACATAGGCGCCGCATATGCTATCGAATATGCTTTCCAATGGCCATGTGCGATTGGTTAGGCGACGTATACTACTTTAAAAGGCCACAACTTCTTGCTCGGGTATTGGATTTTAGTAAAATTGGTATCGCTGGAAAGTTAACTCGAATAACTATCATTTGACACATATTATAATCTTTAATTAGACGTATACAAAGAGTTATGGTTGATGAAAACTGACACAAATTACAACATCCACTAAAACTTAATCGATCGAAATAGTTTCAACTCTTCCTTGGGTTGAAGGACCTCTATGGTCTAAATTCATGCTCAAATGGATTCACATACTACATAAACATGCCAAATTGTCATAGGATTTAAGGCTCTGGGATTATCAACGCATCAGAGTCATGATTTTTATTCTAGCCCGAAATGCGGGGTGTTACAATTTTCAATCAAGAATGAAACTTAAACCAACAAGTCCTAAAGTAAAATGAGGGAATCCAAGTCGTCAATTTCTGAAGTCTAACTTGAACCCCATGCCTTTTGTTTGTGGTTAAAATTGGATCAATGGTAGTAGAAACAAAAAGGTCTGACGTTGGGCAGAAATCCCATGCCTTATTGTTTCTACTGCCTTTGACCTGACCAGAACCATAAGTAGAAGGCTTGGGATGTAAGTTTAACTTTAGAAATTTCCACGTTGGTTTGATCCCTTATTTTTACTTCAGGAGTTGTTGGTTCAAGTTTCATTCCTGATCGACAGTCTTACCACCCTAGGTGCTCGCATAGCTGCAACCTTAGAGTTTTGATCCTACGCTTTGTGGGTCATTACTCAGGCTACACTATCTAGTCGTAGTTCCTTAGAATAGTGCACAGCTCCAGACCACTTCGCCATTTTTCTTTTCAAAATCAACTGATGGATTTTCATTTTTGGATACACTTTTATTTTTCTAGCTCATTCGGTTTTTTCATTTTTCATGTCAATTTCATCGGCCAGATTCTTTACACGTTCCTTGCTACCCTGTGTCTCTTCCTTAATAAGATTTGAGTTGATATATGGTGTTCAAAACCTCCCCTTTCCCTCCCAGATATTCTCCCAAACACCTTCTGTTGTTTAAGCATCCCCAAGCTACCCAACCATATAAAATTGGACTAGGGCAATAACTATATTGATTTTCATTCTTGATTGCAGCAGTGCGAGGCTTCGGAGGGCTTTCAAAATTACATTGAGCCCTTAAATTTAGTCCAATCACTATTGAATCCTTACACAGCCACCAAAAACTCAGTCCCTTCTCCTAACTTGACACATAACTATTAGCAAAACCATTATTAAATCATAACAGGGTATCTACACCACCTACTTGGTCCCTCAGCCTTATCAATTCAAACCTATCAATCTTAATTGTAAAATGTAATATCTTATTTGAATGATTAATACCTAATCAGTAAAAAACTTCATTCACAAAATCAGTATACTCTATGTGTGTTTTCACGATAACATGATAGGTAATACATACCTCCCCACATATGAAGTGGTTCTATCTGCAAGCAGCTTATTCCTTCGAACCCATCTTTACTCTAGCCTTGTATGTTGGTCAAGCAAAAGTTAATCCACTTTCAATTCCTTTTCTTTTGAGAGACATCTTTTATCTACAAACAAGAGAAAAACAAAAATAACATTACAATTGATACCTGCATAGTTTAAAAATTAGGGGGTAACGCAAAATTCAATAAAGGGGTAACACAAAAAACCCATCTATTGCAATCGGTGACCCATCTGTTGCAATAAGTGACCCATTAGTTGCAACAGGTGACTCATCAATTGCAACAAGTGGGTGATCTGTTGATGAAATCAAATAATCCTTGCTACTAGTTTAATTTCTTCCAATAGGTACACCATCTGTTGCAATCGAAGTGTATTTTCATAGTTGATTCATTAGTTGCAACAGATAGAGAATCTGCTAGAAAACCGATACTGATTCATCAGTTGCAATAGTTGCAACACCAACACCACCAACAATATCAACAACAAAGAAACAAATAATAAATAACTAACAAGGCTTTTTAAGTTCTCCCATTAGATGACTTTTTTATATATTTTCATAAAAACAACTATTCGTTTATTCAAGACTCAAAAGACACCTTTCCTTCACTTTTCTCAATAAATAGGATATGGGTAATGAGTAAATAAATAAAAATAATAGATGCAAATAACTAATTTAAATAACCAGTGTAAATATATGATATTCACAATTTTTATTTTCATCACAAAAAATATGATAAATTTGATGAAATAGGAAAAGAAAAAGACGAGAAGGCGAACATAATAGCATAGAGCGCAGATCTAATAGTGAACCATACATGGATGTCAAAAGCAAAGGGATCAAAACACTAATTTTAGTCGAGAAAAGATATAAGATTGGTTGAAATCCAAAAGAATCCTCAGGCGAAAACGGAGAGAAAAAAAAGAACATATTAAAAAAAAGACGTTTGATATTACCGTAAAGAGGAAAGAAAGAGAAAGAAGAGAGATGAATTATTTAATATGTAGTTAAAGGAGATCTGATGGGTTTAAATATATATTAATAACTTATGGTGGTGAAAATCTTTGAGGAGAATGAGGAGACGATGACAGTGACATTGAAAAGACAAGATAAGACAACTCAATGAGGTGATTTTTGAGTTATCCAAGAAAACTTTTTACCGCCTTAGTTTTTTTTATTTATTTCGATCCGAATTTTTTAAAAAAATTAAAAATAAATCTTAAAACAGTTAATTTATATGTTGCAGCAGATGTCTATATCTGTTTGAAATTTTTTAACAAATCAGTCATTATCTATTGAGAAAAGACTTATTTTTACCCCTGAACTTGTCCTCTCAACTTACTTTAGAACTTAAACTAAACTTCTATTTATTTGCCCTCCGTAACATCTTTAAAGTGTATTAGTTTCACCCCTTAATATATAATACCACTCTCAGAATGGAGAGTGTATTACACTCACCCACACATCAACGCTATATCAATGCCACACAAGCAAAAAATTTATTAAATATATATAAAATATATATACATATTATATATATATATATATATATATATATATATATATATATATTTTTAAATATATATATATATAATACTTTTAAATATTTTAAATAAACAAAATACATCCCACCCAATTTTTTATCTTCTTCAAACCACCCCTTCCCTCCCACCACATCTTTCTTTCTCTTGGCACCCCACATCCACCTCCACCCCTGCAGACACCCCCACCATCCCCACCACCCCCGTTCACCCCCACCCCTACAAATGCTCTTTTCCCCTTTCTTTGTCCACCCCCAGTCCACTCCTTCCTCCCCTTATCTTGTTCAAATCTTCCCCCACCTCTGTAAACTCCCCCACCCCATCCTCCCTCCGGTCCATCCTCTACCCCTGCAAACTCTCCTTCCAAACTGCCAAAGTGGAGCCATGTATATTGAAGCTTTTTATATTGATTATAAAATAGTTCCAAGAATTCATTTTTCGGTGAGTTCCAAAGCTACCCAAATGGCCATTTTCTCAATTTTCAGTCTTTACAAGATAATACAATTTTTTCCTCTAGTAATTATCATCAAGGCAAGATCTTAACCACTACTTCAATTCCTTTGAATTCCAACATGGAAATGACTAGATTTAGAAGAAGTCTGAATGAGAATATTAGAAGTTCAATTTCAATAAATGGAGAGGTGGGAGAGGATTCCTCAATGAATCTTTTAGCACATCGTTTCCCATCAGTTTTGAGTCAAAATCAGGTCTTTTCTCATAGGGAACCCTTTTAGTCCAACATTTTTCCTCTAATTAGAGATCCATTAAGCACATAATATTGAAAAAAATTAAAGAAGAGTGTTGGTGAAGAATGTAATTGAGGTTGTTAATGGAGGAATTTGAGTGTTGTTGTTGATGATGTTTTGGAGAAGAAAGAATAAAAAGGTGTCCATTTTTTTTAAAATTTCTATTATATTTTAAATATAATATTAGTGAAATTAATTTTTCTTTTTTACAAATATACGCACCTTTTTTTTCTTAAAAATGCCACGTCAGCATTAGGGGTGAAACTAATACACTTTAAAGATATTAAGGGGTAAATAAATGAAAGTTTAGTTTAAGTGCTAAAGTAAGTTGAGCGGATAAGTTCAGGTGGGAAATGATGTTTTTTCTCTTATCTGTTTGATAATTTCCAACAGATAAGTCATATGTTCTAACATATGGCACTATCTATTAGATAATGACTAACAGATACATTATCTGTGGCAACAGGTGGAACATCTATTTTAATAGATGCCCTTGATAATTTTAGATAGATGTGTCATCTGTTGCAACAGGTTAGTCCTCTATTATTCATATCAAGTCATTATTTAAAATATCTAAATTGATTTAACTAGAATATGGATTGATAGAGTCAACTATAATTTTAATTGAGTCAATATAATTTCATGTTGTTGGTATTGCGTTCATCCTGAACTGAGTCATCGACTGATCAATTTATGTTGAAATGATTCATATCAAGCCATTATTTAAAATATCTAAATTGATTTAACTCGAATTAGGGATGGGTTGATCGGGTCAACTATAATTTCAGTTGAGTCATTGTAATTGTATGTTGTTGGTATTGCGTTCGTCCTAACCTGAGTCGTCGACTAATCAATTTGAATTGAAATAATTCATATCTAGCCATTATTTGAAATATCTAAATTTATTTAGCTTGAATTAGGGATGGATTGATAGGGTCAACTATAATTTCAATTGAGTCATTATAATTATATGTTGGTGGTGATGCATTCATCCTGATCTAAGTTATCGATTGATCAATTTGACTTGAAATGATTCATATCAATCCATTATTTAGAATATCTAAATTTATTTAGCTAGAATTAGGGATGGGTTGGTAGGGTCAACTATAATTTCAATTAAGTCGTTGCAATTGCATGTTGTTTGTATTGCGTTTGTCCTGACCTGAGTCGTCGATTAATCAATTTGTGTTGAAACAATTCATATCAAGCCATTATTTGAAATATCTAAATTTATTTAGCTAGAATTAGGGATGGGTTGATAGGGTCAACTACAATTTTAATTGAGTCATTACAATTGCATGTTGTTGGTATTGTGTTTGTCCTGACCTGAGTCGTCGACTGATCAATTTGAGTTGATACATTTCATATTAAATTAGTATTTGAAATAATATCTAAATTGATTTAGCTAGAATTAGGGATGGGTTGATAGGGTCAATTACAATTTTAATTGAGTCATTGCAATTACATGATGTTAGAGTTGTGTTCGTCCTGACTTAAGTCGTGAACTGATCAAATTGAATTAAAAGAATTCATATTAAATTATTATTTAAAATATTATTAAATTCATTAATGTCCCAATTGAACTTATTATAATTTATAATGATGAAACAGTTAAAGTTTATCTCTTTTAAAAATTAATTAAGATCAATTTGTACCAAATTAATATTTTCAAAACTTGTCATTCTTTTCCAAAATACAAATTAACCCATACAAATCATCCATTTGCGGGAAAAATATTTCAGCATTTCAAATCTCGAGTTCTCATTTTTTTCTTTCTCTCTTAATACAAACAACAACTACTCAACATATTGATAAACCTTTCACAACAGATCAATTTTCTTTCTATTTTAGACCACATAGTTATTATTTTCGACTTCATTCTTGCTTGTATCCAGTTTTTTCTCTATCTTCGCATGTAAAAGAGTTTGATAAGAGTTTTATATTTGTTATTTTTAAAAAAATTAGGGTTTCTTTAGTTAATGATGAAAAAGAAGACTTTTAATTATATTATCATCGAGAAAGGGTTAACAATTTTAAGTTTTGATGCTAAGAACATAGGAAGAACCTGATAAAACCTTAATTTTTATTGCAGTATTCCATTGATTATCATGGTATTATTGGATGGTGTTGGTGGTGGTGGTGGTATTAGTGGTGATGGTGGTGCTCTTGGTGGTGGTGGTGGTATTGGTGGTGTTAGTGGTGATGTTGGTATTAGTGATGTTGGTAGTGGTGGTGGTGGTGGTGGTGCTAGTGGTATTGGTATTGGTATTGATAGTGTTGGTGGTATTGGCATTGGTGTCATTGGTGTAGTGTTGGTGGTAATGGTGGTATTGGTAGCATTGGTGTTGGTGTTGGTGGTAGTTTTGGTGGTGGTGTTGGTATTGGTGGCATTGGTGGTGGTTTTGTTGGTGGTGTTGGTGGTCCATCTATTGCAACAGGTGGAACATCTGTTGGGAGATATTAACATAGCTCTTCAAACAGATTCCCCATCTGTTGCAACAAATGTTTAGTTGTTGGCATAAAACAAACCAATAGCAAGACTAGACTATTTTGATCTCATCTATTAAGTTGTTCATTTGTTGCAACAGGTTATACATCTGTCGTAACATATGATTCATCTGTTCCAACTGATGAGTTATCTGATAGAATTTTTTTGTAATGTGGCGTATAAAAATTTATTAAAATTTGTCTTACCTTTTTTAAAAATTATGCAGACATAAATTGTAATGTATTGTTTGTTTTTATGTTGTTTGTAGTTAAAAGATGTCTCCCAAAAGATAAGAAACAGAAAATGGATCAACTTCTGACCACCTAACAAAAAAGGCTAGAGTACAGATGGATTCGGAGGAACTTCCTGAACAATCTCAGTAGGAAAAAGTAAAGCTGAGAAAAGTTATGAAAATGATGTTAAGGGAGGTGGACAAGGGTATGTAGAGACTAGTGAGGAAAATAAAAGTGAGGAGGAAGAAGGAGATAAACAAGAAGAGGAGGAAGTAGAAAGTGAGAAAGATGATGATGATCAACATGATGATAATGCATAACCAATGGGGCGTGATTTAAGACCGAAATCCTAGTATGATCCTATCAAAACTATTAGTATTAATAGGTTTCACATTGAGATGCTAATAGATAACCCTTCAAAACTAACTGGTAATTTTGTAGTTAAATCTCTATTGGGAAAACCTTTTGATGAATTTAGGAACACTATATAGAAGGAAAAACTAGAGGAATTTTTTAAGAAGAGTGGCTTTGGACACCTTCTTCATTTGCCTAAGGACAACAATACTTGTTTCCAAAAGAACATAGTATATGATCTTCTCAAGCACAGGATCAAATACATAGGGGATGATAAAGATTTGAAGGATGGGGGGAAAGATGGATGAAATCTAGATAAACTACTGTGGAATGCTGTTTTATTTTGGCATGAAAGAGTTTTTCATAGTGACAGGCTTGAGATACAATCGTCAAAAAGATCCTCTCATCAAGGAAACACTGCATAAAAAGTCCAAGGTAAGTAGGACAGCCAAACCACCACCATCAAATAAAGGCAAGGCATTGTCCAAGTGACCACCCACCAAAACCAACAAACGCAAGGAAAAAATAGATGAGTTGTTTGACATTGCTAGATGTGGATACAAAGCCACGACGTTGTTAGAACATCTCAAGGATAAGGCCATACCAAAGAAGTACAAGGAGCAATTGTGCTTAATTTGGTTTGCCCATTTCGTTATATAGGCAAGAGACGTCAACAAAGTCATAGAAAATGATTTGTTGGAGCTTGCTGAGAATTTAGAGAAGCTCAACAATTATCCCTGGGGATATGACAGCTACAAGTTAACTTTCAAATATTTATTGACAAAGTTATCCCCACAGACGATCTCCTTATACAGCTTTTCTTTGGTTTTTATGGTAAATTTAATCACTATTTATTTATACTTGTATTAGTTTATAATTATATTGAATAATTATTATGACATTTTTTTGTTTGCTTCCTGTTTATATTTTTTAGGCTTGGGCATTTGAAGTTATTCCTCTCCTCCGAAAGCAGGTCAAGGATTACCAGGATGAGGTTTCTCATCCAAAGATCCTTAGGTGGTTGGCTTCAAAGAGCAACACGAGAATTAAGGAGGTTGATAGCTTTAACCCTCCGAATGATGCAGTAAGTCTTTTTCAAGTAAAATAATTTGACTCAAAGAAATATATTGAAATAAATGATACATATGTTGCAACAGATTGGTAATCTATTGCAATTTATCTTAATAGATTACTCGTCTGGTGCAACAGATTAATAATTTATCGCGACAGATAAGTCATTTTTCACAACTAATTACCCATTTGTTGCTTTGGTTCTCTTAACCTGACTTAACAGATTACTCATCCGTTACAACTTATGCAATAGATGGATAATTTAATGCAACTGATGGTTAATTTGTTGCCACATATAAATCATCTATTGCACCAGAAAGATCATCTATTGCATAAGTTGTCTGTGTTAACATATTTCCCAACTGACTGCAAATTATTATTTGATGTAAATTTATCTATACTTTCTTTTAGATTGTGCATCCATAGATCGTACCCACTCAACAAGAGTTGGAGATGACTTTTTTTTATTACTCTAGGTCTTGTTGATATAATAGCAGACTCAACGATAGAGTTAATAAAAAGTAATTGGCTGGAGTAACAACCATTAGAAGAGAAGTTAAGTAAGGTTAGCCTAATGTTGAGGCTCTTCATGACCAATCTACTGCAACAGATTCGGGTGCTGCTTCTGGAGGCATTACTGGTGGAGTTTTTTATGTTGGTGGAAGCCATACTGATGTTGATACTATTGCTAGTCATGATGATGAGCATGTTGATTCTCAAGAAAATGTAAATATGTTTGAAATTATACCTTACACTGGTACCTCTCACCCTTACACCGGTCTCCCTCACCCTTATAATGGTTTCTCTCACCCCTATTCACCCTCATGTTCTCTTTGCAAATGCAAAGACTTCATGGAGAGAAAGGATAAAATCTTTGAAAGAATAGATGCTATCGCTAAAGCTATCGAGGAATTGAAATCCAAGAGAGGTGTTATACCATCCAAGAAAGTGAGAGAGCCATACACTCCTATAGTGGAGGTTAGGAAAAAGAAAAAAACAATTAGACATATACTCTCAAATATGAATCTAAAAAAATTGCAACTCCCCCTCCTCCAAAAGCTATTGAAGTTTAGGGACCGTTGAGAAAGGTAGACATATTCAAGAAACTTGATGCCAAATAGAAGGTTGTTCTGAGAAAGACCATAAATTCCAAGTAATGCGTAAAACCTTCACCATAAATACCTTCCCCCCCCAAGACTTCAAGAAGATGACAGATATGGGCCTGTGGTACGTGGACATGGTAAGTTTACTTTTCCTAACCTTTACTTCTAATATACTCCATGAAGAAGAAGCTACGCAATAGATGTGCCATTTGTTGCAACAACTGGGTATTCTAGTAAAACTATCGGTGGTTCTGTTGCCACAGATTACCTATTTATTGCATAAGTTGCGTTAGATGGGTAATATATTAACAAATTTAGAGAACCCTATGCAACAGATGGACCATCTATTGCATCTTTCCACTTTGTTTTTTTATTTTAAAATTACTACCCTATTTCAAAATTATCTTCTTATATCACAATATGTTGATGAAATTATCTGCCTCATGAGGGGAAGGAAATTAGTGTACTTAGAAGTTTATGATGCTGTCGATAGTATAATGGACCTCAACTTCTACAATAATTTCAAGGATAGGTACAATGAGCTCATTAAGCTAGAGTCAACTCCTGATGGCCCGGGATTTTATTCTTTAGTTTTTGGGTTCAAATGGGATGAAGATATGATTAATTATGTTAGAGGTAAGAGGTCATAGCTACACCACAAATAATGGACCAAGGAATAGAAGATTCTTGCAGTTATGAACATGGAGAAAAACATTTTCTGGCTGTTGAGATATTGCTCTAGGAGGGAATGATGAAGGTTTATGACTACAACTTGTCTGTCTTCATGGAGGCATATTTTTTACCAAGATGTAGCCATTGTTGGCATTGTTACCCAACTTTATAAGGCAGAGTAGACTGATGAATTATTTTCCAGTGAAAGTGTTGAAGCAAACATGGGATTTTAAAGGTAGAAACAAGTACAATGACCTTTCAAAAAATGAAACCAGTTCCGCATGCGGGTCGTACGTGCTTGTACAAATTGAATATTTACTAACTGGCAAAAAAATGTCCACCCTAACGACCTTTCTGTGTGACAACGCTGTGGCAAGGATGCAAGAGGTTTGGACTTATGGGGTACTAACTAAATGCTTGGAGTCTGTGTATAAAAAAGAAGATATAGAAACACAAACACCATGACAATTTTTTATATTTGATGAAATTTGAATTTCTTATCATGCAACAGATTGTCTATCAGTTGTAATAGATAGTCTATCTATTCTGACAGATAGTTTATCTATTGCAATAGGTTGGTAATCTGTTGCATTTTGCAGATATTTATATCTAAGTCTATTTGTTGCAACAGATAGGTCACCTATTGGAACAAACCAAAATAGTAGGAAGACCTATTTGATAATTTCTAATAATGACCTACACGTTGCAATATATGTCTAAATTTGTTTGATAATTTTCAACAGATATGTCATCTGTTGCAACAAATACATCATCTGTTGTAATACTTGAATCTAGTATTCCATTTCAATTAATAAGTTCAAATCTAAGGATGACATTGAAAAAATAAAATTAATTGAAGTCTTCAGAAATTACATGAAATAAATCAACAAATAATGAAATGTAAAAAATTGTTATGGGTATAGATGATCCACTCAACAAATAAATCAACATTATAAGATTTGATGCCAACAATTCCTAAGAAGATGTTATTAATTTGACAGTAAATATCTACTCAATATGGACAAGTTGTTCTTCATCCGGTGCTATGAAATTCATCTTTGGTCAACATGGATCTTTAATGTCGCTTGCGTACGATTTCTAGGCTTTCGCTTCTCCTTATTTTCATAAAAGAGTATAATATATTTTATGGAGTAATACATCATCAAGTCCATCATTTGGTACTTGTAATCCATCGTTCAAATACTCGTGTAAGCGGTAATAAAAAGACCACAATCCCTGTATTTGTAAAAATTAGATAATCCATATCTTCCAATTAATATAAGCATTGTGAAATTTATGAAATAAAACTAAATCATGATACTTGATTGATACTTATAGGCTACCAATGGGTTATTGAGAAATTCTTTCAACATATTCTACATCAAATGGATTGCCCATTTTATCGGTATGCTTCAATCGTCGACCAATCAATACAAACCTTTTGGTACAAAAAGCAAATTATATCAAGGTAAGTAGGAAATATTTTGGCCATCTATTGTATCTCAGATGACAGTCCAGAACGTCTTTTCTCCGACATCGAGTCGTAAACTCGGATGCACCTCTTTTTTAGAATGAAGACAGCCAACACCCAGTAGAATTCATCACCGTAATTGATTGGGACGTACACTTTGTCAACCAAATGCCAAGGTCAGCCAGATGGAATGCTAAAACATTTGATGATGTTGATTAAGCATTCCTCATTTTGAAAAACTTTTGGTTGTTGTTGACAATACCTATCGTAGGCATTATTGATGTAAACTTTGTACAAATAATTGCATGTCGTGTATCTGTATTGTTCTTGTGTTTACAACTTGGCCTTATTTCAGAGGTAGTAAAAATGATATCGATGTGCTGCACATATTATCAAACATTTTATATTACGTGACAATAAAATTAATCCACAAACACAGTTAAATAAAGTATTAATTGTAATATATGTGGCATTTAAACCTCATCATTCTAGCAAGTTTAGGGTTGCGACATCAAATAGAACCAATTCTTCATTCTGGGATGTGTAACAACAAAGTTGAACATATCATAACCAAGACCCGATTCATTCACTTTGTAGTGTTCGTCATTTTATTTTTAGCATGATTTATAATTGTTAATGTCATATTTTTACAACAAGAATTGTATAAATCAATATCTTTAAAAATAATTTATGTACCTGCCGACATGAAGCTTTAACAACCCATCAGAAATTCATTCTAAATAGTCATCAATCAACTTTGTTAGTTTTTTGGGAGCCTCATCCAAGATGTTGAACCCTTCAAACGGGTAATTCTTCCATTCTTCTGGACTGACAGGATTCACTTTTTCTTCATCTTTGGAAGCAATTGATGGATTATAAACTGTGATATTATGTTGTTCAGTGGTATCTTCTACTGTGACATCCACCTGAAAATCTAGAATTGTCAATGCTAATCACAAAAATACAAAAAAGGGAAAAAGGGATAACTCATCTATTTTACCAAATCAAACAGGACTTCCTCTTGTTTTAAATTGTACCAATAGATTACCTATCTGTTACAATAGATGGATCATCTGTTGGGACAAATTAAAATAAGAGAAAGACATTTATGATAATTTTTAATAGATGATCCATCTGTTGCAACATATGACTCATCTATTTGGACAGACTAAAACAGTAGAAAGTCTTGATTTAATTTGTCCCAACAGATTACCCATATGTTACAGCAATAGGTCATCTATTGGTACAAATTAAAATAATAGAAAGACATGTTTGATTTGCTAAAATAGACGAGACATATAGTGCAACAGATAATGCATCAGATGCAACAAGTTAGTCAACTATTGCAACAGATGCATATATCTGTTTGATAATTTTCAGCAGATGTATCATCTATTACAACAGATATGTAGTCTATTTGTTTATTGGAACAGATGATATTTATTCATCTTTTTTAGCTCATGCTGCTCTCTTGTGGACTTTGTACATTAATCAAAAGTGAAAGAAAAAGACAGAGGAGTTGCAATTTATTTTTTTGATGCTTGATGTTGCCTTAGAAATTTCTTTCCTCCTCCTCTTAGCCGCCTTAATCTCTAATGGAGTGTATGGATATGAAATTCTATTTGATGGAATGACACCCCTTTTAGATATTAATTCATTTAGAAAAGCAGTTAATCCACTAATAACATTAATCACCCATCATGTTTCACCTTGAAGTCTTGATATTTGCATGCAAAATATTTGCTAGAAGGGGAAAAATCTGCAAAACTAGTATGATCATAATCATAATGTTTTTTGTTTCAAAAACTGTAAGAGGATCATCATTAGCCCCAACAGTAGTACCACTACCACCAACAACAACTCCATGACCACTAACACCATCACCAACAACAATCCCACCCTCCAAATTTGTTGTTTTTCTTATGATGGTTGTTGCTCCAAACAATTCCTTTTTATTGTAGCAATGACCTTAGGGTCCGATAGAGTTCGCACAGACCATAAATTAAGAAAAATGACATATTCCACTCTCGATTGGTCGGAACAAGCCATGGATGCACAATCTAAAATAAATTAGTACATAGATTAGAATGATGATTAATAATTTTAAAAAAAAATCATTAATTAAAAAAACTTAATTAGAATTAGACTTACTGCTTCCTTAGGGGGGTTGAAGAGATTAAGAAATTTTGTATTTTCATCGATTTTAGCCGACAACCATCTCAGAATTCTTGAACATGAAACTTCTTCCTGGTAGTTCACTTGTTGTCTCAAATAAGGAATGACTTCAAATGCCCAAGCCTATAAAATAGCACCAATAAATCAAAGGTATTATTCAATAAAAAATAAATGAAACATAATAAAGGAAATATTTACCATGAAATCCCATGGAAAGACATATAAGTTGATTATCTTTGGCGTTAACGGAGTCAATAAATATTTGACAGTCATTTTGAAGCTTTCATACCCCAAGGATAGTTGTTAAATGCCTCAAGATCCTCAGAGAGCTTTATTAAACCAAGTGGTATGTTGTTGTTAACGTCTCTCGCCCAAAGAATATTATGTACAAACCAAATCAAGCACAATGATTGATTGTGCTTCTTTGAAAGTCTTTTACCTTTTAATGCTTCTATTAGATTTTAATTTTTGAAGCTTGAACCAACAAGAAACATCAAGTCATCACCATCACTTGACTTGACTTTGCCTTTTTTGGGTGTGCGGGGTGCTTTTTTGGGTTAGAATAGGTATTACTTGACAAGGAGAAGGAGGATAATATTTTAGTCCAGTAACTATGGCAAACTCCTTCCAATCAAAACAAACAGGCATGCCACAGTAATTTATCCACACCTCATATATCTTATCTTTATTTTCATACATAAACCTATGTTTGAGAAGATCATATACCATTTTCATTTGAAAATGAGCATTGTTGTCCTCCGGTAAATCAAGATATTGCCCAAAGAAGTTGTCCCTGCAATAAGCATCTGATTTTTGGTCTTTAATTATTTTTTTAAAGGCGTCAAAAGATTTTCTCATGACTGAATTAACCACAAAATCACCAGTTAAATCTGTGGCACCATCATACTGCATTCTCATCGGGTAACTATCAATGCTGAGACATTGATAAGATAGCATTTGGATTTGGATCATCAGGTATAAGGGCAATTAGCATTTGGATCATCTCTTTTGAGACATTCCTCATCCCCCTGTTCATTATCTATTGCTTCTGATTAAGATAGCACTTGTAAAGAAAGCTTATAGAGTGATGGATGTATCCTAGCTGCTTCACTTGTTCCTTTACTTGGACCTGATTTATTTCTTTTGTTTTGGGAGCCATATTATCTAAAAAATACCAGAAAAATAAAAAAGATTATAATTGATTGAAGTATCGTTAAAAAAAGGATAACAGTAAATCTATCATGTACAACACAGTAAAATAATAGTTCCAACAGATCACATATTTGTTGCAACATGTGCATTATTTGTTGCAATATTTAACAATCTGTTGCAATAGATGAGTAATTTGTTGTAAACAATAAAAACAGTTTCCATACTATTGTAATTTCTTTCAATAGATCACTCATCTGTTGAAACAAATGATTGGTCTGTACAATAGAACAACTGTCAATATTATTTAGATTTCTTCCAACAGAAGCATCATCTATTACAACAGGTGAATTATCTGTTGGGATAACTCAAAGTCTTGGACATGTCGTCTTGTTGGAATAGTTGATAGGATTTCATCAAACAGATTATTCATCTTTTGCATCAGATGATTTATCTGTTGCATCAGATGGTTCAGCTGTTGCTTCAGATGGTTCATCTGTTGCATCAAATGGTTCAGTTGTTGCATTAGATGGTTCATCTGTTGCATTGATGGTTCACCTATTGCAAAAAAAAAAACCAGTAGCAAGATTTTGTTCAATAGAACAACAGCAGTGTCACCAGTTATTATAAATACACCATTTTTATCAAGAACAACAACAAATCAACCCAGCAACACCAACACAACACAAACACCAAGAACATCAACAGTGACCAAAAACACCAAAATTGTTGTTTTATTTGTACAAACACAAGCAGGAAAAAACAAACTTCAAAAAACTTAACAGACATCAACAAATTGAATCAACAGTTCGACAACAAGAACTACAATAACAACAAAAAATTATATTTCACTTTGGAAAGAGAAGAGAAGAAATACTAGAAATGAGGTTTTTCTTCAGTCCCTATTTCAAATTTAAGCAGCAAATATTGAAATTGTTAACGAATACTAGAAGAAAAGTTGGTTCAAGTTCCTCTTTTTCTTAATAACTAAAAAGACCTAATGTTTTACCTGTGAAGGAAGAAAAGGGACGATAAAGAACTCAAAGCTGCAATCGTCGGAAGCAATTTTGTCACGTTGATTGACTGTTGAAAGTTGAAAAGGAACTCGAAGCCCAACTATTTTATCCTCGGGAGGTTGAAGTCGCCAAAGATTGAAGGGAGAAATTATCAAAACTATTGGTTGGGAGAAGTTTGAAAGACACAGTCGAAATTAAGAGAGGGGAGAGAAGAGAGAGGCGGTTGATTTGGAGATGAGAGGGGTATGGGTTGATTTGTATTTTTGAAAAGATTAGAAAGTTTTAAAAATATTAATCAAATCCAGAATTAACTTAATTAAGTTTTCTAATTATGTTTGACGCTTTAAGTTGGTCAATGTCACCAATCCTACATTCAAGACTTAAATGACACCTTTCCTTCAATTTTTTCACCTTCCACAACCACACTTTATAATATTACCATTTATAACTAATGTATTCCATTTACGTCTGTTGTATTCGCTTTTACTCAATAATTTGTATTCATATAAAACATAAATACATTCATCACATTTTATATTTTATATTTTATAATTTTCAAAAAATATGACAACATCGAATACATGCCATGGATGATGACGGAAACATCATGACCGCGCACTGTATTTTTATTTACCATCATTTTTTATTTTATTCTTTTCTCTTTTTTTTTTTATTTTTTTCCTATTTTCGTTTTCTTTCTTCTTTTTTGATTCTTTCTTTTATTTTTTGTATTTTTTTCATGTTTTTTCTTTTCTTCTTCTTTTCTTTAATATTTTTTTTTCCTTTTTTTGTTCTTTTTCTTTTTTTCTATCTTTATCTTCTATTTTTCTTTCTTTTTTTTTTGCTCTTTTCGTTCTCTTTTTCTTTGTTGTACCTTTTTTTTCTATCTTATATTTTTTATATTTTTGAAAAATATGGCTACTCAAGTAAAAGTCACGAATAATAACAAAAATACCACAATTGCTTATCATATTTGTATTCACATCATCATTTATATTTTTGTATTCGTTGATACTATTATATTTGCATTTTATAGTTCACGCTTGTTTTGTCTATATATTATAGTTCGCATTTGTATTTGTATTTTATAGTTTGCGCTTATATTTGTATGTTATAGTTCTTATTTGTATTTGTATTTTATAGTTTGCACTTATATTTATATGTTACAGCTCGCATTTGTATTTTATAGTCCTCACTTGTATTTGTATGTTATAGCTTGCATTTCTATTTTATAGTTCGCACTTGTATTTGTATATTATATTTCATATTTGTATTTATATTTTACAGTTCACACTTATATTTGTGTTTGCTAGTTCTCACCATCATTTATATCTTATACAATTCACACTTGTATTTTAAAGAATTATGTTGTATTTGTATTGTATAATTGACTGGACATGTATTTACATTTAGTGATTTCATTTTATTTGTATTTACTAATTATTGTTATCGATGCACTTTTATTTTTAAGAACTATTTTGTATTTATATTTGTATGATGACCACATATTGTATTTTTATTTATAATTTAATTTGTTTCATTTGTTTGTAATTGACAAGATCATTTGTATTTTTAAACAATTGTAAAAGAATTCTTTTCTTCTTCTATGAACACTTGTATTTATAAAATGATAAATTATACAAATACAAATGTCACATTTGTATCAAATGATACATGTTTATACAAATTGAACTATACGCATATAAAATGATACTTGCTTATATACAAATACAAATGATAAATTTGAAATACAAATACTAACGATACATTTACATTGAATGACACATTGCATGTTTATATATCTAAGATCCAAATAAATACAATTAATTCATATATTTTTGGTATACAAATGATAAACTGTATATATTCACGGTTAAATTATTCAACTATAAATAATAAATTTATTTAAAATATATAGTATGGTATAATAAATATAAAATATAAAAAAAATATAGAAAATATAAAATACAACAACAACAAAAAAGAGAGAAAATTTTTTTAAAAAAAAAGAAGGAGAAAAAATGAAAAGAAAAAATGGAAAAGAAAAAAGTGAAAAAAGAAAAGATAAAGAGAAAACAACAAAAAAGGAAAATAAAAATGAAGAAAAAACTGGAAAAAAAAAAGTAACAAAAAATAGAGAAAGATAGAAAATAAATGAGAGAGGCTATGAATTATAATTAGGAATAATTAATAGGCAAGAGGGGGCTATGAATTATAATTAATTGAAACTTAGGCTAAATAGGGTAATTTGGAGTCTATATTTGCTAAGCCATGTAGTTATCCCTAAATATAATAGTAAAAAGTTAAACAAAAAAATTTTTTAATAGTGAAGAATATGAAGAATATAACGATCAATAACAAAAAAAGGGGGAAAAGAAACTTAAAATTATATATCAATATAGGAGTATATATAAGAGAGGTTAATAAGATCGAGCTTTATTTCAATTCAACTATTTTAAAATTGAAATTTAATATCAAAATAAGTATTTACTTATTTGAATTCAGAGATGGATATATTAGGAAAAAATAGTTTGTAATATTATTATCACTAATCTACGTATAAAAAATAAAAATGTTGAAATAACAAAAAATTTAAACAATGAAAAACATGAAAATATAGTAAATGAAGCTAATGATCAATACCAAAAGAAGAGAAAGAAGCTTAACATTACCTATTCTTGTAGGAGTATATATAAGAGAGGTTAAGAAAATACAACCTCATTCCATCTCAAATTCATTTGAATTCAAATTTAAATATCATTTCAGTTATTATAAAAAGATTAGGTTGGTACTCTTTCTTGAGAAAATTGAAGGAAAGGTGTCTTTTTAAGTCTTGAGTGAAGGATTGGTGACATTGACCAACTTAAAGGATCAAACATAATTAGAAAACTTGATTAAGTTAATTGCAGACTCGATTAATATTTTTAAAACTTTCTAATCTTTTCAAAAATACAAATCAACTCATACCCTTCTCCTCAAAAAATACCATCTCTCCCCTCTCTCTCGACAATTTCTCTCAAACTTCTCCCAACCAACAGTTCTGCAAATTTCTCTCTTCAATCCTCGGCGATTTCAACCTCCAGCGACTTCAACCTATGGCAAAAAATAGTTGGGCTTCGAGTTCCATTCCAACTTTCAACCATCAATCGACGTGACAACACTGCTCTCCGATGACAACAACTTCGAGTTCTTCATAGCTCCTTTTCTTTTTTTTCACAGGTAAAAAATTAGGGCCTTTTAGTTATGAAGAAAAAGAGGAACTTGTTCCAACTTCTCTTCTAATATTGGTTCACAATTTTAATACTTGTTTCTTAAATTTGAAATGGGGACTGAAGAAAATCCTAATTTCTGGTATTTCTTCTCTTCTCTTTTTGGAGTGAAATATGATTTTTTTTTGTTATTGTAGTTCTTGTTGTCGGACTGTTGATTCAATTTGTTGGTGTCTGTTGAGTTTTTTAAAGTTTGATTTTTTTTATTTTTATTTGTACAATCAAAGCAACAATGTTGGTATTTTTGGTCACTATTGATGTTGTTGGTGTGTGTGCTATGTGTTTGTTAAGTTGGTGTTGCTGGGTTGATTTGTTGTTGTTCTTGGTAAAAATGGTGTATTTGATATTAAATGGTGATATTGTTGTTATTCTATTGAAAAAAAATCTTATTACTGGTTTTTTTCTGCAACAGATTTACCATCTGATACAACAAATATTCCATCTGGTGCAACTGATGAAGCATATGTTGGATGAAATCCTATCAACTATTCCAATAGGACAACATGTCCAAAAATTTGATTTCTTCCAATAGATCATTCATCTGTTATGATAGATCATCCTTCTGTTGGAAAAAATCTAAGTAATATTGACAGTTGATAACTACTCAAACAGATCACTCATAAGTTACAACAGATAATGATCTATTGCAGAAACCAGTCGTCTATTTCAACAGATGTGTGGTCTGCTAGAAGAAATCACAACAGTATTGAAACTGTTTTTATTATTTCCAATAAATTACTCATCCGTTGCAACAGGTTAGTTATATGTTACAACAGATAACCCACCTGTTGCAACAGATGTGTGATCCGTTGGAACTGTTATATTACTGTATTGTACATGTTAGATTTACTGTTGTCCTTTTTTTAAAGATGCATTAATTAATTATATTCTTTTTTATTTTTTATTTTTTTTAGATAATATGGCTCCCAAAATAAAAGAAACTGAATCAAGTCCAAGTGGTATGTTTATATTTGTACATAATATTCATTTATTTTTTTATTGAATAATGCTTTTGATTTATTGATGTTATTTTGTAGGCTTGGTCATTTGAAGTCATTCCTTATTTGAGACACAAGTGAACTACCAGGAAGAAGTTTTATGTCCAAGAATTTTGAGATGGTTGTTGGCCAAAGCTGATAAAAAAATTAAATTCTTGATCTCTTCACACCCCCCCCCCCGAAGAAAGCAATAAGTCTAATTCAAATTATATTTTTGTTTTAATTAATGATTTTTTAAATAATTTAATTATCATTCTAATATGTGTACTGATTTATTTTAGATTGTCCATTTGTGGCTTGTTCCGACCAATCGAGAGTTGAAGATGCTAATTTTTATTACTTTACGGTCTGTGCAAACTTTATCAGACCCTAAGGTCATTAATAGAATAAAAAAATTATTTGGAGCAACAACTATCATATGAAAAATAATTTTAGAGGGTGGGCTTGTTGTTAGTGATGGTGTTAGTGGTGATGAAGCTATTGGTGGTGGTAGTGGTGATGCTGTTACGGATAATGATGCTCCACTTGTGATTTTTGAAAAAACAAACCATTAAGACTATGATCATACTAGTTTTACAGATTTTTTCCCTCCTAGCGAATGTTCTGCATTCAAATGTGAAAACTGCAAGGCAAAACATGATGTAGTGATTAATGTTATTAATGCATTAACTTCTTCTGTAAAGAAATTGACATCTACGAGGGGTGTCATTCCATCAAAGAGGATTTCATATCCATACACTCCATTAGAGATTAAGGTGGCTAAGAGGAGAAGGAAAGAAATCTCCAAGGCATTATCAAGCATCGAAAAAAGTAAATTTCAACTCCTCTGTCTTTGTCTTGCACTTTTGATAAATGTACAAGGGCCATAGGAGAGCAACATGAGCTGAAGAAGATGAATATTTATCATCTATTCCAACAAATAAACAGACTCCATATCTGATTCAACAGATTACACATTTGCTGAAAATTATCAAACAAATATAGACATGTAATAGATGACTTATCTGTAACATCTGATGCATTATATGTTGCAAGATATGTCTCATTTGATGGAGAAAATTAAATAGGTACCAACTGTTTTAATTTGTCTCAACAGATGACCCATCTGTTAGGATAAATTACATCAAGACTTCCTTACTATTTAGGTTGTTCCAACAGATGAGTCATCTATTGGAATAGATGGGTCATTTGTTACAAACTGTTATACAGGTCTTCCTACTATTTTAATTTGTACCAACAGATGATGTATCTGCTGCAATAGATGGGTCATCTGTTGGGACAGATTAAATCAAGACTTCCTACTATTTTAGTTTGTCCAATTATCATACAGGTCTTCCTCCTATTTTAATTTGTCCCAACAGATGATCCATCTGCTGCAACAGATAGGTAATCTATTGGGACCATTTAAAATGGAAGAAGACCTATTTGATTTCCTCTAACAGATGAGTTATTTTTTTGATTTTTTTGGTATCTTTGTGATTAGTATTGCTAATTCTAGCCTTTCAGGTGGATGTCACAGTACAAGCTACTACTCAACAGCATAATATCACAGTTGATAATCCATCAACTACTTCCAAAGATAAAGGAAAAGTAAAGTCTGTCAGTCCGGAAGAACGAAAGAATTATCCATTTGAAGTGTTCAACATCTCGGATGAGGCTTCAAAAAAACTAACAAACTTGATCAACGACTATTTAGAATGAATTGTGAATGGGTTGTTAAAGCCTCATGCCAGCAGGTACATAAATTATTTTTAAAGATATTGATTTATACAATTTTTGTTGTAAAAACATGACATTAACACATAAATCATGCAGAAAATAAAATGACGAACACTACAGAGTGAACCAATTGGGTCTTGGTCTTGATATGTTCGACTTTGTTGTTGCACATCCCATAATGAAGAATTGGTTCTATTTGATGTCACATCCCCAAACTTGCTAGAATGATGAGGTTTAAATGCCATACATCTTACTATTAGTATTTTATTTAATAGTATCTATGTATTAATTTTATTGTCACATAATCCAAAAAATTTGATAATATGTGTAGCACATGATGTCATTTTATACTACCTACGAAAGAAGACAGAGTTGCAAACACAAGAACAATACATATACACGACAAATGATTATTTGTACAAAGTTTACATCAATAATGCTTATGATAGGTATTGTCAACAACAACCGAAAGCTTCTCAAAATGAGGAATGCTTAATAAAAATCATCAAAGGGTTTAGCATTCCAGCTAGCTTACCTTGGCATTTGGTCGATGAAGTGCACATCCCAATCAATTGTGGTGATGAATTCCATTAGGTGTTGGTTGTCGTCGTTCTAAAAGAGAGGCACATACGAGTTTACGACTCGATGTTGGGAAGAAGATGTTCTAGGACATTGTTTAAGATACAAAAGCTGGCCAAAATATATCCTACTTACTTTGAAATTGTGGCTTCTTGGATCAAAAAGTTCGTACTGATTAGTCGATGATTGAAGCATAACGGGATAAAATGGGTAATCATTTAATGTAGAATATACTGAAGGAATTATTCAACAACCCATTGGTATCCTGTAAGTATCATTCAAGTATCATGATTTAGTTTCATTTCATAAATTTCACAACGCTTACATTGATTGCAAGATATGATTATATGATTTTTACAAATGCAGGGATTGCGATCTTTTTGTTGTTGCTTATGCCGAGTATTTGACCAATGGATTACAAGTACTAAATAATGGACTTGATGCCAGATAACTCCATAAAAAATATGCTTCTCTTTTATGAAAATACAGAGAAGTGAAAGCTCAGAAATCGTACGCAAGCGACATTAAGATCCACGACGACCAAAGCTAAATTCCATAGCATCGAATGAAGAATAACTTGTTCATATTGAGTAGATATTTATAGCTTAAGTATATCAAAGTAATAACCTCTCCTTATGAATTGTTGGCATCAAAACTTAAATTGTTGATTTATTTGTTGAGTAGATCATTTGTATCCATAATAATTTTTTTCATTTTATTTATTTGTTAATTTATTTTATGTAATTTATGAAGGCTTCGGTTTATTTTATTTTGTCTATGAATTTTATTTTATCCTTAGATTTGAACTTATTAATTAAAATAGAATACTAGATTTAAATATTGAAATAAATAATGTATCTGTTGCAACAGACGACATATTTGTTGGAAATTATTAAATAGATTTAGACATATGTTGCAACATGTAGGTTATCTGTTGGAAATTATCAAACATGTCTTCCTACTTTTTGATTTATTCCAATAGATGACTTATCTATTGCAATGGATAAACGATATGTTGCAACAGATAGACTATCTTTTACAACAGATAGACTTAGATATAAACATCAAAAATAAAGCAACAAATGACTAACCCATTGCAACAAATAAACTATATGTCAGAATAGATAGACTATTTATTACAACAAATAGACAATTTGTTGCAATAGGTTGGTCATCTGTTGCATTATGCAAATGTCTATTTATCTATATAATGCACTTGTTGCAATATTTGAACTTAGTAATTAATGTTTGTACTAATTTATACCCAAATTTAAAAAACCAATTCAATTTTCATCAAACATAAAAAATTGTCACTATATGTAAAGTGACTTGAAATAAAAATTGTCATGGTGTTTGTGTTTCTACATCTTCCTTTTTTACATACACAGGCTCAAACAATTTAAGCATTACCCTATAAGCCTAGACCTCTTACATCCTTCCCACAGTGTTGTCGCATAGAAAGGTCATTGGGTTGGTCATTTCTGTATCGGTTAGCAAATATTTGATGTGTGCAAGTGCGTACGATCCATGTACGACACCGGTTTCATTATTTGGAAGGTACTTATCCTTGTTTCGACCTTCAGTTTACTCCGCCTCAACAAGTTGGGGAACAAGTCCAATAGTGGTTGCATCTTGGTAAAAAAATTAGCCTCGTCGAAGACCGGTATGTTGCAGTCATAAACCTTCATCATCCTTCCTCGAATTGTATCTCAAGAGACAAAAAATATTTTACGTCCATGTTCATGACTGCAAGAATTTTCATTGCCTTGATCCAGTCCTTGTTGTGTGGATATGGCCTCTTCTTTCTAACATATTTAATCATATCTTCATCTCATTCAGACCTAAAAACTAACGAATTATATCTCGGACCATTGGGAGTTGTCGCTAGCCAAATGAGTTCATCTACCTATTCTTTAAATTGTTGTAGAAGTTAAGGTCCATTATCCTATTGCAAGCATCATAAGCATTCGAGTACGCTAATTGCCTTCCCCTCATAAGGCAGAGAATTTCATCAACATACTGCGATTATGAAGTCATTTTTAAATAGGTTAGTAATTTTAAAAAAGATAAACCAAGTGGAAAGATACAATAGATGGTCCATCTGTTGCACAGGGTTCTCTGAATCTGTTCATACATTACCCATCTAATGCAACTTATGAAGCAAATAAGTAATCTGTTGCAATAGATGAACCACCAGTTCCACCAGAATGTCCGGTTGTTGCAACAAATGACACATCTATTGCGTAGATTCTTCTTCATAGAGTAGATTAGAAGGCAAGGTTAGGAAAAGTAAACTTACTGTGTCCACGTCTCACACTTCCATATATGTCATCTTCTTAAGTCTTGGGGGGAAAAGACATGTATGGTGAAAAAGTTTTGCATTTTTCTTAGAATTTATGCACTTTCTCAGAAGCCTTTTGTTTGGCGTCAAGTTCCACACATATGTTCACCTTCTTCAATGGTCCCTGAACTTCATAAACTTTTGGAAGAGGAGTTGAAATTTTTTTGGTTTTTTATTTGAGAGTATATGACTAATATATTTTTTTTGTCTTCCCTAGCCTCTACTGTAGGAGTGTATGGCTCTCTCACCTTCTTGGATGGTATGACACCCCTCTTGGATTTTAATTCCTCGACACCATTAGCAAGATCATCTATTTTTTGAAAGAGTTTATCATGTCTGTCCATGCACTCTGTGCATTTGCAATGAGAACATGAGAGTGAAGAGGGGTGAGAGGGACCACTGTAAGGGTGATAGTGACCAGTGTAAGGGGTGATTTCAAACATATTTATTTTTTCTTGAACATCAACATGCTCATCATCATGACTGAAAGCAGCATTAGCATGATCATGGCTTCCACCAACATCAACAACTCCTCCAGCAACACCCCAAAAGCAGCACCCAGATATGTTTCAGCAGGTTAGTCATGAAGATCCTCAACATGAGGCTGACCTTGTCTAACTGCTCTTCTTATGGTTATTGCTCCATCCAGTTCCTTCTTTATTAACTCCATCATTGGGTCTGCTATTGTATCAACAAAACCTAGAGTAATAAAAGAAGTCATCTCCAACTCTTGCTTAGTACGTATGATCCGTGGATGCACAACCTAAAAAAAGGGTAGACGCAATTAAATCAAATAATAATGAAAATAGTTGGGTAATATGTTAGAATACACAGCTTATGCAACAGATGATATTTATGTTGCAATAGCAGATTTATATGTGGCAACAGATGGTTCATCTGTTGCATCAAATTTTCCATCTTTTGCATAAGTTGTAGTATATGGGTAATTTGTTCAGTCAAATTCAGAGACCAAAGAAACAAATGGGTAATCTGTTGTGAAAAATGACTCATCTATCGTAATAGATTACCAATCTGTTCACCAAATGGGTAATCTATTAAAATAAATTGCAATAGATGATCCATCTGTGGCAACATATTAATCATCTATTTCAATATCTTTCTTTGAGTCAAATTATTTTACTTTACTTAAAAGAAGACCTATTGCATCATCCAGAGGGTTAAAGAGATCATCATCTTTAATTCTTGTGTTGCTCTTTATAGCCAACCATTTAAGGATTCTTGGATGAGAAACCTCATATAAGTAATCCTTGATCTTCTTTCGGGGGGGAGGAATGACTTCAAATGCCCAAGCCTAAAAAGTGTAAATAGGAAGTAAACAAAAAAGAGTCATAAAAATTATTCAATATAAACTAATGCAAGAGTAAACAAATAGTGATTAAGTTTACCATGAAATCCCAGGGAAAGTCATATAAGGTGATCATCTTTGGGGATAGTGTAACGCCCCGAGAGTGCACCCTAGGTGTCACACGGTGTTTACGAACTCAAAGGACCACAAGCTAACCCATGACTGGTATCTGCTGTGAGCACTAAATATAATACTGGAATATATATATGCAAAAGAAATCTAAAAATGCCATAAGGTTCTCAAAATACTAAAATAATAACTAAGTATAAATGATAATAACATCTAAAAATTGAATAACTGACTATGCTAGTCTGAAAGCCTCTAACTATCTGAATATGAAGTTGGTGGGACAAACCCCTAGCTAACTCCGACTGAAATAACTACAGAACTACTAGAATACTGAAATAGATAAAATCTATCCTCAAAATATGAGGACTCACAACTATATCTGATTCTGATAGTCGGAGATGCTAAGTACGGCCAGGAACCTAAGCATCCAAAACTATGACATGAGACATCATAGCGCAAAAGAAAGTATGCGATCATTACGTGGAATGTACTGGTATGCTAAGTGAGGTAAGGCTAATATACATAGGTTCATATGCATGAGAAGATAACTGACTGAATGAACATCATGAAGTAACTGGATCGGAGTACATGTAAAACTGTAACTACTAAACATAATGAACATACAACACTGCATATATAGGTATACATTGTGTATCTGAGATTATACTGAAATTGAGTAATGAATTCTGATAGTTGAGTAACTGATAATTGATAGCCATGGTTCTATAGAACTGACTGAGTTCTTCACTGAATACTGAGACTGAAATTGTAACTGTGGCAGTGCTCATCTAACTGACATACCCTTAGATAGATTGATTTGGGTTCCAACCTGTGACCCCAGTTAGAAGGGTGTTAGCACCTTGCCACGAGATACGAACAATGTTGTGTCAACCCTAATATGGAAGGAAGACTCATGAAATAAATATATATATATGATTGCATCAACCCTAGTCTGGAAGGAGAACGACTTACCCTAAGCTGTCTATGTAGTTTTTTAACTCAAGGATTGCTACTAAGGGTCAAACCCTAACTGGCAGTAATGCCCCCATCCCTAGGTTCGCTCGATACTGAATCTTACTCTCAACTGAAAGACACTGATCACTAGATTGTACTAAACTTGATTGAACTGACCCTGATCGTGTTGTTGACTGAACCATACTGAGTTCACTGAGTTCTGTTAACTGACTGAGTACTACTGTTCTTGACCTTTACTGAGACGATTTTATAACTACTGCAACTAAGTAAACGGCTAGATTTCGGGTAACAAATACCCCCAGGACTCGATAGCATAATTGATATACTCATATCACAACTTTAGCAACACAACAATAGGTTACTATGCATAATTTACTCATATAGACATTTTATCAAACACTTGGGGAACATGATTGCTATACTTGAGAACTAACCACATAGGGTATCATAACTACAACATATAACTTGCAAATTCAAGGATTTTGACATGAGAGATTCATAATTCAACGCACATGCTAACTTAATCTCATGGAATTCATAAAAGATCTTATCTTGAAACCCATACAACAACACAAACATAAGTATAAATCAATTCATAACATAGGAATCATAATTCAAGTTTTAAAAAGTGTTCTTGAAATCTAAGGATGGAAGGAGACCTAAGGATGAACACCTAACATACCTTGATTGTTGAATTCATAGGAGTTATTGGTGAATTCTTGAGACTTGGACTTGAATTTGATGAACCTAGGGTTTTGTTCTTGAGAGGTTTTGTGAAGAATGAATGTATATTTTTCCCTTTTGGAAGCTTAATTTCGTGTTTTGGCTAAATTAAGTGAGGCAAAAAAGACCTAATTACCCTTGGAAAGTCATAATTAAATGAGCAAAATGTGCCCAGTGACACGGAAAGCATTGTACCGCATCGATGGTGTCAACGCGATTGCCGATGCACCGCGTCGATGCTGTCGATGCGATAGACAACGCGACGCATTGAGATTACGTTGGCTTGCTGTTTGGGTCATCCAAACGTGACTCAAACAATGATCAAAAATTCTGAAACTCACCCAAGGAGACCTATTGACACCCCTGATCATGAATCAACTTAAAAATTAATATTTTAAGGATCGAAAATAAGATCATCAAATTATGAAGGCTAAAAAAAATTCTAAGTCTTAACACTTAGCTAAATTTTTCTAATTCTGGGACCCCTTATTACAAGATATATGGGGCTGAATTGAACTAGAACTTTTACGGGGTCTTACAATATCTGCTCCTTGAGAACATTTTCCTCGAATGAGAGTAACTGAACTGAGAGGAGATAAGGAAATGTACTTACTCTGACATGCATAACTGAAGCATGACTGAATTCTGGAGACATGACACATGACTAAACTATTTCATGAATGCATGAATGTTATGAGAATGTTATGCAGCTATAACTAAGCATGGAATATAGTAAATCTAAAAAAGGTTGTTACCTTAGGCCGAGTCTGAGTTTGCGGAGAAGAGGTAAGGATACTTGGTTTGCATGTCTGCGTATGCTTCCCAAGTAGCTCCATCAACGGACTGATTTCGCCAAAGAACTTTAACCAAAGGAACTTCTTTGTTTCTTACTCTACGAATCTAATGATCAAGGATTTCGACTGAGACTTCCTCATAAGAGAGACTGTTCTGAACATCTACACTCTCTATAGGGACTACAACTGTTTGGTCACCAATGCACTTTCTTAGCAAGGAGATGTGAAACACTGGGTGCACTGATGCTAAGTCTGCAGGAAACTCAAGTTCATAGTATACCTTTTCAAAATAACTCAGAATCCTATAAGAACCAACATATCGGGGAGTAAGCTTTCCCTTCTTACCAAATCTCTTCACCCCCTTCATGGGAGAGATTTTCAAATACACATAATCACCAATCTCAAATTCAAGATCTTTTCTTTTCATATCTGCATAAGATTTCTATCAGCTCTGGGTTGTCATAAGTCTCTCCCTGATCAACTGTACTTTCTCTAAGGCATCAAACACCAAGTTAGGGCCCACTACCATAGCCTCACCTACCTCTAACCAACCAATGGGAGATCTACATCTTCTCACATAAAGAGCCTCAAATGGATCCCTCTGGATACTGGAATGATAGTTGTTATTATACGCAAACTCAATCAAAGGTAAGTGGTCATCCCAATCACCCTTAAAGTCCACGACACATGCTCTCAACATATCTTCTAAATTTTGAATGGTCTTGTCTGCCTGACCATCTGTATAAGGGTTAAAGGTTGTACTGAGGTGGACTTGGGTAACAAGACCCTTTTGGAAGGCTTTCCAAATGTGAGAGGTGAACTGTGTACCTCTATCTGAAATGATGGACAATGGTACACCATGTAACCTAACCAACTCTCTGATATAGATCCTGGCATAGTCCTCGGCTTAATAGGAAGTATGGACCGATAAAATATGGGATGACTTGGTTATCCTGTCCACAATGACCCAAATCGAAGCATGCTGGCGATGAGTACGAGGCAAACCTATCACAAAATCCATGTTCACTTCCTCCCACATCCAAGTGGGAATACTGAACTCCTGCATAGACCCACTAGGCTTTTGATGTTCAATCTTAACCTACTGACACGTGGAACACTTAGCTATAAACTCTACAATATACCTTTTCATCCCACTCTACCAATAGATCTCCCGCAAATGGCAGTACATCTTAGTGGCCCGTGGATGAATGAAGTAACGCGTGCTATGAACTTTTGCAAGAATTTTCTGTCTCACGCCATCCACACCTGGCACACATAGCCTACCCTAGCAACGCAACACACCATCTCCCCCTTGGAAGAAAACCTCTACTTTTTGGTCTCTGATTGACTATTTTAGCTTAACTAAACTGGGATCTTTGTCCTGCTTTTCTTTTACTTTGAAAACCAAAGATGATTCTGAACTCTTCTGCACCCAAAACTTCCCTCATCCCAATCAACCAAACGGACACCTAGTCTGTCAAGCTGATGAACTTCCTAAACTAGCTTCTTCTCACCACTTTCAATGTGAGCGACACTACCCATGGACAACCTACTGATGGCATTTTCCACTACATTAGCCTTGTCTGAATGATACAGAACACTCATGTTATAGTCTTTCAACAACTCTAACCACCTTTTCTAATACAAGTTCGAGTCTTTCTGCAAAAACACATATTGCAGGCTTTTGTGGTCTATGAATACATCAACATGAACCCTATATAAATAGTGCCTCCAAATCATTAAGGCAAACACAATAGCTGCTAATTCAAGATCATGGGTGGGATAGCTCTTTTCATGGGGATTAAGTTGTCTAGATACATAGGCCACAACCTTACCCCTTTGGATCAAAACACACCCCAAGCCAACTCTAGAAGCATCAAAATACACAATAAATCTATCTGAACCGTCGGGAAAAGTCAAAACTGAGGTTGTAGTGAGTCGAGTCTTCAACTCTAGAAAACTCTTCTCACAAGAATCTGAACACTGGAACTTGACTTTCTTCTGAGTCAATCTGGACATGGGGGATGCAATAGATGAAAACCCTTCACCAAACCATCGATAATATCCATTCAACCCCAAGAAACTCCTGATATTTGATGGAGAGATAAGTCTAGGATAGTTTCTCACTGCTTCAGTCTTTTAAAGATCAACGCTAATGCTGTCACCGAAAACTATGTGACCAAGAAAAGCTACTGACCTTAGCCAAAATTCGCATTTACTGAATTTGACGGATAACTGATGGGCTCTGAGAGTCTATAACACTATTTTGAAATGGTCTCCATGATCATGTTCATTGCGGGAGTAGACAAGAATGTCATCGATGAGGACTATGACAAACATATCCAAGTACTGCTTGAACACACGGTTCATTAAGTCCATGAAAGTTGTTGGGGCATAGGTAAGACCAAACGACATGAATAGAAACTCGAAGTGATCATACCGGGTTCTGAAAGCTATTTTTAGAGTGTCATATTCCCTGACTCTGAGTTGATGATAGTTGGATCTTAGGTCTATGTTAGAAAAGTAACTGGCACCCTGAAGTTCATCAAATAATTCATTGATTCTAGGAAGTGGGTACTTATTCTTAACTGTGACTTTGTTCAACTGATGGTAATATATACACATTCTAAGAGAACCGTCTTTATTTTGCACGAATAGAACTGATGCACCCTAAGAAGATACATTGGGCCTGATGAACCCTTTTTCTAAGAGGTCCTTCAATTTTTCTTTCAACTCTTTAAGTTTAGCTGGAGTCATTCTGTATGGTGGAATAGAGATGGGCTGAGTATCAGGAAGAAGGTCTATTCCAAAGTCAATTTCCCTTTTAGAAGGAACTCTGGGAAAATATTTAGGAAACACATCTAGGAATTCACTTGCGACTGGAACTGACTCAAGATTAGGAGTCTTGGAACTAGAGTCTTTGACTCGCACCAAATGATAGACACACCCCTTAGATATCATTTTTATCATTCTAAGGTTTGAAACAAGCTGACCTTTAAGCGTTGTGGTACTATACCCCTCCATTCTAGGACAGGTTTATTTGGGAACTAAAAATAGACAACTCTATTTCTACAATCAACTAAAGCATAGCATGAATGGAGCCAATCCATGCCGAGAATGACATCAAAATACATCATCTTTAACTCTATAAGGTCTGCTGAAGTAACTTTCTGAGACACCATACCGGACAGTTCCTGTATACCCGTCGGGCTATGATAGATTTACCCACTGAGGTAGAGACTGAGAAGGGTTCTTCTAAGATATTGGGACTGACTTTGAAGTTGACATCTATATAAGGACTTACAAAGGAAAAATAAGCTCTTGGATCTAGCAAAGCATAAACATATAAATGGTAAACTTGTAACATACCAGTGACTATATCAGGAGAACTTTTTTTATCCTGTCCGGACTGGAGTGCATAGAGCCTGTATTGGTGTTGCCCACTGACGGCACTGGAAGTGGCACCTGCTGAGATGGATGACCGTACTGAACTGGAGGACGATTATACTGACTCTGTGAACCCACCTGAGGATATTCTCTGATTTGATGACCTAGCATACCACACCCGAACCACACATCGTTGCCAGCCATGCAGAGACCCTGATAATTTCTGCCACACTTCTGACAAAGAGGATTTGTTTGGGCACTATTCACACTACCCTGAGATTTAGAGCCTCGCGCCCTATCCTTATTACCATTTTTGAATTTAGGCATCGGAGCACTGGCTGAGGATGGAGATGGGACTAAAGATTTTGGGAAGAACTGAGGACGGTTTCCACATTCTGACTTAGGCTGAGCAAAACTAAAGCTACATGTTCTAGCCCTATTGTTCTCTATATCTTTCTCTTTAGTCTTTTGTTCCTTAATCTGTTAAGCACTGACCATCAACCTAGCCAAGCCTATCTTCTTAATCAGCATTGCAGTCCTACACTCCTTAACCACACTGCCAGACACACCAGACAAGAACTTGCTCATATTAGACTTGCTATCAGCTACCATATGAGGATCATACCTGGCCAACTGAGTAAACTTGAGGGAATACTTTTTCACACTCATGTTTCCCTACTTCAGATTGATAAATTCTAACACCTTAGCCTCCACTAAATCCAACGAAAAGGACCTATCTAAAAAGGCAGTAGAAAATTTCTCCCATTCTATAGGCCCTGTATCTGCGCCTCTATCTACCTTTCACTGCTTAAAACATATATGAGCCACATCCTGCAACTGATAGGAAGCTAACTCAGCACTCTCACTAGCGGTTACCCCTTTAATATTTGTTACCTTCTGCACTATGTTAAGGAATTTGTATGGGTTCTTTTCAGACTTAGACCCTAAAAATAAAGGAGGGTTCATTCAGGTGAAGTCCCGAATTCTAGATACAACAGTATTGGCCACATGGTTGGCCTGAACAGCAGTTTGTCAAATATTTTGAGCTGCCACAGAATGGGTTAGAGTGTGAAAGCTGCTCTAAATTCTACGTGAGAAACATGCTTATTCAGGGGATCTTCCTAAACGGGCGGAGGTGCTGGATGGTTCCAAGTCCTTCCGTTGGTCTTTCTGGGAGGCATGTTCTGTAAAAAGAAGGAAAAGTTGGATTGGATAGAGAGTTTAACTTAAGCTCATGCCTACTCGCATGATATGAACACTGAAAGAAGGGAACTTTTTCCTAAAAATGCCTTATAGCCTCTTGTCCATAAGTGTGGCGTACTACACACCCATGCACAAGACTTGACTTGACACAACTTTCAAACTCCCTAGGACTCTTTAGAACCTTAGGCTCTAATACCAAGTTTGTAATGCCTTGAGAGTACACCCTGGGTGTCACACGGTACTTTCGACCCTAAAGGACCATAATCTAACCCATGACTGGTACCTGCTGTGAGCACTAAATATAATACTGGAATATATATGCGCAAGAAATCTAAAAATTCCATAAGGTTCTTAAAATACTGAAATAATAACTGAATATAACTAATAATAACATTTGAATAACTGACTATGCTAGTCTGAAAGACTCTAACTGTCTGGATATGGAGTTGATAGGACAAACCCCGAACTAACTCTGATTGAAATAACTACTGAACTGCTGGAATACAGAAATAGATAAACTCTGTCTGCAAAATATGAGGACTCATCACTATATCTATTACTGATAGCCTGAGCTGCTAAGTACGGTCAGGAATCTGAGTGTCCAAGCCTATGATATGAGACATCATAATGCAAAAGAAAGTATGTGATCAGTATGTGGAATGTACTGGTATGCTAAGTGAGGTAAGGCTAATATACGTGGGTTCATATGCATGAGATGATAACTGACTGAATAAACATCATGAATTAACTGGATTAGAGTACATGTAAAACTGTAACTACTAAACATACTGAACATGTAACACTGCGCATATAGGTATACATCGTGTATTTGAATTATACTAAAACTGAGTATTGAATTCTGATGGTTGAGTAACTAATAACTGATAGCCATGGTTCTGTAGAACTGAATGAGTTCTTCACTGAATACTGAGACTGAAACTGTAACTATAGGAGTGTTTATCTAACCGACATACCTTTATATAAACTTATTTAGGGTCCAACCTGTGACCCTAGTTGGAAGGGTGTTAGCACCTTTCCACGAGATACTAACAATGCTATGTCAACCCTAATCTGGAAGGAAGACTTATGAAATATATATATGATTGCATCAACCTTAGTCTGGTAGGAGGAAGACTTACCCTACGCTGGCTTTGTAGTTTTTAACTCAAGGATTGCTACTAAGGGTCAAACCCTAACTGGCAGGAATGCCCCCATCCGTAGGTTCGCTCGGTGTTGAATCCTACTTTCAACTGAAAGACACTGATCAATAGATTATACTAAGCTTGACTGAACTGACCCTGATCGTGTTGACTGACTAAACTAGACTGAGTTCTGTTAACTGACTAAGTATCACTGTTCTTGACCTTTACTGGGACGATTCTATAACTACTGCAACTAAGTAAAATGGCTAGATTTTGGGTAATAAATACCCCCAGGAATCGATAGCATAATTGATAAACTTATATCATAACTTTAGTAGCACAACAATAGGTTACCATGCATAATTTACTCATATGAACATTTTATCAAACACTTGGGGAGCATGATTACTATACATGAGAACTAACTACATAGGGTATCACAACTACAACATATAACTTGCAAATTCAACGATTTTGACATGAGAGATTCATAATTCAATGCACATGCTAACTTAATCTCATTGAATTCATAAAAGATCTTAGCTTGAAACCCATACAACAACACAAACATAAGCATAATTCAATTCATAACATGGGAATCATAATTCAAGTTTTAAAAAGCATTCTTGAACTCTAATGGTGGAAGGAGACCCAAGGATGAACACCTAACATACCTTGATTTTTGAATTCATGGGAATTTTTGATGAATTCTTGAGACTTAGACTTGAATTTAATGAGCTTAGGGTTTTGTTCTTGAGAGGTTTTGTGAAGAATGAATGTATTTTGCCCTTTTGAAAGCTTAATTTCGTGTTTTAGCTGAATTGGGTGAGGGGAAAGGGCCTAATTGCCCTTGGAAAGTCGTAATTAAATTAGAAAAATATGACAGTGATGCGGCAGTTGATGCGCCACATCGATGTTGTCGAGTCGATTGTCGACGCACCACTCGATGTTGTCGATGCGATAACCAATGCGATGTGTCGAGATCCATTGTCTTTTTGTTTTGGTCATCCAAAAGTGACTCAAATAATGTTTGAAAATTTTAAAACTCACCCAAGATGACCTATTGACACCCCTGATCATGAATCAACTTAAAAACTGACATTCTAAGGTCGTAAGGATCGAAAATAAGATCATCCAATTACGAAGGCTAAAAAATAATTCTAAGTCTTAACACTTAGCTGAATTTTTTTATATCTGGGACCCCTTATTACAAGCTATATGAGGCTAAATTGAACTAAAACTTTCACGAGGTCTTACAGATAGCTTTGTCAATATATATTTGACATCAACTTGTAGTTGTCATATCCCCAGGGATAATTGTTAAATTTCGCAAAATCCTCTGCAAGCTCTAACAAATCATCTTCTATGACTTTGTAGACGTCTCTTACCAATATAACAGAATGGGAAAATCAAACTAAGCACAATTGCTCCTTGTACTTCTTTGGTATGGCTTTATCCTTAAGATCTTCTAACAACATTGTAGCTTTGTAGCCACGTCTAGCAATGTCCAACAACCCATCTTTTTTTTCCTTGCATTTGTTGGTTTTGGTGGGTGGTCATTTGGACAATGTCTTGCATTTATTTGATGGTGGTGGTTTGGATGTCCTGCTTGCCTTGGAATTTTTTACGGGTGTTTCCTTGATGAGGGGGTTTTTTACCATAGTAGTTGATCCAGATTTCATCCATCTTTTGGCACCCCTCCTTCAAATATTTTTCATCCCCCACGTACTTGATCGTGCTCTTGAGAAGACCATATGTCATGCTCATTTGGAAACTCAGGCAGCTTAAGAAAGTGTCCAAAGCAACTCTTCTTAAAAAATTCCTCTAACCTTTCCTTCTTCATAGTATTCCTAAATTCATTAGAAGGTTTCTCCAACTGAGATTTAACTACAAAATCACCAGATAGTTCTGCAGGTTTATCTATCGACATCTCAACTTGAAACTTGTCAAGACTAATAGTTTTGACAGGATCATACTGGGATTTCGATCTTAATTCACATCCCATTGTTGATGTATTATCATCATGTTGATCATCATCATTTTTTTCACTTTCTACTTCGTCATCTTCTTGTTTATCTTCTTCTTCTTCCTCCTCACTTTTATTTTCCTCACCACCCTCTACAGACCCTTCTCTACCTACCTCAACATCATTTTCATAACTTTTCTCAACTTCACTTTTCCTTGACTGAGATTGTTTAGGAAGCTCCTGTGAATTCATCTGTACTCTAGCCTTTTTTGTTAGGTGGTCAGAAGTTGATCCACTTTTAGTTTCTTTTATTTAGGGAGACATCTTTTACCCACAAACATGATAAAAACAAAAATATATAACAATTGATGTCTGCATATTTTTAAAAAAAGGTAAGAAGGGTTTTAATAAATTTTTATACGTCACTTACAAAAAATATTCCAACAGATAACCCATCATTTGAAATGGTTACAACAGATGCACCATCTATTTCAACAGATGAACAACCTGTTGGACTAGATCAAAACAGTCTTGCTAGTGGTTAGTTTTATGCCAACGGCTGAAATATTTGTTGCAACAGATGGGGAATCTGTTTGAAGACCTATTTTAAAATTTCCCAATAGATGTTCCACCTGTTGTAACAAATGGACCACCAACACCAATACCAACGACAACACCACCACCAACATCAATACCAACACCACCAATACCAATACCAACACCAACCCAACACCAATACAAAAACCAACACCAATACCAATATCAACACCAACACCCCCAATACAAACACCACCAATACCAATACAACCAACACCACCAATACCAACACCACCAATGCCAACACCAATACCAACGACAACACCACCACCAACATCAATACCAACACCACCAATACCAACACCAACCCAACACCAATACAAAAACCAACACCAATACCAATACCAACACCAACACCCCCAATACAAACACCACCAATACCAATACAACCAACACCACCAATACCAACACCACCAATGCCAACACCAATACCACCAATACCAACACCATCAATACTAACATCACCACCAACACCACCAATACCAACACCAACACCACAAATACCAACACCACCAATACCAACACCACCAATACCAACACCACCAACACCAACATCAACACCAATACCAATGCCACCAACACTAACACTACCACCAATACCAATACGAATGCCATCAACACCACCACCAACACCAATACGAATGCTATCAACATTACCACCAATACCAATACCAATGACACCACCAACACCAACACTAACACCAACACCAACACCACCATCAACACTACCACCAAGACCACCACCAACATCACCACTAATACCAATACCAACACTAACACCACCAGTAATACCAACACAATCACTAACACCACCAATACCAACACTACCACCAATACAAGTACCACCACTAATACCCACTAACACCAACTCCAAGACCACCAACACCAACCATATGAACACCACCAATAGCTACCAATAACACCACAAACATCATCCAACAATACCACGACATTCAACAGAGTGTTATGATAAAAAAAAATAGGGTTTTCTCAGGTTCTTCCTATATTTTTAGTATCAAAACTCAAAATTGTTAATCCAGTCTCGAAGATAATACAACTAAAAGTCTTATTTTTACCATTAACTAAAAAGGCCTAATTTTTAGGGAAAAAAACAAATGTAGAACTCTTCTCGAACTATGTTACCAATGAAGGGAGAGAAAAAAATGAATACAAGCAAGAAGAAAGTCGAAAATAACAACTATGTGGTCAAAAATGGGAAGAAAATTGATCTATTATGAAGGGTTGAGCAATATGTTTAGTAGTTATTGTTTGTATTGTAAAGAGAGAAAAAAAATAAAGAGAACTCAAGATTTAAAATGATGAAATATTTTTTCTGCAAATGGATGATTTGTGTGAGTTGATTTGTATTTTAAAAAAGAATGACAAGTTTTAAAAATGTTAATTTGGTCCGAATTGGTCTTAATTAATTTTTTAAAATAGATAAACGTTAATTATTTCCTAATAAATTGTATTAATTTCACTAAAATTAGTTTTCAATTATTAAGTTTAATTGAAACATTAATGAATTTAATATTAACTTAATAGTAATTTAATATGAATCATTTCAACTCAAATTGATCAATTGATGACTCCGATCAGGATAAATGCAATGCCAACATCATTCAATTGCAATGACTCAATTGATTATAGTTGTACCTCTGAACTCATCCCTAATTCTAGATAAACCAATTTAGATATTTCAAACAATGGCTTGATTTGAATCATTTTAACTTAATCAATTGATGACTTCGGTCAGGACAAACGCAATACCAATATCATGAAATTTCAGCAACTCAATTGATATTGTAGTTGAACCTATGAACTCATCCCTAATTCTAGATAAATTAGTTTACGTATTTCAAACAATGGCTTGATTTGAATTATTTCAACTCAAATTGATAAATTGATGACTCAGGTCATGATGAACGCAAAACCAACATCATGCAATTGCAGTGACTCAATTGAAATTGTAGTTGAACCTATGAACGCATCCCTAATTCTAGCTAAATCAATTTACATATTTCAAACAATGGCTTGATTTGAATCGTTTCAACTCAAATGGATCAATTGATGACTCCAGTCAAGACGAGTGTAATACCGACATCATACAATTGCAATGACCCAATTGAAATTATAGTTGAACTTATGAATTCATTCATAATTCTAGAAAAATAAATTTAGATATTTCAAACAATGGCTTGATTTGAATTGTTTTAACTCAAATTGTTCAATTGATGGCTCAGGTTAGGACGAATGAAATACCAACATCATGAAATTGCAATGACTCAATTGAAATTGTAGTTGTACCTATTAACTCATCCCTAATTCTATCTAAATCAATTTAGATATTTTAAATCATGGTTTGATTTGAATCGTTTCAACTTAAATTGATCAATTAATGACTCTGGTCAGGACGAACACAATACCAACATCATGCAATTACAAAGACTCAATTAAAATTGTATTTGAACCTATGAACTCATCCATAATTCTAGCTAAATCAATTTAAATATTTCAAATAAAGGGTTGATTTGAATTATTTCAACTCAAATTGATCAATTGATGACTCTGATCAGGATGAACGCAATACCAATATCATGCAATTTCAACAACTCAATTAAAATTGTAGTTGCATTTATATACTCATCCCTAATTTTAGCTAAATCAATGTAGGTATTTCAAACAATGGATTGATTTGAATCGTTTCAACTTAAATTGATCAATTGATGACTCCGGTCAAGACGAACGCAATACCAACATAATGCAATTAGAATGACTTAATTGAAATTGTAGTTGAACCTATGAACTCATCCCTAATTCTAGCTAAATCAATTTAGATATTTCAAATAATGCCTTGATATGAATAAATAGAGGACTAACCTGTTGCAACAGATGACACATCTATTGAAAATTATCAAATGATCATAGACATCTATTAAAACATATGTCCAACCTGTTGCAACACGTCTAATCTGTTGGTCATTATCAAACAGATAATTTTATATGTTGCGACAGATGACTTGTCTTTTGGAAATTACCAAATAGATAATGACATATGTTGAAACAGATGACTTATCTATTGGAAATTAACAAATAAATGTTGTCATCTATTACGACAGATAACTGATCTGTTGGAAATTTTCAAACAGATGTTGTCATCTATTGCAACATATGACTTATCTGTTTTAAGATATTTTTTAAATTTTAAAGTAATCTTTTGTCCAAAATAAAAAATACTAAGGCAGTAAAAGTTTTGTTGGATAACTCAAAAATCACCTGTTTAAGTTGTCTTATCTTGTCTTTTCAATGTCATTATCACCATCTCCTCATTCTCCTAAAAGCATTTCACCACCATAAATAATTAATAAATATTTAAACCCATCTCTAGAAATTTTATCTCCTTGACCCATAAAATAATTCATCTCTCTTCTTTCTCTTTCTCTCCTTTTTAGGGTAATCCTAATTGTCTTCTCTTTTTTCTCTCTTTCTCTCTTTTCTCTTGTCTTTTGCCTGAGGATCCTTCAAAACTCAACCAATCTATATCTTTTATCAACTGAAATTGGTGTTTTGATACTTTTGCTTTTGATATGCAGGTATGGCTCACTATTAGATCTACACTTTCTGCTATTATTCTTGCCTTCTCATCTTCTTCTTTGTCTGTTTCATCAAACTTATCATGTTTTCTATGATTAAAATTGAAATTGTGAATATCATATTTTTACATTGGTTATTTAAATTAGTTATTTACATATATTCTTTTTATTTATTTACCCACTACCCATATTCTATTTATTGAGAAAATTAAAGGAAAGGTATCTTCTAAGTCTTGAATGAACGACCCATTGTTTATATTAAAATATGCAAAAAATAGTTATCTATTGGGAGAACTTACAAAGCCTTGTTGGCAGTATCGATTTTTCTTTGTTTTTAGTTTGTATCTTTGTTGTTGATGATGGTGATAGTGTTGGTGGTGGTGGTGTGTTGGTGGTGGTGGTCTTGCAATAGGAGAAACATATGGTGGACGATATTAAAATAGGTCTTCCAGTAGATTCCCCATCTATTGTAACTAATAAATCAGCTGTTGGGATAAATTCAAATAGTTATTCCAACAGATGACCCATTTGTTCCAATAGACGGAGCACCTGTTGGAAGAAATCAAACTAGTAGCAAGGCTCCATTGCAACAGATAGATCATCTGTTATATTTACTGAATTTTGTGTTACCCTTTTTTAAAATTATACAATTATCAATTGTAATGTTATTTTTGTTTTTCTCTTATTTGTAGATAAAAGGTGTCTTCCAAAAGAAAAGGAAGTGAAAGTGAATCAACTTTTTCCCGACCAACATAAAAGCCTAGAGTTAAGATGAGTTCAGAAGAACAAGTGTAACGACCCAATTTTCTAGAACCAAAACGTCACACGGTGCTCATGATCTCGAAGGACCACAAGCCAACCCTCTACTGATATCTGTACCTAAATACTACATAATAAAGATAATAAATGTAGAAACTGGCCATAAGGTTCAAAACATCTAAAAATACTTAAAATTGAAAACTGAATACTGATACATTTGTCCTAAAAGCCTCTAAACTGTCTGAACTGTGGAGTTGATGGGACATGTCCCCAACTAACTCCGTCTACTAAAAATAAACAAAATCTGATATAATAATGATAAAAGGATCATCCTCGAATGAAGATAACTCACTGTTATGTCTACTCCTGCTGACTGGGACTGAACTGCTAAGGGTACTCTGAATCTCGTGCCTCTGAACCCATGGTGTCAAATAAAACACCATAACGCAAATGCGTCAGTACAAGAATGTACCAAGTATAAAGATAAGGTAAGGCTAAATGCAAGGTAATGCATGAACAATTACTTAACTGAATAATCATGAGAGTACTGAATGAGAACACATGCATGAATGCACAAACCATAATCACAATAATCATACTCTAAGTAATGAAACTTGGGTACTGCATTACTGATATATGAACTCACTACTAATGCCTGAGATACTGAATAAATAAATCATCTGATACCGATAACTAAGTACTGAGGTGAGATCAGTCTTATCTAGAGAGTGACCTCGAAAACTGATGATACTGAAACTGATTAACTAAATATACTCACGTCATTGACTAAATTTTTAGCTTTTTACTCTGAACTGATTGGATTGGAGATCAAACCTTTCTAATGGATGATTCTGAAATCTACTATCAATGATAAGAAATGATCATGTCCAAATCTGACAACAAGAATACTCAACTGAATTTGAGGCTGAGATCAGGCCTATCTGACGGCTGATCTCGGGATCTGATAATGAGATTACTCAACTGAATCTGAGACTGAGATCAAGCCTATCTGACGGGTGATCTCAAGATCTGATAATGACATTACTCAACTGAATATGAGACTGAGATCAAGCCTATCTGATGGGTGATCTCGGGATCTGATAATGAGATTACTCAACTGAATCTGAGATTGAGATCAAGCCTATCTGATGGGTGATCTCGAGATCTGATAATGAGATTACTCAACTGAATATGAGACTAAGATCAAGCCTATCTAGCGGGTGATCTCGAAATCTTATAATGAGATTACTCAACTGAATCTGAGATTGAGATCAAACCTATCTGACGGGTGATCTCTAGATCTGATAATGAGATTACTCAACTGAATATGAGAATGAGATCAAGCCTATCTGACCAGTGATCTTGGGATCTGATAATGAGATTACTCAACTAAATTTGAGACTGAGATCAAGCTATCTGACGGGTGATCTCTAGATCTGATACTGAATAACTTTATATGGGACCAAGCCTACCTGATAAGTGGTCCATAAATCAATGGAACTATCTGAGTTCCTCACTGAGATATACGTTATTGGATCATACTCCATTCAACAAGGTCTTGCATCAAGCACTTCGCATATATTTAAGTATTGGCATGTACCGGAGAACACATAATTGGGGAACTTTATGGTATCATGTTACAATTCATTCATCAAACACTTAGCATGTATTAAGGTATTAGCATGTATCAAAGAGCACATAATTGGTGAATTTCATACTATCGTGCCACAATTCATTCACTAAGGCTTTTCAACAAACACTTGGCATGCATTGGCTTACACACAATTGGGAATTTCAAGTCAACATGCTATAATGGCTCTAATTCATTCACATAAGCATTTTTTCAAGCATATGGGGAGATTGCTTTGCTTATTCAATAATTTTACACTTAATTGACATGAACACATCACTTAACAAGCACTTTGAAGAGGGTTTTTCATGAACATCACATGGGTATCACATACTAGGGTTAAAGCTTGAAAACCTTACAAACAACCATGAATGAAAACTTAATAATAGCATGAACATCATTTCAACTCACATGAATCATGGAAACTCATAAACATAAAATCTTTGAAATTTGAAAAAGGGTTCTTGAGCTTCTTGGATGAAAGGGACACAAGAATCAACATTTATATACCTTAGAGAAACTCTTTATTGAAAGCCCTTGGAGAGATTCTTGATTTCTTGATTTCTCTTAAAGAAAAAGGAAGGGTTTTGATTTTGTAGAAACCCTAGCTCTTGTTCTTGACAAACTTTGAGATAAAAAATGATATTTTGGGTGAAATGAGGCCACATCTCGTGTTAAGGAGTATATATAGGGGTTGGGAAAGGACCTTTTTCGCCCTTGGAATTGAATTGAAAAATTCCAATTTTACATGCTGGCACGACGCGCCATAATCGCGCCGGCTTACTGGAAACTGGACAATCGAGAAACTGCTTGATGGCACGACGCAGTGGAAATTGCGTTGCCACCTTGGTTGCAAACTGGAAAGGCACCGCGACGTGGTGGAATCACGTTGGTGCACTGGAAATTGACAATTCTAAAATTAAGCCTTGGCACGATGTGCCATAATCGCGGAGGCTCACTGGATTTTGATGATTGCCATTTTGGCTGGCTCCGCGACGCGCTAAAATGCCAGGTGGCACACTGTCTCACTAAAATGGCTCTAACTCTCCACCCAAGTTTTGGATTTGGGCGAATTTGGTATCAACGAAAAACTTATTCAATGCTCTACATGACCAAAAGTTGATATTAGGGAAATTCTTCACTATTAAAAATATTTTTCACTTAGAAAGACACTTCTCAACCATTTAGGGCCGAATAACACTTCACTGAACATGCTCTAAGGCTCAGACTATGAGAGTATTTTGCGGGGTCTTACAATATCTCCTCCTTGGAAATATTTGTCCTCAAATTTCACTTGATAGGCTAAGAATACTGATCGACTAAACTTACTCAAGGAACGGGAGCATCTGAAATATGACTATGCAACTGGAACTACTGATATTCTAAACTCGCATACTGGACATGCATATCTGATGCATGGATACATAACTAGGCTGATGTAAGGAATGCATGACTGAATACTCTAAAAAACTAAAGTCGTTCTACTGAACATGCATATCTAATGCATGAATGTCTGACTGAACTGACTCTCAAAATCATGACTGGTTATGCCATGACAATTGACGTTTACTTTGTAAAGAGAGTCTTAACATGCAACTGAATGAGTATAAGGACATGGAAGCATTGCAATATCATGGGGTATCTCCCCCTTGGGACTATATGTCCCTCTAAATACATTTCGCTGAAATACTGGGGCGGTGCACGGGGCACCTAAGAACTGGTTCATGATTGACTAACTTAGATCTGAAACTAATGCATGACTCATGTTGACATATAAGCTCAAAATGGAAGCAAAGGATCTAGAAATACATATCACAAAGATGAAGGACTAAAAATATACTCGAATTTATATCAGGGAACCTTTTCTGATCATGGAGAGCCTGAAATGCATAAGGATTGTTCTGACGCTGGCCACTATTGGCACCGGAAGGGGCACTCTACTGAAGAAACTCTCTACCCCTCTGAGCTAGCGCTCTACACTCTCGCATTCTGTGTCCTGGCTCACCATACCTAAAGCACACATCACTATTGGATGTACACACACCTAGGTGGCTCTTTCCACACTCTCCACAAAGCGGATTAGTACGAACACCACTAGCACTACTCAAGGCTTTGGAGCCTGGCGCCCCATCATAACTGACATCCCCAAACTTTGGCGTGGGTACACTAGCTGAGAATGGATTTGGGACTAAAAATCTATGACTATGCTGAGAGTGACTACCACACTGGGACCCTACCTAAGAGAAACCATGACTACATGTCCTGGCTCTCTTACTCACTCTCTCTCTTTCTTTTATCTTACCTGCCTCAATCTGCTATGCATACATCATCAGGCTAGCAAGGTCCATATCTCTGTGAATCATAGAAGCTCTACAATCTTTCAACACTAACACGGACACACTAGTTACAAACTTACTCATACTCGCTCTAGGGTCAGCTATCAAGTCAGGGGCATACTTAGCTAACTGGTCAAACTTAAGACAATACTCTTTCACTATCATGGAGCCTTACCTTAGGTTCATGAACTCTTCTACCTTAGCTTTCCTTATCTTTAGTGAGAAAAATTTATCTAAGAAGGCACCCTAAAACTCTTACCAAGTCACGGGAGTTGCATCCTCCCCTCTACCCTTCTTCCACATCACTACCCAATCATGAGCAATATCCTTCAGCCTATAGGACGCTAGCTCTACACTCTCCTCTTCAAAAATATGCATAACCTGGGTGATCTTCCCCAGCTCCTCTAGATAAAGCTATGGGTTCTCACCCGCTACTGACCCAAAGAATTTTGGCGGGCTCATTCTCATAAAATCTCTAATTTTGGCTGCGGATGACCCCCCATCTTGCTGAGGTGGGTCCACAGCCTGACGGTTACCCTGAACATTAGTCACAACTTGGTCTAGCACCTAAAAAGCTTCCCAAAACTCTGCATGTGACACATTGTCATTCTCAGGATCTACTGGCTGAGGTGGCTGGTCATCAACCCTATGGGCACTATCTCTGCGAGGAGGCATACTCTGTAAATAGAAAAAAGAGGTGGATATTCTAAGGATCAACTTTAGCTCATGCTCACTCGCACGACATGAATACTGAAAGAAGAAAAACTGCTCCTAAAAACATCTTATAGCCTCTTGTACATAAATATGGCGCGCAACACACCCATTTACAAGACTCTACTAAATGCGGCTTTCTAGACTCCATAGGACACTATAGAACCTGGCTCTAATACCAAGTTTGTAACGACCCAATTTTTTAGAACCGGACCGTCACACAGTGCTCATAATCTCGAAGAACCACAAGCCAACCCTCGACTAATATTTGTACCTGAACTCTGCATAATATAGATAATAAATGCGAAAACTGGCCATAAGGTTCAAAACATCTAAAAATATTCAAAATTGAAAATTGTATACTGATACATCTGTCCGAAAAGCCTCTAAACTATCTGAACTGTGGAGTTGATGGGAAATATCCCCAACTAACTTCGTCTACTAAAAATAAACAAAATATGATACAATAATGATAAAAGAATCATCCTCGAATGAAAAGGACTCGCTGCTACGTCTACTGCTGCTGACTGGGACTGAACTGCTAAGGGTACTCTGGATCTCGTACCTCTGAACCTATGGTGTCAAATAAAACACCATAGCACAAATGCGTCAGTACGGGAATGTACCAAGTATAAAGATGAGGTAAGGCTAAATGCAAGGGCTTATGTATGAACAATTACTTAACTGAATAATCATAAGAGTACTGAATGAGAATACATGCATGAATGCACAAACCATAATCACAATCATCACGACTCTGAGTACTGAAACTTGGGTAATGCATTACTGACATCTGAACTCACTACTAATGACTGAGATACTGAACAATTGAATCATCTGATATCGATAACTGAGTACTAAGGTGAGATCAGTCTTATCTAGCGAGTGACCTCAAAAATTGATGATACTGAAACTGATTAACTAAATATACTCACGTTATTGACAGAATTTTTAGCTTTCTACTCTCGACTGACTGCATCGGAGATCAAACCTCTTTAACGGATGATTCTGAAATCTACTATCAATTATAAAAAATGATCATGTCCGAATCTGACAACAAGAATACTCAACTGAATTTAAGACTGAGATCAAGCCTATATGACGAGTGATCTCGGGATCTGATAATGAGATTACTCAACTGAATCTGAGACTGAGATCAAGCCTATCTGACGGGTGATCTTGGGATCTGATAATGAGATTACTCAACTGAATTTGAGACTGAGATCAAGCCTATCTGATGGGTGATCTCGGGATCTAATAATGAGATTACTCAACCGAATATGAAACTAAGATCAAGCCTATCTGATGGGTGATCTCGGGATCTGATAATGAGTTTACTCAACTGAATATGAGACTGAGATCAAGCCTATATGATGGGTGATCTAGGTATTTGATAATGATATTACTCAACTGAATCTGAGACTGAGATCAATCCTATCTGACAAGTGATCTTTAGATCTGATAATGAGATTACTCAACTTATTATGACACTGAGATCAATCCTATCTAACGGGTGATCTCAAGATCTGATAATGAGATTACTCAACTGAATCTGATACTGATATCAAACCTATCTGACGGGTGATCTCTAGATCTGATAATGAGATTACTCAACTGAATCTGATACTGATATCAAACCTATCTGATGGGTGATCTCTAGATCTGATACTAAATAAATTTATATGGGACCAAGCCTACCTGATGGGTGGTCCATGAATTAATGGAACTATTTAAGTTCCTTACTGAGATAGATAACTGTATCTGACATTCCTAATTTCTGAAGATTGATACTGAAATTGCAACTGTGGGAAGTAGTCACTTAACCGACATGCCCCAAATCTTAACTGGTGAGGTCCAACCTGTATCCCTAGATTGAAGGGTGTTAATACCGTTCTACGGGTAAAGACCTTTATGGTCAAGACTATCTGACGGGTGACCCTGGTAGGAAGTCAAACCTAAGGCAATATAATAGTCAAGCCTATCTGACGGGTGACTAGCCTTTCCTTACGGGTGTCTCCTGCATCCTTCGCTGGCTATGCAGTTCTGGAGTTCAGGGATTGCTCCTAATGACTTTACCTCTTTGACGGGGAGCCTCCATCCCTGCCCTCGCTTGGTGCTAGCTCCTACTCCCAACTGAAAGACTCTGAACTAATTCTTAACTGAACACAAACTAAGTTAAATTTGATACTGATCATGTTTCTCAAATGATCTGACTGAGTTAAGCTGAATTCACTTGGTTCCGTATCTGATGGAATACTACTGAATCTCGTTATCTGACTGAACGACACTGAGATTTGAATAGAGTACTTGATTACTACAGAGGTCAGAACTGAACACTTGCATACTACTAGATCTGAGTTAGGTACAGAATAGAGGCTAGATTACTAGCGATACTGAGACTACGGAGATTACTGAGATTTCTTAAGTTTTGTATCTGTCTAAGAATATAGAGTTCTATAACTCACTGAGTTCTGAGAATCATGGCTTGATTGGAATTATCGTGAAAACTGACACGGGTTCTAGACACCAGCTAAATTATCGGGTATAAATACCCCCAGGACTCGATAACATAAATGTAAAACATAAGCATTTTTGAATAATCAAGACTATGGACGTTCATTCACCATCACAATCACTAAAGCATCTCTTCAAGTATTTAGAAATCATAAACATGTAATAACATAGGGGGACATGCTATTGGATCATACTCCATTCAACAAGGCCTTGCATCAAGCACTTCGTACATATTTAAGTCTTGGCATGTACCAGAGAACACATAATTGGGGAATTTTACGCTATCATGTTACAATTCATTCATCAAATACTTAGCATGTATTAAGGTCTTAGCATGTATCAAAGGGCACATAATTGGGGAATTTCATACTATCATGCCACAATTCATTCACTAAGGCTTTTCAACAAACACTTGGCATGCATTGGCTTACACACAATTGGAGTTTTCAAGTCAACATGCTATAATGGCTCTAATTCATTCACATAAGCATTTTGTCAAGCATATGGGGAGCTTTCTTTGCTTATTCAATAATTTTACACTTAATTGACATGAACACATCACTTAACAAGCAACTTGAAGAGGGTTTGTCATGAACATCACATGGGTATCACATACTAGGGTTAAAGGTTGAAAACCTTACAAACAACCATGAATCAAAACTTAATAATAGCATGAACATTAATTTCAACTCACATGAATTATGGAAACTCATAAACATAAAATCTTTGAATTTTTGGAAAAGGGTTCTTGAGCTTCTTCGGTGAAAGAGACCCAAGAATCAACATCTACATACCTTAGAGAAACTCTTACTTGAAAGCCATTGGACAGATTCTTGATTTCTTAATTTCTCTTAAAGAAGAAGGAAGGGTTTTGATTTTTAGAAACACTAGCTCTTGTTCTTGAACAACTTTGAGAGAAAACAATGATATTTTGGGTGAAATGAGGCCAAAACCCGTGTTAAGGAGTATATATAGGGGTTGGGAAATGACCCTTTTCGCCCTTGGAATTAAATTGAAAAATTCCGATTTTACATGCTAGCGCAACGCGCCATAATCATGCCAGCTTACTGGAAACTGGACAATCGGGAAATTACTTGATGGCGCGACGCAGTGGAAATCGCATTGCCACCTTGGTTGCGAATTAGAAAGGCACTGCGATACGGTGGAATCATGTTGGTGCAATAGAAATTGACAATTATGAAACTAAGCCTTGGCACGACACGCCATAATTGCGGAGGCTCACTAGATTTTGACGATTTCTATTTTGGCTGGCTCTGCGACGCGCTAAAATGCCAGGTGTCACACTGTCTCACTAAAATGGCTCTAACTCTTCGTCCGAGTATCAAATTTGGACGAATTTGGTATCGACGGAAAGCTTATTCAATGATCTACATGAAAAAAAGTCAATATTAGGGAAATCTACACGGTTTAAAATATTTTTGACTTGGGAAGAAACTTCTCAACCTTTTAGGGCCGAATTAACACTTCACTGAACACGCTCTAAGGTTCAGACTATGAGAGAATTTTACGGGGTCTTACAATCAGCTACTTGCATATGTAACCACTTCATATGTGGGAGGTATGTATTACTGATCATATTACTGTTAAAATACATAGAGTACACTAATTTTTTGAATAAAGTTTTTTCCAATTAGGCATTAATCATTCAAACAAGATATTGCATTTTACAGTTAAGATTGATAGGTTCGAACTGATAAGGCTATGAGACCTAGTAGGTGGTGTAGACGATGGTTTTGCATTAGTTTATGTCTCAAGTTTGGAGAAGGGATCAAGTTTTTGGTGGCAGAGTAAAGATTCAACAGTGATTGGACTGATTTGAAGGGTTTGATGGACTTTTGAAAGGCCTTTGAAGCCTCGTACTACTGCAAACAAGAATGGAAATCAATACAGTTATTGCCCTAATCCAAATTTATATGGTTGGGTTGCTCGAGGTGATAATTATACAGCAGAAGGTACTTGGGAGAATATGTGTTAGGGAAAGGGGAGGTGTTGAAGACTATATATCAACTCAGGCCTTATTAAAGAAGAAACATAGGATAGCAAGGAACGTGTAGAGAATCTGGCCGATGAAATTGACATAAAAATAAAAAAAATGAATGAGCTGAAAAAATAAAAGTGTATCCAAAAATGAAAATACATCACTCATTGAAAAAAAATGGTGAAATGGACTGGAGCAGGACACTTTGCTAGGTAACTGTGACTAGTTAGTGTGGTCTGAATAATGACCCACAAAGCACACAATCAAAACTCAAATAAAGCAGCTTAGTGTGCACCGAGGGGTGGTAAGATAGTCAGTCCGGAACAAAACTAAAACCAACAACTCCTGAAGTAAAAATAAGGGATCATGCCCTAGTGGAAATTTCTGAAGTTAAACTTGCATCCTAGGCCTTCTGCTAGTGGTTCTGGTTAGGTCAAAGGCAGTGGGAAAAAAAGGCATAGGATTTCTGCCTAATTTAAGACTTTTTTGTTTCTACTGTCATTGACCTGATTAGAACCACAAATAGAAGGCATGGGATGTAAGTTAGACTTCAAAAATTAACACCTTGGCTTTCCTTATTTTTACTTCAAAAGTTCTTGGTTTATGTTTCGTTCCTGACTGACCATTTTACCAATCCTTGGTGCTCGCAAAGCTGCTTCCTTGGAGTTCTGATCCTACGTTTTGTGGTTCAACATTCAGTCCACGCTAACCAGTCGCAATTACCTTGCAAAGTGTCCAGCTCTAGTCCACTTCTCCTCTCTTTTTTTCAGCAACTTATGGATTTTAATTTTTGGATACACTTTTACATTTGCATCTCATTCAGATTTTTCATCTTTCAAGTCAATTTCACTGGCCAGATTGGCTAGAAGTTCCTTGCTTGCTCCCCTGTGTTTCCTCCTTAACAAGGTCTGAGTTTATATATGGTTTTCTCCACCTCTCATTTCCTGCGTATGTATTCTCCCAAGCACCTTCTATTGTATAATAGTCTCCCCAAAAAACCCATCCATTGCACCATTAAAATTAGTCCAGTCCCAATTAAATCTCTACAATGCCATCAAATGTTGATCACTTCTCAGAACTTGACACATAAATATGAGCAAAACCATCATTAAATTGTAATAGGGTATCGACACCACAAACTTAGAACCCTTTGGCCTTATCAATTCACACCTATCAAACTTAACTTTAAAATGCAGGATCTTATTTGAAGGATCAATGCCTAATCGGTAAAAAATTGCATTCACAAAATCATTGTACTTTATGTGTGTTTTCATAATAAGCTGATCAGTAATACATAACTCCCACGCATAAAAGTAGATCCATCCATCTATACGCACCTTATAATTTCTATCCTATCAATGTGAAACAGTGTTTAATCTTCAATTCCCATTATGAAATAGTGTACAAAACTACGGAGGCTCAAAGGGTAACCATCTTTAAAGTCAAAGGACTACATGTCTGTCAAAAAAAAACAAGTGCTATGTATGTAATACACCATGATCGTTATAATAGTAAACTTGTGTTGTTGTTTGATATGGGCTTTGATAATTTTATTTTATTGTCGGGGATATAAATGTTATTATTTATTATATAAAATATATTTTTATTAACTTGAGTGTCAATAAAAAGGGATAAAACAAGAATTAAATACGAGAGACTACAAAAAAAAATTTAGCAGATAACTCATGTGTTGTAACAGATGGACATTGGTTGGAAGACACAATACAGTTCATCAGTATGGATTGAGCTCAACCAATAGATAACCAATATGTTGCAACAGATGGGTCATCTATTGTAAAAACTCATAAACCTCTTTGTGCAATAGATGGCACATCTGTTGCAATAGATCTGCTGAAAGTACACAATACAATTCCTGCCACTGGTTTGTGTTCTTCGACAGATGACAAATTTGTTTCAACAGATAGTCCATCTATTGGAAAAACTGACTAAAAATGGTTAATAATTAAAAAAGAGTTATTAAAAGGGTGAAAAGTCATGACTTTTTTATTATTTAATAAAGAAAAATAGTTTGTAAATAAATAATAAGGAAATAAATGATAAGTATTATTTAAAATCATAAAAAATAGTTATTTAATTTTAATAATTGATGTTAATATTAAATAGGCAAAAAGTTGTCACTTTTCACCTTTTTGGTTTTTAAATATATTTTTAAAATTTAAATAATTGAAAAGTCACCAATTTGGATTAATGAAGGTATATGTTATTAAAAAAGAGGTGAACTGACACATTCAAAACAGCTGATGAATTGAAATCCTCATCTCTTGCAACTGATGAATTAGTTGTTAGAAAAAATCAAAATAGCTCCTCCAACAGACGGTCCATTTGACGCAACAAATAACCCATATGTCATAATATATAACTCAGTTGTTGCAATAGATGGCTCTTCTGTTGCACACATAGACTATTTGTTGCAACACATAGTAAATATGTTACGACATATGGGTTATTTCTTGTAACAGATGGATCATCTATTGTAACAACTCAATAAAAACGATTATTATTAAAAGAAACGATTATTTAAAAGGTGAGAAGTCTTCGATTATTTAATTGAGAAAAATGGTTATTTAATTTTAAGAACTAATTAATATTAAGAAGTTGAAAAGTCATGACTTGTCACAATAATCAAAAAGTTACCAACTTGATTTAATTATTTCATGACTTTTCACCATAATCAAAAAGTCACCAGTTTGAATGTAATTAATAAAGTGGAGGTGAACAGTCGTGCCTTTTTGCCTAACACATTCAAATTCAATTCTCTATAAATAGGCCCTCCTAACTCGTTCATTCTACTCCACTTCATTTATTTCTTGCATCTTGTCTTTAATATTACATCATCAACCACTTCTCTTCAAAGACCAGATTTCTTTTTCGTTGAGGTAATTTTTTTTGTGTAAATCTACCAGTTAGTAGTATATGTTGTATTATATTCGAACTTTTTTCTATACTTTTATGTTTATGTTTTTTATCGATTCATTCATGTTCTAGATACGGCTGATTCTATTTGGGACATTGCTATTCTATGTGACACAGTGCGGGAACTTCAGAGGTAGTTTAATGACCTGTATTGGGAGTTGGGCGCCGTGAGAGCAAGGATGCTCCGAGAGATTCGCAGGCTGAGAAGGGCGTTGCTGCTATCAGTTGATGATTAGTCGACTTACAATAATAATAATAATAATAACAATAATAATAATAAAAATAATAATAATAAAGTTATGTTTTTCTTTTAGCGTATGTATTTTTTTATTTATATCCGATCTACCTACCTAATGTATTTTGTTTGTATTTAATAAGAAAATTTATGTTTAGTCAATTTTGACGTTTTAAATTTTTATTTAATTTTCATTCTGTCTATTTCTTCTTCTCAACATGTATATGGTTGGAGGTAAGGATTGAGCGTTTGGCAAAATTTTGAATCCAGTAACAATAGCAAGAGTTTTGAGTTTTTTCAACAGATGGATCATCTATTGAAACAGATTGGTCATCTATTGGGTGAACACAAACCAGTGGCAAAAACTGTATTATGTTGTTCCAACAGATTACCCATCTGTGGTAATATATTGGTCATATGTTGGAGGAACACATTCCAGTTGTGGTGAACTGTATCATGTTCTTCCAGCAAATATCCATCTGTTACAATAGACGAGTAATCTGCTGAAAATATTTTTGTACTCTGTTGCATTTAGTTCATGTTTTACCTCTTTTTATTGATGCACAAGTTAATAAAAAGAGATTTCATATAATAAATAATAACATTTACATTCACAACAATGAGTTAAAAATATCAAAGTTCATAACAAACAACAACACAAGTTTTACTATTACTACTATCATAGTGCATTACGATCTGGGCATGTAGTTCTTTTGTGGCCAATGTTCTTACATACGGAGCACTTGTATTTTTCTTGATGAAAATGATTCTCCGAATCCATGCCTCATCTTATATCACCTTGTTTCCAATTTAAGAGTGTTTGGGTCGATATATGGAAGAGGTATTAGTCTCTCCAAAATCTCTACAGGAACAAACCAAGATTCTTCAGGATGCACCAGATTAATATTCTCACTATATATCATTACATATATTTCCATCAAATAATATGGAGACGAGTACTCATAAGTTTGAGTTCCATATTGTGCACCATATTGGCTCGAAGCTACAATAGCATGTGGATAAGATATTTTATCCAAGTCAAAAACTCTACATGTATAAGATCTTGTTTGAAGATCGACTGTGGAAACATCACCATGACCGTCGATACTAAACTTGTAATCTGTTATTTGATGAGCAAATAACCTATTCCCCAAACTAATGTTCATTGATATTTGTTTTTCTTTTTCTAGAACAAATATGTTTCTTGTGTCCGCATACTGCATATGTCTTTTATGAAATAATTTGCATACCTCCTATTTATTTCCTTAAACATCACCACAATGAGAAATTCTCTTTCAATGTCAAACATTGAATTCAATGATTCGTCTATGTTTGACGTCATAATATTATACCTATACAAAAAAACCACTTAGTATGAAATCATACAGTAAGTATTACAAAGTTGTAACTCATAAAAGATATTAAAATCGAAAGAATGTACCTATTAGCCGGACAAAATGCCTGGATCCATCTCTCGAACATGACACGTTAGAGATGTTGTGTTGTCTTGGGATGCATATCCCTTATTTGATTGAAATGGTCAAAAAACTCAGCTTTATTATATGTTTTAGCTGCTCTATAAAAAAGAGTCACGACCCTTTCATTGTGAAAGTTGTTTTGAATATTTTCTCTAAGATGCCTTGTGCAATAACCAAAGTGAGCTGAAGTGAAAAAAACTGAACCCATCTTTTGGATACTTGGATTCTTATTCGAAATTATACACAACTCTTCGGTATCGTCAACACATCTTCGTAATTATTCAAAAAAATATGCATACAAGGCATCATATTCCTTGTCCACTACAAAAAAAGTGATGAGAAAGATTTGAATCTCGGCATCCTGTGCCACCTCCATTATCAAAACTCCATTATACTTTCTCCTCAAGAAAGTCCCATCGACGGCTATGACTTTTCTCAAAACTATTGAAAACCAAGAATCCAAGCACCATAGGATACAAAAAGTACTTAAACCTACCACTTTTATCAAATGCAACGTTGTCTTACTTCCAAGATTTAAGGACTCAAGCATGTAATGGTAGGATTCAAGGACTGCATACTCGTGCCCATGTGTCCCCCTAACAAAGTCCTTGGCAATTCCCATAGCTGTATAAATTTTACAATAACTGAACGTAACACCAAATTCTGTACGGAGTTGATTGGCCATATCAGCTGTAAAAGGGCCTTTGCCATTGTGGAATTTATTTTAGAAATAACTACTGAGGACCTTTGCCGTGGTGTGAGGATTTTGGCTCGTAATATGCTCCAAACCACATGTGTATACTTTTGATAAACATTAATGAAGAATCTTTTGAAACTTAAGTATTTCACAGCCCTCAACCACCACTTGCAATCCAGATTAGCACATCTAAAATAAAAGACTTTGCTCAAATTAATCACCTTCTTCAATTTGAAATCTTTTTTCAAACACGCAATAAACAAAGAAGTAGATAGTTCTATCATATCCTTGAATGATATTCCCTTGTAAAAACCAGCCTCATCATCATGATGATTGCCCGACTGTGTTGATTGAGAAGAACTGCCCATTGTATTGCTCGCAACAACGGGCGTAGGTGTTTGATCATTATCTGGAATATTCATGTACAGATCACCCAATTTATCATCAAATATGTCTTCTTGTTCTTCTTCTACGTTTTGGTTCTTATTCTCCTCAATTTTTCAACCATGTGCACCCTTAACACCGGCCTAGTTGAATTACTTAGATAAGCACGCAACTAAACTTAACTGGTTATCTTGAAAAGTAGTACCCTTTGATTTTCAAAAGAGTTGTGCATGTAGATGATTACGAGTTCTTCCAGTTGATAATTCAGTCCACAATAGCTGATGATTAAGTTCACAAAATCATTATACGAAACATCACTTTGCACTGTCATAGATATCGTATTTAGCATTTCACCCTCATTCCAATGCCAAACATATCGATTGTTCTTCTTGATCCATTGATCATGACAATCCACCTCTATTGTTGTTAATCCCTACATTAGTGGTACCTAAATAAAGACATTTGTTACAAGAAGTTAATAATGACATGATAATAAAATTAATAGTGATTGTATAGTACTAAGACATGAACCCTAACAGATGATTAATCTGTTGCAACAGGTGAATAATATAATGCAACAGGTGAGTTATATGTTGCAACAGATGACTCACCTGTTGATATTCATGTTACGATACTGTAGAACCTGAATTGATTTTAAAGTCATCTGTAGGAACAGGCGACTCGTCTGTTGCAACAGATGACTCACCTATTGGGATGTACTACAGAACCTTTGAAGCTGATTCCAATAGATGAGTTACCTATTTCAAATGATCACTAACTTGTTACAACAGATAACTCATCTGTTGGAATCGTCTTCAGGTTCTATATTCTGCAACATAAACACCAACAGGTGAGTCATCAGTAGGAATCAACTTTAGTTTCTTTTGTAACAGGTGAGTAATTTATTTTAATAGAGGACTCTTTTTTTGCATCAAATAACTCGTATGTTACAACATATGACCCATTTGTTTGATTCATGTTACAGTACTATAGAACCATAAACATGAATCCAACATATGAGTCTTCTATTTCAACAGAAGACTCATCTGTCGCAACAGATGAGTTATCTGTTGAAACATATGAATTTTATGTTGGATTCATATTCTGGTGCTATCCATTGTTGAAAAAACAGCAGTACCAACCCAGATGGGACATTCAACTAAAAATTATAATTTTACTTACCAAAGTCACTTATGAAGTAATGCCAAAGTGATGTACGAAACTAAATTTGACCTAAAAAATTGGTCAAGTAGTAGCGTAGCGGTAACAACAATAATGGTTAACAAGAAGAAGATGATAATAAAGAAGAATATGATGATAATGAAGCAGAAGATGATGAATAAAGCAACAGGAACAATGAACAACAAAAATCACGAAGAGAGAGAAAACAACAATAAATGAGAAGAGAGAGAAACGTGCATTCTTTCCCTCCATTTCTAGTTATATTAGGTTTTACTTGGATCAACGTGTAAATTTAAAAACTTGTGGGTTATTCTCAAACTTTCTCAACTTTGTTAATCTCTAATAAAGTAATTGTCACTTATACTCAATTTTTAAAACTTGAGTCTCCTACACCTCATTTCAAAACTCTTTTGTCACTTTTAACAAAAAAATCTCTCTTTCTTATCCATGCTTTTTTTAAAACAATACATATTTATCTTATAATTCATGTTTGAATGAGATAAAATATTTGAAATTGCTATTTGAAATTTTACCTTGTTACTTCATCCATTACACCACACAATTTAATACTCATAAAATATATTATATGAATTATTTTAATTACTATCACTATTGTAATTATTATATTATTATTGCTATTAAACTACTAAGACTATTGTTGTTCTTGTTAATAATATATTATTGTTGCTACTACTAATACTAATGCTATTACTAATTATTATTATTATTATTATTATTATTATTATTATTATTATTATTATTATTATTATTATCATAATTATTATTATTAGGGAAAAGGCATCGTTTCTACCCCAAACTTTAGTCGAAAAGTCGAATCTACACCTAAACTATATAAGTGACATATTACACACCTTAACTATAAAAAGTGATACTTTTTACACCCTGTCAGACATTACACCACTTGCATGTGGTGTGGTGTTTTACACGCGCTTCCACGTCAGCACCACGTCAGCATAATCTAAAAAAAATAAGGAAAAAGGCATCGTTTCCACCCCAAACTATAGTCGAATAGTCGAATCCACACCTAAACTATATAAGTGACCTATTACACACCTTAACTATAAAAAAGTGATACTTTTTACACCCTGTCAGGCATTACAACACTTGTATGGTGTTTTACACGCGCTGTCACGTCAGTACCACGTCAGCATAATCCGAAAAAATAATAAATTTATTATTTTCATAATTTTTTCTTTTTTCTTTTTAATTTAATTTTTTTCCCTTATTCTTTAATGCCTAAAACCTCCATTGTTGTCAATGTCCAAAACCTCTATTACCTCCATTACACCATAATCACCACCATAAACTTTATTCCACCAACAAAATTACCATAACAATTAATTTCTTCTAACATTGTTCTTCATCTGTAACCCAGCGTCTTTTCTTAAAAAAAATAAAAAAATGCTCAGCTATAATGGCAATTATTGTTTCAAAAAATGGCCACTCGATTTTTGGCCTCTGTGTTTTAAATGATAATGACCAACACATTTTTGTACTTTTTCTATTTGTGTTTAAGCTATAATTAAAAAAAAACTAATATGGTAGCAAACTACATTTTTGGATGGATTAATAATTAACAGATAGAGAGGAGAAAGTCAATGATGAATCCGACTTTTCTGAAGAGAATTCACCGAAAAACATCCTTGCTACAAAATTTTATATTCTTTTTTTTATAAAATTTGGTTTTACCCCTTTAAACATCAAATACAATTTGATTTTGTTCATTGTGAAATTGACATTGATTCGATGAAGGTGGAGGATGAATTGTGTTATTTGGGGATAGGGTTGGAATTTGGAGGTGGGGTGATGAAGAAATTGTATTGGTTGGGGTGGGAGTGATGAAGAAGAAGATGGTTTGGGGTTGGGGTTGGAGTTTTGGGGTGGGGGTGATGAAGAAGATGATGATTTGGGGGTGGGGTGATGAAGAAGATGATTGTTTGGGGGTGGGAGTAGGGAGATGGATGTTGGGAGTTGGGGGAGGAGTATTATAATTTTTATTATTTTTTTTGCATTAATTTTTAATTTAAATGCGCTAATTTTTATTTAAATAATTATGTATTTTCCACGTCAGATCTAGGGAGTAAAAAGTATCACTTTTTTATAGTTAAGGTGTGTAATAGGTCACTTATATAGTTTAGGTGTGGATTCGACTTTTTGACTATAGTTTGAGGTGAAAACGGTGCCTTTTCCCATAATATTTTTAGCCGTTTACTTTTGTTATTTAATAGGTTGGACGCACCTAAAATAAATGTAACATACGTACCTTAAAATGGGGGTCGCTGGGAGGTAATAATATCACTTTTATATAGTTAAGGTGTGTAATATGTCACTTATATAGTTTAGGTGTGGCTTCGACTTTTCTTATATAGTATGAGGTGGAAATGATGTCTTTTCCCTTATTATTATTATGATGATGATGATGATGATAATGATGATGATTATCACTACTACTCCTACGTTTTCATTTTTAAATTAAAAGTGCTAGAACTTGTGTACTACTATTTGTATTAATTTTATTATTTTAATTATATTTTTATTCCTTCCTAATGTGTAAATAAATTATATTTAAATTTATTTTATAACATTTAAATTTCAAAAGAGATAGCTTGAAATAGTAAATGTCTATTAGAACTCTTTAATTATGATTTCTATTTTTCAGATAATGAAAGTATTTTTTAAAACGATAATGTAATTCCGATTCAAATACTTAATTTTTCAATTCAAAACTTTTATTACAATATTTTTTAATTTTGTCCTAAAAACTGCTACATGGCTTTTTAATATCTTAACACCTGCTTCTTGACTTGCTTTTAGTTTTGCTTTTATATATATACAAGTAAGCATACCCGCGCAATGCACGGATAATATTAAAATATTATTTCTAATCACTTCATATTGAAATGTTTTGTTCGACCATGTTAAATCATATTACTCATATTACCTTAAAAATGTTCAATTATCATATTATTTTTTAATAAAATGTGAAAAAAGAATTCTACCCCTCACCTCCATCTCCCCATCCCCTTCCCCCTCTCCCAATCTCAATATTAAAAAATAAAAAATCACATAAAATTTCTAAACCCCCCCCCCACCACCACCACCACGACATGCCTCCACCTCCACACACACAGTCCCCCCCCCCCTCCACCCTAACTAAATTATATGAAAATAACAATCATATAATTGCAAAAAAAAATTATGTTTCATATTTTACTTTATTATACTATCACAATTAAAAAATATTAGGTTGTTAATATTATCCACCTCCCCCACCTTTAATTAAATCTATATAAGTAAAAACAATCATGCAATTGCAAAGAAAAAAATTATATTTCGTATTTTTTTATTATATTGTTTATAATTTAAAGATTTGAGGTTGTCAATAACAATTTTAATTTTTATCACTGTCTCCTCATCTCTTTCATTTAAAATTTATAAATAATAACATGTGTATCTAAAAACTTGTTTTTATACATGTTAAATCATATTACTTTAAAAATATAGTTCAACTATTTTCAATGAAATATGGAAAAAAAATTCTACCCCCCCCCAAATCCCCCCACTTCTAACTAAATATATACGGAAAAAAAAAATCATGCAACTGAAAAAAATAGTTTATATTTTTCTTTATTATATTATCACAGTTATAAAATATTAGGTTGTTAATATTCTACCCTTTTTCCACCTCTAATTAAATCTATATGAGTAAAAGCAAGCATGTAATTGTAAAAAAAAAAATTATGTTACATATTTTTCTTTATTACATTGTTTACAATTTATTATATTTCAAATTGTAAAAAATAATGTAAATTATTATTCTACTACTCAGCCATCTGTTCCTTTTAAAATTCATAAATAGTAATATGTGCATCATCTAATTATTTCATTATATTCTCAAAAAGTTCAACTATCATATCATTTTTCAATAAAATGTGGAAAAAAAATTCTACCCCCCCCCCTCCCAATCCCCCAATGTATAACTAAATATATACGAAAAAAATCATGTAAAAAGAAATATGTTATATTTTTTTATTATATTATCACAGTTAAAAAAATATTAGGTTGTTAATATTCTAACCCTTTTTCACCTCTAGTTAAATCTATATGGTAAAAATAATCATGTAATTGTTGTCATACCCGATTATTACCTAAGGTCAAAACGAGCATGACATTATAAACTCAAAAAGAACTAATTTTGTAAAGAGTCGGCACCTAATTTTTAAGGAAAAATAGAAAACCTATTTATTTGTTTAACAAGTATGACTTTATTTAATCTATGAAACCAGTTTGAATTTTAGGTAAGGGTTCAAATTATTCTGAAGGAAAAGGCTAGGCATCCTTCAGAAGCCACAAATGTGGTTCCTGGCCAGACTTAGGTTTATTATTAAAAGAGGAAAAGAAAAAATATCAATGTTTGTAAATAGAAATATATAATATGTATTACATATAATACCTATATTATCGTAAAAAATAAATAAAAGTATATGGAGATATATAAATAAAATTATTTAAGCATATGTATGAAAAGAAAAGATTATATTAAAAAAAGACTATGCAATATCTTTTAATGTATAAGTATGAATTAATTGATTAGGTATCTAAATTAATTTAATTTTCTAATATAAATATTAACGGCCTAAATTTTCCTAAATGCATGATGTGAATTGCATAAATAAAAACTATCCCACCCAACGCCCCAAAAAAATAAAGTTCTCACTATAAACAATAGGCAAAATGATTTGATAGACCCTTGTACTATGTCCGATTTGTAATGTGGACACTTCTACTTACATGTTTGTCATCTGAACCCTTGAACCCACTAAAAAGCAATATTTTAAACCCTTTGACTGTTGACCAGGCCTATGTAGGTTCAGGGGTCCAAATGACACACATGTAAGTAGAAGGGTCCAACTTATAAAATCGACATAGTACAGGGGTCCACCGAACCATTTTACCTAATTAATATTTGTACAATGATAAGAATGTAAAAAGTACAAATACAAAAATTCAAGCTCTTCTTTGAATGTCATTCCTAATAAGTATTCCCGAGAACCTGTAAAATTACTCGTGGTAAAAATGTTAGCAACAGATCAAGATAAATTAAGAACTATGTGCACGTACATGTATATAAAAATAGAATTTTTATTAAAAGCGGGCTCAGCTAAAGTTTTAAGAAAATTATAGAGATTTCATCATTGCCCAAAATATTTATTTTATTACGTATTTATATACGTAATATCCATCATTTTATTTGCAAAGGCCTCAAAAATTGACGGAAAAATTTCTTCATCTTCCAAATATATTTTCAAACACAAAATTATATGAAACTAACTAAAGATAGTGCAAAATAACATGCAATAAATTACAAACAATAGGAGTCAAATGTAATAAAAACATGATATCGCAACTTGCTGAAAATTTTAGAAAATACATGAAATCTATTCAAATAAATCAAAGAACAATAAAATATAATAGGCAAAATGGTTCCCTGGACCCCTATACTATATCAGTTTTGTAAGTTGGACACTTCTACTTACATGTTTGTCATCTGGACCTCTGAACCCACTAAAAAATAATATTTTAAACACATTTTTGAGAGTGTAACACACTCTCCCACGTCAGCTACCACTAAGCTGCCACGTGTGCCACATCACCCGCCACGTCATTTTCAAGTATTTCATGAAATTCCAAGTCATTTTTAAAATGCTACATGACAAATTAAATATTAAAATTAATTTAATTAAATAAAAAATTATAAATTATAGAAAAAATTAAATAATCATGTTTTTTTATTTTTGCTCACAAATTAAATATCAAATTCATTCCAAATAATTAAAATTCTTTTCCAACTAATTTAAATTTCAACTATAAATTCATATATACAAACATAAATGAATTTTTTATTTTTAAATTTGAATATATTTAACAAACATAATTAAATAAATTATTTTTTTTAATTGTAGAAATTCTAAGACACAAACACAATAAATTTTTCATTTAAATTAATTTAAATTTTTAACTATAAATTCTAATACACAAACACAATAAATTTAATTAAACATCAAATTTATTCCAAATAATTAAAATTTCTCTCCAATTAATTTAAAGTTTTAACTATAAATTCACATACACAAACATAATGAATTTTTAATTTTTATTTAAATATCTTTAACAATTTGTAAAAGTTACAAAATTAATCCTAAACAAAATAAAAAATTTAAATTGAGAACAACAACAACAATATCTGCCACAGCAATGAACAACCAACAACAATATCAATGGTGATGGTGATGAACAACAACAACAATATCAACACAGCAAAAGACTTGATAAAAAAGACAAAAAAAAAAACAAAGCAAAGACCCTCTTCAGGGATGGCTATAACAGCCATGGCTATGGGGGTGGGGGGACGAAGAGAGCTGTAGAGGTGGGGGATGTTAATGGTGATGCCATGGAAGTCATGGCTGGACGGGGGACGGGGTGAAGGGTGGGGTGGGGGAAGCTAGACTAGGAAGAGGGTTGAATAATGGTGAAGGGGTGGGTGAGGGTGGCTGGACGGGAGAGAGAGTTGGGGGAGAGAACTGAGGGGTGGGGTGGGGGTTGGACGAAGGGGGGTTGGGGAAGGAGGGTTTTTTATTTTTATTTTTAAATTTTGAAAGAAAAAGTTAATTAAAAATGATGGAGGAAAAAAAAGGCTATTTTTAATTTTTTAAAATTATTTTAATATAAAATTGACCCCCACTCGCACCCCAAACGAGTGTAATCACTCTCCTTGTCCTAGTTAATATTTTAATGCCACATAGGCAAAGTCACCGGTTAAAGGGTTTGAAATGTTGCTTTTAGTGGGTTCAGGGGTCCAGATGACAAACATGTAAATAAAAGTGTTCAACTTATAAAACCGACCAAGTACAGGGGTCCACTGAGTCATTTTGCCAATATAATATAACCAAGATAAAGAAACTAAGGTGCAGGAAATAAAAATGCATACTAAGATTATCTAAATCATTAGAAAATGAACATATATTATGCAAAATGAATACCAACACTGAACACATATTCGAGTGATAGTATAATCTAAGTAAAATTATAGCAAGTCAATGAAAAAGATTAATATAATACTAAATCAGCCACAAATAATAATAATAAAAAAAATTAAAGAAACATGATATAGTAGTCCAAAACAAAAGTGATAACATTATAGAAGAAAACAACAATGGAGGTCGTTGGAATAATCCAAAATTTTCAAAAAGAATGCAAATTTCAAGAAGATTTATCATAAAACTAACACATAAAAAATAAAAAAATAGAAATTAATAAATCCAGTCCGTATACACAGTGGCAATATCGAGATAGAACAAAACAAAGAGGTAAAGAGTATAAAAGCTAATAGATTTCATCAAAGAAAAATATTTCTCGGCTAAATTTGAACATCAATGGCGTGTTGCCATGGTTTTCGGTCAAATCTGGCTGGAAAACTCGCCCGCCAGTGACCAAATCCGGTGAGGCGCCACCAAAAATGGGAAAAAGAGAAAGAGAAGAAAGGGAGAAAGTAGTAGCGGGAGTCGGGGTGTTTTGGTTGCTGGTGGTACGGCTGGTACAGGTGGTGTGCTTGGGCTGGAGCTCGCCAGTTACAACTCCGGCGAGCCAGCGGCGGTAAGGAGCAAGGGAGGGGGAGAAGATAAAGGTCGTGGTTGGTGGAGTAGTGGTGACACAACGGCGAAGCTCACCCGCTGGTGATTAATTTCAACGGGATGCAGCACAGTAGAGAGAAAAGGGAGAGAAGCATGAGTTGTTGGAGAGAAAAGGGAGAATCAGATTTGTGTGAAGTACGGGTGTGTGTATATTTTTTTTGTGTGTGTTTATTTTAATTATAACAATTGGCCACTTCTTTATTTATAATATAACTTTGACACTTTATTAATCAAAAAATAATAAAATGACTCCTCTTGTCTCCTTAAAGCTTTTTTTAGTCTGTAAGTTATTAATCAAAGGATTATCTCATCCTTTTAACCAATAAATAATGATTATTATCCAGGGAGTAAAAATCTCAACCTGTCATTTCAAATGTCAATTTTTAAAAAGTAACGAGATCTTAACTTGATTGACTTATTGCTCTGTTTATTAAAATAATTAAGCTGACATTATCATTTGCAGATCGTCATAAATAATGTACAAAAATATGAATGTCGATATATAATCATAGAAAAATGCAAATAACAAATCTAATATAATTATCTCTAAAAATGTATTAATCTATGAACAATTAAAATTATAATATGTAAAGAATTGCAATGTTATGTTATGTACGTATGCGTATGACTGTGTAATAATATTAAAATGATAATAAACTGATAAAAATCCTAAAATTTATAAAATTAACGATAATTATCAATAAATTGTGCAAATTTAAAATATGACAAAAATTAATTAAAAATATCTAAAATAATGACGATTATTAATAATTTGTTAAAAATTATAAAAAAAATATGTGAAAAATTACATTTTATGCATTTTAACTATCATAAAGCCTAAAAGTGCTAATTTTAAGTATGGAGAGCCAAAATTGGGTGTCAACAGTTTGCCTCTTTTCGTTTGAAGATAATGTAGAAATCTTCAAATAAAAATATTGACGTGTAGCCAATTTTTCTCGATAAAAAATTATTTTCATTAAAGAAAGTCGAGCGAACTCCAATTTATAATCGCCTACATATTTCAAGTTGCATGAGGATCAGGTAGGGTTATCCCGACATGTCCTATTTTGGATTCGATAAACCCAATGCATCCTCGAATTTTATGCTTGCAAAACTTATAAAACTGAAAAATAGTAGACAAACGACTAACAAAGCTTGTCTTTTTATGATTTTTTATTTCAAAAAAGATTTTTAAAAATGACATGTAATGCTTAACTAAATTTAAAAAATAAATAAAGGCATTGCAAGATTTTAACTAATGACAAATAAAATGTTCAATTGAAAACAAACATGCATAAAAGGTCTTATTAAAGGCAGACTAACCCAAAATGTCCTATTTTAGGATGGACATACCAATTTATCCACAAATTATGTGCTTGCAAATGCAACAAACTAGGAAGTACTGCTCAATAAAACACGAACAAAAAATTAAGCTTGATTTTTTTTTCTTTTGAGAAATTAAAGATAGCATGCAGTGCTTAACTAATTAAGAAAAAAATTGTACAAGCAAAGATAACATTCAGTGCTTAGATAGTTAAAAAGAAGTACATTGCGATATGTGCAGGTAAAGACAAAGCATGTAGTGCTTAAATAACAAATAAATGCATTATGATGTGTAAATAATGTAAAGATGATATGCGGTGCATAAATTATAAATAAATGCATTGCGATATGTGTAAAGAATGGCCAAAATGGCATTCAGTGCTTAAATGATAAAACAAATATATTGCGATATTTGCGAGACATACAGAGCTTAACTGATATAATGCATTGCCACATATGCATGCAGTTCTTAAATAATAAAAATAAATGCATTGCGATATGTGCTAGCAAAGGCAAAAATGATATGCGGCGCTTAAATGATGAAATAAATGCATTGCGATATTTGCGAGGCATGCAGTGCTTAAATGATAAAATGCATTGAGACATGTGCGTGCAGTACTTGAATAAAAAGAAATGCATTGCAATATGTTCCAGTAAAGGAAAAGATGGTATGCAGTGCTTAAATAATGAAATAAATGCATTGCAATATTTGTGAGGCATGTAGTGCTTAAATGAAAAAATACATTGTGATATGTGCGTGTTGTGCTTAAATGATAAAATAAATGCATTGCAATATGTGTGTGCTGTTCTTAAATGATAAAATAAATGCATTGCAACATTTTTCAGACGTGCAGTGCTTAAATAATAAATAAATTCATTACGATATATGCGTGCAGAACTTAAATAATAAAATAAATACATTGCAATATGTGCCAGCAAAGACAAAGATAACATGCAGTGCTTAAACAATAACATAAATGCATTGTAATTTTTGCGAGGCATGCAGTGCTTAAATGATAAAATAAATGTATTGTGATATTTGGGAGGCGTACAGTGCTTATAGGATAAAATAAGTGCATTGCGATATGTGCGTGTAGTACTTAAATGCATAGCAATGATAAAAATAAATTTTATAATAACTGGCCGTAACACCCAATTCTGTACGGAGTTGATTGGCCATATCAGCTGTAAAAGGGCCTTTGCCATTGTGGAATCTATTTTGGAAATAACTACTGAGGACCTTTGCCGTGGTGTGAGGATTTTGGCTCGTAATATGCTCCGAACCACATGTGTATACTTTTGATAAACATTAATGAAGAATCTTTTGAAACTTAAGTATTTCACAGCCCTCAACCACCACTTGTAGTCCAGATTAGCACATCTAAAATAAAAGAATTTGCTCGAATTAATCACCTTCTTCAATTTGAAATCTTTTTTCAAACACGCAATAAACAAAAAAGTAGATAGTTCTATCATATCCTTGAATGATATTTCCTTGTAAAAACCAGCCTCGTCATCATGATGATTGCCCGATTGTGTTGATTGAGAAGAAATGCCCACTGTATTGCTCACAACAACGGGCGTAGGTGTTTGATCATCATCTGGAATATTCATGTACAGACCACCCAATTTATCATCAAATATGTCTTCTTGTTCTTCTTCTACGTTCTGGTTCTCATTCTCCTTAATTTTTCAACCACGTGCACCCTTAACACCGGCCTAGCTGAATTACTCAGATAAGCACGCAACTAAACCTAATCGGTTATCTCGAAAAATAGTACCCTTTGATTTTTAAAAAAGTTATGCATGTAGTTGATTACGAGTTCTTCCAGTTGACAATTCAGTCCACAATAGCTGATGATTAAGTTCACAAAATCATCATACAAAACATCACTTTGCACTGTCATAGCTATCGTATCTAACATTTCACCCTTATTTTAACGCCAAACATATCGATTGCTCTTCTTGATCCATTCACCATGACAATACACCCCTATTGTTGTTGATCCCTATATTAGTGGTACCTAAATAAAGACATTTGTTAAAAGAAGTTAATAATGACAAAATAATAAAATTAATAGTAATTGTATAGTACTACAACATGAACCCTAACAGATGACTAATCTATTGCAACAGGTGAATAATATGATGCAATAGGTGAGTTATATGTTGCAACAGATGACTCACCTATTGATATTCATGTTACGATACTGTAGAACCTGAAGTTAATTCCAAAGTCATCTGTTGGAATAGGTGACTCGTCTGTTGCAACAGATGACTCACCTATTGGAATGTACTACAGAACCTTTGAAGTTGATTCCAACAGATGAGTCACATATTTCAAACGATCACTAACTTATTGCAACAGATAACTCATCTGTAGGAATCGGCTTCAGGTTATATATTTTGTAACATGAACACCAACAGGTGAGTCATTAGTAGGAATCAACTTTAGTTTCTATTGTAACAGATGAGTAATTTATTTTAATAGAGGACTCCTTTTTTGCATCAGATAACTCGTATGTTACAACATATGACCCATCTTTTTGATTCATGTTACAGTACTATAGAACCATAAACATGAATCCAACATATGAGTCATTTGTTGAAAAATATGAATTTTATGTTGGATTCATGTTCTGGTTATATCCATTGTTGAAAAAACATCAGTAACAGTGTACCCAGATAGGACATTCGACTAAAAATCATAATTTTACTTACCAAAGTCACTTATGAAGTAATGACAAAGTGAAAAAATTGGACAAGTAGTAGTTGTAGCGGTAACAACAATAATGGTTAACAAGAAGAAGATGATAATAAAGAAGAATATGATGATAATGAAGTAGAAGATGATGAATAAAGCAACAGGAACCATGAACAACAAAAATCACGAAGAGAGAGAAAACAACAATAAATGAGAAGAGAGAGAAACACGCATTTTCCCCCTCCATTTCTAGTTATATTAGGTTTTACTTGGATCAAAGTATAAATTTAAAAACTTGTGGGTTATTCTCAAACTTTCTCAACTTTGTTAATCTCTAATAAAGTAATTGTCACTTATACTCAATTTTTAAAACTTGAGTCTCCTACACCTCATTTCAAAACTCTTTTGTCACTTTTAACAAAAAAATCCCTCTTTCTTATCCATACTTTTTTTAAAACAATACATATTTATCTTATAATTCATGTTTGAATGAGATAAAATATTTGAAATTGCTATTTGAAATATTAACTTGTTACTTCATCCATTACACCACATAAATTAATACTTTTAAAAGATATTATATGAATTATTTTAATTACTATCACTATTGTAATTATTATATTATTATTGCTATTAAACTACTAAGATTATTGTTGTTCTTGTTAATAATATATTGTTGTTGCTACTACTAATACTAATGTTATTACTAATTATTATTATTATTATTATTATTATTATTATTATTATTATTATTATCATAATTATTATTATTAGGGAAAAGGCATTGTTTCCACCCCAAACTATAGTCGAAAAGTCGAATCCATACCTAAACTATATAAGTGATATATTACACACCTTAACTATAAAAAAATGATACTTTTTACACCCTGTCAGACATTACACCACTTGCATGTGGTGTGGTATTTTACACGCGCTGCCACGTCAGAAAAATCCAAAAAAATAAGGAAAAAGGCATCGTTTCCAGCCCAAACTATACTCGAAAAGTCAAATCCACACCTAAACTATATAAGTGACCTATTACACACCTTAACTATAAAAAAAAGTAATACTTTTTACACCCTGTTAGGCATTACACCACTTGTGTGGTGTTTTACACGCGCTGCCACGTCAGTACCACGTCAGCATAATTCGAAAAAATAATAAATATATTATTTTCATAATTTTTTCTTTTTTCTTTTTAATTTAATTTTTCCCCTTCTTCTTTAATGTTTAAAACCTCCATTGTTGTCAATGTCCAAAACCTCCATTACCTCCATTACACCATAATCACCACCATAAACTTTATCCTACCAACAAAATTACCATAACAATTAATTTCTTATAACATTGTTCTTCATCCGTAACCCATCGTATTTAAAAAAAGAAAAATTCTCAGCTATAATGGCCATTATTGTTTCAAAAAATGGCCACTCGATTGTTGGCCTCTGTGTTTTAAATGGTAATGACCAACACATTTTCGTACTTTTTCTATTTGTTTTTCAGCTATAATTAAAAAAAACTACTATGGTAGCAAGCTACATTTTTTGATGGATTAATAATTAACAGACAAAGAGGAGAAAGTCGACGATGAATCCAACTTTTTCGATGAGAATTCACCAAAAAACATCCTTGGCTACAAAATTTTATGTTCTTTTTTTTATAAAATTTGGTTTTGCCCGTTTAAACATCAAATACAATTTGATTTTGTTCATTGTGAAATTGACATTGATTCGATGAAGGTGGAGGATGAATTGTGTCATTTGGGGATGGGGTTGGAATTTGAAGATGGGGTGATGAAGAAACTGTATTGGTTAGGGTGGGGGTGATGAAGAAGAAGATGGTTTGGGGTTGGGGTTGGAGTTTCGGGGTGGGGGTGATGAAGAAGATGATGGTTTGGGGGTGGGGGTGATGAAGAAGATGATTGTTTGGGGGTGGGGGTGGGGATATGGATGCTGGGGGTTGGGGGAGGAGTATTTTAAATTTTTTAAATTTTTTTTGCATTAATTTTTAACTTAAATGCGCCAATTTTTATTTAAATAATTATGTATTTTCCAAGTCAGATCTAGGGAGTAAAAAGTAACACTTTTTTATAGTTAAGGTGTGTAATAGGTCACTTATATAGTTTAAGTGTGGATTCGACTTTTCGACTATAGTTTGTGATGGAAACGATGTCTTTTCCCTTAATGTTTTTAGCCGTTTACTTTTGTTATTTAATAGGTTGGACTCACCTAAAATAAGTGTAACATACGCGCCTTATTATGGGGGTTGCTGGCAGGTAATAATATCACTTTTATATAGTTAAGGTGTGTAATAGGTCACTTATATAGTTTAGGTGTGACTTCGACTTTTCTTATATAGTATGGGGTGGAAATGATGTCTTTTCCCTTATTATTATTATTATTATTATTATTATGACTATGATGATGATGATGATGATGATGATGATGATGATGATGATGATGATGATGATGATGATGATGATGATGATGATGATGATGATGATTATCACTACTACTCCTACGTTTTCATTTTTAAATTAAAAGTGCTAGAACTTATGTACTACTATTTGTATTAATTTTATTATTTTAATTATATTTTTATTCTTTCCTATTGTGTAAATAAATTATATTTAAATTTATTTTATAACATTTAAATTTTAAAAGAGATAAGCTTGAAATAGTAAATGTCTATTAGAACTTTTTAATTATGATTTCTATTTTTCAGATAATGAAAGTATTTTTTAAAACGATAATGTAATTCAGATTCAAATACTTAATTTTTCAATGCAAAACTTTTATTACAATATTTTTTAATTTTGTCCTAAAAACTGCTACATGGCTTTTTAATATCTTGACACCTGACTTCTTGTCTTGCTTTTAGTTTTACTTTTATATATATACTAGTATGCATCCTCGCGCAATGCACGGATAATATTAAAATATTATTTCTAATCACTTCATATTGAAATGTTTTGTTCAACCATGTTAAATCATATTACTCATATTACCTTTAAAATGTTCAATTATCATATTCTTTTTTAATAAAATGTGAGAAAAAAATTCTACCCCTCACCTCCATCTCCCCCTCCCCTTCCCCCTTCCCCCTCTCCCAATCTCAATTTTAAAAAATAAAAAATTAGATAAAATTTCTAAACCCCCCCCCCCCACCAACACCACCACCACCACATGCCTCCACCTTCACACACGCAGTCCCCCTCTCCACCCTAACTAAATTATCCGAAAATAACAATCATATAATTGCAAAAAAAAATTATGTTTCATATTTTACCTTATTATACTATCACAATTAAAAAATATTAGGTTGTTAATATTATCCCCCTCCCCCACCTTTAATTAAATCAATATAAGTAAAAAAAATCATGCAATTCCAAAGAAAAAAATTATATTTCATATTTTTTTATTATATTGTTTATAATTTAAAGATTTGAGGTAGTCAATAACAATTTTAATTTTTATCACCGTCTCCTCATCTCTTTCATTTGAAATTTATAAATAATAACATGTGCATCTAAAAACTTGTTTTAATACATGTTAAATCATATTATCTTAAAAAGAAAGTTCAACTATCATATATTTTTCAATGAAATATGGAAAAGAAAATCTCCCCTCCCCCCTCCCCAAATCCCCCCACCTCTAACTAAATATATACGGAAAAAACAAAAAATCATGCAATTGAAAAAAATATTTTATATTTTTATTTATTATATTATCACAGTTATAAAATATTAGGTTGTTAATATTCTACCCTTTTTCCACCTCTAATTAAATCTATATGAGTAAAAGCAAGCATGTAATTGTAAAAACGAAAAAAATTATGTTACATATTTTTCTTTATTACATTGTTTACAATTTAATATACTTCAAATTGTAAAAAATAATGTAAATTATTATTCTACTGCTCATCCATCTCTTCCTTTTAAAATTCATAAATAGTAATATGTGCATCATCTAATTATTTCATTATATTCTCAAAAAGTTCAACTATCATATCATTTTTCAATAAAATGTGGAAAAAAAATTCTACCCCCCCCCCCTCCCAATCCCCCAACCTATAACTAAATATATACGAAATAAATCATGTAAAAAGAAATATTTTATATTTTTTTATTATATTATCACAGTTAAAAAAATATTAGGTTGTTAATATTCTAACCCTTTTTCACCTCTAGTTAAATCTATATGGTAAAAATAATCATGTAATTGTTGTCATACCCGATTATTACCTAAGGTCAAAATGAGCACGGCATTGTAAACTCAAAAATAACTGATTTTGTACAGAGTCGGCACCTAATTTTTAAGGAAAAATAGGAAACCTATTTATTTGCTTAACAAGTATAACTTTATTTAATCTACGAAACCAGTTTGAATTCTAGGTAAGAGTTCAAATTATTCTGAACGAAAGGGGTTAGGCATCCTTCAGAAGCCACAAAGGTGGTTCCCGGCCAGACTTAGGTTTATTATTAAAAGAGGAAAAGAAAAATATCAATGTTTGTAAATAGAAATATATAATATATATTACATATAATACCTATATTATCGTAAAAAATAAATAAAAGTATATGGAGATATATAAATAAAATTATTTAAGCATATGTATGAAAAGAAAAGATTATATTAAAAAAAGACTATGCAATATCTTTTAATGTATAAGTATGAATTAATTGATTAGGTATCTAAATTAATTTAATTTTCTAATATAAATATTAACGGCATAAATTTGCCTAAATGCATAACGTGAATTGCATAAATAAAAACTATCCCGCCCAACGCCCCAAAAAATAAAGTTCTCACTATAAATAATAGGCAAAATGGTTTGATAGACCCTTGTGCTATGTCCGATTTGTAATGTGGACACTTCTACTTACATGTTTGTCATCTGAACCCTTGAACCCACTAAAAAGCAATATTTTAAACCCTTTGACTGTTGACCAGGCCTATGTAGGTTCAGGGGTCCAGATGACACACATGTAAGTAGAAGTGTCCAACTTATAAAACCGACATAGTACAGGGGTCCACCGAACCATTTTGCCTAATTAATATTTATACAATGATAAGAATGTAAAAATTACAAATACAAAAATTCAAGCTCTTCTTTGAATGTCATTCCTAACAAGTATTCCCGAGAACCTGTAAAAATGCTCGCGGTAAAAATGTTAGCAACAGATCTAGATAAATTAAGAACTATGTGCACGTACATGTATATAAAAAATAGAATTTTTATTAAAAGCGGGTTCAGCTAAAGTTTTAAGAAAATTATAGAGATTTCATCATTGCCCAAAATATTTATTTTATTACGTATTTATATACGTAATATCCATCTTTTTATTTGCAAAGGCCTCAAAAATTAACGAAAACTTTTTTTCATCTGCCAAATATATTTTCAAACACAAGATTATATGAAACTAACTAAAGATAGTGCAAAATAACATGCAATAAATTACATACAATAGGAGCCAAATGTAATAAAAACATGATATCGTAACTTGCTGAAAAATTTATAAAATACATGAAATCTATTCAAATAAATCAAAGAACAATAAAATATAATAGACAAAATGGTTCGCTGGACCCCGTACTGTGTTTTTGTATCTTTTTTATTTTTGTGTACTTTTACACTTATATCTTTATTGTGTTTTTGTGGTCAATGATTTCAGGTTTATAAAATGAGTTTTGAACTGATCACTTTGAGATTTTACCATGGTGGAGAACTTAATATGGGTAAGGTAAAGGGAAAAAAAGGAAAAAAGATATGAGGGTGGACAAGTTACTGAATTTTTAGATGTTGATGTAGATAGGTTGTCTTTATTTGAATTTAGGGATTATGTAAAGTATTTAGGGTATATTCCCAAACAGTGCTTACTATATGTTAGACTGCCTAAGTGTTCTAATTTAAAAGAAATTAGGTCAGACAAGGACACAATTGAGATTTCAAAGAAATTGGGTAATGGGCAAGTTTTGGAAGCTTTTGTGTGTCACATGGTTGCTGAGAGTTGCATATAATTCAGACTGTCAAAAAGTTGTGTGGGAGTTAGGACTTGTTTTTGAAAGTGTTAATGAATTTAGAGCTGTTGTTACTAAGTATGTTGTTTCTGAACATGTTGCAATTGAGAAATGTGTTAATGAACCTACAAGGGTAAGGGTTAGGTGTACAACTGGTTGTCCATGGCTTCTTTATACTAGCATTGATTCTAGGTCCATGAACTTTATTGTGAAAGACCTATAATCCAATTCATAAGTGTAATCTTATCAATAGGAACAAACTTTGTAATACCAAGTTCTTAGCCAACCACTTCAATGAGAGGATAAAGGAACAATCGGATATTAGAATTTTTGAGTTTCAACTTCTTATTAAGAAGGAACTGAATTTACATGTTGGAAGAACAGTGTGTAGGAGAGTAAAAAATAAGGTGATTGCAGAACTGATGGATGACTATAATCTAGAATTTGAGAGAATTTTAGATGATAGAGATGAGTTGTTAAGATCAAATTCAGGTAGTACATGTGTAGTGAAGCTTCATGATGAAACATTTGAAGATGGTAGAAAATTGTTTCAAGACTTCTACATATGTTTTGATTCAATGAAGAAGTCCTTCCTAGCTGGTTGTAGGAAGTGCAATGGTTTGGATGGATGTTTTTTAAAGAAAGTGACAAAAGAGCAGTTATTAGTTGTTGTGTGTAAAGATGGTAACAATCAAATGTTGCCACTGACATGGGTAGTGGTTGAGATTGAAAACAAGACCACTTGGAGTTGGTTTATCAGGATTGTAAAAGAAGATCTTCAGCTGGGAGATGGGACAGATTTGACAGTGATAATAGACATGCAAAAGGTAAAGAATTATTGTTTTTGTTTCTGTTTTTGTTTTTGTTTATATTGTAACTATTTTTGTTTATGTTTATGTTGTAACTGTTTCTATTTTTTTTGTTATAGGGATTAAAAATTATTGTAACTGAATATTTACCAAATTCTGAACATAGAATGTGTGTAAGGCATGTCCTTGCAAATTGGTCAAAAAATGTTATATGTAGAGGTATTGAGAAGAAAAAAATATTTTTGGAGGTGTGCTAGATCTACCTTTGAGGCTGATCTTAGGGACAACATTAGTTATATGAAGATGTTAGGGGGGGCAGAAATACTAGATAAGTTGATGTATTTTAATTCAGAGAGATGGAGCAAGGTTCACTTTAGATTTGGAACAAAGTGTGATGTTGTAGACAATAACATGGCAGAATATTTTAATGCATGGATTTTAGGAGCTAGGCATAAGACTATAATTATAATGTTAGAGGAGATAAGGGTAAAAATGATTAAAAGAGTGGGACAGATGAGGGATTTTTGTGAAACTTGGATCAGTGACATTTCTCCAATGGTTATGAAAGTACTAAGTGATAATACAACAAGTTCTATGAAGTGCAACATAGAATGGAATTCTGATACAGGGTATGAGATGGTTGATAGAGGATATAGGCATATTGTGAATCTTTCTAGACAATATTTTAGTTGTAGAGCATGGATGTTGAAGGGTATACCTTGTCCTCATGCAGTGGCTGCTCTTCACCATAAAAAACTGGATCCAGTAAACTACATCTCTCACTGGTACAATAGAGAAACTAACATGAACACATATAGTTTCTTCTTTCAACCAGTTTTGAATATGAAGATGTGGCCACAAACACAGAATATCTCTATTATGCCACCTCCTGTTAGGAAGATGCCAGGTAGGCCTGGAAAGAATAGGAAGAAAAAAGAAGGTGAAACCAAAAAGAAAACTGGAAAGTTGTCCAAAAGGGGGATTGAGATTTCATATGGCACTTGCCATAGAAAGGGTCACAAGAAAAGAAGATGTCCAACAGGTGCACCTACTGCTGGCACTAATGCAAATCCTGACCAAAGTTCATCTGCTGGTGCAGACCCAAGTGCAGATCCAAGTGAAGTCCCAAGTGCAACACCAACTGTTGGAAAAGGGAGAGGTTCAACTGAAAGAGGAAGGGGTAGACCACCAAACAATTCTATAGAAAAGGTATCTTAATTAATTTGACGGTGTTGTGAACTAATTAAGCTTACCTTATACTAAATATCTTCTTTTCTTTCTTTTTAGTGTGTTGGCAGACCAAGAGTGGTTGGAATGGGATTACTTCACACACAAAGTGGATACACAAATCTTAATATAAGTTTAGTACAACATTTACTATCTAAATTTAATTTACTACAATTTTATTTACTAAAGTTAACACTTTCTTCATTTGAGCAGCCGGGAATACCAAGTGAGAGATTCAAAACTGTCAAGTCTTCAGTATTTCTGACTGGAAATCTCGGATATACACCAAAAACTGGTGTAAAATGGAAAGGAAAAAAGCTATGACCTCCAGGAAACTACAAGAAATGAGAGGCAAAAAACAAATGCAAACAAGGTCCAAGGCTGCACACTTGAGTCAAGAAAGCTCCAATGTTCAATCTCTATGAGAAGTTGATAACGCTCAATCTACAGCTCTCGTTTGAGTGTAAAGCGGTCGTTAGCAAATATAGAACCCAACCTGGGTTGGGTGTCGATCCCACAGGGAATAGCTTGGCCAACAAGTAAGTAAAATTACTAAACTTTTGGTGCAAGTCTCGTAAGAAGGGGGGATTCTTGTCTTGCAAGTAATGTAAACAAAAGCTGAAAATAATAAAGTAAAAAGAGAGAGATTGTTACGTTGGTTGTAAACAATGAGAATTTAAGCGTTGGGGTTATGTCCACCTTCTGAGGTATACGTCTCTATTGGCTATGAGTGTGTAGAATTCTGACATGCAATTGCTTATAGAGGATTGTAGTCGATGGTAAATCCAAGCGTCTCTCGACCTAAACAAGGACTATTTCACTTTAACTCTCTCGATCTTAAAGCGTATCTAACGGTACGAATTCTCCAAGAGGTTAGTCCAGTTACGGCACTAGCTTTTTAATAGGAAAGGGTGTCCTACTACCTTGACATTATCTCTTTTCCAGACAAATAAATTTTCTCTCGAACAAGTTAAATGTTAGACTGGCGTATTCTTGCGTTTGCAACCGCAAAGAATGTAGATTAAGATGAAGAGAATAATGATATAAGCAATATACGTGCCTCGAACTCACAAACTCACAGCAATAGATAGTATCTCATACAGCTTCCATAACCCCAACAGAGAAGTTTAGTTACCCATGAATGCGAAGGAGATCACGATTGACATTGTTGTTATACCACAAGATTGAGTAATTTCGTGTAGCTTAGGTGGTAGGCGTGAGGCATGAATTCCTAGGCAAATAACGATTCTCTTGTTGTGGAATTTAAGAATAGAAGAGTAGAAGAAGAAAAATAGAATTAATGGAAAGATTAGAAGAGTTTAGAAGATGTAAAAAGATGATAGAAGATGTTAGAAGATGTTAGAAGATGTGAGGGATGGAAGGAAGTATTGTGTTCTCCCTCCTTCCTCCCTCCTTATTCTCTAAAATCTCTAGCATGATAGGGTATTTATAATACCCATATCCTAATCCTACTAAGCTAATGAAATAAATAACCAAATCCTATTAGACTAATGAAATCCTTAACCCAAATGTACTAGGTTAAGGTAACATTATCATAATCCACTTAAAATAATGAAATACATAACGTAATTGTACTAGGTTAATGTATCATTGTCAAAATCCAGCTTTGTGTCTGTAAGTCCCCAAAGTCTTCAGAATTGTTGTTTTAGCCCGGGACAGATTTTCCATGCAGCAGTTTTGGTCCTTAGGCGTCCAAACTCCCTTTCCTTCCTTCATGAGCTTTCTTTAGCGTCAAGTAAGCCATAAAATGCTGAATTATGCATCATTTATACCTGAAACTTTACTAATCATGTTCGTTAGCTCATTTACAGGAAAAAGGACTAAAAGTGCATGAAATATATAATTTGTTCTCAAAACTAGGCTAAAATATGGGCAAAATATATTGATATAGGCGCGTAAATTCGCCTATCATCAACACCCCACACTTAGAGCTTTGTTCGTCCTCGAACAAACTATCATGTCCTTCTAAACATCAACTTAGGGTTTTACAGCAACAACACAAAATATTCGTCAAGACAAGCACAACAATTATCAACAAAGAGTAGTTTTTCGATCATTAGTAGAAACAGTTTAACCTCTAGCATAGACTCGTGATGGTGGTCAACTCATATTCAAAGGTTAAGGCACAAAGAATCATACACGACTACCCAAAACTCATCAACCATGTGTGTCTCACAATATATTACCCATAATCACTCACAAGTATAGCATATTTTTCAAACATGGATATCAAAATATCCTTGCTCTCGCTCTCACAAAGAATTCATATGAAGCAACTGATGACCATAGGCTTGCCCTTAATGTAATACTCTACTAAATGTCAGAATGCTAAGCTTAGGATCAAGTAGGTCTTTTGATGGTTGTAATGTAGGCTAAGGGACGGGTAGGACTATTTTGGCCAGGAATAGTGACTAAGTTCCTAAGCGCTTTAATACATCACTTTGTATCATTGACACTTTTTTCTTTCAACCTTTCTTCTTTCTTTTGTTATACCACCCTTGTTCTCCTCTTTTGTTTTTCAATTTTAAGCACAACTCATTTTTCAGCTTTCTTTTCCTTTTTCTTTTCACAACATACCTCTTATGATAGCACTTTCTTTTTCATAACACATTCAAGCACCATTACAATTTATAGCATCATACTCACCCAATTTCCTTTTATGTTGTCGCATGATTTTTTCACTTTAAAGCACTTAGGAGTTTGGATCAAATTACGGTCTTGAAAAAAAATGGATTAGGCTTACATACAAGGTTGTCAAAGAAAATAGGCTAAAGGCTCAAAAGGGTTTAACTAGGATGATGTCCATGGGTAGGTAAAACTGAAGGTAAATAAATATAGGTTGTCAAAGAAATGCCTAAATCACCTCCTAAACTTACACTCCTTATTTTCGCTTTGCATATATACCAGGCAAGTTCTAGCATCAGCCACAAACATAGAATATACTATTATCTCACACACACAAGGCACATGGTCGACTTGTTTGGAAGTAATATAGACTCTTGACCCAACAAGTGAAGGAATTGAACCACACAATATCACATAATGAGTCACAACTGGAGCCTAAACGTCTCAATAGTCATAATTTTAGCACATACTCTTGTTATAATCTCATGCTGCCTATTAGAATAATCTCATGCGAAGCTAAGTTAAAAAAAAAAATATTAACTACTAAAAAAATCTTAACTAAAAAATGAAACAAAAATAAAACAAAAGCAAACAAACATAGATGCGAGTAGAGAAGTATAGCATGCAATACCACCACCCCACACTTAGTCGGTACACTGTCCTCAGTGGAAAATAAATAAGAAGAACCTGGTTAGTCGGACTCATCCTCTGTGTCTGGGGTCATACCCCTTGCATTGGAATCATCATCAGAGTCGTCATACTTAGAAGTTCCTCATAAGTATCCCACTTAATTCCAAGCGTGAGTCGAGGTATTTGCAGCGAGGAGGGTTCTCCTTGCTCCTTGCGGCCTCTTTTCTTGCTCTTTTGGGAAGTGGTAGCCTTTTTTTTGCCTTGTATTGCTTTGGGTGCCATTGTACCTGAGACTTGAAATAGTGTTAATGGTAGCACAATCCCAATGGATACAATCTATACACAAGCAGTAGGGGTACCACACCACACTTAGTTTGTTGCTACAAATTAGTGAAGTGAAAGTGGTCGATTACTTAGACTTCATCGACATGCGTTTTAGGAGCTATATTCCAACGAGAAAATCAGAGATATATCACTTCTTGAAACCTTTGCAATACTTTCATGTTAGGTATAACAAGACTACTACATAGGGATTACATCATGGTATCGTTTCTATCAATAAACTCAACCTCCTATGTCGGTAGGCAGTTATAAGTCTTATTCCGATGAACGGGATATTCTAACATGTAAGTATTCAAGTGACAATATTATGCAATGTTCATTACTATAGAAATTCTGCAAGTAGTATAACAATGCATCAAAATCAAATTCAAGTCGGACATAAGTTAAGAGTATCCTAACGCACATGTTCACTCACTTGGTTTTGTATCAACAATTCAAACACGTTCACATCACCAATACTTTTTCAAGATTTAGCAATTCATAATAGGTGTAGTAAAGTAGTACTTACAAAATATAAATGAAGAACAAAGTAGTACTTACTTGGTTGAAGCCTTTGGATGATGTTCTTGTGACGAAAAAGAGCAAAAAGAAACTTTTTGATAGGTTTTGGAGACTATAGGTGGTGCATAAGCTAGGTTTCCAATGTGTTTTTGGTTCAAGACTAAGTCTCATATTTATAAGAAAAGGTTGGGTCGAGTTTTGGCCCATTAAAATCGGATTTGGAGACCAAAAGTGACCATAGGTGGTGCCTAATGCTTTGCCTAGTTGAGCAGAATGCCATAGTATATGCCAAGCATTTATTTAAGAATGCCATAGCATATGCCAAACATTTATTTAAGAATGCCATACACTATGCGGCGCATTGTCTATGGCATAATGGGACATATGCGCCGCATAGTCTATGGCATATGAGATACTGAGACCAAATGCCATAGCATAGGCGGCGCATAGTCAAAAGTATACCTAGGAATAGGCGGCGCATAGTGTATAGCACACTAGATTCCGAGACCTTAGGCTATAGGATAGGTTGTGCATCGTTCTTGGCCTAGTTTTACCAAGGCCTAGCCTTCCTCGAAGCCTATTTTGGCGTGAGAAAGGCTCAATCCATAGCCTTATGCATCACCTTTCCTAACTTACCAACTTTACCATACAATGCGTCCAAATCGTCAATTGAAATCAATCTCCTCGTTGACTACTTCTTGCACCTATATTCACTCAAACAAATGAAAACGATTAGTACGATGGGTTGCCTCCCACCAAGCGCCTTAGTTTTGGTCGTGGCACGACTCTTATTTTTGGATTTTTCATTTATCAAAATCAAATCAAGTACTAGAATGAAAGAAAACGATAAACTATAAATGAAAAACGATAAACGATGGGTTGCCTCCCATATAGCGCCTTATTTATTGTCGTGGCTCGACATAGTTACCTCGAGTACTCAGATTTTGTCGAGGTAAATGGTGGATCGTTTTCTGAAAGGATTTAGACGACAATAAGGCTTACCTGTGGGCATGCGATCTTCTTCACCAATTATATCATCAATAGTCCAACCCATAGCTCTCTTGTATCTCTTCAGAGCAGAGATGAGAGCTTCTACGTGCTGTTCACTTAAATCATTTGCACTCTCCGGAAGTATATTTCTACTTTCCAAGAACACATACCTTAGATAATCGGGGAGCTCTTGCGATTCTAGCATTGGTGTCTCGTCAATGGGAGTCTTCGCTGTTGGTTGATTCTTGAGATCACAATCCGGTTGCTTAGGAGTATAAGACTCTATTTCTGTTAGAGCACCCATAAGTTCTTCATAATCTTCATTATCCTCATGCTCAACTTTCAGTGGCGCAGCAGACAATGGCTCAACAGTAGGCTGTTTCTCTATAGATAATGCTTTCATATCCTCTTGATAAACATCAGCTACAGATAACTCATTCATATCGCTGGGCTGCTTCATGGCTTTGCATATATCAAAGCGGACCACTTCGTCATTAATTCGAAACAAAAGCTCATTATCTTTCATGTCAATAAGAACACTTCCCGTTGCAAGGAAAAGACGTCCCAAGATTATGGGTACTTCAGAATCCACCTCGCAATCCAAAATCACAAAGTCTGCAGGAAAAATAAAGGTAGATACCTTCACCAGCACATCATTCAAGATACCCACAGGTCGTTTTACCGACCTATCTGCCATCACGAGCCGCATATTGGTTGGAGTAAGGTCGCCCAACCCCAACTTTCTGTAGACGGATAGTGGCATCAAATTGATGCTAGCTCCCAAATCGCACAATGCCTTAGCAAAATTCATAGATCCAACCGTGCAAGGAATAGTGAAAGCACCAGGGTCTGCCTTCTTCTGTACTAAGGACCTTGTGGCAATTGCACTGCAAGGATGAATATTATCTGACGGCTCATAGCTTACTGCCCGCTTCTTTGTCAACAGGTCCTTCATAAATTTTGCATACCCAGGCATTTGTTCTAGTGCCTCCACCAACGGAACATTAATAGTCAGCTGCTTTAACATCGTCATGAATTTGCTGAACCTTGTATCATCCGTCACCTTCTTCAGTCTTTGGGGAAAAGGTGGTGGTGGGTATGGAATTGTTCTCTCCACAACTTTCTTCTCCTCTTGATTCCATTTTTCAGCTTTTCCAGGCTGCACGTCGTGAGGATTGACGTTAAGGACGTTAGGATCGGCTGCTGCGGCATCTTCCCCTTTCGCCTTATCATCAATCTCCGTTTCTTCGTCAACCACTTTCTTGCCTTTTTCTGAAGTTTCCAGCACCTTACCACTTCTGGTAGTGATGGCCATGCATGACCCATCATTCCTTGGGTTTTGCACAGTATCGCTAGGTAAAGTTCCAGCCTTTCTTTGATTGAGTGCTGCTGAAAGTTGGCTCAATTGCTGCTCTATTTGCTTGATTGAAGTGGAATGAGAATCAACTAGTTGTTTCATGGAGGACAAATCATTAATTACCTCAGTAACTCCCGCGCTCGTTGCTTCCACTCCTTTCAATAATTTAGCCATCATGTCTTCCATACTTCCAGAATTAGATGTGGTGGTATCACGTCTACCAAGGGGAACATACACACCACTATTGTCATTCTTGTTCTTCCAACTACCTTGGTCCTTGTTTCCAGATTTCTCATAGTAGTTCCGACCTTGGTTTCCTTGGGTATTCCCACGGAAACCCCCCTGATTGTTCAAGTAGTTGGCCTCCTCTTCCGAATCAGATTTGTCTCTTCCTTTTAGCGCCACAGCTTTCACTTTTTTGGTCTTCCCTGATAATAAATGCTTTGTAAGAAGATCCATCTGTGTTTTCATGTGCGCCATATCTTGATCACGTTCTTCTTGTCTTCTTCTTTGGTCTGCAGTCATGCCTATAGATAAAGTGGGGCTTGCTACCTCAGAATCCCTGGTATGCCAAGCTCTACTTTGCTTCGTCATACGATCTAGCATATTGCTCTCCTGACCAAAGGTGAGATCCATAAAAGATCCTCCAGCCGCATTATCCACCACTGGTTTAGTTATTGAATTCAAGGCTCTGTATAGTATCTCCATTAGGTGAACATTAGTCATGTGATGGTTTGGGCATCTCGCTAGCTTTGTCTTGAACCTCTCCCATGTTTCATGAAGAGCTTCAGTGGGAAGCTGACGAAAGTTGCTGATTTCATCTCTCAATTGTGCCCTTTTGGAAGGCGGAAAGAATCTTTCTAGGAAAGCGTCTCTCAATTGCCTCCAATTTGTAATTGAATCAGGAGTCAGTCCATTCAACCATAGTGTTGCCTCCCCAGACAGAGACAATGGAAATAGACGTAATCGAATTGCATTCTGACCAACACCAGGATTGTCAAAAGACTTGCATGTAGAAATAAAGTTGATGAGATGCATATTCGGATCATCGCCTGCTAGTCCACCAAACAATCCCTTGAGTTGCAATAACTGAATCATGGTGCTTGTGATGTTGAACTTGGCTCCGGGCGCTAATGGTGGTGGAATTATAGCTCCAGTGGCTCCGGCACCATCAAGATCATCATCATCATCATCGAACGATATCTCACGTTGTGCATCCATTGATGTACTGAACAAAAAAACCTGCAGTAAACAAAAACGAAAACTAAAAGTAAAAGTACGAGAGTCTTTGACCAAAGGGTCTAGTAATTATTACGAACTTAATTGACACTTGTATTCCCCGGCAACGGCGCCAATTTTTGATAACGCTCAATCTACAGCTCTCGTTTAAGTGTAAAGCGGTCGTTAGCAAATATAGAACCCAACCTGGGTTGGGTGTCGATCCCACAGGGAATAGCTTGGCCAACAAGTAAGTAAAATTACTAAACTTTTGGTGCAAGTCTCGTAAGAAGGGGGGATTCTTGTCTTGCAAGTAATGTAAACAAAAGCTGAAAATAATAAAGTAAAAAGAGAGAGATTGTTACGTTGGTTGTAAACAATGAGAATTTAAGCGTTGGGGTTATGTCCACCTTCTGAGGTATACGTCTCTATTGGCTATGAGTGTGTAGAATTCTGACATGCAATTGCTTATAGAAGATTGTAGTCGATGGTAAATCCAAGCGTCTCTCGACCTAAACAAGGACTATTTCACTTTAACTCTCTCGAGCTTAAAGCGTATCTAACGGTACGAATTCTCTAAGAGGTTAGTCCAGTTACGGCACTAGCTTTTTAATAGGAAAGGGTGTCCTACTACCTTGACATTATCTCTTTTCCAGACAAATAACTTTTCTCTCGAACAAGTTAAATGTTAGACTGGCGTATTCTTGCGTTTGCAACCGCAAAGAATGTAGATTAAGATGAAGAGAATAATGATATAAGCAATATACGTGCCTCAAACTCACAAACTCACAGCAATAGATAGTATCTCATACGGCTTCCATAACCCCAACAGAGAAGTTTAGTTACCCATGAATGCGAAGGAGATCACGATTGACATTGTTGTTATACCACAAGATTGAGTAATTTCGTGTAGCTTAGGTGGTAGGCGTGAGGCGTGAATTCCTAGGCAAAGTAACGATTCTCTTGTTGTGGAATTTAAGAATGGAAGAGTAGAAGAAGAAAAATAGAATTAATGGAAAGATTAGAAGAGTTTAAAAGATGTAAAAAGATGATAGAAGATGTTAGAAGATGTGAGGGATGGAAGGAAGTATTGTGTTCTCCCTCCTTCCTCCCTCCTTATTCTCTAAAATCTCTAGCATGATAGGGTATTTATAATACTCATATCCTAATCCTACTAAGCTAATGAAATAAATAACCAAATCCTATTAGACTAATGAAATCCTTAACCCAAATGTACTAGGTTAAGGTAACATTATCATAATCCACTTAAAATAATGAAATACATAACGTAATTGTACTAGGTTAATGTATCATTGTCAAAATCCAGCTTTGTGTCTGTAAGTCCCCAAAGTCTTCAGAATTGTTGTTTTAGCCCGGGACAGATTTTCCATGCAGCAGTTTTGGTCCTTAGGCGTCCAAACTCCCTTTCCTTCCTTCGTGAGCTTTCTTTAGCGTCAAGTAAGCCATAAAATGCTGAATTATGCATCATTTATACCTGAAACTTTACTAATCATGTTCGTTAGCTTATTTACAGGAAAAAGGACTAAAAGTGCATGAAATATATAATTTGTTCTCAAAACTAGGCTAAAATATGGGCAAAATATATTGATATAGGCGCGTAAATTCGCCTATCATCAGAAGTTGGGGTAGACTACATTTAAGACTGCATTTACAGATGTGACTGCATTTTCTTGTATAAAGTTTGGTTGTTGTGACTGCATTTAAGACTATGTTTTTGATAATTCACTAATGTTGGCAGCTGGGACTGCATTTAAGACTATTTTTTGGTAGTTCACTGATGTTGGCAGCTGTGACTGCTTTTTGATACTGTAATTAGTTCACTGATATTGGTGGCAGCTTTGACTGCATTTTGTAACTGTAATTAGTTTAACAGTACTGATCTTTTTTTAAATGTATTTGTTAACAATATGTAATTGGCACTCTTTTTGGTTAATGATTATGTAGTTGTAAGTTCATAGTTGATGAAATTTGTGTTTATGCTTATGCAGCAGCTGTAGCTGCATTTATTAATGTTAAATTTGTGTTGTTATGTTGTTGAAATTTGTGTTTGTGCTTATGCAGCAGCTGTGACTGCATTTAGTGTTGTGATGTTCTATACAAATTGCAACACAAAGAACCACTGAAAACAAAGTCAAAACTGTCAAGTTCAACCTTACAATTTCATTACACAACAATTTAATTACACAACCTGACAGTTTTTTCAAAGGTAACACCTAATAATTGATACAAATTTTAACCCCTTAAAATATAACAAAAACAAAGCAACTTAGTTTAGGGCAGCCTTCTTGGAGCTCCTTTCAAGAACATTAATTGAACTAGAAAACTAACACCCAAAATACATACACAAATGAGAGTAGTCCATAGTTGTTTTTCCCTTTTCTTGGACTTAGCCAACTTGATCTTCCATTTCTTCTCATTTGCCCTCATCATCTTCAAATCATCCTGAAAATTATCCATTTGCAACTCTATTTTGTTCATATCTATTTTACTCTCCACAGATTTGGTTGTCCTAGTAGTCTTGTCATCAACTATTTTGTGTTCATAAAATGCACAATTTGTCGAAGATTCAACTCTTTCCTCAAGCTCCCCAATTCTTTCCAATAATTTAGGAATAACAAATTTCGATCGTTCATTAATAGAATCATCCTTCCAAAGCCAAAAATCACGTGATCTAGCATTCTAAAACGAAAGTAATTAGATTCGTATACAATTCAAGATCAATGTTTGAAGGAAAAACTCACATACCCCATAGTAAGGACAAGTCCAATATCGTCTACCCGAATTTCTTGAGGTCCATGAAGTTATCAAAGGCAAAACATGCCCATGTTTGCATCGAACCTCGACTAACTCATGATTTTCTTCTTGCTTACAAAGTCTACTCAAACTTATCTTAGCCATTAAAGTACCTTGATTAAGAAAACAAGGTTTAAGAGAGGTTGAACAACACTTGAGGAAAGAAAAAATTATGAAAATGGCAACAAAATTAAGACAAGATAATCATCAATATAGCAAGAAATCGAAGGATTAAAAGATTTAGTTACCAATTCTTCAAACAAATGCTCTTCAATTTCAATTTTGAGAGACAAATTTGGGAATTAGGGTTTCCTAGTTTTGAGCCCCAAATTGGCTTATAAATAAGAATAGATCCATTGGAAATTAAAGATGATGTACTTTTAGCCGTTTATTTTTGTTATTTAATAAGTTGGATGCACCTAAAATAAGTGTAACATACGCTCCATAGAATGGGGGTCGCGCGGAGGTAATAATATCACTTTTATATAGTTAAGGTGTGTTGTGTCACTTATATAGTTTAGGTGTGGCTTCGACTTTTCTTGTATAGTATGGGGTGGAAATGATGTATTTTCCCATTTATTATTAAAAGAGGAAAAGAAAAAAGATCAATGTTTGTAAATACGAATCTATAATATGTATTACATATAATACGTATATTATCATAAAAATATATATAAAATTACGCGGAGATATATAAATAAAATTATTTAAGCATATGTATGAAAAGAAAAGATTATATTAAAAAAAAGACTATGCAATATCTTTTAATGTATAAATATGAATTAATTGATTAGGTACCTAAACAATTTAACTTTTTAATATAAATATTAACGACCTAAATTTGCCTAAACACATGACGTGAATTGCATAAATAAAAACTACCCCGCCCAACGCCCCAAAAAATAAAGTTTTCATATAATTAATATTTGTGCAATGATAAGGATGTAAAAAGTACAAATACAAAAATTCAAGCTCTTCTTTGAATGTCATTCCTGACAAGTATTCCCGAGAACCTGTAAAATACTCGCGGTAAAAATGTTAATAACAGATCAAGATAAATTAAGAACTATGTGCACGTACATGTATATAAAAATAGAATTTTCATTAAAAGCGGGCTCAGCTAAAATTTTAAGAAAATTATAGAGATTTTCATCATTGCCAAAATATTTATTTTATTACATATTTATATACGTAACATCTGTCTTTTTATTTGCAAAGGCAACAAAAATTGACGAAAAAATTTCTTCATCGTCCAAATATATTTTCAAACACAAGATTATATGAAACAACCAAAGATAGTGCAAAATAACATGCAATAAATTACAAACAGTAGGAGCCAAATGTAATAAAAACATGATATCGCAACTTGCTGAAAATTTTAGAAAATACATGAAATCTATTCAAATAAATTAAAGAAAAATAAAATAAAATATAATATAACCAAGATAAAGAAACTAAGGTGCAGGAAATTAAAATGCATACTAAGATTATCTTAATCATTAGAAAATGAACATATATTATGCAAAATGAACACCAACACTGAACAGATATTCGAGTGATAGTATAATCTAAGTAAAATTATAGCAAGTCAATGAAAAAGATTAATATAATACTAAATCAGTCACAAATAATAATAATAATAATAAAATTAAAGAAACATAATATAGTAGTCTAAAACAAAAGTGATAACATTATAGAAGAAAGCAACAATGGAGGTCGTCGGAATAATCCAAATTTTTCAAAAAGAATGCAAATTTCAAGAAGATTTATATAAAGCAAACACATAAAAAACAAAAAAATAGAAATTAACAAATCCCGTTTGTTTACACAGTGACAATATCGAGATAGAACAAAATAAAGAGGTAAAGATTATAGAAGCTAATAGAATTCATCAAAGAAAAATATTTCTCTACCAAATCTGAACATCAATGGCTTGTTGCCATGGTTTCCAGTCAGACCTGGCTGGAAAACTCGCCCGCCGATGACCAAATCTGGTGAGGCGCCGCCAAAAATAGGAAAGAGAGAAAGAAGAGAAAAGGAGAAAGTAGTAGCAGGAGTCGTGGTGTCATGGTGGTATTTTGGTTGCTGGTGGTGCGGCTGGTGCGGCTGGTGTGCTTGGGCTGGAGCTCGCCTGTCACAACTCCGACGAGCCAGCGATGGTAAGGAGCAAGGGAGAGGGAGAAGATGAAGCTCTTGGTTGGTGGAGCAGTGGCAACACAACGGCGAAGCTCGCCCATCAGTTATTAATTCTGGCGAGGTGCGGCACAGTAGAGAGAAAAGGGAAAGAGGCGTGAGTTGTTGGAGAGAAAACGAAGAATCAGATTTGTGTAAAGTACGGGTGTGTATATTTTGTATGTGTGTGTGTATTTTTTTAATTAAAACAATTGGCCCCTTCTTTATTTATAATATAACTTTGACACTTTATTAACCAAAAAATAATAAAATGACTCTTCTTGTCTCCTCAAAGCCTTTTTTAGTCTGTAAGTTATTAACCGAAGGATTATCTCATCCTTTTAACCAATAAATAAAGATTATTATCTAGGGAGTAAAAATCTTAACCTATTATGTCAAGTGTCATCTTTTAAAAAGTAACGAAATCTTGACTTGATTGATTTATTGTTCTATTTATTAAAATAATTAAGCTGGCATTATCGTTTGTAGATCGTCTTAAATAATGTACAAAAATATGAATGTCGATATATAATCATAGAAAAATGCAAATATAATATAATTATCTCTAAAAAATGTATTACTCTATGAACATTAAAATTATAATATGAAAAGAATTGTAGTGTTATGTTATTTACGAATGTGTATGACTGTGTAAAAATATTAAAATGATAATAAACTGTTAAAAATCCTAAAATTTATGAAACTAAGTATAATTATCAATAAACTATGCAAAGTTAAAATATGACAAAAATTAATTAAAAAATTCTAATATAATGACAATTATTAATAATTTGTTAAAAATTATAAAAAATGTGTGAAAAATTACATTTTATGCACTTTAACTATCATAAAGCCTAAAAGTGCTAATTTTAAGTATGGAGAGCCAAAATCGGGTGTCAACAATTGTAAAAGAACTTTTATGTTTCATATTTTTTCTTATTATATTGTTTAAAATTTAATAGATTTCAAATTATCAAAAACAATTTAAATTTTATTCTACTGCTCGTCCATCTCTTCCTTTTAAAATTTATAAATAATTATATGTGCATTATTTAATTACTTCATTATATTCTCAAAATTAGTTTGGACCCCCCCCCCCCAAAAAAAAAAAATCGTCGATGTACATTTTTTTACTATATTTTAGTTTGGTTACTTTTATCTAATTTGACTTTGAATTAACTACATATACTGTAAAATTAAAAAGAATGATGAAACTCGAAGGGTTGCACCACACAGTAAGGGACCATGAGTCCCTTAAATTCAGTCACAGGCAATTAAATAGTAAAGCACTAGAAAACTAAAGGCTTTGTAGGAAAATAAAAACACAAAGATTTAACATGAAAACCTCATTACTCAAGGGAGGAAAAACCACGGCTTGCCCTCACAAGCACCCAACAATCCACTATAATCAAACTCTTAATTACAGACTCTAATGAGTCTAACTCTAGGCTCCACCTACTTATAATAATTCTACTACAAGCCTACCTTGACAACTCTATCAAGATCTCACCTTGATATTGATTACCTCCAACCAATATCAAACTTAGGTAACTCTACCTAAGCACTCTCAAGATAACAAGAAAATATTACTCTTATAACATGAGTAATTCATTTACAAATCAAGGCTCGACTCAAGAACACTCACTCTTTTCAGTACATATAAAGATCAAGAACTTGAGCAATACCTGAGCAACTGAGTTTTCATCTCTTTCACTCTTTGAATAATCAAGATTATGAAAACTCACCAATTTGAGAAGTATTTTTTTCCTTTTATAGTGGAATAATTATTAAGGTAAGAATTTGATTGAGTCAAGTGTCCTGAAAGATACAAGCTTACCTGTGCAGTTTGTTACACTAGAAGACAAAACTGCACAGACCTTGTGATAGCTGTATTTTTCCATGACGACCTAGGGACCTAGTCCCTTATTATGAGTTGCTCATCATGAAAATAAGATATAGCAATTTACCCCTTTTTTTATGATGACAAACCACAGAACATGACTATAGATGCTTGGAACATCAAACTCATTCATCTTATACAGTTGGAGTGATTAACATTACTGTCAGTGAATGTTCCCCCTATCATCATGAATCAAGCTTTCCTTTAACACAGGGACCTGGTCTCTTGTTGTCAATTGACATCAATAACTCAACACATTCATTCATTATGTATCAGTATTCCCCTCTGTCAATTTGCATGCACTCATCAATATTCATTTGAGCTTTTTTTTTCCCTGTTAATATGTTATCATTGAATTCTACACATCTGCATCACTTGTCACTTACTTTCTTGACTCCATTCATTTCATCAAACATATACATTCATGGCATCAAACATATCACCATTCGATACTTGGTCCTAGGCATATAATTATATCATTATCATGCAACACACCTGGTCCCTATCTTCAAACTTGGTCTCTACCTTATTCATTCAATAGTTATATCATTGTCATGCAACACACCTGGACTGTAACACCCCATACTTTTGGGCTAGAATCTAGACCATCGTTCTTACGTGTATAGACCCGAACTAGATAACTTCTTGTTAATATATGTGTGGTTATCAATACTATAGTGTGAGAATACCTTTGAATATGAATTAAGGTCATAAAAAAATCCCCTAACTCTAAGACAAGTTGAAAACATTTCTAGCGATTAAGTTTTAGTGGACGTTTAAACTTGGGTAAACTTTTATCGATCATAAATTCTTGTATATATCAAATTAGAGGGCCTACTATATATTAAATGAAATGTCTTTGAAGTAGTTTTCTAATGATACCAATTTTGCCAAAATCCGATACCCGAGCAAAAAGTTACAGCCATTTTCGTGAGAGAGGCAGTAACTGCGCGCGATTATCTTGTGACGCACGCTCCATCGCACGCACCTAATTTTCAGGTTCTATTTTCTCATTTTTAAGGGCAATTTGGACCTTTACCTCACCCAAGGTTTTTCCATAACATAAGATTCACGCCCCAAAAGCAAAATACACTCCATAATTCAATTTTTTCTCTCAAATTAAAACCCTAAATCCTTTCCCTCAAGATCAAGAATCAAGATCTTAAGTTCAAGACTCTAAGAAAAGGGTCAAGTTTCGGGTTCCATCTATCAAGATCCAGTTTCCATCTTTCAACTCTTATAGTCTAAGGTACGTGGGGTTCATCTTAAAAACTACATGGGTATGTTGAATCTCTTGAATATGATTTAAAGAATATCAAGCATGAATTTTAAAGAGGTTTTGGAACTTATGCTTTAAATTTCGCATTTTGGATGTTTTGATAATATTATTGTTTTGGCCTTTAGGCCTTTCCCCCTTAAATTGATTTACATCTATATGTATATGTATGAATTTGAAGATTGTTTTGAGAGCACTAATTATGAAACCCCTCTCTTGTGATGAACTAAAGTTTATGATCTTGTCGGGAAAGAGTTGAAAGACATGTTTTATGTTTTGAAAGTAGTTTTCTCAATATTATAGTATTTGAAAATGATTTAGAGATTAGAGGGTGTTTCTTGATATAATTATGTGTCTTATTTTAAAGAGAAAGAATTGCATGTGATTGAGAATTTTGACATGACCACCTTGTGTATTTGAAATGTTGAAAAAGAGATTTTCTTGCATATGTTTACATGAGCTTTAAGAAAGAGTTCTTTGAAATGACTTATTGATATGGTGGTCCCAGACTTACGTTTTGAAACAGAGATTATAATTTGTTATAAATGGCTCAGAGAATGTGACTTGCAAGTTAATGGTATGACGATACCATATAAATTTATGCCATAACAGAACTAGAGTCTTCAGAGTCTGATTTTAAAGATTACATGTTGTAAAAAATTAAAAATGGGCTTAAAGAGGGTTACGTGGTTACCCAAAGAGGGCACAAGCCAAATGGCTCATAGCCTAAAAACTATGTTTTTCCGATACGGGTATGTTACTTTTATACGTTGGCGATGGCCCGTAGCGTAGTAGAGATTCAGAGACTCCGACCCTTGCGGGAAACTTGGGTTGGGGGCTTGGCTGCGTAGTTAAGGGCAGATTCCATATAGCCCATGGAATTACAGATTGTAGGGTATACCACCTAGCACGAAAGTAAAACAAAGACCGTCACAGAGTTCAGATGATTTTATAGAGTCCTTTAAAAACGCCCATGTGATTCTTACTATGTGACATATTTATGAACTATTTTTAAATTTCTCTCATATATGTTGAATATCAATTATTATTTTGGATTTCCTCTGCGTACCAGTACAATTGTATTAACCCCTTACCTTCCAGGGTTTGAGGCTTAAATCTAGCGGTCCAGTTAAGCAGTAGAGATTTTAAAGAGAAAAGACTGTGCAGTGGTGAGCCTTCTTTATTCTAGAAGGCCTGGTTATTTCAGACTATGTCATTCATTTTATTTTTGGGTCTACTGGGGGCCTTGTCCCAGATTCAGATAATTGTCATTTATCATGTCTTAGAGATTTTGTAGATGGGTTCAGAAATTGTCTAGTTGTTGATGGGTTTTATTACTTTCCATCTTTAAATTGAAATAAGAATGACCATGATTCCGTAATATATTTCATTCTGCATCTTCTTTTATTGTATGTACGTTGTGCATGACTATCAGATGAAAAGGGGCGTCCGGGCCTTTATGGTTCGGGATGCTCGTCACGGCCAGGCCTAAGTTCGGGTCATGACAAAATTGGTATCAAAGCAAGATTCATGGTCTCAGGGTGTCTTCAAAATCATGTTGAGTAGAGTCTTGTTTATGGGTGTGTAGCGTGCCACACGTATAAGCAGAAGGATATAAGGCGTTTAGGAATGTTTCTCTTTCTTCATGTTCTAGTTCGAGCTACGGAGTTAGAATGTTCCTCTTTCATACTCTGATTCGTTTTATGGTGTCGTCTATACGAAAGTAAAGTTATCCCAATTCTTTCCTTACTTTGATGTGCTCAGATATGGGATTCAAGTGAAGAAGTTTAGAGTCTAAATGATATGGTCCTTTCTGATTGAGTCACATAAGATTTTAAAATTGTGCAAGGACTTGAGAAGAGTTTGTTAGTGCTTCAAGGTGTATGTACTGATTCTAGTGTGAACTTTGATTCCAATGAAATCGTGTTTTTCAGCCTGCGGTATTAAGTGTATTTAGTCCTTTTTAAAAAATTACGTTGCAAATGTCATGCTTAAGGGGGAAAGATGTGTAGCAGGATGTTGGGATTGTATTTTCACCCGAGTAGTAGTGTATGTTAAAGTGTCATGATCTATTGGTAGTGAGATGGTTTAGAAGTTGGTGACATGAAGTCACAAGGTTAGCATTTAGAGTGAGGGTGACTTTTGTGTAATTACTTATTTTTAGTTATCATCCAAAGTGCGAGAGGATGACCTTCTTTTGAATTTTTGAGATTTCTTCTAAAAAATTCTGCCTCGGTTTCCATTTCCTGGGATGATATGACCGAGTCGTTGTGGCGCCCACGTATCCTGTCAAACAGGAATCAGGTCAAACGTAGTTCCCATGACATAAAAGAGAATAATTATATAATTAAAATGGGTGACCAAAGTCGACAAACGCCGTCTACGTATCCTATTCTTGGGAATTCAGGTCATCACATAGTTCAAGAGAATATAAATAAAATTTTCTAAGAGGTTGACCGAAGTCGATATAGGCTACCTATGTATCATCTTCTTTGGGAATTCAGGTCAAACGTAGTTCATACAAAATGATGGAGAACTCCAAGGCTATTTCAAAGCGTAAAACGATTACAATTGGGAAAAATAATTATACGAAAACAAGCACAAAGAAATACCACATCAGACATAATATCTTTTTACTGCATCAGAATTGACTATCCTGGTCCACCTTTGGACATCTATCTCAAACAAAATCAAGGCTCCTCTAGATAACACTTTGCAGATACATACAGTCCCTGCCAATTTGAAGCATACTTTTCCTAAATTTCTCTTGGTGAGGGAATATGTGTTTGAGCACCAATTGTCCAACTTCGAACGCGTGAGCTCTTACTCATTTGTTGAAAGCACGAATCATCCATTGTTGATATAATTTGCCATGGTAGACAACACTTATCCTCTTTTCATCGATCATCATAAGTTGATCATTGCAGGTGAGTACCCATTCTTCATTACCCAACCCTGCTTCTTAGATGATTCTTAAAGATGGTATTTCAACTTCAGCGGGTATTACCGCCTCTATCCCGTAGACTAAAGATAAGGAGTTGACCCAGTCGAAGTTCTGACTGTCGTGCGACATCCCAACAAGGCATAAGGTAATATCTCGTGCCATGCTCGGTGACTACCATCTTTCTCAAGATCTTCTTGATGTTCTTGTTGGCAGCTTCTACTGTTCCATTCATTTGAGGGCAATATGCAATTGAATTTTGATAAGTGATCTTGAACTGTTCACATACCTCTTTTATCAAATGACTATTCAAGTTCGCTTATTATTTGTGATGACTGACTCTGGTACCCCAAGTCGACAGATCAAGTTGTTTTTGACAAAATCTGCCACCACCTTCTTGGTTACAGCTTTGTATGAAGCAGCTTCCACCCACTTGGTAAAGTAATTAATAGAAACCAAGATGAATTTGTGTCCATTAGAAGCTGGTGGCTTAATCGGGCCGATGAAATCTATTCCTCAAGCTACAAATGGCCAGGGCGAACTCATAATATTAAGTTCTTTTGGGGGCACCCAATTAGATCCCCGTGTATCTGACACTTGTGAACTTTTTTCTCAAACTTGCTACAGTCACTTTCCATGGTTATCCAGAAATATCTGGCTCTTAGGATTTTTTCGGCTAGAGTGAACCCATTCATATGAGGTCCACATATTCCTGCGAGCATTTCTTCAAGTAATTTTGTAGATTCAACGAAATCTACATATTGCAGAAATCCCAAATCACGGGTCCTCCTGTAAAGGACTTCCCTATTCAAAATAAAATTATTAGCCATCTGACGGATCGTTTTCTTTTGATTGGCAGTTGCATCTTTAGGGTATGCCCCATCTTATAGATACCTCTTGATATCGAAGGGTCGTGGCTTTCCATCTGGTTCTGCCTCAACTTATGCGCAATATGCAGGTTGCTCTTTTAAACTTACTTCTAATGGATTGATGTAACTCTGATCTAGATGTTGAATCATTGAGGATATAGTGGCCAAAGCATTGGCAAACTCATTTTGTATCCTTGGAATGTGCTTGAACTCCACTTCCTTGAAGCTCTTGCATAACTCATGTACCAATTCTACGTATAAGGTAATCTTAGGGTTTTTACGACCCATTCACCTCGAACTTGGCGAACCAATAGATCAGAATCTCCAATGAGTAGTAACTCTCAAATATTCATATCAATAGCCAATCTGAAATTGAGAATGCAAGCTTCATATTCAGCCATATTATTGGTGCATGGAAAGCACAATTTGGTAGTAATCAGGTAATGTTGACCAATTTTTTATATCAAGACTGCTCCAAATCCTGAACCCTTGAAATTAACTGCCCCGTCAAAGATCAATCCTGGGTATACTTCAGCAATGTCTTCTTCTACGAACAATACCTTTTCATCTGGGAAATAAGTTCGAGTGGCTCATATTCTTCATAAACTGGATTCTCTGCTAGGTGATCTGTTACGGCTTGCCCCTTGATTGCCTTTTGAATTACGTATACAATGTCGAACTCACTCAACAACATTTGCCATTTGGCCAATTTCCCCGTGGGCATGGCCCTTTGAAATATGTACTTTAAAGGATTCATTTCTGAAATAAGATACATTGTATATGACATCAAGTAATGCCTCAGCTTCTGGGCAACCCGAAAAGTGCACAACGCATCCTTTCCAACAGAGTGTAACAAGCCTCATATGGAGTGAAATTCTTACTCGGGTAATAAATTGCTCTTTCCTTCTTTTCGATTTCAACATGTTGCCCTAAGACACACCCAAATGTAGGTCTGAGACTGATAAATGCAACAAAAAGGACTTTCTTCTCTTGGTGGAACTAGCACTGATGGACTAGATAGATAATTCTTGATCTTGTCGAAAGCTTTTTGGCATTCTTTGGTCCATTCATTTGGAGCATCTTTCTTTAACATCTTGAGGATAGGTTCGCAAATAACACTTGACTAGGCTATGAACCTCCTATTATAATTCAAACTTTTTAAGAAACTCATGACTTCCTTCTTTGTCTTCGGAGGAGGCAGTTTTTGGATCGTCTTAATTTTTTAGGAATCGAGCTCGATGCCCCTTCTACTAACTATGAAACCCAAAAATTTCCTAGATGGTACCCCAAAAGCACACTTGGCAAGATTCAGCTTCAAAATGTACTTTCGAAATCGATCAAAGAACCTTCTCAAGTGCGCTAAGTGGTCTGAACTCTTGCGGGACTAGATGATCACGTCATCCACATACACTTTAATCTCTTTATGGATTATATCATGAAATATGGTTGTTATGTCTCTCATATATATAGCACCGACATTCTTGAGACCAAAGGGCATCACCCTATAGTGATAAACACCCCAAGGTGTGATGAAAGTTATTTTCTCTACGTCTTCTTCATCCATCATTATTTGATGATACCCAAAAAACAATCCACAAACGACTGCATTACATGTCTCGCACAGTTGTCGATGAGAATGTGGATGTTTTTTAATGGAAAGTTATCTTTAGGACTGGTTTTTTTCAAATCTCTATAATCGACACAAATCCTAATATTTCCATCCTTCTTTAGTATTGGAACAATATTGGCCAGCCATGTTGGATACTTTGTGACTTCAACTATATTGGCTTGGATTTGCTTAGTGACTTCTTCCTTGATTCTTAGACTCAGATCTGGCTTGAATTTTTTAGACTTGTTCTTCACAAGATTGAACCCTGGATCAATTAGAGACTTGTGTGATACGATATATGTACTCAATCCAGGCATGTCTTCATAGGACAAAGCAAACACATCAAAGTATTCTTTAAGCAACCTAATAAGTTCTCTTTTTCGTTGATCCATGAGATGCACACTAAATCTGGTTTCTTTGACTTCACTCTCATCACCTGGATTAATTACCTCAGTCTCCTCTAGGTTGGGCCTTTCTCGGTCCTCAAAATTTTTTACTTCCTCTATTAACTGGTCTGGGGCCATTGTTTCTTCATCATACTCTTCACATTCATCATCATTTGCTTCGATTTATTCATTTAGCTTTTGACATCATATTAGCAGATTTTAAATTATTATTACTGAAATCATAAACATAAGTTAGATTATAGTGATTAGATAATGCAACAAAAATAGAAGACAAATATTTTTGCAGTAAGGGAGGCTTTCATTGAATTTTAAAAAATTACAAACATTGGCTATGATCCGCAATAGTGCTGGTCTGAGCCTTTTGGAAAGCACAAAATATAAAAATAAGGTAAACAAACTTAAAGGGTGGGTCTCAGGCCTCATTCAAAGTACCATCGATTTTGGAAAAGTAAAATTTTATCCTTTCATCTACCACATCAATTGGGGATTCAAAATTGGAGTAGAAGTCCAGTTCGATAGCTTATCCCCTAGTTTATCTGTCTTATTTTTGGTCTTTTCAAGAAAATCTTCTACAATAGTATCATCACACTCTTCGAACAAGTTCCATATTCCATCCTCGAAAACATCGCTTGTAGCCTTTACAGATATAGAAAATGACTGGTAGAGCAGAGGTAACCTCTTCGCCAATTCTGGACCTTTCTTCTTCATCTCCCTTTCATCTGTTTCATTTGGCACATAACCTAACCCATATTTGGAAAACTTTTTTGGAATCACAACAGGCTCAATGATTCCATCCAAATTCTTTCCTAAGACACATCCAGGCTTGAAACCATTTCTCAGCATAACAGTGGCCAACATCTTATAGATCGAAGGCATTGGCTTGTAGAGAGTTGGATCATTCTCGATTGCATTCACATCTCCACTGTATAAAAATCACTCTTTTTGGGGACTTCTTCGATCACAGGAACATAACCATTAGGGTGATTCTGATGACTCCCTTCGCCATGGATGCCTACTTCATGATTTTGCCATAAAAATTTCACTAATTGGTGTAATATTGAAGAAATAACCCACGTTGCATGAATCCAAGGCCTTTCTAAGAGCAGATTAGAGCTTGTGTCAATGTCCATCACTTAAAAATTGGTTAGGAATTCTGCAGGCCTCATTTGAAGATGCAACTTAACTTCCTCGATGGTGTTTTTTTTACCATCATTGAAAGCTCTTTCACTCACTCTGTTCTGACGAATTTTCCCTATATCATAGTTCAATTGAGTCAGAACAGATAATGGGCAGATATTTAGACCTGATCCATCATCGATTAGTGCCTTATTAATGATCATAACTTGGCAGTTGGCAATGATATGTAACGCCTTATTATGCATTACTCTTTCAAAGGGTAACTCATCTCCATCAAAGCTAATGCGATAGTCTCCCACCGCTCTAGTTATCATGACCACCAAATTTTTAGTACCTATGCCTACAGATACGTATGCTTCTTCAAAAACTTTCAACAAGGCCTGTCTATAATATTGAGAACTCATAAGCCATGCCAAATATAAATTTGAGCGGGGGTCTTCTCCAAATGTTTCATAATAGAGTATTCTTTCGGTTGTATTCTTCTAAAAAAAAATTAGTTTTTTCTTCAGTGATTGGCCTTTTTTGAACACTCGTCTTATATGCATCATTAGCAAGTTCTCTTGGAGTCTATCATCTCCCTGATCTAGTCATCTTTTATGCAGCGGCGGCTTCCACTAAAAATTCTTTTCTTGAGGAAACCAAGGCAAAGGCTTGATGAGGTGCGGTGAATGCAACAAATTCGGGCTTCTCAGTTATGGCAGCCACTACCTTTTCTATTTCTTTCACTTTGTCCACTTCTTCAGGGTTGGCCTGCACTATAGACTTGCTCACCGCCCACTCATCATCTATTTCTATCATACTGATGGTTGCCCCTTCATGGTTTGAGAATCGATCGGTAGTGACATTTGGTGGAGCTGTTTGAAGTGAAATCACCTTGTGATCAATCAAATCTTGAATCTTGTGCTCAAAATAATACAGTCCTTAATCGTGTGTCCGACACCCCTGAATGATATACACAATGTTGTTCGACATGGAAGAATCAGGAATTGGTATTGGTGGGTTTTGGTGGGATAGATTGGACGAGACCTGCTATCTTTAACCTCTCGAACAAGTAAGCCTTAGTTTTAACCAAAGCAATGAAACTCCTGGTAACTTCTTTTTTCTTAATATGGGCGGGGAAGATTGTGGTCATTTAGGTTGGTGGGAGGAGGAACTTGATGGTAATTTTGATTAATTGGGGCTTTTTGGTAGGCTTAAAAATTTGGGAGTGGAGCTTGGTAAGTGGGTTGATAATTTGGCAATAGAGCTGGGTAATTTTGTTGATTGGTAGAGAAATTTGGTTGTGAAACTTGGGGATTCGGTTGGATATAAAACATAGGTTGGGGATTTTGTGGAGTTTGGGGGTATATAGACGGTGATGATGCTTTCACGAAATTGGAGCCAAAAAATTTTTTTGACTATTGGTTTGGACTAGAGGATACGAAAGACACATCTTCTCTCTTTTTCTTTGAGAATCCTTAAGATCCAAGTTGGGCAGAGACTTTGCTGATCTTCCCTTCCCTGAGTCCTTCCTCAACTATTTCTTCGATCTTATTAACCAAATCAGTGAAGGTAGCACGAACCGCTGATATCATCTTATCATAAAATTCCCCTTCTTGAGCTCGCGTAAATACAATAACTATTTCTTCTTCTGTCATAGGAGGCCATACCTTTGTTGTCTCTTTCCGCCTGCGATAGGCATATTCATGAAAGAATTCATTAGATTTTTGCTTGATGTGGTTCAAATAATATCGGCCAGGAACCATCTCGACATTGTAGGTAAATCTATCGGCAAAATCTCTAGCCAAAATACTCCATTCAGGACATTTTTATAGTTTTTGTGAAGCAAACCATTCTAACGTATCTCCACTTAGGCTTCGACTGAAGAGCCTCATCAGCAATGCTTCATTTCTACCAACGCCTACCATTTGGTCATAATATCCTCTCAAGTGGGCAGTGGGGTTTCCAGTACCATTCAATGTTTCAAACTTAGAAATTTTAAATCCCTCGAGTAAATTCAAATCGGGGTGAATGCAAAGGTCATCATAACCAAAGCCCGTTGCATTGGGCAAACCATGTGTTTTCTTTATCTTGGTGATCTCTTCTTTTATCAGCAGTAGTTCCCTAGTATGTTTGTCTTCAGGTGCCTTACACTCCTTTTCCATCGCCTTATAGTGGTCGATTTTTTGGTTTTGGGGGGAATGTATGGTAAGATGTAGGCATTATGGTGGCATGAAGGGTGGCAGGAGGCATATTTTGGGTTAACAAAGGGTTCTGGGCAGTATGAGTGAAGTTTTGATAGGTGGGAATTGATTTTTGAGGGACATTGACATTGGGATTAAAAGTGGGATGAGTGTTTTAGGAAACGAAGGCATTTGAGGGGGTACTTTGGTAATTTGGAGCGTAGTTTTGAGGATGGTAAACATTTGGATTATTGTTGTGATATTATGAATTTGGCATGATGGCATGATGGATTATTGAGGGTACATTGTTTGGTTGGTTCTCATTATTGGGAAAGCTAAAAGGAGGGAATCAAAATGGAAGCGCACGGTTATCCAAGGCTGGCGTATTAGCGAAAATGGATAGATTAGCCATATCTTTTGCTCCTTGAACTTCTTCTTGAAGTTCTTCCATTCTCCTAGTTATATTCGGCGATCATCTCACCTTGTGTCGTTATCACACCATCCCTAATAGTAATTTCGGTGAGAGCGTTTTCCTCTCTATTACCAGTCATTCGTTCCTTTTCAGTAATGAAGCGGCAGTCAAAGGAAGAATCATTATTTGCCTTAGATCTAGTAAAGTATTGATGTTCCGTCGGTTTTAAACACAGATCAATTTCTATTTATTTCCTGATAAAGAAAAAGAACTCAAACGGTAACTGCGTTAGCTTCTGTCCATAACAAGAACTACAGGATATTCGTCGAAAGGTAAACACTTAAGAGTTGCTCTTATCAAAGGTAAATTGATCCACGGATTAAGTAATTATTTGGATAGAACTTTGAGTATTCACTTTAGGTAAATAATTTTGATAAGAAGGTTGACTTTGCTAAATATAGATTCTTCTGCTCTTCAACTTGTTGAATTCATAAATGGGGAAATAAAATACTCAAAAAATAGGGGTCGGACCTTATGTAGGATGCCTATGTATCCCGCTAGGGAATTCAGGCTCAACGTAGTTCAAATTACATAAAGGTAATCCCAAAGTAGTTTGAATTACATCATAGTTTGAATTACAAAAAGATAAAGTCCAACGTAGTTTGAATTACATAAAGATATCTAATTATACCTTCTCTAAAGTAGATAAAGAGACTAGGCTCGAAAAGAGCTACATACCCCCTATGGGCTCAAGTCTCGCGTAGTTCTTGATTACAAAGACATCCTAAAGAGAAAAATAAACCTAAGTTCTATCCGAGCTGCTCTTTGTTATTTTCAATAATCGAGTGACGATCCTACACTCTCGTTACCCGGACCTTCATCTGTTTTGGTTGTTCCATTTATGGGGAGATTATTTTTCAACGTTAGGTTTGAAACTTTATTAACAAACCCTCTTGCATGATGCTCAAATTTTGAGGCCCTTGTAGACACCTTAGAGACGTCAAGAATTTCCTGATCAACATCAGCAATACGCATTTTAACCAAAGTTGTTTCTGCTTGAACCTTGATGACCTTTTCACGCAATCTCTTTTCTTCCTCTTCCAATTCTGCAAATTTCTTCTTTGATGCAGCTATTTTTTTATCGGTTTCAGCAATTTCTTCAACAACAAATCTTTGGTCTCCTCATCGCTCACCAAGTCGATAATTGTGATTGGTGAATTGATATTTTTTCTCTGACATCTTAGAAAGTCAACCTTCCTGTTTAATATGAGTAAAGTTAAAAGATTTTCCAAAAAGTTTTAGAATCTCTAACAAGTCTAAAAGACTTGGATATTTTTTTCTTGGGCGAAATTTCAGATGGTGAGTTTATATTTCTGTCTAAAGGTTCTTAAAAAGATAGGAGTGGATCCATTTATCTTTAATCAGAGCAACATATAAAATATAGAATAATTATAACACATAAGAGCAAAATGATGGCACTTAAATATCAGCGTCCTAAATTGGGTGACCCTTTTACGTCAAGGATGAGCCTAAACGTCAGATACTCATGATTATAATAGATTTTGAGCCATTGACAAGGATTTTTCTAACATATTACGTCACACAAAATATGCTCGTTGATCTCTGGGTCGCGAAAACCCGTCGACACATAGGTGGATATCCTAAATGCAGAGTCACTACCAAGAATCAACTCGACTAAGGTATATGCATGCATGACTTAAATCGAAAGGGTGATCTTAAGTTTTTCTAACATTTGGATAGACACGGACTTGAATTTCCTATATGAGAAGGCACGTGGTCCCCCGACAATAAAACTCCCACTCACCCCACGTATGCGCTGACTCTTTATAGTAAGGTGATTTGAAAGAACTTTGGGAAAGTACAATCTACAATCCGCGTGTACAATGTGTGTGAGTGTCAGTTTTCCAGATCGGAAGAAATATGAACGGAATGACAGTTTATATGAAATTTAAATAAATAAACACATAATAATTAGCCACAACAAGTTAGAAAATTTCTTTTGGTTAGAACCTAGATAGTCTCCAGTAGAGTTGTCATTTCTGTTTTATCCTTTTTCGAATTTATCAAATGGAAGACAAATTATTTGAATAAGAAAATGGTTCTTGACTTCTTAAATAATTTCAAAACTTAGAAAAATTTTAAAATAACTCAAGAAAATTTACAGAGTCGCCACTTAATTTTTATAGAATAATCAAGAAAAAACTTAAAAGAATTTCAAAAGATTCAAAAACAGAAATAAACTGTTGAAATTAGAGATAATGGATTAAAGGTTCAATTAACGTCCTAAGAAGGATCTTGAGGCATTTAGGAACCTCCATTTTAAAACAGTTGACCAAAATATTTTGACTAACTTAAAAGGGGTGGCTAATTTTACGAAAATATTAATTTTTTGTGAATATCAAACTTGAATCGAGTGATTTTCAAAAATAATTTTATTTCGTTCAATTTTTTAAAACAATAGTTTGTTTCTAGCTGAAGAGAATTGACTTTGAAAAGAAAATTTTAAACAAAAACCTATTTTTAGTAACAATAATTTATTTTTATTTTAAGGGACAGAATTATTTTTAAAGAAAAATCTATTTTGGTGGTCGTTGTTATAATTGAAATCTTAATTTTAATACTAGATAGATTTTAAGAAGAAATAAGGAACATTTGATTGATTACGAAAGAATTTAAACTTTTCGATTTAAGTAAACCCATCTCTTTTATTGCTTGAGAAAACTCTCTTTAACCTAAATGAGATTAATTAATACATGAAAAAAAAAAATCTATCTTAATGTGAAAGACTTGTTTAAATTCAGTTTTTATCCTTTTATTTAAACAAGCTAATATTTTTTTTAAAAAAAAGGGGGAAATCTAAATAAGTAAAGAAAGGGAAAATGAAGATAAAATAAAAATGGTGAAACCTTGGGGAATTTATCTAGATTAATTAATTAAAGTGTTCAAACAAATACAAATAAATAAATTAGAATGTATAATAAAGGGAAAATTTCAGAAATAGCAACTTTGTTGCCTTAATTATAACTTTTATAGCAACAGTTTCATAAGTACGAAAAATAGCAAATTGTATTTTGTATTTAAGTAAAATGTTGCTATATAAATACATATACAAATATATATGTATTACTGATAAATACACATGCACAACTGAAAAATACATATTCTTCTATTACTATGAAGTGGGTAAAATATTGCTACTTTTGCTATAAGTTGCAATTTTGAAGAAGTGTTACAATTTATTGTAATTGTAGTCTTAAGGATGCTAGTTTCTGTAATTTTTCCTATAATAATCAGAGGAGAGTTAAAATAGGTCCCCTTTTGGCCCATTAAAGGTCTGTCCAGTTCTTGGACAAATTTCATAGACTTTCAGCCCACTTTTGTCCGTGTATATCCGTTGTATATCAACCAACTTCTTTTCCTGCGTTTTTCTGTATACCACTGCGTATACAGTGTATATCAGTGTGGATGCATTTGTTTTTGGCTACATTTTTCATCATAAATCGTGGGACAGCGTTCAGCTGCTTCCTCCGATGTATATTCACCATATATCAGAGTATATCAATGTATACAAGCTCATTTGTGAATTCGGTTGAGGCTTTGACTCGATGGAGGTTGGGTTTAACCCAACGGAATGCGATAGATGAGAGTCCGATGGACTCGATGAGGGAGTTCATGCATAAGAAAAGAAATGAATGAGTACAATTTCAATTACTCAAACCAAAGATAGTTAATTTCTAAAATCGAACTTAAACGCACTATCGGGTAAGTTCAGATTTGGACCATTACCTAATCCAATTAAGTTGGATCTCAAATGAATTCCAGAATACAATGGAATGGAATAAAAATTCATTTAGCCATACTAACTAAATAAAGCTAACATTTAGATCCTCTAACCAACACATGTGACTTAATACGTACAACTACAAGGTAAAACTTAAATTAGCAAACTGCCATACAATATGTTTACTTTCTTGTTATGCTACACAAGACGCCATCAAATAGTAACATAAGAGCACCCATAAGACCATGACAAGGATGTATTATGGAGATCTACAGTAAAGAAATTTGGTCATATCAAGCGAAAAGAAAATCTGATGGACCTATTGGATTTATCGGATATGGACTAGTTTTAAGACACATCGAATCAGAAAATCAACAAAGCTTCAAAGTGACCGATTATACTATTACCTAATCAACAATAGATGACATTTATGGGCGGAACAAGTAGGGAGTTATGTCATTACTACTCGAATGATGAAAATTGAAGCAAACAACTTGTAAGACCACAATAGATACCCAGATTACCATTTTACAATTTGACATGAGAAATAAAAGAAATAGGTTATTCTTAAGGACAAAAGAAATTAAATTCTCAAACATTGTTTGAAACCCAAAAGTTAAGGAAAAGAATGATGCCTTCGGCGTCTGTAAAACAGTACTCGATTTCACTACTGCATTTTGGGTCTGCAATGGAAATATGTGTATCAAATAATACATAGAGAGAGGAAATATTTGTGGCCGACTTTAATCTGTGTTGCTCGGACTGAGTTGAAGAGAAGATCAAGATGAGCACAATAACAACACCTTCAAGAACACAACAACAACACACCAACAATGGCCACTTTAACGTCCAAACACAAGCCACAACACACTGCCAACTTTAAGAACAACAACAAGTCACTTATCATTAAGCTCAACTTTAGATCTAGACACCTTTTGTGTTGATGAGAAAGAAACTTACACAAGAAACAAACTAGACAAACAAAATTTCTGTAGATCTAACTACCAACTTTCGACCAAGGAAAAAACACAACACAATTTTCTCGACCAAGAACAAGATGGGCAGATTTCTCTTTTTTTTTTTTGGAATTTTTCAGATTTCAGCAATTTTTTTTAACTATCAAGCCCAAAATTGATTTTGTTGAAACAAAATCAACCACAAGCTTTGATACCAAATGATACAAAGCTAAATGTGTATCAAGAGATTCAAGCCAACACAAGAAGCTACAATAAGAACAACAAAGTGCTAGTGAATTGAAAGAGGCCACACACGGCTTCACTAGGCTTCAACACTTGTTTTGACTAGAAAAATGAGTTTACAACAAGAACAACAAATGACAATTTTTCTAGTGAATCGAAATAGCCCCACACGACTTCACTAGACTTTTAGATTCAACAACACAATGTTATCAAGATTACAAAAGGTATAGAAACTTGACATACAATATTCAATAATCTAAGAACCCTAACAATGAGAAAGGACCCTAAGACTAATGAATATCAACATCAAATTCTTACTTGGACCAAGAGGAACTCAAGAACCCCAAGACCCTAGTTTCTAGCCAAGATACAACACTAGTATCACTCTACTAGTGAGCTTTCAGTTTTGGCCTCTCCAAAATGAGAAAGAGAAGTTACCAATATTACAAGTCTTTTGTTTCTTGAATAATAGGAATAAACTAACTAAAAAAGACTAGCCCTAATAAATGACTTATATAGTCAATTACAAAGGAGGGACAAAAGACCAAAATACCCTTGACATTAAGTGGGTAGGTTTGGGGTGTTTTATTGGACCTCTTCACACTTTAATAAGTATAGGCCCTTAGATGGGCTCACAAGGGCCTCACACACGGCCAAGGATGTGAACAAGGCTTGGAGTCGTTGCAACTCACGCGCTTGACTTCGTGTGAAAGGTCTCGAGCTAGGAATTTTCGTATCATACTTGTATTTGTATTTGTTAGTTCGCACCATTATTTATATTTTATATAATTCACACTTGTATTTTAAAATTATTTTGTATTTGTATTTTATAATTGACTGTATATTATATTGGATTATATTTGTATTGTGGTTTTATTGTGTTTGCATATTTAGATTATATTTGTATTTGTATTTTATTTTCGTCGATGTCTTTTTATTTCTAAAGAATTATTTTGTATTTGTAAGTTTATTGCATATTGTATTTAACCGTGATTATGTACAATTTGTATTCTATTTTCGTCGATGTATTTATATTTTTAAAGAATTATTTTATATTTGTATTTATAAGTTGATCATATATTGTATTTGTATTTGTAATTTCATTTGTTTGTATTTGAATTTGTAGTTGACAACATCATTTGTATCTTTAAACATTAGAAAAAATTGTTATTTTTCTTTCTATGAAGACTTGTATTTACATTTATTGATACAATTTGCATCATAATAAAAATAAAAATAATAAATTATACAAATACAAATGTTACATCTGTATCAATGACACATGTTTATACAACTTGAACCATATGCATACAAAATGATACTTGTTTATATACAAATATAAATGATAAATTTAAAATACGAAACACAATGATATATTTGCATTGAAAGACAAATTGCATATTTATGTATTTTAGTCTCAAGCAAATACAATTAATCAATATACTTATTTATATACAAATACGAATGATAAATTATACATATTCACAACTAAACTATTCAACTACAAATAATAAATTTATTTAAAATACATAGTGTGATACAAATAAATATAAAATATAAAATACAACAACAAACGAAAAAATATAAAAAAAATAAAAAAGGAGAAAAAATGACCAAAAGAATAAAAAAGAACGAAAAAAGAATCAAAGAAAATGCAAAAATAAAAAAGGACCGCAAAAAAAAAAGAAATATAGAAAAAGATGAAAAAATAGAAAGAAAATATGATTTAGGCTACAATTATGATTGTACTAGCGTGTAAGACTACAAAACGTAATTAATGTAAAGTATAGCAAGAGTTTAGGCTACAATAGATAATTATGGTAAAATATAGTTGTAAGTGGTAATTATTTTCCCTTAACCATTTATGTTTGCTAAGCTACATAGTTATTTCTTATTTTAATGTGGCTAAAATTTTAAGAGTAGTTTGATACAATCTAAAAGGATAAACATGAAAAGTAAAGTAGAATTTATGTCCTAATTTTTTTATAATAGATATGTATTAAGATAAAAATTTATTTAATTTTTATTTTGGACGAGAGAGGAGTACATTTTAACTTGTGATAACATGCAATTTGTAATTAATTCTCTTTTAGGTAGCAGGCTAGAGTAAAGATCATTTCTTACAAAATTGGATTAGCTATTATGGACGATAACACCTTCTAGTCATGCATTTGTTTGTTAAACTTTTTTTTTTTTTTTCAATTTATTCTTTTAAAAAAAAAAATCATATAATATTTTTAGAAACACACTTTTGGGAATAAGTCACATTTCACCAGCTAACGGTAAACTATTCTTTTGCCCGGTGTATGGGTTTGTTGAAGTGGAGTTGCAGCCAAATCATGTACTTATATGGCATAAATAAGAAGATGTATTTATATATTATCCTCGGCAAACAAGTTTTTTGAAAATGAACTGAATGAAATTAAACCACGTTTCAGATCAAATAAAGTGGTTTGATCTTTCTGATTGTGGTTGTATTTATTTATTTATATTTAGGTTGATATGCAGAAAAGACTTATTCTTCTAATGGCGATTAGGTCTCTCGCTCCCTTTCCCCCACTATTTCTTCTCACTAAGAAGAATGATGTAGAGACTCGAGAACCTTTCCAAATGTTTGTCTTCTATACCACTATGATCTAGAAACTCGAGAACCTTTCCAAATGTTTATCTTCTATACCACTATTCTGATAGAATTAATTGTTCTTCCAAACAACGCAAGTGATAATGAGCTCAAGTTAGATTAGAATTCATTAGAAACGCGTTGTACAGATAACGAGGTGCTCACTGCGTGTTAGGAGCTAGTACATAATATTTTCGTGTCTTCCACTTGGTCATATACAAAAGATCTTCCCTTAATCCATACATCTCCCCATAAGTATTTCAGAACATTTTTTCAAAAGGCAATGAGAATATTTTTCTACCAACAAACAAAGCTACAAACAAGAGCGTGTGTGGGGTACACCATTTGCTATTAATGCGGTACATACAATTAATATAATTATACCTCTCACCATTCCTTTTTCTTCTGCTATGGGTTGTATAATAAAACAAATTGCAAAAGATTATTTTTCTCTGCTTAAGAGCTAACAAATTATATACAGCCTAGCAGTTCCACTAACTGCTTCCGAAAGAGAAAAATTAGGATGAGGTAATTACTTAAGATACCTCAAAACATAATCATACAAAGACTAAATTAGATGTAAATGATCCTTTACACACAATCAGTTATTACCAGCTGGTCGTTGCAAAAGTTCCTTTTTAATTTCTTTTTTTTAAAAAAAAAAAACAAAACAAGCATCGGTACATATAGGACCAGTTTACTTTATTTAATATTAATGCTAGGGTAATAAGGAGTTAAAACTCACCAAATTAGATATCAAAGTTACATACTCTCCATGCAGTTTTACTTGTCAGTTTTACTTCATAAGAATCAATTTGATTAATCTTTGCAGCTAAATTGAATTAATTAATTCACTATTTTAAGTTTAAAATTTCGGTATTGAAAACTATACAAAAAATACTAAAAACTGCAATCCTTCTCATATTAATATGATTAAAAATTTTAAAATGTTAGTCAAAGTTCGTTTAACTCTCGAAAAGTGAAATGTGACAATTAAAAGTGAACGAAGAAAGTAGGAATTAAAGTACTACATCCGTCTCAATTTGCGGGGAAGACCTTAACTGGGGATGGAGTTTAAAAAGACAGAAAGCGTCTTGAACTCTATAGTCTAAAACAAGCCGTAAGCACAAAAAAAAAAAAAGATTAAAGTTGAATTGTATTTAAATATATAAATATATTCTTTTTCTGGGATGAACTAGAAGTAAGAAAATACGACATATTAAATGGGACAGATGGATTGGATTGGAGCAGTACATATAATTTGCGTGATCATATCAGTTACATGCGAAGCTATGAAGCTAATTAAGTAGTTAAAATGGGAAATTATCGCCATCATTATCTTAGTAGCTGCACATTAACTCTGTTGTGATTGTTAAGCTTAAGCACTCTTCTTCATGACGTTTAAGTCATAGCTTCTCCAAAACTCAAACAACATATATATTTGTATACTCAGACAACACCAGAAAGAATAGTGGAAGCCTTTGACGAATACTACAGAAATCTCTTGGGCACAAGCACATCACAAAGGAGACAGGTATGTGCTGAACTAGTTCAACAAGGAAAAATTTAAACTGTTGCGCAACAGAATACCTTAACTATGCTTGTAAGCAAAGAGGAGGTTAAGCAAGCTTTATGGGCAATAAATGGGGAGAAAGCACCAGGTCCAGACGGATATGAAAGTCAATTTTATAAGAACAGATGGGAATGTTACAGCAGCTGTACTGGATTTCTTTAGAACTGGGAAACTACTGAAGGTAATTAATCAGACCCTTATCACCCTAATTCCTAAGAATAATCATGTAGAAGGGGTAGGAGATTACAGGCCAATTGCTTGCTGTAATACGGTGTACAAGATAATTTCAAAAGTGATTTGCAACAGACTAAAGCCAATATTGCCTTGTGCTAATTTCTGAAAATCAAAGTGGCTTTGTATCGGGAAGAACCATTGTGCAGAATATTCTTATATGCCAAGATTTGCTAAGAATGTATAACAGGAAGAACACACCAAGGAGCTGCTTAATCAAGATTGATTTAAAGAAGGCATACGACTCAATAGAGTGGAAATTTGTGGAAGAAATATTGATTGCCCTGAATTTCCCAAAAAATTTCATAAAATGGGTAATGGAGTGCATCACTACTACCCAAGACAAGTTAGCCATTAATGAAGGAATACATGGACATATTCAAGGACAAAGAGGCTTAAGGCAAGGAGATCCCATATCCCCACTACTATTTGTAATATGTACAAAGTATCTTACTAGGATACTGGATAAAGTGGGAAGAATGAAAGAATTTGAGTTTCACAGCAAATGTAAAGACATCAAGTTGAATCACTTGTGTTTTGCTGATGACATGTTGTTTAGCAAGGGTACAAACTGAATCTGTCTTGCTAATGATGAGAGGTTTGAAAACTTTTTTTGACACTTCAGGCTTACAAGTAAATGCAACAAAAACTAGCATTTACACTGTGAGTATGGACAGGAAGAGCCTGAATTTCATCAGTGAAGTAACAGGTTTTCAGCAGGGGAAACTACCATTCACATATTTGGGTCTACCTATATCGCAAAGAAAGATAACAACAATGGAATGTGAAATGCTGATAGATAAAATGGCTACAAAAATCAGGAGATGGGGCTCTAAAAATCTGACATATGCAAGAAGGGTGCAATTGATCAACTCTGTACTACTCCATGTACAATCGTATTGGGCATCCATTTTTATATTGCCTAAGATGGTGATGGAGAGATTGATCTCATTATGTAGGAATTTTCTTTGGAATGGCCAGGAAGTCTCAAAGAAAGCACCATTAATAGCATGGAATTTGATGTGTAGGCCGAAGAAGAATGAAGGACTAGGAATAATAGATATAATATCATGAAATGAAGCTGCAATAGCGAAATATGCCTGGAATATAACACAAAAAACAGACAATCTATGGGTGAAATGGGTTAATACTGTATACATAAAGGAGCTGAATTGGTGGAGTTATACACCACCTGCAGATTGTGCTTGGTATTGGAAGAAAATCTGTTTAATTAAGGACAAATTTAAACATGGATATCTAGTGAATGGGTGGCTAAAACCTAGTGGAGTGTACACCATTAAAAATGGGTACAAATGGAAGAAAGGTGAGATGGAAGTTTGGCAAAGGAGTAGATGGGTCTCGAATAGGACTAATACTCCTAAGCACAACTTTATAAGCTGGTTAGTAGCCCATAACAGGCTATTAACAAAACAAAGACTGAAGAAGTTTGGACTATCAATAGATACTAATTGTGCACTGTGTGATGATACTGAAGAAACACAACAACACTTATATTTTGAATGCAAATTCTCAAGGCAATGCCTAAACCTGTTCTTGACATGGATGGGAATGAGAATTCAGAATCTGGAAATCCAAGGTCTGTGGAGGAGAATGACGAGAAGGACTATAGGGAGAAATAAGAGAGATTTCATTCTTGCAGTACCGAATGCCTTAATATACATAATATGGTGAACAAGAAATAAAGCAGTTTAGAGCCACAGGGTTACAATGCCCAAGAAGATATATGTGCAGAAATAAAGGAGGCAACATGCATTAGAAGTGTAAATACAAAGAGAAAGAAGGATAGGAAAGTAGGTAGAGCATGGATTGAAAAATTGTATAGTAGGAGTAGCAATAAAACTTGATTTGCCATATACTATAGATTGTATTAAGGAATTTGATGGATGATTAATAAAGCTTTTGTTTCGATAAAAAAAAAGTGAGTACGTGTACAAGGATCCCAGCAGCTCTTGGACAATTATGTGGAGGACAAACACGAAAAAAGATTCAAAAATGGTAACCCCAACCAATAGCTGTAGGGAAAAAGAAAAAGACAACAGCTGTGTAGTACGTTAAAATCAAGGATCAACTTATGACATTTTTCTAACATCTGATTCTTAAGCTTAGTATAGTGTGTAAACTGTTATTTATCGACGTTTTCGGGTACAAAAATCTGTATATACATGCAACAATAATTTCAACACAAGTTCAAGTCTAAGACTAGAACACTTATGAAGTTCCTTAACACCCCCAACACAAGATTATAAATAATCTATCCAAGAAGTATGTTAACTTTCTGAAAATCGATGAAATAGAATTTTCAGGCCAAGTCCCCCGACTTCACGGAGTGTCCTTAAGAAATAATTCCCCTCATTGTACCCGAGGTTATGGAATCTTCCTCCCAGGATAAAATGACCAAACAAACCAATTGTAGCGGTACCTCAAACAATTGGAATCTGTTCAAACTCACTCAACGGTTTGATTGATCACACGAAATATTTTTGAAGACAAGAAGAATTTGTATGTTCCGAAAAAAAATTTCATTCCTAAACCTGTGGATGAAAGAAGGTTTATATAACTATCAGTGCCTTTTCTGAAAGGTGGCAATGGTTCACTTAAAAGGTGTGACCTTTCTGGAAAATCATGTCTGTTCGTCCAAAGAGTGCGTCTTTTTCGAACAGGCATACCATTTCATGAATCAGTGTGTTATTTCGTTAAAGGGTTGTATCCCTTCCGAAGCATCAATTTGCTTCTGCACTGTATTTTGAAACAGTGTTTCCGCTACTGCATGCATGCATATAAATGGAGGATCAAAACATAGAAATAATTTGTTGCGTTTTTTCCTTTGGTATTTTGGATTAAATTTCTGTCAAATAAATTTTGTCCAAAAAGATAGATCTCATCGATCGATCATTTTTCAAATCCAAATCCGAAGCCGAAGCCGAAGCCGAGCCGAGCGAGCGACGACGACATGAGGCACCACCTTGTTCTTGCCTCACTATCTATGTGGAGTAAGTGTTTCTTATTATAAATACTTCAAAGTTCCCTTCTCTCACCAATGCACCACCTTGTTCTTGCCTCGCTATCCATGTGGAGTAAGTGCTTTTTATTATAAACACTTCAAAGTTCCCTTCTCCCACCAATAAGGGTGTCAGCCGGGCCGACCCGGCCCTATTATGTAACCCGGCCCGGTTTGACTCGGCCCGGTAAGCCCTAGGGCTTAAGGGTTCCGGGTTCCGGGTCCCCGGGCCGGTTTTTTTGTTAAAATGGGCCCGGTCCAGGCCCGCCGGTTAACCGTCCCGGTCCGGCCCGGAAAATTAAAAAAAAAAAAAAAAAATTGGATTTTGGGCCAACTAGTCGTTGGCCCAACGGCTATATAGCCGTTTTTGGGTCCAAACGGCTAGTTTGGGCCCATTTAATAAAAAAAAAAAAAAAAAAACTTTAAAAAATACTTTTTAATCCCCAAAAAAAATCTATAAATACCCTACAACTTCAAATCATTTTTCATACAATTTTTCACTCTCTCAAATCTCATTCTCTCTCAAATCTCAATTCTCAATTCTCTAATATTCAATATATTTAATTTCTTAAAGTGTTCACTTTAATTTTTTAATTTTCGTTTACAAAGTACGAGCGAAAGTTTCTAAAGTCGCAATCTTCGGATACTTCCAAAATTTGGTATTGTCGTTCTATCTCTTACGTTTAATTTTTATTTATTGTATTAATTGTTTAATATTTAATTTTATTATATTTGTGTATTTTGAATATTTTTAGTTTAATTTAATTTATATTATGGATAAATTAAAAAACCTCGCTGCTAAAGGTGTTAAAATTTTTTGTCCCGGAAGCGGTAGTGGTAGTAAAAAGCGAATTACTAGCGGTAGAGGTAATTCAAGTAATAGATATACCCGTGTGTCTTCGCCTCCGGTACCGCTTGGTACACCTTTTGAGGAAGAAATAGGTGTAGGTGCTCACGATATGGATTATGTAGAAGCTCAGGAAAATTATGGTATAGAAGAAGAAAATGAAGTAGATGCAGTTAATTTAGACGAAGATAATGAAAATATTGTTGAAACACCCGCAGTAGGAGATGCTAACGTTAGATCTGAATCAGTTAATCTCTCTTCCCGTCCTCCCAGTGCCCCAAAACCTCGTAAAAGAACTAGTATTGCATGACAAATTTTTGAACGTATATCAGATATTGAGGTACAGTGCAATATTTGTCAACAAATATATAAGCATAGAAGTGGAGGCAAGCAAGGGGGTACGGGTACGTTAATGAGACATATAGATGAAGATCACAAAAGAGAGTTAAATATTGCAAAAGGTGGTGGGGATGTTGGTGGGTCAACGCAAACTAGAATGGACCCAACAACCGGTCAAGTAGCGAAAAAGTATAATAAATTGAGGGACGGGGAGGAAATAGCTAAAATGGTAGCTGTGGGTTGTTTGCCTTTTAGTTTTCCTTTTTCTGATGCTTTTATTCGTTATATACAAGCAATTTATAATCTTATGTTTAATGGTATTCCTAGAACTACTTGTCGGTCTAATATTTTTAGACTCCATTCACAATATTGTTTTTATTTATCAACATTGTTAAAAAATATTCAATGTAGATTGTCCCTAACTTCTGATCTTGGTCGTGTTGTAAATAAAAATGATTATTTAACCGTTACTTGTCATTGGATGGATAGTAATTTCGTGATGCAAAAACGTATTCTTGCTTTTTTATATGATGAAGATCGTAAACATACTGGACAATTTATTGTTGATTCTATTGTTAAAATTGCCGGATACTATGGTATAGGAAATAAAATTTTATGTATTGCTTTTGATAATGCTTCTAACAACAAGACTGCTATAACAAAAATAAAATCTACGCTATCTCCGCCCTTGCCTGAAATTTTTCATATTAAGTGTGCATGTCATATATATAATTTAATTGTAAAAGATGGTCTTGAGTTTTTTTAGTTTTATATTGAAAAAATTCATCTTGCCGTTGGTTTTATTCAAGGAAATAATCGTAGATCAAGAATTAGAGAATTTAAAGTTAAATGTCAAGAAAATGGACTTACACCGATTTTGATGCCTGAGGAAATTGATAGTAGATGGAATTCTACATATGAATTTTTAAAAACTTGTTATAAATATAGAATTCCTATTACACTAGCTTTTAACCAACATTGCGGTTCATTTGCTGATTCTGCTGATTGCATGCTACATAATTCTGATTGGGTTGTAATTAATGATCTTGTTAAGTTTTTAGAAAATTTTTATGTAGCTACGGTTGAATTTTCCGGTGCTTACTATCCTACTGTTTGTAATATTTTGGCATATATAGCCGATATTTCTGGTTTGCTCCAACAATATAAAAATAAAGAAGGTTATAAAGAAGCTGTTGGCGCCATGTTTACGAAATTTAAAAAATATTTTTTTCCGATTCCCCCTATTTACTTGGTTGGTGCTATGCTAAATCCGTGCATGAAATATAATAATATGTGTCACTTTAGTACTCTTATTTATACTAACTTAGAAATAAATACTAACCATGATTCTGAACAAGTACAGCCTGATTTGTGGACGGCTACGGCTGATGCAAAAGATTATATAGAAAAATTATATAATCACTATGCTGATTTATTTGATTCAGCCGTACCTACAAATATCACTCCAACTGTCGCTCTTCATCCTCCCGAGGAGCCATCATCTTCTAAAAGGCCGCCACATAGTGGTTTTTCTGATTCATTTTATGATTTAAATTGTTGGAACAGTGTTGATGAGAGAACTTACACATCAACTTATCGGGAAGAGCTGAAATATTATCTTCGGACGGCACCAGAGGATCGCAGACGACGGATCAACACGCTGGATTGGTGGAGGAATAATGAATCACAATATCCTGTGCTTTCAAGATTAGCTAGAGATATCTTGAATGTTCCAATGTCAACCGTTGCATCAGAGAGCGCCTTCAGTCAGGGACGACAGCAGCTTGGAGACAACCGACACTCATTGGGAAGCAATGCAATGAATGTTCTAGTTTGCCTCAGAGATTGGATTAGAGCGGAAAGAAGAAACCAAGGAATGGAATCGGAGCCGAGTGACGAGCTGAAACTAGAAGAAATTATGACTTCACGGGAGAACTCAGCAGAATCAAGTCCAATGCATGGTTTTGCCCCCGTTGACTTTGATTATCCTATGCAAGTTCTCATTAATATTAACATGAATGAGTTGGAAAAAATGATGCATAATTTATAGATTTTTCATTCATGTAAATTATAAATTTTGGATCATTTTGCAATCAATAAAATTTCCCAAATTCATTCAGTCTTTAGTCGTTGTTTTTTATTTATTTTTATTTAACGATTTAAAATTTTAAATTGAATTTCTAGTTTTCTACTTTAAATTAAAAACTTACTTCTAATATATTATTAATTTACTACCAAATATTATTAATTTATTATATTAAGTAGCATATGTTTTGAATATTTGTGCATATATCTTCTATAGAAGTGTATATTTAACGTATACATGTGTATATGTTTTATAAATTAGTATATAAGTATATCTATACATATTGTAATGTATATATAATGTAGTATATTTTATAAGTAGTAGTATATATACATTTAATGGTGCGTATACACGTGTATATATCTTCTATAGAAGTGTATATTTAATGTATACATGTGTATATGTTTTATAAATTAGTATATAACTATACAAATATATATTGTAATGTATATACATTATAGTATATTTCATTTAAAGTATTACATATACATAGAATAGAGTGTATATATGTGAATGGATCTTCTATAGACGTGTATATTTAACATATACATGTGTATATATTTTATAAATTAGTATATAACTATACAAATATATATTGTAATGTATATATATTGCATATATCTCATTTAAAGTATTACATATACATAGAATAGAGTGTATATATGTGAATAGATCTTCTATAGACGTGTATATTTAACGTATACATTACTTTATGTTTTATAAATTAGTATATATATTGTAGTATATACTTTTTTTAAAGTAGTACATATATATTGAATGGTACGTATATGTGTGTATATATCTTCTATAGACGTATATCTTTAAAGTATACAAGTGTATATGTTTTATAAATTAGTATGTAACTATATATATATACATATTATTGTATATATATATATGTATATCACTATATTGTAGTATATATTTTATTTAAAGTAGTACATATATATTGAATGGTGCATATATATGTGTATATATCTTCTAAAGTAGTATATATTTAACGTATACATGTGTATATGTTTTATAAATTAGTATATATATATATTGTAGTGTATATATATATATATATATTATACTATTATAGCAAATGTTTTATTTAAAGTAGTACGTATAGTCATATATAATTATATATTGAATGGTACGTATATATGTGTAATTGTTTATACTTTATATATTTTTTAAAAATATATATTGTATATTGGAGTGTATATAGTGTATATTGGATTTTTTATTTATTTTTTAAACGGGTTTGACCGGTTTTTAACCGGGTTTGACCGGGTCTTGGTGGGTTTGACCGGATTGGGTTTAGTGGGCCGGATTCGGGTGGGTTTTAATTTTTTTACTGTTTGGCCCGGCCCGGTTAACGCCAAACCCGGCCCGGAACCGGCCCGGAACCCGAGTAAAATGGGAGAGCCGGTTCCGGGTTGGCCCGGCCCGGCCCGTTAGACACCCCTACCCACCAATATGGGAGAATTAGTGAACTTTCCCTTAAAAGAGTACTCTTTCCATTTTAGTGTCTCTTTTTCTCTCAATTATTTTTCCTCCATTTTCCATTCACACTTTTCATACATATTGAACCCAACATAACCTTGGTTGTATAGAAATGGCAAAAGCTAGGTTAAGTATGTTGTGAGGTAGACCAAATCATTTAGTTCTAGTATATCTGTTCTAATGCATTTATTGTTTCAATTTCGTAGTTTATTACTTCTTCTAATATTATTTTCTTAATATCTATAATTTCTATGTCTTTAAGTATATATAAGATTAAAACTTTAAGATTATCTATCATTTAAAATTGACTAAATATTTTATTATAATATTCTGTAGTTGTTTGTTTCAGGCTTAGTAGTTCTTGTATATTTTTATTAAGAAATTCTATGCAATTTATCATGCTAAGTATTTATAAGAGTAGTTAGGTAGGCATGGTATATAATTTACTCTAGTCATGTAATATATACCAAATGCTTTTTCTAATATGATTTTTCTTATATCTACTACTTTTATATCTTTAAGTGCATACAAAATAAGTATTTTAAATTTATCTACCATCTCATCAGATAAATAATTATTCATTTGCATAAAATTGCTTTTTTCAAAATATTCCCTTCAACCATGTTCATAACAAAATATGGTCATCTTAGATTACTATATACTAGATTATTCTTAAATAACATGTTCTTCGGTCACTATTAGCATGGTAATCTGGATACTTTTCCCTTAAACAGCGCCTCTACTCTGGTTACTCCCCACCACGGCTTCTTGCCTTATTGGTTTCACCTTTAGGATGGCATAGTTCTTAGGGATTTTTCTCCGTTTCCACTTTGCTAATAAACTTCTTAACATATTATTCTTCGAATAATTCTACCATAAAGTAACTAACATGAATTTATTTTATCATATCATGATTGTTGGGAATTATGAATTTAGTTATTCATAATCATAAATAAATATACCTGTTCTGGTAGGTTTGATATTTCTGAGCTTTGTTCCTCCATGGATTTTTCCATTGATATATACCTGTTTTTTAATTAACTAAGCAAAAATATTTATTGTGGACTTTGAGAGAATATTTGCTTCAACGCATGAAGGCTTGCTTTGCAATGCCTTCTGCTTTCTCTATTTATAGACTGAATGAACCTTTACATCTACACGTTTTTAACATTAGTCTACTTTACAAAAAAAAAATCTTCTAATAAGACAAAAACCATTAATACCTAGGCTAATATTAGTCAAAAAGCCTAATATCTAGAAAGTCTAAAAAAGTCTACAATAATTACATCTTTTACGTAAAGACTAAAGAAAAATCTATCATAAATAATTCAATATCTTGTCTCCGTTGATGTTGTCGTATCTGCTACTTTTCCATATCTTCATTATTGTTCTGGTCTTATTTTTCCAGCTGGCGTTCTTATCTTTTATTCTAGCTGGACTGCTGGGACATCATTATCTCCTCCATTACATTTTGAACATCTGTGATCTGGATATTTATGTCCAATAGTCTTGCAGTATCTGGTCAATAAGTCTTCCGAAATAAATTTTTCTCTGATAGCTCTGGCAATAGGTTCTGTTTCTGGTTTAAGCAACGTGATAATCCATTGCCTAATAGTTTCCATATCTGTTTCTCGTAACTCCTTTGAATTTGAATATATTAATACATGATCTCTTGAATAGTAGTTCCATATGGGATTTTGTTTGCAATATGTATTTGCTAGCTCTTGTAAAATTGTAGATAATCCGATAATCCTCTTGTTTGCATAAAATTTTGGTATCTCGATTCTAGGTATCTCTGGTTGTGAAATAATATCTTGTGGTATAATCATATCTCGTGTCATTCCTATCTTCACAACTTGTATAGGTTTTTTAACTTCATCAAATAATATCTCTGCTGGTGCCGCGTAAATTTTTATAAAGAACAAGGTGCCTTTGGTTATTCTTTTAAAAATGATAAATGCTTCATATATTTCTGGTATAGTGGATATCTCAGTTCCGTCCGTGGTATATACAGTACTAAGTAGTCCATATTCGTAGCAAGTTTTAACTATGTTTGATTTGGTTTTAGGTAAGGCAATTAGTTTATTATATCCGGTCAATCTCTGGGTTATATAGTTTGTATCTGGTTCTTGGACATTTGTAGCTTTGGGGTTGCTATTTAAAAAGGTTTGTATATTGTAGATATTTTCTATGTATTTTTGGGATGTGTAGTTATAAACTTTTTTATCTTGGTTCAGACTATCTCGGTATGTGGTAATTTGTGGGGGTATAAACATGGGATCTTTTGATGTATTTGGGGTATATGGTTTTTCAAATATTTTATTCATATTCATGTTTTGGTATCTTGGTCGACTAGCTCCTTTGCTTGTACCTGCGGAAGTAGATAGATAAACGTTATGGGTTTTATGGAGTATCCCAACGTCTCCTTCTAGCTCTGAAATTTTAATGTCTTCCGATCGACATAGCTCTGCACACTGCTGAGTTAGCTGATTTGTGGCTATAGACTTCAGTTTACCTTCATTAGTCTTTAGCTTTTCTATCTCATTACCCATACTGTCCACTTTTATTGAAAGCGTAGTTAGGGTGTTGAGTATCTTTTCTAGAGTATCTTCTTCTATAATATCAGTCTGTGTAGCTTTGTCTTGATATGTAATCTGCAATAACATTTTTGTTAGTACTGATTACTTCAATTGTAAATGTAAAATTTAATATATTCAATACTAGTCTCCAAATTTCTTTTGTTGTAACTGAATTTTGTATTTTCTTTGTTAGCCACCAGCGTACTTGTGTATTATCTGTTCGCACAATAAATTTGTTATATACAATATATGGCTCAAATGCTAACAAACATTTATATAATGAACATAATTCTTTTCTATTTATTTCCCATTTTATTTCTGTCTCGTTGAATGTGCCTGAGTAATATCTACAATGGTGTTCTATTTTTTCTGCTTCATATTTATATTTAAGTACTCCTCCGTAACTATATTCACTGGCATCTGCTTCTACTATATATATAAATTTTCTATTTTCATCTGGAAATTGTAATTTTGGTAATTCTTTACAAAGTATTTTTATTTTTTGAACTTGTTTTTTATCTTCTTCATTATAGTTATATTCTATGTCCTTTTTTAGTTTTTTCTGTAGTGGTTTTAAGTTTTCTGCTAATTTTGGAATATATTCTCTTACTTGGTTTACTAATCCTAAAAATGATTGTAATTTCTTTTTCGTATCTAATTCTTCTTTCGAATTTATTATTTTTTGTACTATATGTTGTTGCATTTTTACTCCACTTTTATCTATTTGTATTCCTAAAAATTCTATTTGATTTTTCATAATTTCAGCTTTCTTTTTACTTAAACTTATTCCCGAATTTTCTATTATATCCGTAAATTGTTCTAATAATTTTAAATGTTCTTCTTTGGTCTTTGTATATAATAGTAAATCGTCTATGTATACTATACAATTAGGTAGTTGTTTAAAATAACTATCCATAAAATATTGATATCTACCTGGTGCATTTTTATATCCAAATGGTAGTACATTCCATTCATAAAATCCTTGTGGTACCGTAAATGCGGTTAATTCCTTAGATTCTTCTTCTAACTTTAGATGGTAAAATCCTGATTTGCAATCAAATTTACTAAAATAATTATATCCTTGTATTTGTCTTATTTTTAATATCTTACTTGGTATTGGGTAATTAAAAGTTATTGTTTTTGCATTTAAATTTCTATAATCAATAACCATTCTACTTTTTCCTCTTTTTTGTTCACTATGTTTATTTACTATAAATGCTGAGCTATTATGTTTGCTATTACTTTTTTGTATATATTGTTTTTCTAATAATTCATCTATATGCATTTTAAATTCTTTTAAATCATCAAAATTATATGTTAATGGTTTCTGGGTTATTATGCTATTTTTATCTATTAATTCAATTTTTATAGTAGTTTAATGTTTCTCCCATCCTTTTAATGGATCTTCACTATATAATTGTTCTAATTTTTTCTTAATTATTTCTATCTTATTTATTGAAAATATAGTTATTTCTGTTTTATTTATCGAAAATACAACTAATTCTATTGTATCTTCAGTATTTTTTATATTTTCTAACTTTTGTGTAATTTTTTCACTTCCTTTTATCCAATCAGTTTTCTTTCTTATTTTATTATTAACTCTTTTTGCTCTTACTTTTTGTTTACATGGTGTTGTAAACCACCAGTCTGTTCTAGTTATTATATGTGGGTATAATTTATCTAGAAACGACATTCCTAAAAGTATATCTTTTGATGTTAGTTCATAATTATAAATTTCTTCTATTGTTAATATTTTATCCCATACTTGTGTTTTTACATTCTTAGCTTTATAAGTAATTAAGCTTCCTTCGTTATTAAATCCTTTAACTATTATTGGTGTTTTCAATTTATCCCATTTACTTTCTGGTAAACAATTATATCTACATAAATTAGCTTCTGCTCCTGTATCTATCATAGGCGTATAATATCTACTGTAATATCCTTCTACTACTATCTTCATTAATACATATATTTTCATTTTATGTTAATGCTCTTCTTAAGAATAGTTTCTCTCTGTTATATGTTATAGTTAATTGTGTATGTTCTATATTATATGGTTTTACTTGTTCTAGCCATTTTATTCCTAATATTATGTCTGTTTTTTGCATTTCTTCTTTTACTTCAAATTTTATTTTTATTTTTCTTATTCCTATTATTATTTTTTTTTCTGCTATATTTTTAGTATTTATTAAGCTTCTTGGTAGATCTGGGCATATATTATTGTCGGTTTTTATTTCCTCATTTTTTACTAGATATTTTGCTATATAATTTTCTTCTTGTCCTGTATTTAAGAGTATTAAATATTCTTTTTCATTTACCTTTCCTGTTATGTAATAATGATTTGAATTATCCATTGAACTTGTTTCATAACTTATTCTTTTTGATGAACTTGATGATTCCGGTTTATCATAAGCTGTTCTTTTTGTTGTACTTATCCTATCATTTATTATTTCTAGATTTTCTTCTACATCTATGTCTCTATAGCTATACTCATTATAGTCTATCGTTTTTACAAATTGTTCAAATGGGCTATCTATTTGTATCTTATTAATCTTATTTTTTCCCGTTATTTTATGTTTTGTTGTTAATACATATAAATTTTTGCATCTTGCTGTAAATATTTTACTTCCTGGGGTTAATTCTATTCCTGATATCTTCCAATATAATACTAGTGATTTATCTATATTTCTATCCGTTACTGCTACTGAATAATTTGCACTTATTATAAATTTAAATTTTTGGTATATTAAATTTCCTTTTATGGCAGTTATTATACTTTTTTCTATAGGTTTTATAATTCTATCATCTGCTAAATATAATTCTATTGGTGTATCTATTCCTTCTCTAAAACATGCTTTTATTAATATTTCTGTACCTCCAAGGTGTACATATTTTATTGGGTCTCTACTTTTTATATCGTTTATCTCTTTATTAATTATTCTTTTTGTTACTAGTGGTATACTGGCTTTACCTTTTGCATATCTACAGTCTATTACATGCTCTTTTTGACTTACTACATAATATTCTTCCTTTTTTCTAGTAAATATATTTTTTATTGTTGGTATTTTAAATATTTTTTCTACACTTAAGTCTAACTCTTTTCCTTTTATTTCATCAAATATATTGTTATCAAATATTATTTTTTGATTTGTTCCTTCTTCATTTAAATATTCTTCTTTTGTTAATATTTTTATATCTTCTTCAGTCATTTAATTCATCTAATTCATTATCTGTTTCATTATCTGTTTTATTCTCTGAAATTTCATATATACTGTCTTCACTTTCTAATTCGTAATCTATGTAATCTATTTGCATATATTCTGTATTTTCTATTTTTATTTCTGATATTTGTTTGTTTTTTGGGTTTTTAGGTAATTTACAATCTCTAGCTAGATGTCCTAACTTTCCACAATTATAACAAGTACATTCTTTTATAGATTTTTTCTTTCTATATGGTCTTTTGTTTTTATAATTGTTTACATAATATCTTTTTCTTGGTTTTTTGTATTTATATTTTGATTTTTTATATTTTTTATATTTCTTATGCCTTTTTCTTTTCTTATAATATCTTTCTTCGCATCCAAATTGAGGTGCTATTTTATCTTTGCAACATGCTAAATTTCTTATTAATGTTTTTTCCATTTTTATTTCTTCTCTGTATTTTTCACATAAGTTTCTATACCATTGTTGTAAAATTTTTATTCTTGCTCCTAAAGTATCTACTATTTTTGTTTCATCCCAACTTTTTATTATTTTTGAACTAAATGGTTCAGGTAGTTTATTAAAATATAATTTTCTTATTTCTTTACTTTCTTCTATATTATATGCTCCTTTATAATAATATTCTTTAAATGCGCAAGTATATTCATCTATGTAACACATATTACATATTGCTAATTTTAACATTAAATTTCTATTTATGTCTTTCTCTTCATTTTGTTCTTCTTCTGTTGTTGTCATGCTACTAAATTCGTCTTTTATAGCTGTTTCATATTTTTTTAATAATTCTATAGGTGCTAATTTCATTATTCCTTCTGTGGGTTTGTCAGTTCTTAATATTTTTTTACTATTTTCAGTTAGATTTAAAAACCATAATTTTACTGTTCCTATTAGTGTTCTTTCTATATATTCTGGTGCATCTGTTACACTTGTATTATTATCTAATAATTGCTTTGTCATATATCCTATCCATAATTGTATTGTTTTTTCTGTATCTATTACACAATCTAAGTCTAGAAAGTTATAATTTTTATTAACTATTTGTTTTGGTGTCCATTTGTCATATTCATTCTTTAGATTATATCTTTTAAACTTATTTTTATAATATGTAGGTTTCCTTATTTCTGATGTACTAGGTATTATATTTTGATCTTCTTTTTTATCAAGAGTATTTATTTCTGTGTTGATATATTCTAAATTTTCTTCATTAATTATTTCTTGTTTTTCATTGATTTCTAAATTTTTTGTATTTGTTAATATTTCTGTATATGTTTCACTATCTTCTGAATCATAATTGTCTGTTTCTTCAACATCTATATTATTTATTTCTAATTCCTCGTTTTTTTATTTCTTTATCGTCTATTTCTAATTTTTCTTTAAATTGATTTATCTCGTTTAATAATTTTTGTTCTTTATTTTCTTCTTCTTTTTCTTTCTGTTTTTTTTCATACAGATCTTTTAACATTTGTAATTCTTTTTCTAATTCAGCAATCCTACTATTTTTAGTTTCTTCTATTTTTCGTATTTCTTCTGTAGTTTGTTGTTTTATTTTTTCTATTTCTTTTTTTTCTATCTATTTCTTCGTTTTCTCTGTCTATTCTTACCATAGCTGTTAATTTATCTTCTAATTTTAATTCTTCTTTTTCTAACATTAAATATAAATGTTCACCTATTTTCTTATATCTTCTTCCTAAATTAGAAAATACTATTCTTATTTTTAATCCTTCGTGATTTTCATATATTTTTTCGTCTATTATAAATTCTTCTTTATTCATTTTATTGTAAATAGTTCATGTTGATATATATATTCTAAACTATCTATTTGTGATTCTAAATTTGATATTTCATTTTTTTGTGCATTTATTGAGTTTTTACTAACTCCGGCAAATATATTATAATTTAATCTTTCTATTCTTATTTTTAATTCTTTACGCTTTTCAGATATAGTTTGTTTTAGTTCTTTGTATTTTTGTATTTTATTCATTCAAACAATATTTATAGTACTTTGGTGGATATCTAAATCTAATTTTATCATAATTAAGTGGTATATGTTTCATTCTTCTAGATTTTAAATAGATTATTAATTTTGCTTCAATACTAGATATTAAGGTAATTAGGTAAGCTAATCTTTGTGGGTTTTCTTTTGTTTTATTTAGACTTATATATTCCGAATAATTACTAATTAAAGATTCTTTAATTTTTCTAAAAGCTTCTCTGTTTTTAAATGGTCTTCTCATAATTAATATTGATTAACTCCATGTTAAGTAAATCCGATCTAAATTCATAAACTCAAACATATATAATAAACACATTAACTCAAACATATATATTACTTCGGTACTTTTTTTAAATAACTGCGCTTTGATACCATTTGTAAGGGGGGTGCGGATTAGGTGCGTAGTTTCAACTAGATAATAAATACGTAGGTGAGGGGTTGATTAGTTTGAGAAAATTGATGAAGGACAAAGGAACAAGTGTATGACATGGATGTGCAACCGCTTCATCCACACTCTTATAATATGTTGCTTTCTGTTGCGCCTTATTCTTCTATGGTATCTGATTGTTGTAGTACTGTGAGATCATTTATTGCGGAATCTGGGACTTTTATATCAGTTGGCAGCCAACCTTATTTTCGTGAGGAGGTGATGACAAACTTAGATCACTTTATGACATGGGTTGTGGTTCTTGAGTTTCTAGAAAGGCCCATTATTATGCACAGAGCGAAATAGACGTCTGAGACTGTTTTTGGCAGGATCACTGGTCCTTGTTATGGACTATGTTGCCACAACAGTGCTTGTTTCCGATACTTGTTTCCTCATTGGTCTATCAATAGTTCCAAATGGATCATTAGAGGGCAGCCATAACTTCACTGTAGCTATGTTTGAAGGTTTAGAACGATTTATTGATGCTTGCATTAATGAGTATTTTAGTTACAATGCACATCAAGCCAAAGACAATTTATATGCATACATAAACAATCGTTTTGCTCATCTGCTTGCTAGAAAAGGCTTTGCATTGACTCTACTCCTTACGCAAGACTAAGCCACTTCATACATTGGGATAGAAACAAAAGGAAATATTGCATCACAAGGACATATGTTAATGATTGTAATATCAAACTTCTTCAATTTTTAAGTTGTGTTCTTGAGTCATTTTATCATTTAAAAGTTGTAGCTTAGAGTCCTTTGCTGTAAGTAGCAACTGGAGAACTGTAATGCTCATTGGTCAAGTTGCAATTAGATTGACTACTCTAGTTAATGCTTTTTACCTGATGTTGGTAGTTGGTGTAGCTTCCTACATAGCTCCAATGAAATGCATCACTCCGATATCAGTTTTGTACTACTCAAACCTTAAGGACAAGGTTCTTATTGAGGATTGCGGTATTGTTATGAACTAAGTTTACTCTTTATGAATATACGGGCTAGAACTGGTGAATGAGACCAATCCAATTAGTATAATTGGGTTGAGTAAAATCTTAAGAGAGTTTTATTTGGGATCCATACCCAATTAGCAACCGGTTAGAAAGGACTAGGAATGAAAAAGGAGAGGATTGTGTTCCTGAACCGCGAGTTCGCGATTCTTCATTGTGAAGCACTAAATCGAACAGATTCGGTTTGAATTTATCACATTTTCCCTATTAGTATTGCGCAAGTTAGGCAGTGATCGGATTGATAATTGTGAGTATCTTATTGTCTTTTACCTATTTTAATATTATCCGTTTCAATTAATGTAGTAGTTTTCCTTGTCTTGATATTTTTTCACCCTCGGCATGAGATTCGAATATAAGTAAGTTATGATAAGTAATGAAAAACATGTTAAGAGTTAAATAGCAGGGAAATAGTAGTAGCGTAGGAACAGTATCTTTCCATCATTTTTATCAACAGAAAAACTGGATAAAAATTTCATTGAGAGATGAGAAAGACCAAATATGCACTTTTTTTTCTTGTCAACAATGAAAACCAATTACCTCATGTTGGAACAAATATTGTGAATTCTATCACAGATTGAAATAGGTTAACAGTCAATAAGTTTTATCTTCTATATTCTGAAGTTATTAGTTCAATTTATTTTTTGTAGCCTGAAAAAGATCCGTGTATATGTGCTGATATGTTGTGTACTTGCTTCTATTCTCATTACTAGTTAGTGTCTGAATGTTTGGGAGTTACACAACTGATATGTTGTGTGCTGATAAACAGACTTGTGTAAGAATAACATGCACAATCAATTATTAGCCGACTTGACAAAAAATTTGCTTTGCTGCTTTGCCTAAAAATACTAAGAACTATGCCTCAACGGCAAGCTAGATGGATTGGGTAGTTGGATATATGAATCCTCCATGCCCATTAGATCGATCTTAGCCAGTTTCATTCCCATAAACTAGATCACTTAGTTTGTTGTATGAGGACTTATCTCATTTATTATTTATGGAGTCAAGCTGCTCTTTTGTACGAGTTCCAATTTATTCTTTAGTGTCTAGATTTAAACTTCATGGTTGGATAGAAGTGATTGGAAAAAGAGGTCCCTAGATTCTTGTGAATATAAACTTGAGAATAAATTAGCAAAGAACAGGTTGGCAGTGAAATGAAGCTAATCAGGAAAAAAGTGCATTGCGAACTTGCAATGTCAATTGACATACACAACTATATTGAGTGGGTAGCTGTAATAGATTGATCAGTAGATAAATGTAGAGACTTGACTTGACTATCTTGAGTGGGTAAATGTAATAGATTGATCAGTAGACAAATGTAGAGGCTAGACTCCAGTAAGGTTAGCTGATGGCCAAACAGTGCAATTCTGAATTGCGATTTCAGTGTTCTGATTAGGGTCGATTTTGCCTTGAGCTGTGATTGTGTTCTGTTGGCTAGGCATTGGATTCTTAGGCAGTATGTTGCAGTTCTGAAAAACAACTGCTGAGTTACCAAATATGAAGTCTACTGTGCCATATATATTGCATTATCTGTAGAATTGTCGATTGGAGTGTTGGTAGAGTGTGTCTTGGTACGCATCGAATTTGCAGCGATAAAAGACGGAGAGATCAGCAGTTGACATTAGGTCCACTGCTTGATGTTTTGCTGCACCTGCTGTGTTGCAGAACTCCATGTCACGAGCGATAAATCCCAGACCAAACACAGCTGTGTAGGAAAGATAAAGGAAAAACAATCAGACAACTCCAATTTGATGCAAAAAGCAAGAGCTAAGGGAGGTAGAAAAAATATAATGCTGAGAGGAGAAACATGTGGTCTTAGTTCAAATTTTAGCCAAGAAATAAATATTAGGTGATTTTCTTTTATCTGTCTAAGCTTTGGCGAACAAAGTTACTTGTGGAAGGATGCGAGTATCTCATAGAAAACTTATTTAGAGAACTTGCAAACACTCAGATTGTAACAATCAGTACCATTCTAGCATCATTCTTCTTGCAATGGTATAATGTGTAATTGTGGTAATTTTGCTGCAGTTGTTCTTGACAAGTATGGTTTATCTGCTGATGCAGATTTGACTGTTTTTGGTAACCTCACAATGCTAGTGAAACTCTCTATGGCTAATAATTCATGAATTGCTGGGCAAATTCCATAGAAAATTGGTGATTTCAAGAGTCTTGAATATCTGGATAATTTCAAACAATCCATTCAACTCCTTTTTACCACTAGAGATTGGAAAAATAGGAACTTTAAAGAATCTGTCAGTAGCTAGCAACTTCTCTTGCCCAATCCCTGATAGTATTTCAGAGCTCATGTCAATGCAATCTTCAGATTTAACCCATAATTCTCTTTCTGGGCCACTTCCTTCATCTTTAACCAAGTTAAATAATCTAGTGTACCTCAATCTTTCTGTTAATGGATTTACAAAGAAAATTCCGAAAGGTTTTGAGCTAATGGCTAACCTTGAAGTTCTTGACTTACATGGAAATATGCTTGATGGTAGTTTGGATCCAGAGTTCTTGCTTCTTACTACTTCAACGTATGTTGACTCGAGTGGAAATTTACTAGTGAGTTCCACTTCTCAATATCAAAAGTTTCTATCAGGCATATCCACGGGTTGACAAATAGTCACTTATGTTATTGGATTGTTGAAGGGGTTTGTTGGTTTAAGCGGTGCAATTATAACACACCTGCAAAGGTTTCTATTTATTAGTCGCTAGGGACATACATGAGGAACATTTACATAACAATGAAATATTAGTGGTAAATCAATGCCAATTTAACAATTTTGTCCATTATTTTGCAAGTTTTAATTTTTAAATATATTGCCATTTAAGTGCTAATTGAGCTTATTTATTCTCTTTTTATAGGTGTCCAAAATGAAGAAGGAGATGAAGGAAGAAGTGATGAAGAAATTGATCTTGAGAAGATTTTTGAATTGTTGATAGATGCTTTAATATCGATTTTTTAAATATTGAATTTAGTGAAACTTATCGCCACTCGAACTTGATTCTATATGGGAAAACTAATGATATTTGACTTCATACATTTTGCTTTTGGGTTAGATTACTAGTTTGTTGCATAAAATTTTAATTTGGATTATTATATTAATGAAAGATTTTGTTGTGATGTGTATATATATAATTGTATTAATATAATTCTCTCTCTCTATATTTATATATATATTCATCTTTGCAATAGATGACAAAAATCGTTGCAATAGGTAGCAAAAAACTATTGCAATAGGTGTCAAAAAGCATTGCAGTAGGTGTCAAAAAACATTGCAATAGATAGTTAAAAGTCGTTGCAAAAGACCAATAAGTGTTGCAGTAGATATTCGAAAAATATTGCAATAAGGTTATTGCAATGCTTTTCGGTCGTTGCAATAGTTTATTGCAACGGTTCTTAACCATTGCTAGAGACAATATGAAGTGTCTCAATAAAAGTTAAAATAAACAGTTGCAATAGGCCTATTTATAGCAATGATTGTTGAAACCATTGCAAAAGTCGTTGTGGTAGCTCTATCGCAACGCTCGCATATGCAACGCCTGCCAAACCGTTGCGGTAGCTCTATCGCAACGGTTTCTATATCTATTGCAACAGTTTTTGAACCGTTGCCATAGGGGTAATTTCTAGTAGTATATTTTGATTTGCATGGACTTTGATCGTTTACATTTTTATGTCATACGTCCTTCGTTCTGGTTTACTCATCACAAATTGAGATGACACATCTATTAAGAAAAACAATTAATAACATGACTATTTTACGATAGTACTCCTATTAAATGATGTTTATATTGTGCCTTTAAATTAATTTGAAGAAAAAATAATTATTGATAAGGGTAAAATGAAAAAAAGAAGTTGTATATGTCCAAAATAACAAGTAAGAGTAGAAATTCAATTAAAAAATTTGTGACAAGTAAAAACGAACGAAGGGAGTATTAATATAAAAAAATTATGATCCATAGTGTTTTTCATATAGTTTTTGAACATCTAAATTTTAAAATTAAATATTTAAATTAATCGAATTCAATTTAAGTCAAAAAAATAAGTCAAATTAATTCTAGTAAAACAAAATATGACAATTAAAAAAGGAGTTAATAACTTAAATGATCACTCAACTTTGAACTTTTATTTCAAAAAGTCACTTATCTTTGAACTTTACTCAACTAGTAAAAAAGTAAATATGTATCAATTCTACTTACATAATTCTTATCAACGACCAGACAACCCTTTATATTTTTCTTACCGTAAGAACAAGCAAAATATCAGCATTGTTAGATGCTAGCTATGATTTCAAATAAGAAAAGAAAAAAGGAAAATAAATTGAAGGGCAAAATGGATAAGAAAAAAAACTTAGTACTTAATTAGAAAGAATGGAACATGCATTGATTGAATAACAAATCATCCATTAGGCTTATCTCTTAAAAATACCAAGAGATTTACCTCGGGCTAATCCTCTCTCTCTATCATCGACTCCTCTTTTTTTCTTCCCCCCTTTTATCCTCCTTCTACCACTAATTAATCAAAATTATTAAATTTACAACCATTTACGAAATAGTGGCCTATCTCCAATTACCACGTCCAGGTCACAGTTATTTTTTTCCATTCAGTTACTGACAGTTATTCCACATCAGCAAGAGTAAAACTCAACCAACTCCTCTAATGTTTCCGGCTGAGGATCAGCATTTTCAAGCATCCACAGTAAATGTTCAAACATAACAACTTCACATCCAACTGTTATATACTCTTCAGATTCCCCGGAACTTTCGACGAGTTCGCGAAACAGCGGGTGGTCAATAACGTCGGAGTTGACGAGGTACCTGCACCGAGATTTTCCGACATAAACAGGGTGTACATTCTTACCGGAGAATTGATTCTCATCAGAAAAGGAGTCGTCTTCGGAGGAGGAATGATGATGTGTCGCTCACGCGGCCGAGTTTGAAGGATTGCATTTTCTTCAGGACGGATTTGAGCTTTGTAAGCTTGCCTCCTTTAGCCATCGTTGGTGTAGGGAGAAAAGTGGAATATTTTTTTCTTTTTTTTTGAAGATGAAGAGAGAGCGAGGTTTGATGAGAAAGTGGGAGGAAGGTTCAGTTATATAAGGGAGAGGAGGAAGGGTAAAATTGGAAATGTTTAAAGGGGCAGCAGTTACATACTTGCATTGAAATGTTACATTCATGGGGTACAAAGTTTGGGTCACCCAAAACCAGCTGCGCCTTTCTGCCTACTTAAGAGTATACCTCTAGATTATTTTTTTCCCGAATTTTGGGAGTATGTGATTTTGATGTTTTTTATATATAAAAAAGAAATTGTATAACGGTATTTGATTAGAGAAAATTTAAGGGAAAAAAATTATTTATTTGACATATATACGTTAAAAGGTTCAAGTGTGCACAAGTACTCATTGTAAATAATAGTTACTTAAGAATAAACACGTAATCCTCATTCCTCAATGGGAATATTTTATTTTTTGGGTTAACTGACATTGCATTAAAGTAAATAAAAGTAGATGTTCAGCCTGATTGCTTAATCGGGGTTTAATACAAAAGAAGTTTGCGATTCCACTTGCGAATGCTCATAACTAGTTTTGATTAGCCTATTAAATTAAGTTCCTGCAATGTCTACCCATATTGCATTATGGACACACATAGGTGGAACTTCAAAAATCAATCTTCCTAATCGGATGTCAGAATTGGCTCCCCATTTTGCCAAAGCATTATTCTAGTAAAAAAGTAAATATTAAATTGGAAAAAGTTTCTTTTGGTTGGAATAAAAGAATTTCAATACTTTCCTATTTGTCCATTTTGAAAATGATTAGATTTATATATATATATATATATATATATACTAGTCTAGGTACACACTTACTTTATCGAGTTCAAACGTTACACTAAATAGGATATCTGTCTAAATAACAAAGATAAATACAATAATTAAATTCAACATCTTTTGGAGAATTTATTTAATTAAACCTAAACTTTACCAAAAAAAATTGTCAAAGCCGACCGACATTCATCTACCACCTATAAAATGCAACAAAATTAATAATACAATGATAGAGACATCAAAACAATGTAATTACACAAAAAATTTCTCAAAGCCGTCTAACAGTCATCTACCATCTGTAAACTATAGCAAAATAATACGATAATAAAGGCATCAAAATAATACAACTAAACTTAACCTTTACACAAAAAAATTCTCAAAACAGAGATATAAAAATAATACAATTAGATCTAACCTTTACCCAACAAAAATCCTCAAAGCTGACCGACATTCATCTACCACCTGTAAATTTATCTACGACTTGTAAACTACAATAAAATAATACAACAGTGATCACAAAGCTTCAATTTTTTGATGAAAATAATTCTTGTGTGAGCGAAAATTTTGACCCTAAAGAATGACTTGAATGAAAACAAAGAAGATATATATACAGACACGTTGAATTCTATTATATTGACAAAAACAGTGAAGAAGTTGAGGGTTAGAAAATTAAGCATCCAACAATAGACATGCGACCGAATTAAGTTAGATGAGCATCAATCATATTTTCTCAATAAGTAAATTGATTTCTTCGGTAGTTTAACGTGCATCTCAATATTTATAGAAGTATTTTCTTAATAGAGTCCTATTTTAGGAGTATTTCTAATTGATCAGTACAAGAAAAAATATTAATTGATTCTACTTTCATATATTTTAGGAGTCTAGTTAATATAAGAACAATAATTTATAATTAAAGAAATAGTAAAAAAATAGTTTTGTCTAAATAAGGGTCAGGGTCTTCACACTTTTAATATTACACACACACACACACACACACACATATATATATATATATATATCCTACATACGTTGCATGTGTGTCTCGCATCAATCAATAAAATTATAAAATGTTTTTATTAAAAAGTAGCAACTGGCGTTAAACAATAAGATAAAGGAAAAAAATGAGAAAATTATAAATGAGTATAATAATATAACACAACAAACTTATAACATCTTCATTTTAAAGGCAAAAAGACTAATATAAGTCGATTTCTCCATTTTGACTCTTTAAGAAACTAAATATATTAGACAAAATCACTAGCAGTAAAAGAGTATATATAAAAGTGTCAACATACCTATGACACTATACCAAAGTAAAATAACTATAATTTTTGTACCTGAAATAAGTGGAATAGAACCAAGTTTACTATCATTTTAAACAATATTAAGATACAACTATGTAAACTCAACTTTATCTGATTTGGGATCTTATGAAAATAACCTCTTTATCTCTATGATTAAGAGGCAAGATCTGTGTGGCTTTTGCTCTCTCCTTGAATAAAATACCAAGTTTTATAAATTATGAACAATTCTAAGATACAACTACGCAAACTCAAATTTACTTGAGTCGAGATCTTTTGAAAACAACCTCTTTATCTCCGTGAAGTAGGGGTAAGATCTTGGTTCCCTTTGTTCACTCCTTGAAAAGAATACCAAATTTTATATCATTATAAATTATTTTAAGATATGTTCAATTTTACCTAGGTCGAGATCTTTCAAAAACAACTTATTTACAAAAATCACAAAAAACTTCTCAATTAGTAATTATCTATCAAACATACATGATAACTTATTATTTAAAACTTTAAGAACATACTAAAATCACAAAAGAAAACTTCTCAATAGCAATTATCTAGCAAAATACATGATAATTTATTCTTATGAATATAAAAAACATACTAAAATCTAAGAAAACTTTACCTCAAATTATAAGAAAATTTATCTCTTCAATCGTAGATATGAGCAATATTTCACAAAAAACCCTTCTTAATTAGTATTTGTCTGTCAATAATACATGATAATTTATTTATTGTAAGTTTCAAGAACATACTAAAATTCTAGAAAACTTACCTCAAATCACAAGTAAATTTATCTTTTTTAATTACTGATACTATCAAGATTGTAAACATCAAGAACATTCTACAATGTTAGAATGGTTACCTCAAATCACGAACACTTTGTCTCTTCAATTATAATATACATCAAAATTTCATGAAAAAAAACCCTTCTCAAGTAGCAATTGTCTAACAAGAATACATGATAATTTATTTATTTTAAACTTCAAGAATGTACTATAATTTTAAAAAATTTACCTCATATCACAAGTTTTAAACAAAACTTTATTTGTGAATGCTATTGTATTATTGTAGAAAAGAAGAATTCAATTTATAGAAGTGTAGAACTCTTTTCCTCCAAACAAAAATCACTTAAATATGAAATATTTTTTTTCTTATATAAATTATTTATCAATTTTAAATAACTCCAATTTGAAATATAATAAAATTCAAGCGTTGATCACCTGCATAACAGGTTGATTTTAATATTTAATAGCCGATATATTTATTAATTTTAAATTATTAATAACATATTATAAAAAGAGTAAATAACTACTAAATCTAAACCTAATATTTTTGTCCTACGACAATATGATGTCTAACCCAAAGAATTAGGGACAACTAATACTCCTAAATCCTAATTGTGTTTTAATATTAAGAGCAAGACTAACAATATAAAGAACAAGACAAGCAAAGAGGAACAATGAAAAGTAAACAACAAGAGAACAATACAATATGAATTTCTTCTTTCTTTCAAGTGTATCAAACATCTTCATCAAAACATCTATTTATAGTATTACAAAGAGGGAGTTCAAGAGGTATCACAAACCTGACATTAACTCATGAGAAGGTGGAGAAGAATATCGGGAGTGGGTGATCAATGAGGAGATAATGGAGGTGTGGGAGTTACTACACTTAATGGAGGAAATCCACATAGAAGTTATGGAAATCTACATTATTATATTATTTACAATACTCCCCCTTGGATATCCATTGATAGACAATGTGCCTGTTAAAATCTTACTAAGAAAAAAAATCCCGTGGAAAAAAATTCTAGTGAAGAAAAAAGAGTACATATATATCCTTATACGCATCGTTTATTGCCTCATTAAAAACCTTGCCAGGAAAACTCATTAGGAAAAAACCTAGGCCAAGAGAAAAAGAGTGCAACACGTACTTTTCTCCCCCTGATGCAAACATCATTTCATTTCTCGGATACGATGCATCCCAATCTTGAATACCAGTTTCTCAAATATTGAGTTTAGCAATGCTTTAGTAAACATATCCACCAAATTATTGATCGAGCAAAACGTCAATTTTACCCTTTTTCTCAAGATCATGAGTGAAAAAGAATTTTGACGAAATGTGTTTTGTTCTGTCTCCTTTAATGTAACCTCATGCAGCATTATCTTCATATAATGTAGTTGGAATATCCTTACTTAAAGGAAATACAAACATTTCCTGAATATGTTGAGTCATTGATCTCAACCAAATATATTCCCGACTTACTTCATGAATGGCAATGATTTCTGCATGATTTGAAGAAGTTGCCGCTTATGTTTGCTTTATTGAATGCCATGATATAGCTATGCCACCATATGTAAATAAATAACCCGTCTGAGACCGAGCCTTATGTGGATCAGACAAATATCCTACATCTACATAACCAATCATTTCAGACTTGGATTCATTAGAATAAAATAATTCCAAGTCAATGGTTTTTCGAATATATCTGAATATATGATTGATACCATTTCAATGTCTTTTTGTTAGGGAAGAGCTGAACTTGTTAATAAACTTACTGAAAAATAAATATATGGCCGAGTATTATTTTCAAGATACATTAGTGCCCCGATTGCACTAAGAGATGGAGTTTCATCAACAAGAAGTTTTTTATCATTTTTTTGAGGACGAAATGGATCTTTGTTTATATCAAGCGACTTCACAACCATTGGGGTACTCAATGGATGTGATTTATCCATGTAAAATCGCTTTAAATTTTTTTTAGTGTATGTTGATTGAGGGACAAAAATTTTATTTGTCAAATGCTCAATCTGTAGGCCGAGACAAAATTTTGTCTTTCCTAGATCTTTTATTTCAAATTCTTTCTTCAAACATTCAATAACTTTTGAAAGCTCTTTAGGAGTGCCAATGATATTCAAGTCATCAACGTATAAAACTATTATAGCAAATTCAGATCCAGACCTTCTTATAAAAATACAAGGGCAAATCGGATCATTTTTGAACTTTTTTTTAGCAAAAATTGCTAAGACGATTGTACCACATCCGTCCTGATTGTTTCAATCCATATAAGAATTTTTAAAGCTTTATTAAGCAAGTTCCTTGCGAGCTTTTATATGCTTCAGGCACTTTGAAGGCTTTTGGGATTTCCATAAAAATATCATTGTCCAATAAGCCATACAAATGGGCCATGGCAATATTCATTAGACACATATCAAGCTTTTCATGAACTGCCAGATTTATTATATATCTGAAGGTAATTTCATTCACCACAGGAGAATATGTCTCCGCATAGTCAATGTCAGGCCTTTGCGAAAAATTTTGTACCACAAGTCGTGCTTTATATCTTATGACTTTACCTTTTTCATTTCATTTTTGCACAAAAATCCATTTGTACCCCACTGAATTGACATCTTCAAGTGTTCGGACTATTGGTTCGAAAACTTCACATTTTTCAAGTGAAGTCAATTCCGCTTAAACTGCATCCTTTTATTTTGGCCAATCATTTCATTGTCTACATTCATTGATAAATTTTAATTCCAAATCCTCATTTTGTTGCATTATTGTAAGCAAAAATATTGTCAACCACAATATTATTTTGATTTCACCTATTTCTCATCGAGACATAACTTATTGAGATTTCTTTATTCTCATTTGTAACGCCCTAAGTCTGTACTCCAGACACTACACGATACTCATAATCTTGAAGGACCACAAGCTAACCCATGACTGGTACCTGCTGTAATAACTAAATAGTAATACTGTAATTATGCAGAAGTTAGGCAAAAACTTACCATAAGGTTCAAAACTATAAGTAAATACTGAGTACAGTACATCTATACCAAAATTGAACATTTGTCTATAAATACTCTAGTCTGAAAAGCCTTTACTGTCTGAACAAGGAGTTGATGGGACAAGTCCCCAACTAACTTTGACTACTGAAATAAATTGAGTACTGAAATACTGGAATAATAATTCTGTCCTCAAAAAATGAGGACTCACCACTAATCTGCTGCTGATGGATCGGGCTGCTAAGTATGATCGAGAGCCCGTGCATTTGAACCTATGATATAAGACATCATAGCGCAAAAGAAAGGTATGTGTCAGTACTTTGAATGTACTGGTATACTAAGTGAGGTAGGTTTAGATGCATGGGTTCATATGCATGAACAATACTAACTGAATAACATGAGTATAACTGAATAAGAGTACATGCATAAAATACGTAAATTGTAACTGAGGTGATGATGACACTGGATACTGAGTTCTGAATTACTAATTTACTGATATTTGAGTTTACTGATACTATATTACTATTAACTGAGCAACTATATCTGACAGTCCTAATTCTGTGGAACTATTCTGAGTTCCGTACTAAACTGAGTCCTGATTTCTGTAGAAATGAACTGAGTTCTATTCAAAAAATTAAACTGAGACAGTGGGAGGTAATCATCTAACCGATATGCCCCTTTCTGAATAGATTGGGGTCCAACCTGTATCCCCAGTTGGAAGGATGTCAGTACCGTGCCATGAGTAAAGATAAACTGTGAGTTAACCCTCTCCGACAGGAAGCTCTTTCATCAACCCTCGCTGGCAAAAAAGCACTATGAGATATATCAACACTATTCTGGTAGGAAAATATCTTAACCTACGCTGGCTATGTAGTTCTATAACACAGGGATTGTTACTAAGGGTCAAACCCTCTGCTAGCAGGAATGCCCCCATCCCTAGGTTCGCTCGGTGCTGAATCCTATTCCCAACTGAATAGACACTGGACTGATTTCTAAACTGTACTAGGATGGACTGAACTGTTACTGATCGTACTGTCTAACTGAACTGAACTGAGTTCACTGAGTTTCGTTAACTGAGGGAGTACTATTGAATTCTGTTAACTGATAGAATACTACAGAGTTCTGTTGACTGGCTGGATTTACTGAGGTCTGAACTGAATATTGAACTGTAACTGTGACTGATTACTGAGGCTACTATTTGTGACACTACTGAGACTGTTCTTAACTACCACATCTCTAGGTAAACATCTAAGGTTTCGGGTATTGGATGCCCCAAGGACTCCATAGTATGAAAAATAAATCATAGCATAAACTTGAAAGGCACAACCATATGCACTTGATCATAACTTATTCATAGAGACATTCCATCAAACACTTGCATGATATAACTTGCACATAAGCTAACATGACTTGATTGTTTTCCCTTTTTCTTTATTTACATGAGCAATTTATCAAACAATTGGAGGACATAATCTATGCACATGACACTAACCATATATGGGCACCATAATTTCAATCCCCATTTACAATTTCAAGAGTTTAGCATGGATGTACATGATTCTATACATATATCAAATAACTCCACATTAAACTTGTAACAAAACATGGGTTAGAAATCCAATTAATCATTATAATCATGAATATAATCAAACCCAACATGAAATTCATTCAATCAATACACTTGAGGTTTTAAAAATAGATTCTTGAACTCTAAGGGTGGAAGGGACCCTTGAATGAACACTTGACATACCTTACCAATTAAATTCTGAAAGATTGATGGTAAGTTCTTGAGCCTTGAATTGAATTTGAAATCTCCTAGGGTTTGTTCTTGAGAGCAACTTGTGAGGAATGAATGGTTTTTGCTCTTAGAAGGGTTTAATTTTGTGTTTTAGGGCTGATAGACGTGGAAAAAAGACCTAATTACCCCTGAGGACACGACTTTTTAATTACTGAAAACGGACCTAGAGATGCGTAGACTGACGCGCCGCATCATTGGCATCAATGCGATGGCCAACGCGCCATGTCGAGCTTGCATCGATTCACTAAAATTTGCACTGGGAGTTGGAAAAAATTATTCATCGATGCGATGGGCGATGTAGTGTGTCGAGATCGCATCGATCCACTGGTTTGAGCTTTTAGATGTGATTCAAATGAAGTCCAAAAAATCTGAAACTTATCCAGGAGCACCCACTGACATTACTGATCATGATTCAACCTAAAAATCATTACTTTAAGGTCATGAGGGTCGTGAAATAGGTTCACCAACCTATGAAGGATAAAATAACACTAAGTCTGAATACTTCGCTAAAATTTTCTAAGTCTGAGACCCCTTAACAAGCTTTAAAGGTCTGAGTTAAGCTTAGGATTTTGCAGGATCTTACAATATCTCCCCCTTGGGAACATTCATCCTCGAATGAGACCGACTGAGCTGAGAATACTGATAGACTAGATTTAGATACAAGACGTTCACAACTATAACATGATTTCATGACTGACACTACGTATATGCTGAAATTTCGTACTTAACATGCATATCTGATGCATGAGTACATGGCTGAACAAAATTTATGAACGCATGATTGGAATTGCTGATAAGCTGAGTTTCTCATGTGGAACATGCATATCTGATGCATGAATACATAGAGAAAAAATACAATGGGAACTGATACCATGTCTGTAAGGGAAATTTGAGCATGAAATTTAGTAAGTTCCAGGGAAAACTGTTACCTTGGGCGGAGCCTGAGTTTGTAGAGAAGAGTTGAGGATACTTGGTCCGCATATCTGCTTCCCAAGTAGCTCCCTCAACGGATTGATTTCGCCAAAGAACTTTGACTAGAGGGACCTCTTTGTTCCCCAGTCTGCGAATCTGATAATCAAGGATTTCGACTAAAATCTCCTCATAAGAGAGGCTCATCTGAACAACTATACTCCCCACAGGGACTACAAATGCTGGGTCACCTATGCATTTCTTTAGCAAGGAGACATGGAACACTGGATGGACTGAATCTAAATTTGAAGGCAACTCAAGCTCGTAAGCTACCTTTCCAAAACGGCTGAGAGTTTGGTAAGGACCAACATATCGAGGACTGAGTTTCTCTTTTTTGCCAAACCTATTCACTCCTTTCATAGAAGAGATTTTCAAATACATATAATCACTAATCTCAAACTTGGGATCCTTTCTCCGCACATCTGTATACAATTTCTGTCAGCTCTGAGCTGTCTTAAGCCTTTCCTTGAGCAGCTGAACCTTATCTAAGGTGTCAAACACCAAGTCTGGCCCTACCACTACGACCTCTCCCACTTCAAACCAACTAATGGGTGAAATACATTTTCTCCCATAGAGCATCTCAAATGGAGCCATCTGAATGCTGGAATGATAGCTGTTGTTATATGCGAACTCAGTCAAAGGAAATCGGTCATCCCAACTACCTTTAAAGTCTATCGCACACGCTCTCAACATATCCTCTAAAGTATGAATGGTCCGTTTTGAAAGCTGTACTAAGATGGACGTGGGTACCAAGACCCTTCTGAAATACCTTCCAGAAATGAGAGGTGAACTGCGTACCTTTATCTGAGATAATGGACTATGGAACTCGGTGTAATCTGACTAACTCTCTAACATAGAGCTTGGCATAGTCCTCGACTGAATAAGAGGTATGAACTAGTAGGAAATGAGTTGATTTGGTCATTCTGTCTACAATGACCCAGACTGAATCGTGTTGATGATGAGTACGAAGCAAACCCGTCACAAAATCTATGTTCACCTTCTCCCACTTCCAAGTGGGGATACTGGCCTCCTGCATAACCCCACTAGGCCTTTGATGCTCGATCTTAACCTGCTGATTTGTTGAGCACTTGGCTATAAACTCTGCGATGTATCTCTTCATTCCACTCCACCAATAGATCTTCCACAAATTACAGTACATCTTAGTGGCCCCTGGATGAATAGAGTAGCGCGCAAAATGCACTTGTGCAAGAATCCACTATCTCAAGTCATCTACACCTAGCACATATAGCCGACCCTGACAACGCAATACACCATCTCTTCCTTAGGAGAAAATCTTTATATTCTGATCTCTGACTGATTTTTTTCAACTTTACTAGGCTGGGATCCCTATCCTGGTTTTCCTACACCTCAAAAACCAGAGATGATTCTGAACTACTCTTTACCCATACATTACCTTCTGCTGAATCGACTAAGTGGACACCCAGTCGGGCAAGCTGGTAAACTTCCTGAGCTAACTTCTTCTTACCATCATCCACATGAGCAACACTACCCATAGACATCCTACTTAGAGCATCAGTCACTATATTGGCTTTACCCGAATGATACATGACGCTCATGTTGTAGTCCTTCAACAACTCTAACCACCTTATCTGACGGAGGTTCAGGTCTTTCTGAGAGAACACATACTGTAGTCTTTTATGTTCAGTGAACACATCAACGTGCACCCCATACAAATAGTGCATCCAAATCTTTAGGGCAAATACTACTGCTGCTAACTCAAGATCATGAGTAGGATAGTTCTTTTCATGGGGCTTAAGATATCTAGAGGCGTAGGCTATGACCTTACCTCTCTACATCAGAAAACACCCCAAACCACTATGAAAGCATCAAAATACATAACGAAGCCATCTGAACTATCTGGCAGGATCAAAACTTGAGCTATAGTGAGTCGAGTCTTCAACTCCCGAAAACTCTTCTCACAAGAATCTGAACACTGGAATTTGACCTTCTTCTGAGTCAATCTGGACATAGGGGATGCAATAGAAAAAAATCCCTCAACAAACCATCGATAATAGCTGACCAAGCCCAAGAAAATCCTGATATCTATCAGAGAGATGGGCCTGGGCTAGTTTTTTACCTCTTCAGTATTTTGGGGATCAACTCTAATGCCCTCACCAAAAATGATATGGCCGAGGAAAGCTACTAACTTTGCCAAAATTCACACTTACTGAATTTGGCAAATAGCTGATGGTTTCTGAGGGTCTATAATACTATTCTGAGATAGTCTGCATGATCATGCTCACTACAGGAGTAGACAAGAATGTCATCTATGAAGACTATGACGAACATGTCCAAGTACTGCTTGAACACATGGTTCATCAAGTATATAAAAGTTGCTGGGGCATTGGTAAGACCAAAGAACATGACTAAGAATTTAAAATGACCATACCAAGTTCTGAAAGTTATTTTTGGGATGTCACATTCCCTGACTCTGAGCTGGTGATAGCCTGATCTGAGGTCTATCTTAGAAAATTAACTAGCCCCCTAAAGTTTGTCAAACAAGTCATCGATTCTAGGAAGGAGATACGAAAAATTCTTGACCATGACCTTATTCAACTGACGATAGTCAATACACTTTTTGAGAGAACCGTCTTTCTTACGCACGAATAAAATTGGTGCACCCTATGGGGCCACACATCTCTTATCCAGGAGATCCTTCAACTATTCTTTCAATTCTCTAAGTTCTGCAGGTACCATTCTGTATGGTGGAATAGATATGGGCTGAGTATCTGGAAGAAGGTCTATTCCGAAGTCGATTTCCCTTTCAGGAGAATCTCTGGGAAGATCTTCGGGAAATACATCTGGAAACTCACATGCTACTCGAACTGGCTCAAGACTAGGGGTTTCTGAGTTAGAGTCTTGGACTTGGATAAGATGGTAGACACATCCCTTAGATATTATTTTTCTTGCCCTTAGGTAGGAAGTAAGTTGACCCCTACGTTCTGAAGTACTACCCCTCCACTTTAGGATGGGCTCATTCGGAAACTAAAATTGGACAATTCTATTTCTACAGTCGACTGATGCATAGTAGAAATGAAGCCAATCCATACCGAGAATGACGTCAAAATTGGTCATCTCTAATTTGACTAAGTCTGCTGAAGTGACTTTCTGAGATACCATAATCAGACAGTTCCTGTATACCCATCGTCTTTCAAACTTCCTATAACTCTGTTAAACCTTAGTCTCTGATACCAAGTTTTTAACACCTCGAGTCTGTACCCCAGATGCTACACGGTGCTCATAAGCCCGAAGGACCACAAGCTAATCCATGACAATACCTGCTGTAATAACTGAATATTAATACTGTAATTATATAAAAATTAGGTGGAAACTTGCCATAAGGTTCAAAACTACAAGTAAATACTGAGTACGGTACATCCATACCAAAACTGAACATCTGTCTATAAATACTCTAGTCTGAAAAGCCTCTATTGTCTGAACAAGGAGTTGATGGGACAAGTCCCCAACAAACTTCGACTATTAAAATAAACTGAGTACTAAAATATTAGAATAATAATTCTATCCTCAAAAAATAAGTACTCACCATTAATCTGCTGCTGATGGATCGGGCCGCTAAGTATAATCGAGAGCCCGTGCGTCTGAACCTATGATATAAGACATCATAGCGCAAAAGAAAGGTATGCATCAGTACTTTGAATGTACTGGTATGCTAAGTGAGGTAGGATGAGATGCATGGGTTCATATGCATGAAAAATACTGACAGAATAATATGAGTATAACTGAATGAGAGTACATGCATGGAATATGTAAACTGTAACTGAGATCATGACGACATTGGATACTGAGTTCTGAATCACTGATTTACTGATATCTGAGTTTACTGATACTGTATTACTATTAACTGAGTGATTTTATTTGACAGTCCTGATTCTGTGGAACTATTCTGAGTTCCATACTGAATTGAGTGACTGTGTCTTACAGTCCTGATTTCTATAGAACTGAACTGAGTTCTATTCTGAAGACTGAAACTGAGACGGTAGGAGGTAATCATCTAACTGACATGCCTCTTTCTGAATTGATTGGGGTCCAACCTGTAAAACCTGTTAGAAGGGTGTCAGTACCGTGCCACACGAAAAGATAAAATGTGAGTTAACTCTCTCTGACCGAAAACTTTTTCGTCAACCCTCGCTGGCAGTAAAACTTGTATGAGATATATCAACCCTAGTCTGGTAGGAAGATATTTTAACCTACGCTGGCTATGTAGTTCTATGATGCAGGGACTACTAATAAGGGTCAAACCCTCTGGTAACAGGAATGCCCCCATTCCTGGGTTCGCTCGGTGCTGAATCCTACTCCCAACTGAATAAACACTGAACTGATTTCTAAACTGAACTAGGATGGACTGAACTATTGCTGTAACAACCCAAAAATGGGTCCCGAGATGTCACACGGTGCTTAAGGCTACAAGTAACCCCAAGCTAACCCTTTGAGCCTGCTACTACTTCTAAATGCTTAAATCAAGGTACTGAGAGCAACATACTGAGACATGCCATAACACGTCTCACAGAAATATGAAATAGTACTGTGGAAGTAAAAAAATATTGAATGTATAAATATACTGACAATCTAGTCTGACAAAGCCTCTACTACTTAATGAACTAGAGAGCCATAGGGAACGATCCCCAACTGACTCGAACTAAACTGAAAGCAATAAAATATCTACTAAAATACTGAAAGATATGAATATAGGTCCTTGATCCATAAGGACTCACCACTGTGGAGATGTAGATAAAAGTCCTCAAAAGTCACTGACGAGGCTAGGGCTGAGCACCTGAACCTACATTATAGGATAATGTAACACATAGACATATATGTGGATCAACACTTGGGAATGTATTAAGTATATGGGGGTGTATGCAATTAAATAATCCATATCATAAGCCTTTATAGAAAACATGCATGCCATAATAGGTGAATCACATAGCTTTAATAAAATCCTCATAAATCATGAATAGAAAACATACCATATAAATCACGTGAGTCATTTCACTTTATTCTAAATCTGTACTTTTTATTTGTACTCAAGATTGCGAACTAGATAAAGTCTTAAAACGACAACCTTCAGAACATACACTTTAATCTTATGGAAAACAAAGAGCTACTTTGAAACTTAAAGATTATAGCACTTGAGAACTTTAGAAATCTTAGAATCATAGATTTTGAAATAAAAGTGCTTTTATCTTAAATAGAGTAGGGACTACTTTTGGGAGATTCTTTTAATCGACATAAACCATGTGAGCCACATGGAGTCCAACGCCTTGCCCATGTTGGGGAGAGCTGTTCTATCCATGCCATCGGAGTAGAACCTTTTACTTTTAGTGATCACTAGCTAAACCCACAAATCAAATCCTAAGGTGGCTCGTAGTTCTAGGGCATGAGACCTCGGAATCAAGCCCAACTCGGTGCTAAGTACTACTCCTATACTAGGCTCAGAACTTTTAGAAAAAATCCACTTTATACAATTAACATTATGAAATGGGAGCCAATATGCTTCCCTTTAACTTAAATCACAAGATGTGGATTCTTTTCTTAACTTAAGATCAAAATCAACTCTTTTCATTAAACTTTGGTAGACTATCTTTAACAAGCTTTAAAACTTCAATGATATGGAGATATCAATACCATTCTTGAAATACTATAGCATATATCAAAATTCATTCTTGGACCTTAAAACATGTATACACATTCAAGAAATCTTAATTCAAAATAGAGGGTAAATCATGACTTCAATCTGAAGAGTATTCCAAACACCAATCATGGAAGGAATATGCAATTCATAACATTAATTCTCAATTCAAATCATAAAGTAGGTGTAGTATCATATAATTCAAGACTTGAACAAATCCATAATCTCATATACTTGAATGTAGCAATTTAGGCATAATTCATCTTGAAAATATTAAAATCTTTTAAGAAAACCAAAACTTTGGGCACAAGAACGGAAGGAGTGTTCTAGTTCAAACCTCACATACCTCGAATTATGAACTTTGATGAATAAGCTTGCTTGAGACTCTTTCTCGTACTTTTGGAAGAGGCTTCTTGAAGCTTTTGTCTTGGGAACCTCGAATCTCAATTTAATTTAGAAAACTATGGTGAATTCTTGAGATTCTTGGGAGAGGTTTTGGGTACTTAGGGTTTTTATTTGAGAGAAATCTTAAGAAAACCTCATATAATGCTTGGAATGACTTTAAATCTGATGTTTGTATGGTTTAAGAGGCTTGGAAAAAGTCCAAAGTACCCTTTTTAACTTCTGTACGAAGCTGGAAAAATTAAATTGGAAAACCCAATTTTATGGGCCACCGCGACGCGCCACTATCGCAGTGGCTCACTGGAAATTGACAAATGGGATTCTTGGGGTCACCGCGAGGCGAGGCCATCGTGTTGTCCCACTGGTTGGGACCTGTAACTTCAGCGCGATGCGTCACAATCGTGCTAGGCTACTGGAATTTGACAATTGTCAAATAGACCCTCTCCGCAACGTGCCAAGCACTAAAATGATGCTGTTTTACGACTAGGACTTAAATTAGCCATAACTTCTCCCTCGGGTATTGGATTTGGACGAATATTATATCGTATTTGATTTTTATGGTTGTGGTTGCATTTATTTTTTTATATTTAGGTTGATATGCAGAAAAGACTTATTCTTCTAATGGCGGTTAGGTCTCTCGCTCCTTTTCTCCCACTATTTCTCCTCACTAAGAAGAATGTCTAGAAACTCGAAAACCTTTCCAAATGTTTATCTTTTATTCCACTATGATCTAGAAACTCGAGAACCTTTCCAAAAGTTTGTCTTCTATACCATTATCCTGATAGAATTAATTGTTCTTCCAAACAGCGCAAGTGATAATGAGCTCAAGTTAGATTAGAAATCATTAGAAACGCATTGTACAGATAATAAGGTGCTCTCTGCATGTTAGAAGCTAGTACATAATATTTTCGTGTCTTTCACTTGGTCATATACAAAAAATCTTTCCTTAATCCATACATCTCCCCATAAGTATTTCAGAATATTTTTTCAATAATCAATGAGAATATCTTTCTACCAACAAACAAAGCTACATACAAGAGAATGTGTTGGGTACACCATTTGATATTAATGCATTATATACAATTAATATGATTACACAGTCACTCTATAATTTTTCTTTGTACTCAAGCTTGCGAACTAGATAAAGTCTTAAAACGACAACCTTCAGTATATACACTTTAATCTTATGGAAAACAAGGAGCTTCTTTGAAACTTAAAGATTATAGCACTTGAGAACTATAGAAATCTTAGAATCATAGGTTTTGAAATAAAAGTACTTTTATCTTAAATAGAGTAGGGACTACTTTTGGGAGATTCTTTTAACCTACATAAACCATGTGAGCCACATGGAGTCCAACGTCTGGCCTATGTTGGGGAGAACTGTTCTATCCTAGCCATCGGAGTAGAACCTTTTACTTTTAATGATCACTAGCTTAACCCACTTGGGGTAAATCAAATCCTACGGTGGCTCGTAGTTCTGGGGCATGAGACCTTGGAATTAGGCCCAACTTGGTGCTAAGTACTACTCCCATACTAGGCTCAGAACTTTTAGGAAAAATCCACTTTATACAATTAACATTATGAAATGGGAGCCAATATGCTTCCCTTTAACTTAAATCACAAGATGTGGATTCTTTTCTTAACTTAAGATCAAAATCAACTCTTTTCATTAAACTTTGGTAGACTATATTTAACAAGCTTTGAAACTTCAATGATATGGATATATCAATACCATTCTTGAAATACTATAGAATATATCAAAATTCATTCTTGGACCTTAAAACATGTATACACATTCAAGAAATCTTAATTCAAAATAGAGGGTAAATCATGACTTCAATCTTAAGAGTATTCCAAACACCAATCATGGAAGGAATATGCAATTCATAACATTATTCTCAATTCAAATCATAAAATAGGTGTAGTATAATATAATTCAAGACTTGAACAAATCCATAATATCATATACTTGAATGTAGCAATTTAGGCATAATTCATCTTGAAAACATTAAAATCTTTTAAGAAAACCAAAACTTTGGGCACAAGAACGGAATGAGTGTTCTTGTTCAAACCCCACATACCTTGAATTATGAACTTTGATGAATAAGCTTGCTTGAGACTCTTTCTCGTACTTTTGGAAGAGGCTTTTTGTAGCCTTTGTCTTGGGAACCTCGAATCTCAATTTAATTTAGAAAACTATGGTGAATTCTTGAGATTCTTGGGAGAGGTTTTGGGTACTTAGGGTTTTTATTTAAAGAAATCTTAAGAAAACCTCATATAATGCTTGGAATGACTTCAAATCTTATGTTTTTACGGTTTAAGAGGCTTGGAAAAAGTTCAAAGTATCCTTTTTAACTTCTGTACGAAGCAGGAAAAATTAAACTGGAAAACCCAATTTTATGGGCCACCGCAACGTGCCACTATCGCGGTGGCTCACTGGAAATTGACAATTGGGATTCTTGGGGTCATTGCGATGCGGAGCCATCATGTTGTCCCACTGGTTGGGACCTGGAACTTCAGCGCAACGAGCCATAATCGCGCTAGGATACTGGAATTTGACAATTGTCAAATAGACCCTCTCCGCGATGCGCCAAGCACTAAAATGACGCTGTTTTACGACTAGGACTTAAATTAGCCATAAATTCTCTCCCGAGTATTGGATTTGGGCGAATCTTATAGCAACGGAAAGCTTATCAACTTTCCCATGTGATAAAAAGTTGAAATTAGGGAAATTGTATACGGTTAAAAAATGATACTCACCTAGAAAGTCATTTCTTAACCTTCTCGAGATGAAATTAAGCTTAGGAAAAGTTTTGGGTATTATAATATCTCCCCCTTGGAAACATTCATCCTCGAATGTCACTAGCGAGGCTAATAATATGGAGAAAACTGAGTCCGTAAGCTGGAAGAACTCGCTAAACTGATTCTTTGTCTTTCTAAGCTCTTGAAAACTTTAGAGATGCATGATTCATAATAAGAATAACTATATAGCTGAATCTTTTATTAGAAAGGGACTGAATTAAGAAGGAAAGGTACCTTCGGCTTGATCTGAACTGGCGGATAAGAGGTGCAGGTACTTGGATCTCATATCTGGTTCGGCTTCCCACGTAGCACCCTCAGCTGATTGATTTTGCCCCCATACTTTGACCAAAGGGACTTCTTTGTTCCTTAGTCTCCTGATTTGGTAATCTAAGATTTCAACTGGAATCTCATCAAATGAAAGACTGTCCCAAACATCAGTGCTTTCCAAAGGATCTATAACAACAGAATCCCCAATACACTTCCTAAGCATGGAGACATGAAAGACCGGATGAACAGTTGACAACTCTGCAGGCAACTCAACTTCATAAGCTACTTTCCCAACACGGTTAAGAACTCTATACGGACCAACATAACGGGGACTAAGTTTCCCCTTCTTCCCAAACCTTTTCACCCCTTTCATGGCTGAAATTTTTAGATACACCAAGTCATTAACTTCGAACTCAAGATCCCTTCTTCTCACGTCTGCATATGACTTCTGACGACTTTGTGCTGTCTTCAATCTTTATCTAATAAACTTCACCTTCTCCATAGCCTCAAATACTACATCAGGTCCAACCAAAGTAGCTTCACCCACTTCAAACCAACCCATGGATGATCTAGACCTTCTACCATACAAAGCCTCAAATGGTGCCATCTTGATACTAACATGGTAACTATTATTATATGCAAACTTTAGAAAGGTAAATTCTCATCCCAACTACCTTTGAAGTCAAGGGCACATGCTCTCAACATATCCTCCAAAGTTTGGATGGTCATCTTATCCTGACCATCTGTCTGTGGATGAAAAATGGAAATCAAATAAACTTAGGTACAAAGACCCTTCTGGAACTCCCTCCAAAACTGAGAAGTAAACTGAGTACCCCTATCTAAGATGATAGACAAGGGAACTCCATGCAACCTGACTAACTCTCGAATATACAGTCTAGCATAATCTTCAGCAGTATAAGATGTATGCATAGGCAAGAAATGCGCTGACCTAGTCAGCCTGTCTGCAATAACCCAAATAGAATTATGATAGAATTGGGAGAGAGGTAAACCAGTCATGAAATCCATATTTATCTCTTCCCATTTCTAAGTGGGTATACTAAACTCTTGCATCACACCACCAGGTGTCTGGTGCTCTACCTTGACCTGTTGGCAAGTTGCACACTTAGCTGCGAACTCAGCTATATTCTTCTTCATACCACTTCACCAATAGATTTCTCGCAAGTCATGGTACATCTTGGTAGCACCAGGATGCATAAAATACCTGCCTCTGCCATGATTCTCTGTCTCAGATCGTCAACATAAGGAACACATAATATACCTTGCAATCTCAACATACCATCTCCCCCTTGAGAGAAAACCTCTTCCTTTTGGTCCTTGACCGACTCCTTCAATCTGACCAAACTATCATCTAAGTCTTGTTTCTCCTTCACTTCCAAAACTAAAGAGGATTCGGAACTACTCTGCACCAAAATACTCCCTCAGCAGAATCAAGCAACCTAAAACCCAATCTAGCCAGACAATGCACATCATGAGCTAACTCTTTCTTACCCTTCTCTACATGTGCAACACTGCCCATACATAACCTGCTAAGGGCGTCTGCCACTTCATTGTCCTTACCTGGATGGTATAACACGCTCATATCATAATCTTTTAGCAACTCTAACCATCTCCTCTGTCTAACGTTCAACTCCCTATGAGAAAACACATACTGTAGGCTTTTGTGATCAGTAAACACATCAACATAAATGCCATACAGATAGTGTCTCCAGATTTTCAAATCAAAGACCACAACAGCTAATTCCAGATCATGGGTTGGGTAATTCTTTTTATGAGGTTTTAACTTTCTAGAGGCATAGGCTATAACTTTACCATTCTGCATCAGCACACAACCCAAACCAACTCTAGAGGCGTTATAATACACCACAAAACCATCCGTACCATCAGGCCAAGTTAACACAGGGGCTGAAGTGAGTCGAGTCTTCAATTCCTGAAAACTCTTCTCATAGGAATCCGACCAAAGAAACTTAACTTTCTTTTGGGTCAATCGGGTCATGGGAGACGTAATAGAAGAGAAACCTTCAAAAAAATAGCGGTAATAGACAATAGACCCAAGAAACTCTTAATATTAGATGGAGAGATGGGTCTAGGCCAATTTCTTACGGCTTCTGTTTTTTGGGGATCAACTCTAATGCCTTCGGCTGAAATGATATGACCCAGAAAAGCTACTAACCTTAGCCAAAATTCACACTTGCTAAATTTAGCAAACAATTGGTGATCTCTAAGAGTTTGTAGGATAATTCAAAGATGATCTGCATGGTCATTCTGACTACGAGAATACACAAGAATATCGTCTATGAAAACAATGACAAACATATCAAGATACTGTTTGAATACTCGATTCATGAGGTCCATGAAGGCTGCTGGAGCACTGGTTAACCCAAAAGACATGACTAGAAACTCAAAGTGACCATAACGAGTTTGGAATGCTGTCTTTGGGATGTCACACTCCCTTACTTTGAGTTGATGATAGCCGGATCAAAGGTCTATCTTTGAGAAGTAACTTGCACCCGACAATTGATCAAACAAGTCATTTATTCTCGGAAGTGGGTACTTATTCTTGACTGTGACCTTATTAAGACGACGATAGTCAATGCACATACGCAAAGAACCATCTTTCTTTCGCACAAATATAACAGGTGTGCCCCAAGGTGACACACTGGGCCTTATAAAACCTCTGTCTAAAAGATCTTTGAGTTGCTCTTTTAACTCCTTAAGCTCTATGGGTGCCATACGGTAGGGAGTAATTAAAATAGGCTGAGTATCGGGAAAAAGGTTAATCCTGAATTTTATCTCTCTATCGGGAGGTACCCCTGGGAGATCTTCCAAAAGAACATCAGGAAACTCATTAACAACGTCGACTGACTGAATAGTTAGAGCCTCAGACTTGGTGTCTTTAACCCTAACTAGGTGATAGACGCAACCTTTAGCTATAAAATTTTTGGCTTTGAGATAGGAGATGAAATGACTCTTGGGGAATACTGAACTCCCAGACCACTCAAAAACTGGTTCATCAGGAAACTGAAACTTAGCTACACGGGTGCGACAGTCTATAGATGCATAACAAGAATGAAGCCAATCCATACCCAGAATAACATCAAAATCCACCATATCCAACTCTATCTGATCAACAAGTATAACTCTATGAAGAATAGTAATAGGACAATCTTTATACACTTGCTTGACAACAACTGACTTCCCTACTGGAGTAGAAACTATGAAAGGCTCAGGAATCTTTTCGGGACCCATTTCAAAGTTCACAGCAACAAGTGGGGTCACATAAGAAAAACTCAACCCAGGGTCCAACAACACATAAACATCAAAGTGAAATACACGAAGCATACCAGTATTAACGTCGGGAGAATCCTCCTTCTCCTGATGGGATAGTAAGGCATAGAATTTGTTCTGGTGCTGACCGCCAGCAGTGCTAGAAGAAGTACCCTGAGAAGGAGCTGGACGGGCTACAGGAGCTGGGGCACTATTAGCCTGAGTCTGAGGTCGCACATCCCTCTTTCCCTGCCTGGCATGCGGACACTCCCTAAGTCTGTGGCCCAACTTTCTACAACCAAAATAACCCCTCTATTTGGCCAAACACTCACCAGGATGGGTCCTACCACACTAAGCATAAGAAGGATAATTAGGCTTGTTACTTACATTATTCTGGGACTTAGACATAAAAGGACTTATTTCCTTGCTCTTGCCTATTTCTGGGCACGGGAGCACTAACTAACTAAGGTGCTGGCATAGACAAACAACTCTGAAACTGTGGATGGTTCCCTCCATGGGACCTATCCTGACCATACTCATGCTACTCAAACCTAGTCCTTTTGTTTTACCTCACTCTATCTCTTTCCCTTATCTTATTTGTCTCAATATGCTGTGCATGTATCATCAATCTAGATAAATCCATATCCCTAGTTAACCTAGCGGTCCTGCACTCTTTCAAAACTAAACCAGAAACTCCTATCATAAACTTACTCATACTGGTACGGGTATCAGAAATCAAATCAGGGGCATATTTTGCTAACTGGTTGAATTTCAGCAGTACTCCTTAACAGTCATAGAGCCCTGCCTCAAGTTCATGAACTCCTCTATTTTTGCCTACCTCATCTTTAACGGAAAGAACTTTTCTAAAAAAACATCTTGGAACACCTGCCAAGTAACGGGAGCATCATCTTCCCCTCTATTCTTCTTTCATCCAACAACCTAGTCATAAGCAATATCTTTCAACCTGTAAGGCGCTAAATCTACACTTTCTTCCTCAGAAACATGCATCACCTGTGTGATTTTCCTCACCTCCTCAAGATATAACTATGGGTCCTCACCTGCCTTAGACCCATAAAACTCTGGCGGATTCATCCACGTGAAATCTTAAATTCTAGCAGCAGCTAAATCACCTCCCTGCTGGTACGAAATTGGGTCCTGGTTATTGGCCTGAACATTCGTGGTGACTGCTTGGGCTAGCGCCTAAAAAACTGCTCGAAACTCAGCATGAGACACATTTGCATTCAAGGGGTCAACTGGCTGGGGTTATTCATTATTGTTTTTGCAGGCATTCGCTCTTCGAGGAGGCATTTTCTAAAATAACAGAGCACGAGTCAATAGCTGAGAGAGACAACTGTAAGTACGATGGCTTCTAAAAGAAAGAGATGACTTTTTCCTAAAACGTCTTGTAGCTTTTTGCTCATAGATGTGGCGCGCTACACACCGATGATCAAGACTCTACTTAACGCGGCTTTTCAGACTCCCTAGGATTCCTTAAACCTTAGGCTCTGATACCAAGTTTGTAACGCCCCAAAAATAGGTCCCGAGACGTCACACGGTGCTTAAGGCTATAAGTAACCCCAAGCTGATCCTTTGAGCCTACAACTACTTCTAAATGCTTAAATCAAGGTACTGAGAGAAACATACTGAGACATGCCATAGAACGGCTCACTGAAATATGAAAGAGTACTGTGGAAGTAACAAAATACTGAATGTCTAAATATACTGACAATCTAGTCTGACAAAGCCTCTACTACTCAATGAACTAGAGAGCCATTGGGATAGATCCCAAAACGACTCGAACTAAACTAAAAGTAATAAAAGATCTACAAAAATACTGAAATGTTTGAAGATAGTTCCTCGAACCATGAGGACTCACCACTATGGAGATGTAGACAAAAGTACGCGAAAGTCACTGACGAGGCTGGGGTTGAGCACCTGAACCTACATTATAAGACAATGTAGCACAAACATATATGTGGATCAACAATTGGGAATATACTGAGTATATGGGGGTGTATGCAATTAAATAATCCATATCATAAGTCTTTATAGAAAACATGCATGCCATAATAGGTGACTCACATAGCTTGAATAAAATCCTCATAAATCATGAATAGAAAATATACCATATAAATCACGTGAGTCATTTCACTTTATTCTAAATCTGTACTTTTTCTTTATACTCAAGCTTGCGAACTAGATAAAGTCTTAAAATTACAGCCTTCAGAACATACACTTTAATCTTATGGAAAACAAGGAGCTTCTTTGAAACTTAAAGATTATAGCACTTGAGAACTTTAGAAATCTTAGAATCATAGTTTTTGAAATACAAGTACTTTTATCTTAAATAGAGTAGGGACTACTTTTGGGAGATTCTTCTAACCAAAATAAACCATGTGAGCCACATGGAGTACAACGTCTTGCCCACGTTGGGGGAGAGTTGTTCTATCCTTTCCATAGGAGTAAAACCTTTTACTTTTTGTGATCACTATCTTAAACCACTTGGGGTAAATTAAATACTACTTAACCCACTTGGGGTAAATTAAATACTACGGTGGCTCGTAGTTCTGGGGCATGAGACCTCGGAATCAATCCCAACTCGGTGCTAAGTACTACTCCCATACTAGGCTCAGAACTTTTAGAAAAAATCCACCTTATACAATTCAACATTATGAAATGGGAGCCAATATGCTTCCCTTTAACTTAAATCATAAGATGTGGATTCTTTTCTGAACTTAAGATCAGAATCAACTTTTTTCATTAAACTTTAGTAGACTATCTTTATCAAGCTTTGAAACTTCAATGATATGGAGATATCAATACCATTCTTGAAATACTATAGAATATATCAAAATTCATTCTTGGACCTTAAAATATGTATACACATTCAAGAAATCTTAATTCAAAATAGAGGGTAAATCATGACTTCAATCTTAAGAGTACTCCAAACACCAATCATGGAAGGAATATACAATTCATAACATTAATTCTCAATTCAAATCATAAAATAGGTGTAATATTATATAATTCAAGACTTGAATAAATTCATAATCTCATATACTTGAATGTAGCAATTTAGGCATAATTCATCTTGAAAACATTAAAATCTTTTAAGAAAACTAAAACTTTGGGCACAAGAACGGAATGAGTGTTCTTGTTCAAACCCCACATACCTTGAATTATGAACTTTGATGAATAAACTTGCTTGAGACTCTTTCTCGTACTTTTGGAAGAGGCTTCTTGAAGCTTTTGTCTTGGGAACCTCGAATCTCAATTTAATTTAGAAAACTATGGTGAATTCTTGAGATTCTTGGTAGAGGTTTTGGGTACTTAGGGTTTTTATTTGAAAGAAATCTTAAGAAAACCTCATATAATGCTTGGAATGACTTCAAATCTTATGTTTGTACGGTTTAAGAGGCTTGGAAAAAGTTCAAAGTATCCTTTTTAACTTCTGTACGAAGCAGGAAAATTAAACTGGAAAACCCGATTTTATGGGCCACCGCAACGCGCCACTATCGCGGTGGCTCACTGGAAATTAACAAATGGGATTCTTGGGGTCACCGTGATGTGGAGCCATTGTGTTGTCCCACTAGTTGGGACCTGGAAATTCAGCGCGACGCGCCACAATCGCGTTAGGCTACTGGAATTTGACAATTGTCAAATAGACCCTCTCCGCGATGCGCCAAGCACTAAAATGACATTATTTTACGACTAGGACTTAAATTAGCCATAACTTCTTGCCCGGGTATCGGATTTGGGCGAATATTATATCGATGAAAAGCTTATCAAATTTTCCATGTGATAAAAATTCAAAATTAGTGAAATTCTATATAGTTAAAAAATGATACTCACCTAGGAAGTCATTTCTTAACCTTCTCGAGACGAAATTAAGCTTAGGGAAAGTTTGAGGTATTACAGTTAATGATCATACTATCTAACTGAACTGAACTGATTTCACTAAGTTACATTAACTGATGGAGTACTACTGAATTCTGTTAACTGATAGAATACTACAGAGTTCTATTGACTAGCTGGATTTACTAAGGTCTGAACTGAATACTGAACTATAACTGTGACTGATTACTGAGGCTACTATTCTTGACACTACTGAGACTGTTCTGTAACTACCATAACTCTAGGTAAACATCTAAGGTTTCAGATATTCGATACCCCCAGGACTCGATAGCATGAAAAATAAATCACAACATAAACTTGAAAGGCACAACCATATGCACTTGATCATAACTCATTCATTGAGACATTTGATCAAACACTTGCATGATGTAACTTGCACATAAGCTAACATGACATGATTATTTTTCCTTTTTCTTTGTTTACATGAGCAATTTATTGAACACTTGGAGGACATAATCCATGCACATGACACTAACCATATATGGGCACCATAATTCAAATCCCCATTTACAATTTTAAAAGTTTAGCATGGATGTACATGATCCTATACATATATCAAGTAACTCCATATGAAACTTGTAATAAAACATGAGTTAGAAACCCAATAAATTATTATAATCATGAATATAATCAAACCCAACATGAAATTCATGTAATCAATACACTTGAGGTTTTAAAAATAGATTCTTGAACTCCAAGGGTGGAAGGGACCCTTGAATAAACACTTGACATACCTTAACAATTAAATTCTGAAAGATTAATGGTAAGTTCTTGAGCCTTGAATTGAATTTGAAATCTCCTAGGGTTTGTTCTTGAGAGAAACTTGTGAAGAATGAATGGTTTTTGCTCTTAGAAGGGTTTAATTTCATGTTTTGGGGCTGATAGATGTAGGAAAAAAACCTAATTACCCTTGAGGATGCAGTTTTTTAATGACCGAAAACTGACCTAGCGACGCGCAGATTGATGCGCTGCATCATTGGCATTGACGCGATGGCTAATGTGCCACATTAAGCCCACGTTGGTTCAATGGAATTTGCACTGAGAGCTGAAGGAAAATATTCATCGATGCAATGGGCGACGCGGCACATTGAGATCGCGTCGATCCACTAGTTCGAGCTTTCAGATGTGATCCAAACGAAGTACGAAAAATTCAAAACTTGTCCGGAAACACCCACTGACATTCCTGATCATGATTCAACCCAAAAATCATTACTTTATGGTCATGAGTATTGTGAAATACGGTCACCAACCTACGAAGGTTAAAATAACACTAAGTCTGAATATTTATCTAAAATTTTCTAAGTTTGGGACCTCTTTACAAGCTTTGAAGGTCTAAGTTAATCTTAGGATTTTACGGGGTGTTACATCATTAGTTTTGGGTATTTTAACATCCTCTGTGGTCTTATCATTTGTTAGATTTCGAGTCTCTTTTTGAGCAATCGTGATCATTCTGACCATTTATTTCTTTTCTCTTTTAAATTTTTTTATTATTAAAATCAATTGGTCTGTCACGTTTCGAACGTAGCTTAGACTCATTTGCATTAACCACTTATGCTATCGTGACATCAACTTGAACTAGAGCATTTTCAGTTGGGATATAAGATTTAGTAACCTTTGGAAGGTTAGTAAATTAATTTGGCAGTTGATTTGCAATATTTTACAAGTAAATCATCTTTTGAACCACTTGCTCATTTTGATTTGTTCGAGGATCTAAATGAGATAGTGATAATGCATTCCAACTTATCTTATGTTTCAGCTGCTTATGTTCTCCCCCTAATGTTGGATATACCGATTCATCAAAATGATAATCAACAAATCTTACCGTAAACAAATCTCCTGTCGTAGGTTCCGAATATTTTATAATGTAAGGAGATTCATACCCAACATATATCCTCAACCTTCTTTGGGGTCCCATTTTTGTGCGTTGTAGTAGAGCAATTGAAATATATACCGCACATTCAAAAATTCTAAGATGGAAAATGTTTGGTTATTGACCAAAATCTAACCGTAATATGGAGATTTAGGATAACTGGTTGGCCTTATGCGCACAAGTGTTGCTGCATGCAAATAGCATAACCCCATGTTGAAATATGAAGTTTTTTCCTCATTAACATTGGTCTAACTATCAATTGAAGATGTTTATCAATGATTCTACTAGACCATTTTGAGTGTGAACATGGGCAATCAGATATTAAATTTTTATTCCAGTGGACATACAATAATCATTAAAGGACTGAGTTGTAAACTCACCTGCATTATCAATACGAATAGTCTTTATTGCAAAATCTGAAAATTGTGCTTTTAACATTATTTAAGCCAACAATCTCGCTAAAGCCATATTGCGACTTGATAATAAGCACACATATGCTCATTTTGTAGATACGTCTATCAAGACCATATAATATTTGAAAGGTCCACATAGAGGGTGAATTGGTCCACATATATCACACTGTATATATTTCAGAAATACAGGGAATTCAATCCCAACCTTAACTACTGATGGTTTAATAATCAACTTTCCTTGAGAACAAGTAGCACATGAGAAATCCTTTGATTGAAGAATATTTTGATTCTTCAAAGTATGTCCATGTGAATTCTTAATAATTCTGTCATCATATTAAAATCGAGATAACCCAGTCGATTAGGCCAAATAATAAAATCATTAGTATCTGTAAACCTTTTGTTTACTATAGCATGTGATTCAATCATACAAATACTTGTATAGTACAATCCAGAAGAAAATACATGTAGTTTTTCATGCACAAACTTTTTTTCTGCCTTTATTGTAGTAATATAAAAGTATTCAACCTTTCCTTCATTTCCAGTCTCAATATAATAGCCATTTTGACGAATAACCTTGAAACTTAACAAGTTTCTTTGAGACTCACTACAATATAATGCATTATCAATGATCAATATTGTTCCCCTAGATAATAATAAGGTCGCTTTTTCAGAGTCCTCAATTAACTTTGTACTACTGGATATTATATTAACATAGGCCATTTTCATAATTAAAATAGATAAATATTTTTTTTCTCTTAATATAGTATGAGTTGTAGCACTATCAAGAAGGCACATATTTCCATTACTCATTTTGGATCCAATTGAAGATTGAAAAAAAATTATTATCTTCAAAATAAAAATACATGATAAGAAATGTGAAATCTCACAATCTTATAATGAAACTTAAATACTTTTTTTTGAAAAATAAAAACAACATTATGAAAAAAACATGATAACTAAAGAAATAACATAACAAAACAACATTATTTATTTCCCCAATTAATTGATCAAGATTTAGTTTTGAACTCCAAATAAGTCTTCAACTTCCAAATGAGTGATATCATCAGGGCCATCAAAATCATCATCTTTCAATATCAAATTTACCTCAACATTATCATCATATTTTTGTGAAGGTCCTGCCTCATCATCATTTTTGAAAGTCAAGTGTGACTCCATTCAGGCATTTGAAGAAGTCCCACCTTCATTTCTCTTTCTTTTGGAAGATTTTTAATAAAGCCTAGCAAAATGCTTAGGCGCCCGACATTTATTCTTTCATTGGCCTTTCATGCCACAACGAAGACAATTTCCTCTTGAAGGATTGTTTTGAGGACCCATTTGGTTATCCCATTTTTAGTTACTACCACCACGATGATTATTATATCGTCCCCCGCCATTTCTACGTCCACGCATATTATTATGACCCCGATCTTACAGTCTTTCATGCTGGTCATGTGATTGTACCCCATTTTCTTTCGATAATTGAGCAGCTCCAGTGGGACGAGCTTTATAATTTTTTATCAAAAGTGTATTATGTTGCTCAACACTAGAAGGTATGAGATCAATTCAGAATACCTTTGAAAGCCTTTTTCACGGTATTGCTGCTGCAATATCACATTTGAGGCATGAAAAGTAGTAAGTGTTTTTCTATCATGTCTTCATCATTTATAGTTTTTTCACATAATTTCAATTGGGAAACAATCCTGAATACATCAGAATTGTATTCAACAACGGTTTTAAAATTTTGAAATTATAAGTGCATCCACTCATAACGAGCTCTAGGAAGTACCGTGGCTTTTAGGTGGTCATACCTTTCCTTTAAATCAGTCCACAATTTAAGTGAATCTTTCACTATCAGATATTCAACCTTCAGTCCTTCATCAAGATGATGACGAAGGAAAATCATTACCTTGGCCTTGTCCTGACTCGACGCTGCGTTATCCTGGGTAATAGTAGCACTAAGACCCTAAGCAGCTAGGTGAATTTCAGCGTCGAGAACCCATGAAAAGTAATTTTTTTCGGAGATTTCAAGTGCCACAAACTAAAATTTTGACAAATTCGACATGATGGAAACTATCAAAAAAATAATTAAGTTAGACAACAATACAATAACATTATCTCAAATTAGTAGATCTTTTTTTTTTTTCAAAGATTTACCATATTCTTTTAATAAAATAGTGTGCTACTTTTCCTTTTTCACAAAAATAAAGGCTTTTAAAGCACACCATGAAAACATCAACCCAAATAATAACTATAAACAAAACAAAAAATTTACATAAAAAATGTTACTACCTAACAACTTTAAAATTAAATTTCATGTTGTATATAATAAGAAAAATTAAGTTCCAGAGACATACAAATTATGATAGTGAGAAAAAAATGAAAGTGGCAAAAACTTAGTGCAACAAGCACGTAACATATTTTCTAGTATGCATATAAAGGTGGTCATTGCTATTGTATTATTTCAGTTTTTCGTGTGTAACTTTAATGTTAAAATCAAAAGTTTGGTAAAAGAAAATAATAAATTGCAATGTTCAAGACAAGTAAGTTGATTATACCCGACGGATTGAAATCTTAAAAAAAGTAGAGTCGTGCTGATAACATGTTTCAATATTAAAAACAAGACTAACAATATAAAGAACAAGACAAACAAAGAGAAATAATGAAAAGGAAATAACAAGAGAATAATAAAGTATGAATTTCTTCTTTCTTTCAAGTGTATCAAACATCTTCCTCAAAACCTCTATTTATAGTATTACAAAGAGGGAGTTCAAGAGGTGTCATAAAACATGACATTAACTCATGAGAAGGTGGGGAAGAATATTGGGAGTGGATGATCAATGAGGAGGTAGTGGAGGTGTGAGAGTTATTGCACTTAATGGTGGAATTACACCTAGAAGTTGTGGACATCCATATTATTATATTACTTACAATAAATTGTTGTATATTAGATAACTCACAATACATCTAAACTTAATATATTCCTACAACAACTAATATCCCCCCCCCCCATAAGTTGAAAGACTATATTTAAAATTCTAATATCATATATTTTAGAAGTCAATATTATAAATATAATAAAGTAATAATTTGAGAAAAAAGTAAAAAAAATAACTTTGTATATTGCATGGCCTTTTAATGAAGGGCATAAAGTTCAAATCACTTTTTTGAGAGTCTTTACACTTTTAATATATTGTAGATGTAGATTGTAGATGTCATGACCTGAACTAGGGTCTGGCAGTGATGGGTATCTCAAGTCTGTCGAGGACCAAAGATTATTCCCAATTGCCCAAACCACTGACTACCTTACACCTCATGTTGGATGAATTTTGAACATATAACAAGATAGCGTATAATAGAACTTATGATAATTTATTATATGTCTATACCGACCACCGATAATCAGACAATCGTCCGTCACCAACCAATCGATCAAACCACCCTAGTTCATCGACAAAGCCTCTACAAAATCGAAAGTCAATAAAATATCGGGACATGCCCCCGACAATAGCCAAAATCAATATTCAAAGTAATAGTCAACTCATAAAAAGAAAACCTGATACAAGCACAATGAGCATCAAGAGAACAAGGTATTGTCTAAGGGTTAAGGCTTCGGAATTGGCAAGCAATTGAAGACTTTTGGAGTATTTTGAAGCCTTGGTCAAGAGAAGGAAGAAGGGGAACTTATATACTTCATAGGCACCTCAAGTGAATGACAATGAAGACATTTTACACTCCAAATATACACTCCATAGGCGCCCATTTCTAAGACCTCATTAAGGGTATTTTTGTCATTTGGCATGTAATAGTATAAATAGACCATTTTACTTCTCTTTTCATTAGACTTTGATGAATTGATTGAGTATTACTCTTATTTTGTAGCTTTAGTCTTCTAGTTTTAGGTCTTAGAATTCAAAACTTAGGTCCAAGAACATTTGAAGTTAAGGTCACTTGTTTTGGATAATTTGGCAAGAAAGGTGGTTTGAGGAAGAGTGTTTCCTTTGGGTCACCTAAGAGGAAGGTTTGAACTCTTATTTGTGAGGTGTGTTGAAGATTTTGAAACATATTCTAGTGATAATCATTGAATAAGAGTAAGGATCTTTCTATCTATCCTTTAATTTCAAGCATTCTTCTTCTTCATCTCCATTCTGTGCGTTGTTTTCTCTTTATTTGGTTGCTGGAATTTGCATCTTAGTAACCATTTTCGTGTGTTCATAGCCATTAGGCTATCATTTGGTATCAAAGCCTTGGTTAGGGTTGTTCCAACATCCCTAAATCTTGGTTTTAGTGTTCTTATTTAGAAAATCTCAACAAAAAAGAGTCAAAAATCAGAAAATACAAAAAAAAATGGTATCTAGTGTTGTCTTGTGTTAGATCCGAATTTAGAGTCTTAGATATACAAGATTTTACTTTGTTTTGAAGGTTTATTGTGTTAGATTCTTGTTCTCTAACACCTAGGGAGTCTAGATCTACTTTTAGAGTGAAGTTTGGTTGGTTTTGAGCTAGATCCACCATTGTTGTGGCTTGTTTGAAGCTTTTTGGGAGAGGGTGACATTTTTGGTTGGTGTTGGTGACTTTATTTGTGGATAATTTTTGGTTGGTTGAAGTTGTTTTGGGATTAGGAACCTAGATCTTAAAAAAAATTCAGATTCAGAGTTCATTTGCTAGGTGGTCAAACTTGGTCAACGCTTGAATATTCATCTTGTTCATCCATGATCTTCATAACTTAGCGAAGAAGGATATTCAAAGTTCTTGTTTGATCCAAAAAAGGAAAGAAAGAGAGTGAAAAAGTTGTTTGTCCAAAAGCATATTCAAAGAATATTTCATTCTTCCAAAAGGAGGAGGGGACAAGGGGACAACAAAGTACAATTGCAAGTACAAAGGGGGGACCAATTCATTTCTCATCCATTTTGAAGCTTGAAAAGGCTTCAAACTTGAAATTTTTCCCTCCAAAACTGAATTCTCTTCCTTCCTAAGAAGTGTTGGCCAAAACAAGTTGGGAATTTTTTTTGGAATTTCAAAAAGTGACAACCAACCACGTAGTGCCACGTCATCACTTGTGCTCAACCAAAATTCGACTCTAAAGTTAGATTTCCTAGTTTCTAATTTTTGATTCTAGTTTCTTTTAAGTTAATTCTATCACTAATTAGCAAACTAGTAAGTACCTACTAGGTTGGTAATTAGTTTAGAGTTCGTTTATTTCGTGTCTCCATTTTTTTGTGTGCTTTTCTCATTTTCAAGTCATAGTATTTTGTTGGTTCAAGTTCGTGCATCACTTATTTTGAGTCGTTTCAAACAAAGATCAATTCAGATTTAAAGCTTCTCACTTCTGAAGTAACTTGCCAAGTATTGCCGATTCTCCAACGCTTGTGAAGCCAAGTGTGAGGAGAGGTTGAGTGTGAGTGAAGTGAGGTTTTTGAACTAACTTGTTTGCTCGTTTTGTAGTTGTTTGCTTGCTGTTTTTTGTACTTTTTAGATATATTTTCCATGGAATCCGAAGGTACTACTTCCCAACCTTTGAGAAATAATGCTATTGGAGCCTTGATGGCTCGAATTGATGCCTTGGGTCGAAAAATAGAAGAAGGTCATGATGCCTTGAGGAGTGAAATTAAATCCTTGAAGGGTGGTGTGGCTAGAATGAAAGTTGGGGTTGATAGACTATATGATAGACTATGCCCACCAAACCCTCCACAATTGAACCAAGTCCAACAAAAGGGACTTGGTACTCAAATGCTACCTCAAAATCTGAAGTACCAAGTTCTAAACTCACTTGACCAAAGGCCTTACCCTTCACAAGTCCAAACACGTCAAGTCCCAAAATCCTACACTTCACAAAATCCAATGTCTCCCCTCCACAAGTTAGAATCCAAAGAGAATGAGACCAAGCCTCAAGAAGGAGAGAAACTTGATGTTAATATGCGAGAAGAGTGTGAAGAAAAGAAGGAAAGGGAAAAGAAAACCATGGGTAGTGAAGTTGGAAAGGAAAAAGAATGCTTGATTATAGATCTTGTCCACAAAGAATCCTTGATAATCACTAACCCAAATGCTAGCATTTTGCCTAGTATTGATTCTTCATATGTGCAGGTACAAGAAGATATAATTTCAAGGAAGAATCCAAAAGAAGTCCCTCCCGAACATGTTGGTTTTCCAAGTGCACTCTTAGTCGAAAGTTCGAGGCAAGTGGGCTGCCATAGTACAACCCAAGGTAAAATTAGTACCCTCTACACTCACTCAAGTCTAAAATGTTGTGATGTGGCTATTAGTAGCCAAGGTGATGTGAATTTGTGTTTCCCTAGTGTAGAGAAGCATGAATCTTTCATTGGTAGTACTACTATTGTGTGTAATGCTCAATTTCTTTTTAAGGGTGGTTCACTACTTGATTATGTGAGTAATGAGATTAAAGATATTCAAGTTGACGCTCATTCTTGTAATGGTGATCATGTGTATGGAGAGATTGCGGATGATGATGTGTATGTTGCTAAGGGAGGCCTACGAGGTCATAAGTCCTTATCCTTGTGTGCTAGTCTTCCCATATGAACAAATTCTTGGGGTGAGTGTGATACCATAGTAGATGGAATGAGTAGTTTCGGTTTATTCCCTTGGCCACTTCACCCATTTGATCCCGGTGTACTAGTGGGGCGGGGAAGGGATTGTTTTGGCTTGTGCTTGTTTTCCCTTGATATTTATGATGCATATACTAATTGTTTCATGGACAAAATAAGGGACTTCTGGTTGTATTTCAAATATGTACCCCCTTGGCGTGATAATCTAGTGAAAGGGATGCTTCACCATGGCCAAGGCCGTTGCTTACTATCTCTCTTTGACCTCGGAATATTCTTGAAATGTAAAGATTATAGTTGCTGGTTGTACTCACTTATTTTTTATATTGATGCTATTCATGTCTTTGGTATACTTTATGCCAAGATTTTTATGTCAAAAACCAAGGATATGTGGATGTATGTTAAGTCTGAGCAACCATGGGTTGATGATATAAGTGTGGTACTAATACTAACCCTCCTACCAAGAGGATTTTGTGTTTGTTTTGCTCTCTCTTTGTTTTTTGCAACATCTGAATTTGAGGACAAATTCCTTCAAGATGGAGAGGAGGATATAAGCACAATGAGCATCAAGAGCTCAAGGTATTGTCTAAGGGTTAAGGCTTCGGAATTGGCAAACAATTGAAGACTTTTGGAGTATTTTGAAGCCTTGGTCAAGAGAAGGAAGGAGGGGAACTTATACACTTCATAGGCGCCTCAAGTGAAGGACAATGAAGACATTTTACACTCCAAATATACACTCCATAGGCGCCCATTTCTAAGCCCTCATTAAGGGCATTTTTGTCATTTGGCATGTAATAGTATCAATAGAACATTTTACTTCTCTTTTCATTAGACTTTGATGAGTTGATTGAGTATTACTTTTATTTTGTAACTTTAGTCTTCTAGTTTTTGGTCTTAGAATTTGAAACTTAGGTCCAAGAACATTTGAAGTTAGGGTTTCACTTGTTTTGGATAATTTGGCAAGAAAGGTGGTTTGAGGAAGAGTTTTTCCTTTGGGTCACCTAAGAGGAAGGTTTGAACTCTTATTTGTGAGGTGTGTTGAAGTTTTTGAAACATCTTTTAGTGTTAATCATTGAATAGGAGTAAGGGTCTTTCTATCTATCCTTTAATTTCAAGCATTCTTCTTCTTCATATCCATTCTATGTGTGGTTTTCTCTTTATTTGGTTGCTGGAATTTGCATCTTAGTAACCATTTTTGTGTGTTCATAGACATTAATCTATCAAAACCACAACATGAAATGGGGCCTACCGAAGGATGGAAGCTCACCACTTCAATCTGGATCGCTAGCTGATTCCGAATCTAAGTCACTGAGAAGGAGATGTAGAAGTATGGTCGACTCCTGTATCGCATGGGGATACAACATCCAAGATGGTTAGCGGTTGGAGCGCCAACATGTAACTCAGGGATAAAGGAATCAAATAATGCCATGATAACAGTTTTAAACCAATACATCATTCAATGCATAATATCATCTGAAGTACATATACATATACATATACATATACATATACATGTACATATACATATACATGTACATATACATGTACATATACATATACATATACATATACATATACATGTACATATACATATACATATACATATACATATACATATACATATACATATACATATACATATACATATACATATACATATATATATATATACATATACATACATACATATATATATATACATATACATATACATATATATAATATCACATACTGGGGGTAGGGAGCAAGGCCTAGCATGAACTTTGAAGACCTTAAAATGGGTTGTGTAGCATAACCGTCATATAACAAGGCACCCACGGGCTACATGGGCCCAGCTCTCCCCTAGCTGGAAGGGCTCCAGTGCGTATAGCCATACGAACTAGAGAATATCCAAATTCGTAGATGCCTTTATGAGGGACTCGAACCTCTCAACATAATCAAGGTGACTTAAGCACCAATGTATACAACATGGGGGACTTAAACCTCCCATTATATATTCAATACAGTGGACTCGAACCTCTCGATCATTTAGACACCCACACCGGCTAACGAGGTTTTCAGTGTTAGTCCTTCGGGACCTCAACTTTCACGGCCCAGCTACACATCCCGCTTTTAATCCCAAATTAAAATATTTGATATGCATCACCATTTATTAACCCATTATACATATAGGCATCTGTTGGTATCGTCATACCAATCCCACTTGCAAGCGTATAAAATGCCATAACAATAATTTTATCAATTTGGGACTCGAACCCATTGTCCAAACAAAGACATCAAGTTAATGCAACACTTGGGACGCAAACCCATTTAGCCAATCAAACCCCAAGGTTACAATTTAAATCAATTATGGCCATCAAGGCCTTCATAAAGCCATTCATCATTCGTTAGTCATTTCATGCCAATGCATTAGTTCAACACATAATTCAAACTTGTGACAAGGTCATTCTCATTAACAATTTCACAAACAGGTTGAGGGTGTACCATTATTAAAGCCAAAACCAAGGCAGAATCATCAAATTGAGGGTTAACCGTGACCCCTCCATAAAATCATCATCCCACATGTGCAAAACCATAATTAAAATATAGATAATCATAATTTAATCATGGAAAAATCTTGTTCAACAATAAGCATTAAAAATTCTCAACCCTTGTTTCAAAACCATGTCAATGACTCATGAATAGTACTTTAAATCACGTGCTTTTACAAAATTAAGAATGAGGGAAGAATCACATGCCTGAATCACGAAAATTTACGAAGAGGAATCGATCCTTGTGCCCTTAGATGACCAAATTGGTGAAACCCTAGCTTGACTTTCTTGAGAGAATTTAGAGAGAGTAAATAGAGTGTTTAATCCATTAAAGTGTTGAATGAATGTCCCAAAAATATTTTATGGATGTGGGGTCTAAAGGGTTTTAAATGAAAAATGTCTAAAGTGCCCCAGCTTAAAAGTTGGAAAAGCATCTTCCTTGGTTACGAGTCATCCATATACTCGTAACATCATATTATGACTCGTCACCACGAGTCATAACCAGGACAGTCTCCACCACCCCCAACACTGTTATCCTTACGACTTAACCAACCTACTCGTAAAGTGACCCTACGACTCATAGGGTCCTACTCATAACCAGAGTAAAACCAAATAGGGTGAATACTGGGCATCCTACGGTTTGATCATTACGACTCATAATGAGTCCTTACGACTCGTAGAGAGCCACTCGTACTCAGAGCAGAATCAAGCCACCAACTTACATGATTTGGTTACGACTTTTCACGAGTCTTTACGACTCGTGTCCCCAAGTCATAGCCAGGACAAAAATTCTACAACATTCACTGGACACCTTATGACTAGGTCACATGACCCGTTAAGACACCCTACGACTCGTGGGGTCAAATCAAAACCAAGACAGTGAGCTCAAGGCTTAGAAAATTTTCAAGGGCCAAAGTTCGGGGTGTTTCAGTAGATGTAGATGTAGATAAATATAAAATAACGTTTGTGATTATTTTTCCTAAAAAGTATGACTTTTTCCCTAAATACCCATATTATGATTCCTACTCATTAGGGTTTTAGTACATTATTTAATTATGAAAATTTTTAATAGCCAATAATTTTGTTGATTTTAAATTTTTTAAAAACTAAAAAAGTAGTAAAATGACTATTTTGTCTATTGCGGAATGATTTAGCGAAGGGCAAAAAGTTTAAATCATTTTTCTAAGAGTCTTCACATTTTCAATATATTATATATATATATATATATATAGTTATAGTTATAGATAATTTAACTTAAATTTCTTATTTATCGTTAAATGCTAAACTTTTATAGCCACCAAAATTCCATGGCATATTTAATACGTGAAGTATCAAAAGTATTTCTTTTTAAACCCCACATACAATTAAATAATAATACGTAAATTTAAGTGAAAATTATCTTATATGTAATTTTTAGATTGCTTATTGCAAATTATAGAGGTATTTATTTTATATAATTGTTGAATTATGTTTTTAATTGCAAGTTATAGCAATTTTGTTAAAATATAGTAATAATTTGTTTTAAAATTAAGAAAATCGTATATAGTATATATATATCTATATATATATATATACTAGTTTAGGTGTACGCGCCTCGCGCGTGTACCTCACTTTATTGAGTTCAAACGTTACACTAAATAAGATTTTTGTTTAAATAATAAAGATGAATACAATAATTAAATTCAACATCTTTTGGAGAATTTATTTAATTAAACCTAATTTTTACCAAAAAAATTTGTCAGAGTCGATCGACATTCATCTACCACCTGTAAAGTGCAACAAAATAATACGATGATAGAGACATTAAAACAATATAATTAAATCTAACCTTTACACAAAAATTTTCTCAAAGCCGTCTGACACTCATCTACCACCTGTAAACTATAACAAAACAATACGATAATAGCGATATCAAAATAATACAACTAAAATTTACCTTTACACAATTTTTTTTTTCAAAATAAAGATATAAAAATAATATAATTAAACCTAACCTTTACCTAAATAAGTTCCTCAAAGCCAACCGACATTCGTCCACCACCTGTAAATTCATCTATGACCTGTAAACCACAACAAAATAATACAATAGTGATCACAAAGCTTAAGTAAACCGATTTCTTCTCTAGTTTAATGTGCATCTCAATATTTATAGAAGTATTTCCTTAGTATAGTCCTATTTTAGAAGTATTTTGCTATCCCATTTTAGGAGTATTTTTTTAATTGATCACTACAAAGGAAAATATTAATTGATTCTCCTTCCATATATTTTAGGAGTCCTATATATTTTTGGAGTGCCATATATTTTAGGAGTCTAGTTAATATAATAAAAATAATTAAATAATAAATTAAAAAAATAGTGAAAAGACAGTTTTGTCTAAAGGAGGGTCTTTTAATGAAGGACAAAAAGTTCAAATCACTTTTCTAAAGGGCTTCACACTTTTAATATTATACACACACACACACACCCCTCTCTCCTTAATAGTTGTATAAATTCATTTTCTCTGATTTTAATAACTATAATTGTGTAGGAGTAAATTATGATAAAAAATATTCCCACTTACATATATTTCCTACTTTTCAGATTACTAGTTTAGGGTACGCGCGTTGCACGTGTATCAAATATTAATTAAAAATAAACATACATATAAAATTTAATTTATTGGGTGTATGTCATATTACCAAGTACAAATTTTTTTAAATATCACGTAAAATTTTAAAGATAAAAAAAAGTATAGTTAATTAAAGAATAATATGATAAATCACCATTACATTAATAATTAAGGAGTAAAATTGGATGTACCTGTAAAGTTTTCACAGGTATTTTTTGGATAAAACTTTCGTCATAATTAATTTGATTCGTTATTTCTTTAGATTAGTTATTTAATTTAGGTGAAGATTAATAATATTTAACACTTTTAAATCAATTGAAATATTATCTTATACAAGATAAATTGATCTAAAATGAGAAATCTTCAAAAATATTTTTTATTTTTTATTTTATATATAGTCATAACAATAAACAAAAATAATAATTTTATCATGTTGCTAATTTGATACAGGTAAAAAATAATAAATATTAAACACTTCTAAATCAATTAAAATTTTATTCTAAATCAATTAAAATTTTATCTTATATAAAAAAGTTATAGTCGACTCTTTCAATTTGGAATTTACTAACTAAGTTTCAGATCGGATCAAGAAGTATGTTATTGGTTGTAAATCGAATTTAATTTATCATAAATAACAATAAAAATATCCCTGAAATATTGATGACTTATATTGTTGATGTAACAGATAAATGTCACACTAAAGAAATCAAATTTGGTAGATGTACTTCAAGCCATTAACTTAAGTCCTTAACAACATACATATATTTGTGTGACTAATATTTTATGTTTCTCTCCCTTTTGGTCGGACTTCGTACTTTTAGGACTGATTTGGGCGCAAAGTTTTGCATGCTTTGAATATAAGTTTAACTCGAGAATGAGGACTTATGATTGAGAATATGCTTCTGTCAACCAAAAATGAAAGATTGAATGCCAACTAATTTTGAGATTAATTTTAGAATAAGTTTATTTCATGTTTGGTTGAGATAAAATGTATGGAATACTCACTTCGCGAGGTTAATTATCTCAAAATTATACTATTATTTTTATCCCACCTTGAAGGTAGAAAAACTAATCTCAGGATAGCCAATCCAGGAATAATTTATCTCGGAATAATTTATTTCTCAACCAAGCAACCCCTAAGGGTCCTTATCTAAATCCTAAGTTAACACGTGCAAGGGAATAGACCACAGGAATGAGTACATTTTCCTAATGTTTCCGCAAAAAATGTTTATTACAAATACTATAGATGATTGAAGTACAAAAACAATCGATAATAACGAAATTCAAAGGTAAAAAACAAGAGTAATACTATGATTAGTGTATAGTATCATGTCGGAATCATACAACATAGCCAATCTAACCATTATTCTTTAGAACTCGCCTTTATCGCTTTTATTTTAGTTTCAAATCTACTGTCGAGCGGGAGCTACTATCTATTGTAGCATCAAACAACAGAATCACTCGATCAATGAAGAATGTGAAAAATGTGATTATTTTTTCTTTAGCAATCAGTAAAAAAAAAAGATTACGAAATTCTACAAAATTGAGTACTATAGTAAAAATTTCCAAAAAATGCAGGTTGCGAATAATAAACCTTTGTGGTTCAATTCTTCTCTAAATTTCGGACATAGCATGAGCTTTAATGAGCTTTTTTTGATCTCCTTTCTCATTTTTTCTTTTTCTGCCCCATTTTTCTTTGAAAAAAATTGACTAAACTTGAACTTCTAGGCAACAAAAATCATAAGAATTAAGACAAAAATAAGAAGATAAAAGCTAGACCTACCAAGAAGCTACACAAGTATTAAACTATTACTATAAAATATATAATCATAATACATTTTCCTTCACTATCGAAAGGCAACTCTCAAAATTTCAGACATGGCACCAATTCTATACATCACAAAACCCCTCTTTAGAATCCAGTAATATTAATTCCTACTATGAGAATTGGCTTATTCAACTCCAGATTTTTTTTTTAAAATTAAATGCAATTTCAGCCTCAAATGATGATGAAGAAAATACAGCAATAGTGAATTGATGACATAAGTTTTGAATCATTACCAAGATTACTATAGAGAAAAATTCAAGTAAACAAATAGAGATGTATATCTAGATTGAAAGATAGAGTTAATAAGAGAATTGTTGTTGCATGCATTCATCTGAAAGGTTGAGAAAACATCATAAAGGCATTGTTTCATGCATTCATCAGAAAGTATTTTTTCTGTCTCAATTTATGTGGCACTTTTTGCTTATCAAGATACAAACTATGTGAAATTTGACATTTCAAAATGTGTCTATTCACCACATTGACATGTGAAGAATTGAAACTTATAGTACTATCATATAGTTTTTCAATGTCTGAATTTAAATTTTAAAATTATGAGTTGATCTAGTCCAATTTAGCTTCAATAATTAGTCATATTGACTCTCAAAAAGCAAACAATGTCACATAAATTGAGATAGAAGGATTAACAATTACTAAGAATTTAAAGCATACGATCGGCTAATAAATGAACACGTCCTTACATGATAGCAATGAATTGCTTCCTACAGTTTACCAGCATCTGTTAGAACATGAACTTATGAGCAACATTTTTGAGAGCATATAAAATTAATTAATAGGAGGAAAAAATGTTAATATATAGGATAGGAATTTTGTAAACTAAGTACCAGGTTGTTATACGCCTAAAAAAATTCAGAATCACGAACAATAGTTCTCCATTATTAGTAATTACGTATTGCCATTTCCAGATTTCCTTATTTATAGTATCCATTAGTCAAGTAAGTTGCAAATATATCTCTAGAGGGGAGGACTATTCGAGACCATATTAAAAATTCAGTTTTAATTCCTATAGCTAATGAAGGACTCAACAGAGTAATAGGGGAGTTTCACCAAAATCCATTGCATGGTGTAGTTGCACTTGGAGTTCCCGACATCTTCCGTGCACATCTGCATCATTATCCTCCTGTTGAGGAAAATTAACCGAGACAACAGAGTAATAGTGGAGTCTCACAAAAACCCATTGCATAGTCTGATTGCGCTTGGTGTGAGTGACATCTTCCAGATCTTCATCACTATCCTCCTGCTGAAAAAAATTAACCAAAATCATATGTACTGTCAGCATCGATTATCAACAGTAGCTATGTCTAATTGAGATCCTATCCACCTCTCAAGATCAAGTCTACAAGCAACTGTGCAATTAAGCATTACAACACTCAGCAGCCTAAAAAGACAGGTTAAGGAAACAATCAATTTCACAACAGGTATAAGGCTAACAATTATTTCGACCACAAATTTTCCATGGCCATCTGAACCAGAAACCTCGGCTTACTTTAGAGAAAAGTCCCGTACAAAATTTTTTTTGCCAACTTTACATATACATTCAACGATTTGAAAATTCAGTATTATTATTATTTAATATTTATACAACTGACCTCTCACTCTAGTTTATCTTGGTACTTATTAAGCTTACTCGGACAAAGTTTCTTTTAAACATAGAAAAGATAAAAAGAGATGAAGAAATATAACCTTTGATTGTTTCGGCCCATACTGTCCCAGTCCACTTTATTCGTACCTTGCATGTTTTTTCTGCTTTTTTGATTATAAATTTCAACGAAAAGAAAAAACACAAGAAATATGAGAATTCATTGTCAATTGTTGATTTTTTAACCTATGAAAATACACAATTATTACAACTGATATAAACAATCCATCCTATAATTTATACTTTGACAACAAACTATAGCATACCAGCATAGGTTGAGACATCATAGCCTGCTATATAAGGTTAGATGAGGTGGCTTAACCTGCTAAATAAGGGTTCCCACCATTCTCATTAGAGTTACCTGTTATATTAGGGTCACTCACAGTTTTTCCTTACCAGTGGTGCGGTATTGACACCCTTCCAATCAGGGTACAAATTGGACCCCAACTCAGCTATTATGGCACATTTGGGGAATGTTGGTTAGATGAAAACTTCCCACAGTTTTAGTATCAGTCTCAGTAAAAGAAAACAGATAGTTCTTCAGATTTCAGGACTGTCAGACACAGTCAACTTAGTTTAGTACGAAACTCAGATAGTTCCATCAGATTCAGGACTGTCAGATACAGTCAACCCAGGACTGTCAGATACAGTCACTCATGTTATTAGTCTTATCAGTTATCAGTATGTCATGTTATCAGTATTCAGATTAAGTAGTCATGTATTAACGGTATCAGTGTCAGTTATTATGTCTCATGCATGTATTCTTACACTAATAATAGTTAGTCAGTTACTAGTATTGTTCATACATACAAACCCCATGTATTTAGACTACCTCACATGTATACCAGTACATTCAGTCGTACTGATGCATTCACGCTATGGTGTCTTATACCATAGGTTCAGAGACACGAGCACCGAATCTACAGTAGATTCTAGTTTTAGCCGTCAGAGTTAGAAGTGAGTCCTCATCCTTTGAGGATATTATGATTTCTCTATTCTCTCATTAATTAGTTTATTAGTTGGGGTTAGTTAGGGATATGTCCCATGAACTCCTTACTCATTCAGACAGTCATGTTTAGAGGCTTTCCAGACTATCATGTTTCAGTCTTCAGTATTTTCAATTTTGTTTTGGGTATTCTACTACCCTACAAAGATGTTATATTATTTAGATTATGTTCAGTTTTGAACCTTACGGCCTTTCAGTTCATGTTTCCGCAGTATTCAGTATTTTATGCAGTATATAGGTACAAATATCAGTCATGGGTTAGCTTGTGGTCCTTTGTGGCCATGAGCACTGTGTAGCATTTCGGGTACCAGATTTGGGGCATTACAAACTTAGTATCAGAGCCTAAGGTTCAATAGTGTCCTAGGAAGTCTGAAAGTTGCATCTAGTAGAGTCTTGTACATGGGTTTATTGCGCGCCACATTTATGTACTAGAGGCTATAAGATGTTTTAGGAATAGTTTCCCCTCTTTTAGTATTCGTTTTGTGCCAGTGAGCATAATCTCAAGTTAATATCTCAGTCTAATCCGTTTCTCCTTTTCTTGTACAGAACATACCTCCTAAATGCCTACAATATGATTGATTAAATGCCTAGATAAAGAAAAAGTGCCTAACTAGCATGATACTATGAAATCCCCATGTATGTACAAGTTATGCCTATCACATGTTTTGATGAAATGCTTCTATATATGTATTATGGATTATGTTGTTAGTCATATGTTCTATTAAGTTATGCTTGGTCAGTTTCCTTCCATCGAGTCCTGGGGGTACTCATACCTGAAACATTAGCTGTGTACCTAGAGCCATGTCATGTTTTGATGATACTTTTAGTCAAGCTAAGATCCTTTGACTTCAGATAATTTTATGACTTAGGAAATCTCCATGATCTTATGAACTCAATCAGTTGTCAGATATCAGTAGTATTCTGTTAGTTAACGGAATTCAGTAACTCAGTCCATGTTCATTTCAGTAAATCATGTTCAGTGTCTATTCAGATGGGAGTAGAAATTAGCACCGAGTGAACCCAAGGATGGGAACTCACCTGTTATATGAGGGTGTGATTCTTAGAAGCAATCCATGTGTTCTAGAACAATGTAGCCAGCATAGGTTGAGACATCATAACCTACTATATGAGGGTAGATGAGGTGGCTTAACCTGCTAAATGAGGGTTCCTACCGTTCTCATTAGAGTTACCTGTTATATTAGGGTCACTCACAGTTTTTCCTTACCAGTGGCGCAGTATTGACACCCTTCCAATCAGGGTGCAGATTGGATCCCAGCTAAGCTATTATGGCATATTTGGGGCATGTCGGTTAGATGACTACTTCCCACAGTTTCAGTATCAGTCTCAGTAAAAGAACTCAGATAGTTCTTTAGATTTCAGGTCTGTCAGACACAGTCAAATCAGTTTAGTACGAAACTCAGATAGTTCCATTAGATTCAGGACTGTCAGATACAGTCAACCCAGAACTGTCAGATATAGTCACTCATGTTATCAGTCTTATTAGTTATCAGTATGCCATGTTATCAGTATTCAGATTAAGTAGTCATGTATTAACGATATCAGTGTCAGTTATTATGTCTCATACATGTATTCTTACGCTAATAATAGTTAGTCAGTTATTAGTATTGTTCATATATACAAAACCCATGCATTTAGCCTACCTCACATACATACCAGTACATTCAGTCGTACTGACGCATTCGCGCTATGGTGTCTTATACCATAGGTTCAGAGACACGAGCACCCGATCAGCAGTACATTCCAGTTTTAGCCGTCAGAGTTAGAAGTGAGTCCTCATCCTTTGAGGATATGATGATTTCTCTATTATCTCATTAATTATTTTATTAGTTGGGGTTAGTTGGGTATATGTCCCATGAACTCCTTACTCATTCAGACAGTCATGTTTAGAGGCTTTCCAAACTATCATGTTTCAGTCTTCAGTATTTTCAGTTTTGTTTTGGGTATTCTATTACCCTACAAAGATGTTATATTATTTAGATTATGTTCAGTTTTGAACCTTACGACCTTTCAGTTCATGTTAACGCAATATTCACTATTTTATGCAGTATACAGGTATAGATAACAGTCATGGGTTAGCTTGTGGTCCTTTGGGGTCATAAGCACTGTGCAGCATTCCGGGTACTAGATTTAGGGCGTTACAAACTTGGTATCAGAGCCTAAGGTTCAATAGTGTCCTAGGAAGTCTGAAAGCCGCATCTAGTAGAGTCTTGTACATGGGTGTATTGCGCGCCACATTTATGTACAAGAGGCTATAAGATGTTTTAGGAACAATTTCCCCTCTTTCAATATTCATTTCAAGCCAGTGAGCATAATCTCAAGTCAGTATCTCAGTCTAATCTGTTTCTCCCTTTTTTCTACAGAATATGCCTCCTAAAATAAGAAACGGAATCAGCCTACCCCTCAGCCCGAAAAACCTTTGAGCGAACATGTTTCTCATGCAGAGTTCCAGGCTGTATTCACTACTCTTACTAACTCAGTTGCTACTGGGAATGAATGATCAATTTTCATTCCGGTCAACCCAGTGGCCAATTCAGCTTCATCCAGGATTCGAGACTTCACTTGAATGAATCCTCCAACCTTTCTTGGGTCTAAGATGGATGAGTACCCTCAGGAATTCCTAAATCAGGTGTAGAAGGTGACATACATAATGGGGGTGACAACTGTTGAGAGTGCTGAGCTAGATGCATATCGGTTACAGGATGTTGCTCATACTTGGTTTAAGCAGTGAAAGTCAGAAAGGGCAGATAATGTAGGGTCAGTTCTGTGGATGAGTTTGTGTCTGCTTTCCTAAATAGATTTTTTCCCCTAGAGCTTAGGGAAGATAAGGTGTTAGAATTTATCAACCTCAAGCAGGGAAATTTGACAGTGAAAGAGTATTCTTATAAGTTTACTCAATTAGCCAGATATACCCCTCATGTGATTGCAGATAGTAGGGCAAGGATAAGTAAGTTCGTTTCAGGGGTGAATGATAGCGTGGTTAATGAGTACAGATCCGCCATTCTAAATAGTGACATGACTTTATCTAGGATTATAACACATGCTTAGTAGATTGAGGAGTAAAAGATTAAGATGAGGGAGAAACAGAATAAGAGGGCGAAAAAAGGTAGTTTCAACTTCGCTCAGACTAAGTCAGAAGGAGGAAACCATTCTTAGTTTCATCCTAAGTCATTAGTTCCAGCATCTTCTAAATCCATTGCTCCAGTTCCTAAGTTCAGAGAGGGTAACAAAGACAGAGCGCCAGGCTTTAAGCCCCAGGATAGTGTTAGCAGTGCCCGCACCTATCCTCTTTGCTAGATTTGTGCCAAGCACCATCAGGGTATTTGCACAGTTGGCAGTGGTAGTTGTTTTAGATATGGCAAGCTAGTCCACAGAGTTAGAGATTGTCCTTAGACAGGTCCTCAAGGTCAACAGAATCGCTCGTCAGCTCAGTCCGATCGCCCAATTCAACAGGGTGACACCTCTAGTGCTACTAGTGGGAAACTCCCAAATTGTTTCTATGCTCTTCAGTCCTAACTGGATCAGGAAAATTCTCCTGATGTAGTTACTGGTATGTTACAGATCTTTCAAGTGCATGTTTACGCTTTGCTAGATCTAGAAGCTTTTTTGTCTTTTGTTACTCCCTATATAGCAGTTGATTTCGAAGTCAGTCCCAAAATTCTAGCAGAGCCCTTTTCAGTCTCCACCCCAGTGGGTAAAACCATCATAGCCCGACGGGTATACAGGAACTGCCCGGTTATGATAGTTCAGAAATTCACTTCAGCAGACTTAGTCGAATTAAAGATGACTGATTTTGATGTCATTCTCGGCATGGATTGTATTTATTCCTACTATGCCATGGTAAACTGTATAAACAGAATAGTTCAGTTTCAGTTCCTAAATGAACCCGTCCTAGAGTGGAAGGGTAGTGTATCCGCTTTCAGAGGTCAGCTTGTTTTCTACCTTCGGGAAAAGAAATTGATATCTAAGGGATGTGTCTATCATTTTGTTCATGTTAAGGATTCCCGTTCCGAGACTCCCAGTCTTGAATCATTCCCAGTAGTGAATCAATATTCTGATGTCTTTCCCAAAGATCTTCCAGGAATTCCTCCCGAAAGGGAAATAGACTTCGGTATTTATCTTCTTCCAGATACTCAGCCTATTTTTATTTTTCCATACAGAATGACACCAGCAGAACTCAAAAATCTTAAAGAACAGATGAAGGATCTCTTAGATAAGGGATTCATTAGACCCAACATTTCCTCGGAGGTGCACTAGTCTTATTCATGCACAAGAAAAATGGTTCTCTTAGAAGGTACATTAATTACCATCAACTCAATAAGGTCATGGTCAAGAAGAAGTATCCTCTTCCCAGAATTGATGACTTGCTTGAAAAACTTCAGGGTTCTAGTTATTTCTCTAAGATAGATCTCAGATCTGGCTATCATTAGCTCAGAGTTAGGGAATTTGACATTCCAAAAATAGCTTTTTGAACTTGGTATGGTCACTTTGAATTTCTAGTCATGTCATTTGGTCTTACAATACCCCAGCTACTTTCATGGTATTGATGAACCGTGTGTCAAAGCAGTACTTGGACATGTTCGTCATAGTCTTCATAGATAATATTCTAGTCTATTCCCACAGTGAGTGCGATCATACAGACCATCTCAGTACAGTACTTCAAACTCTCAGAGATCATCTGTTATTCTCCAAATTCAGTAAATGCGTGTTTTGGTTAAGGTCAGTAGCATTCCTTGGTCACATCATTTTCGGTGATGGCACTAGAGTAGATACTCAAAAGACCGAGGCAGTAAGAAACTGGCCTTGCCTTGTCTCTCCATCAGATATTAGGAGTTTCTTAGGTGTGGATGGCTATTACAGATGGTTTGTTAAGGGATTTTCTTCTATTGCATCCCCTATGTCTAGATTGACTTAAAAAAAGTCAAGTTTCAGTGGTCAGATCCTTGCGAGAAGATTTTTTAGGAGTTGAAGACTCGACTCACCTCAGCTCCAGTTCTAGAATTACCAGATGGTTTAGATGGGTTTGTAGTGTATTGTGATGGGTCCACAGTGGGCTTAGGTTGTGTCCTCATGTAGCATGGTAAGGTCATAACCTACGACTCAAGACAACTTAAACCCCATGAGTAAAATTATCCTACTCATGATCTTGAGTTAGCAGTCGTAGTCTTTGCCTTAAAGATTTAGAGGCATTATCTCTACGGATTTCATGTAGATGTCTTCACAGATCATAAGAGCCTTCAGTATGTCTTTTCTTAAAAAGATCTCAATCTTCATCAAAGAAAGTGGTTAGAGCTATTGAAATATTATAACATGAGTGTCCTTTATCAATCGGGAAAGGCCAACATAGTGGCCGACGTCCTCAGTAGACTGTCTATGGGTAGTGTTTTTCATGTTGAGGATAGTAAGAAGTAGTTAGCTCAGTAATTCCATCAACTTTCTAGACTTGGCGTTCGCTTAGTCGACTCTTCAGAGGGTGGGGTATGCATTCAGAGTAGCTCAGAATCATCTTTAGTTTTTGATGTGAAAGAAAAGCAAGATAGAGATCCCAGCCTTATCTATTTGAAAGAGTCAGTCCAAAATCAGAAAGTAGAGGTTTTCTCCTAAGGGGGAGATAGTGTTCTTCGTTGTCAGGGTCATCTCTGTGTTCCAGGAGTTGATGACTTAAGGCAGTGAATTCTTGTTGAAGTTCATGGTGTGTGCTACTCTATTCTTCCAAAGGACCCTAAGATGTACCACAACTTGCGGGAGATCTATTAGTGGAGTAGGATGAAGAGAGATATTGCAGAGTTTGTGGCTAAGTGCTCTACATGTCAGCAGGTTAAGATAGAGCATCAGAAGCCTAGTGGTCCAATGCAAGAGTTCATTGTTCCTTCTTGGAAGTGGGAAGAAGTTAACATGGACTTTGTGAGGGGGTTGCCTCGAACTCGTCATCAGCATGATTCAGTCTGGGTCATTGTAGATAGAATAAACAAATCAGCTTATTTCCTTTTAGTTCATACCTCTTATTCAAACAAGGATTACGCCAAACTCCACATCAAGGAGTTGGTCAGATTGTACGGTGTTCCGTTGTCCATTATCTCAGACAGAGGTACCCAGTTCACCTCTCATTTTTGGAAAGCATTCCAAAAAGGTCTTGGTACCCAAGTTTATCTTAGTACAACCTTTCATCCTCAGACTGATGGTCAAGTAGAAAGGACCATTCAGACTTTAGAATATATGCTAAGGTTGTGTGTAATTCATTTTAAAGGGAGTTGGGATGACCACTTGTCTTTGATTGAGTTTGCATACAATAATAGCTATCATTCCAGTATTTAGATGGCTCCATTCAAAGCTCTCTATGGTAGGAGATGTAGATCTCCAATTGGTTGGTTTGAAGTTAGTGAGGCCTTAGTCATAGAGCCTGACTTGGTATTCGACGACTTAGAAAAAGTCCAGTTGATTAGAGAGAGACTCCGGGCTGTTCAGAGACGACAGAAGTCTTATGCAGATATTCATAGAAAAGATCCCGAGTTCGAGATTGGTGACTATGTCTATCTAAATATCTCTCCCATGAAAGAAGTGAAGAGTTTGGGCAAGAAAGTGAAAATTAGTCCCCGATATGTTGGACCCTTCAAGATTCTCAGTCGATTTGGCAAGGTAGCTTATGAGCTCGAATTGCCTTCAGATATAGCCTCAGTTCATCCAGTCTTCCATGTCCCATTGTTCAAGAAATGCATAGGTAACCCAGTAGTTGTAGTCCCTATTCTTAGCATTGATGTTTAGAACAGTTTCTCTTATGAGGAGATTCCATTCAAAATCCTAGACTATCAGACTCGTAGACTGAGGAACAAAGAAGTCCCTCTAATTAAAGTTCTTTGGCAAAATCAGTCTGTCCAAGGAGCTACTTAGGAAGTAGAAGTAGACATGCGTACCAAGTATCCTCACCTCTTCTACGCCAACTCAGATCAAGCTCAAGGTAACCGTTCTCCTTAAGCTTACTCAGTTTCATATTTTGTGTTCATCACAAATTTGGTATCAAGTACCATTGCATATTCAGTTATCCATTCATGTATCATTTTAGTTATTTAATTATGCATCACACATGTATTCTAATTGTGAGAAAGTTAGTTTCTCAGAAAACTCAGTTATGGATTCATGAATCAGTTATGCATGCATCAGATATACATATTCAGTATTGTATTATATGTTCAGCCTATCAGTCATGTCTGTCATGAGATCATGTTTCAGTTATTCATGTTTTGTATGTATGTCATTTTATGTTCTTCCCCTCACTCTCAATTTTACTCGAGGATGAATGTTCTCAAGGGGGAGATATTGTAATACCCCGTACCTTTTCCTAGCTTGAAATCATCTAAAAAATATGAGGATCTTTCTTTGAATGATCAATCCACTTTTGTACACGTAAGAAGTTATGACTATTTCAAGTTTCCGTCTTCGAACTACGCCATATTAGTCAATAGCGCTCCGTGCCACAAGCTAAAATGGCTATTGTCCTTTTGTAATGTCTCAGCGCTATTTTATCCACATCACGCAAAAGTTCCAGGTCACAAAAGAACGAGCAACGCGATGGCTCTAAGTCGCACCATCCCTTTGTTTCCCAATTGTCAAATTTCCGCCGCGTCACGCCAGGTGTCCAATTCAAGATATTTTTACTGTAATTACAAGACACGTCCAGGCTTAAAAAGTTAAATTTACCACCCCTATTTAAGACCTTTAACACGTGATTCAACCACTTTTCACCCAAAATACACTCTTTTATCTCAAAAACCTCTCAAGAACTACCTAGGGCTTTTCATAGAAGATTCAGAATCAAGAATTTCCTCCGTCAACCTTCATGTATTTTTGAACCAAGGTATGCATAGTGTTCATTCATGGACTCCTTTCATCCATGAAGCCCAAGAATCCCTTTTCAAAAATTCAAGTTTATGGATTTTCTTATAAATTTCATGATTGGGCTGCTCTTGTTCATGTGGATAATGAGAAATTGAATTCTACTCCATATTGGTTGATAAATTCTATGTGGGTTAAAGTTTTATAGATATAAATTCATGCAAACATACGACTAAACCCTTGAATGATGAAATTAGAATTGAACCATGATATTTATTTATTGTACTATGATGTTTACATGTACCATGCCTACAATATGTTTGATTAAATGCCTAGATGAAGGAAAAGTCCCTAACTAGCATGATACCATGAAATCCCCATGTATGTACAAGTTATTCCTATCACATGTTTTGATGAAATCTTTCTATAAATGTATTATGGATTATGACTATCACTAAGTTATGCTTGGTCAGTTTCCTTCCATCATGTCCTGCGGGTACTTGTACCCGAAACATTAGCTATGTGCCTAGAGCCATGTCATGTTTTATGATACTCTCAGTAAAGCTATGATCATTTGACTTCAGACAGTCTAATGAATCAGGAAATCTACATGATCTCATGAGGTGATGTGGCTTAACCTACTATAGGAGGGTCCCCACCATTCTGATTAGAGTTACCTATTATATTAGGGTAACTCACAGTTTGTCCTTACCAGTGGCGCGGTATTGACACCCTTCCAATCAGGGCGCATATTGGACCTCATCTTATCTATTATGGCACATTTGGGGCATGTCGGTTAGATAACTACTTCCCACAGTTTTAGTATCAGTCTCAATAAAAGAACTCAGATAGTTCTTCAAATTTCAGAACTGTCAAATACAATCAACTCAGTTTAGTACGAAACTCATATAGTTATATCAGATTCAGGACTATCAGATATAGTTAACCCAGGACTGTCAGATACAGTCACTCATGTTATCAATCATATCAGTTATCAGTATGTCATGTTATCAGTATTTAGATTCAGTAGTCATGTATTCACGGTATTAGTATCAGTTATTATGTCTCGTGCATGTATTCTCACGCTCATGATAGTTAGTCAGTTATTATTATTTTTCATGCATATGAACCCCATGCATTTAGCCTACCTCACATGCATACCAGTACATTCAGTCGTACTGAAGTATTCGCGCTATGGGTCTTATACCATAGGTTTAGAGACACAAGCTCCAGTTCAGCAGTAGATTCCAGTTTTAGCCGTCAGAGTTAGAAGTGATTCCTCATCCTCCGAGGACATGATGATTTCTCTATTATCTGATTAATTAGTGTATTAGTTTGGGTTAGTTGGGAACATGCCCCATCAACTCCTTACTCATTCAGACAGTCATGTTTAGAGGCTTTCTAGACTATCATATTTTAGTCTTTAGTATTTTCAGTTTTGTTTTGGGTATTCTATTACCCTACACAGATGTTATATTATTTAGATTATGTTCAGTTTTGAACCTTACGGCCTTTCAGTTCATGATTCCATAATATTCAATATTTTATGCAGTATATAGGTACAGATATCAGTCATGGGTTAGCTTGTGGTCCTTCGGGGTCATGAGCACTGTTTAGCATTCCAGGTACCAGATTCGGGGTGTTAAAAACTTGGTGTTAGAGCCTAAGGTTAAATAGTGTCCTAGGAAGTCTGAAAGACACATCTAGTAGAGTCTTGTACATGGGTGTGTTGCACTCCACATTTATGTACATGAGGCTATAAGATGTTTTAGGAATAGTTTCCCCTCTTTCAGTATTCATGTCATGCCAGTGATAATAATGTTAATTCAATCTCTCAGTCTAATCCATTTCTCCCTTTTTTCTACAGAACATGCCTCCTTAAAAAAAAAGGGAATCAGCCAGCCTCTCAGCCTGAAGAACCTTTGGGCGAACATGTTTCTCATGCAGAGTTTTGTTCTACATTCACTACTCTTTCTAACTCAGTTGCTGCTCAAAATAAATGTCCAGCTGTCATTTCGGCCAACCCAGTGGCCAATTCTATAACAACCAGGATTAGAGACTTTACTTGAATGAATCCTCTAACTTATCTCGGGCCTAAGATAAATAAGGACCCTCAGCAATTCCTAGATTAGGGAAGAAAGTGTCAGACATAATGGGGGTGACTACTGTTGAGAGTGCTGAGCTAGCTGCATATCTGTTGCAGGATGTTGCTCATATTTATTTCAAGCAGTAGAAGTCAGAAAGGGCAGATGATGTAGGGTTAGTTGAGTAGGAGGAGTTTGTGTCTGCTTTCCTCAATAGATTCTTTCCCCTAGAGCTTAAAGAAGCTAAGGTCATAGAATTCATCAACCTCAGGCAGGGAAATATGACAGTGAAAGAGTATTCTCAAAAGTTTACTCAATTAGCTAGATATGCCCCTTATGTGGTTACAGATAGCAGGTCAAGGATGAGTAAGTTCATTTCAGGAGTGAATGATAGCGTGGTTAATGAGTGCAGATCCATCCGCTATGCTAAATAGTGATATGAATTTAGCTAGGCTTATGACTCATGCTCAGCAGATTGAGGAGCAAAATATTAAGAGGGGGGAGAAACAGAATAAGAGGGCAAAGACAAGTAGTTTCAACTTCACTCAGCCTAAGTCAAAAGGAGGAAACCGTTCTCAGTTTTATCCTAAGTCATCAGTTCTAGATCTTTCTATAGCTAGTGCTCCAGTTCCTAAGTTTAGAAAGGGTAATAAAGACAGAGAGCCAGGCTCTAAATCCCACGGTCGTGTTTGCATTGCCCGCACCTATCATTTTTGCCAGATTTATTGCAAGCACCTTCAAGGTATTTGTAGAGCTGGCAGTGGTATTTATTTCAGACGTGGCAAGCTAGGCCACAGAGTTAGAAACTCTCCTCAGCCAGGTCCTCAGGGTCAACAGAATCGCTCCTCAGCTCAGTCCAATCACCCAAATCAGTAGGGTGCTATCTCTAGTGCTACTAGTGGTAAATGTCCAACTCGTATCTATGCTCTTCAGTCCCAATAGTATTAGGAAAATTCTCCTGATATGGTTATTGGTACATTACAGATCTTTCAAGTGCATGTTTACGCTTTGCTAGATCCAGAAGATTCTTTGTGTTTTGTTACTCCCTATATAGCAGTTGTTTTTGAAATCAGTCCCAAAATTCTAGCAAAGCCCTTTTCAGTCTCTACTCCAGTGGGTAAAACCATCATAGCCCGATGGGTATATAGGAACTGCCCGATTATGATATTTCAGAAAGTCACTTCAGCAGACTTAGTCGAATTAGAGATGACTGATTTTGATATCATTCTCAACATGGATTAGATTTATTCCTATTATGCCACAATCGACTGTAGAAATAGAATATTCATGTTTCAGTTCCCAAATTAACCCGTCTTAGGGTGGAAGGGTAATGTATCCGCTTTCAGAGGTCAGCTTGTTTTCTACCTTTGGACAAACAAATTGATATCTAAGGGATGTGTCTATCATCTTGCTTATGTTAAGGATTCCCATTCTGAGACTCCCAGTCTTGAATCAGTCCCAGTAATGAATGAATATTCTGATGTCTTTCACAAAGATCTTCCAGGAATTCTTCCCGAAAGAGAAATAGACTTCGGTATTTATCTTTTTCCAGATACTCAGTATATCTCTATTCCTCCATACATAATGGCACCAGTAGAACTAAAAAAATTGAAAGAATAGTTAAAGGATCTCTTAGATAAGGGATTTATCAGACCCAACATTTCTCCGTGGGGCAAACCAGTCTTATTCATGCGCAAGAAAGATGGTTCTCTTAGAATGTACATTGATTATCGTCAACCCAATAAGGTCACGGTCAAGAACAAGTATCCTCTTCCCAGAATTGATGACTTGTTTGACCAATTTTAGGGTGTTAGTTATTTCTCTAAGATAGATCTCACATCTGGCTATCATTAGCTCAGAGTTAGGGAATGTGACATTCCAAAAGTAGCTTTTCGAATTTGGTATGGTCACTTCGAATTCTAGTCATGTCATTTGGTCTTACCAACACCCCAGCCACTTTCATGGACTTGATAAACTGTGTGTTCAAGCGGTACTTAGACATGTTCATCATAGTCTTCATAGATGATATTCTGGTCTATTCTCACAGTGAGCGCGATCTTACAGACCATCTCAGGACTGTACTTCATACTCTCAGAGATCATTAGTTATTCACCAAATTTAGTAAGTTCGATTTTTGGCTAAGGTCAGTAGCATTCCTTGGTCACATCATTTTCGGTGATGGCATTAGAGTAGATCCTCAAAAGACCAAAGCAGTAAAAAATTGGCCTCGCCTTGTCTTTCCATCAGATATTAGGAGTTTCTTAGGCTTGGCTGGCTATTACTGATGGTTTGTTGAGGGATTTTCTTCTATTGCATCCTCTATGTCTAGATTGACTCAAAAGAAAGTCAAGTTTCAGTGGTCAGATCCTTGCAAGAAGAGTTTTCAGGAGTTAAAGACTCGACTCACCTCATCTCCAGTTCTAGCGTTACCAGATGGTTCAGATGGGTTCGTAGTGTATTGTGATAGGTCCAGAGTGGGCTTAGGTTATGTCCTTATGCAGCATGGTAAGGTCATAGCCTACACCTCCAGAGAGCTTAAACCCCATGAGAAGAATTACCCTACACATGATCTTGAGTTAGCAGCTGTAGTCTTTGCCTTGAATATTTGGAGGCATTATCTCTACGGAGTTCATGTAGATGTCTTCACAGATCATAAGATCCTTCAGTATGTCTTTTCTCTAAAATATCTCAATTTTCGTCAAAGAAGGTGGTTAGAGCTCTTACAATATTATGACATGAGTTTTCTTTATCATTCGGGCAAAGCCAACGTAGTGGCCGACACCCTCAGTAGACTGTCTATGGTTAGTGTTTCTCATGTTGAGGATAGTAAGAACAAGTTAGATCAGGACGTCCATTATCTTTCCATACTAGGCATTCACTTAATAGACTCTCCAGAGGGTGGTGTCTGCGTTCAAAGTTGCTCAGAATCATCTCTAGTTTCTGGGGTGAGAGAAAAGCAAGATACAGATCCCAGCCTTGTCAAGTTGAAAGAGTCAGTCCAAAATTAGAAAGTAGAGATTTTCTCCCAAGGGGAAGATAGTGTTCTTCGTTGTCAGGGTCATCTCTGTGTTCCATGAGTAGATGACTTAAGGCAACGAATTCTTGCTGAAGTGTATGGTGTGCGCTACTCTATTCATCCAGGGGCCACTAAGATGTACCGCGAATTGCGGGAGATCTATTGGTGGAGTGGGATGAAGAGATATGTTACAGAGTTTATGGCTAAGTTCTCTACATGTCAGCAGGTTAAGGTAGAGCATCAGAAGCCTAGTAGTCCTATGTTGGAGTTCATTATTCCTACTTGGAAGTGGGAAGAAGTGAACATGGACTTCGTGATGGGTTTGCCTCGAACTCATCATCAGCATGATTTAGTCTGGGTCATTGTAGACAGAATGACCAAATCAGCTCATTTCCTCACAGTTCTTACCTCTTATTTAGCCGAGGATTATGCCAAACTCCACATCAAGGAGTTGGTCAGATTACACGGTGTGTAGTTGTCCATAATCTTAGACAGAGGTACCAAGTTCACCTCTCACTTCTGGAAAGCATTCCAAAAGGGTCTTGGTACACATGTTCATCTTAGTACAGCCTTTAATCGTTAGACTGATGGTCAAGCATAAAGGTACATTCAGACTTTTGAATATATGCTAAGGGTGTGTGCAATTGATTTCAAAGGGAGTTGGGATGACCACTTGCCTTTGATTGAGTTTGCATACAATAATATTTATCACTCCAGTATTCAGATGGCTCCATTTAAAGCTCTCTATGGTAGGAGATGTAGATCTCCAATTGGTTGGTTTGAAGTTAGTTAGGCCTCAGTCATAGGGCCTGACATGGTATTCGACGACTTAGAAAAAGTCCAGTTGATTAGAGAGAGACTCCGGGCTGTTCAGAGACGACAGAAGTCTTATGCAGATGTTCATAGAAAAGATCTCGAGTTCAAGATTGGTGAATATGTCTATCTAAAGATCACTCCCATGAAGGGATTTAAGAGGTTCGGCAAGAAAGGGAAACTCAGTCCCCGATATGTTGGTCCCTTCAAGATTCTCAGTCGATTCAACAAGGTAGCTTATGATGTTCAAGAAGTTCATAGGTGACCCAGAAGTTGTAGTCCCTATTCAGAGCATTGATGTTCAGAATAGTCTCTCTTATAAGGAGATTCCAGTCGAAATCCTAGACTATCAGACTTGTAGACTGAGGAACAAAAAAGTCCCTCTAGTTAAAGTTCTTTGGTGAAATTAGTTTGTCAAGGGAGATATTCAGGAAGCAAAAGCAGACATACGTGCCAAGTATCATCAACGCTCCTCCGCCAACTCAGATCAAGCTCAAGGTAACAGTCCTCCTTAAGCTTACTCAGTTTCATGTTCAGTGTTCATTACAAACTTGGTATCAAGTACCATTGCATAATCAGTCATGCATTCATGTATCAGTTCAGTTATATAATTATGCATCACATATGCATTCTCATTGTGAGAAACTTAGTTCCTCAGAACACTCAATTATGCATTTATTAATTTGTTTGCATTTATCAGATATGCATATTCAGTATTGTATTATATGTTCATCCTGTCAGTCATGTCAGTCATGAGATCATGTTTCAGTTATTCATGTTCAGTATGTATGTTAGTTTATGTTCTTCCCATCACTTTTAGTTTCATTTGAGGACGAATGTTTTCAAGGGGGAGATATTGTAATACCCCGTACCTTTTCCTAGCTTGAAATCATCTAAAAAATGTTAGGATCTTTCTTTGAAAGATGAATACACTTTTATAAATTTGGTATTTTTAAGATTTTCAATTTTTTCATGTGGGAAATTCAATAAGTTTTCCATCGATATAAAATTCGCCTAAATCCAATAACCAGGTAAGAAGTTATGACTATTTCAATTTTCCATTGTAAAACAGCGCCATATTGGTCTGTGGCGCACCGCGCCACAAGCTAAAATTGCAATTTTCCTTTTCCAGTGTCTCAGTGCAATTTTATCCACATCGCGCCAAAGTTCCTGGTAAAAAAAGAACGGGCAGCGCGATTGATCCACGTCGCGCAATCCCTTAGTTTACCAGTTGTCAAATTTCTGCCGTGTCGCGCCAGGGGTTCAATTCAGAAATTTTTTACTGAAATTACAAGACACGTCCAGGGTTAAAAATTTCAATTTCCCACCCCTATTTAAGCCCTTTAGTATGTGATTCATCCACGTTTCACCCAAAATACACTCTCTTCTCTCAAAAACTTCTCAAGAATAACCTAGGGCTTTTCATAGAAGATTCAGAATCAAGAATTTCCTCCGTCAATCTTCGTGTATTTTGAACCAACGTATGTATGGTGTTCATTCATGGAATACTATCCTCCAAGTATGTAAAAGTTATTCCTATCACATGTTTTGATGAAATGCTTCTATAAATGTATTATGGATTATGATGTTAGTTATATGTTCAAGTAAGTTATGCTTGGTCAGTTTACTTCAATCGAGTCCTGGGGGTACTTGTAACTAAAAAATTAGCTGTGTGCGTAGAGCCATGTCATTTTTTCATGATACTCTCAGTCAATCCATGATCCTTAGACTTCAGACAGTCTTATGACTAAAGAAATCTCCATGATCTTATGAACATAGTCAGTTGTCAGATATCAGTAGTATTCCGCCAGTCAATGGAAGTCAGTAACTCAGTCCATGTTCAGTTTATTAAATCATGTTCAGTGTCTATTCATATGGGTGTAGAACTTAGCACCGAGCGAACCCAGGGGTGGGAACTCACCTGTTATATGAGGGTGTGATTCTTAAAACCAATCCTTGCGTTCTAGAACTATGTAGCCAGCATAGGTTGAGACATTATAGCCTGCTATATGAGGATAGATGAGGTGGTTTAACCTGCTATATGATGGTTCCTACCGTTCTCATTAGAGTTACATGTTATATTAGGGTTACTCACAGTTTGTCCTTACCAGTGGTGCGGTATTGACACTTTCCAATCAGGGCGCAGATTGGACCCCAGCTCAGCTATTATGGCACATTTGGGCATGTCGGTTTGATGACTACATCCCATAATTTTAGTATCAGTCTTAGTAAATAAACTAAGATAGTTTTTTAAATTTCAAGGCAATCAGATACAGTCAACTCAGTTTAGTACGGAACTCAGATAATTCCATCAGATTCAGGACTGTCAGTTACAGTCAACCCAGGATTGACAAAAATAGTCACTCATGTTATCAATCATATCAGTTATCAGTATGCCATGTTATCAGTATTTATATTCAGTAGTCATGTATTCAAGATATCAGTGTCAGTTATTATGTCTTATGCATGTATTTTCACGCTCATGATAGTTAGTCAGTTAGTAGTATTGTTCATGCATATGAACCCCATGCATTTAGCCTACCTCACATGCATACCAGTACATTCATTCGTACTTATGTATTCGAGCTATGTATATTATACCATAGGTTCAGAGACACGAGCTCCAGATCAGCAGTAGATTCCAGTTTTAGCCGTTAGAATTAGAAGTGAGTACTCATCCTTCGAGGATATGCTGATTTCTCTATTATCTCATTAATTAGTTTATTAGTTGGGGACATATCCCATCAAGTCCTTACACATTCAGACAGTCATGTTTAGAGGATTTCCAGACTATCATGTTTCAGTCTTCAGTATTTTCTATTTTGTTTTGGGTATTCTATTACCCTTCATAGATGTTATATTATTTAGATTATGTTCAGTTTTGAACCTTACGGCATTTCAGTTCATGTTTTCACAATATTCAGTATTTTATGCAGTATACAGGTATAGATTTCAGTCATGGGTTAGCATATTGTCCTTTGTGGTCATGAGCGTTGTGCAGCATTCTAGGTTCCAGATTCGGAGCATTGCAAACTTGGTATCAGAGCCTAAGGTTCAACAGTGTCCTAGGATGTCTGAAAGCCGTATCTAGTAGGGTCTTGTACATGGGTGTGTTGCGCGCCATATTTATATGCAGGAGGATATAAGATGTTTTAGGAATAGTTTCCCCTCTTTCAGTATTCATGTCGTGCCAGTGAGCATAATCTCAAGTCAATCTCTCAGTCTAATCCATTTCTCCCTTTCTTCTACTGAACATGCCTCCTAAAAGAAGAAATGGGAATTAGCCATCCCCTCAGCCCAAAGTTTCTTTGGGCGAACATGTTTCTCATGAAGAGTTCTGTGTTGCATTCACTACTCTTGCTAACTAAGTTGCTGCTTAGAATGAATGACCATCTGTCATTCTGTCCAACCCAGTGGCCAATTCCGCTGTAGCCAGTATTCGAGACTTCACTTGAATGAATCCTCCAAACTTTCTCTAGTCTAAGATAGATGAGGACCCCCCAAGAATTCCTAGACCAGGTGAAGAGGTAACATACATCATGGGGGTGACTACTATTGAGAGTGATGAGCTAGCTGCATATCATTTGCAGGATGTTGCTTACACTTGGTTCAAGTAGTGGAAGTCAGAAAGGGCAGATGATGTTGGGTCAGTTGAGTGGGAGGAGTTTGTGCCTTCTTTCCTCGATGGATTCTTTTCCCTAACGCTTAGGGAAGCTAAGGTGTTATAATTCATCAACCTCAGGCAGGGAAATATGATAGTGAAAGAGTATTCTCATAAGTTTACTCAATTAGCCAGATATGCCCCTCATGTGGTTGCAGATAGCAGGGCAAGGATGAGTAAATTTATTTCAGGGGTGAATGATAGCATGGTTAATGAGTGCAGATCCACCATGCTGAATAGTGATATGACATTAGCCAGGTTTATGACTCATGATCAGCAGATTGAGGGGAAAATATTAAGATGGAGGAGAAAAAGAATAAGATGGCGAAGACAGGTAGTTTCAACTTCACTCAGCCTAAGTCAGAAGGAGGAAACCGTTCTCAGTTTCATCCTAAGTCATCAGTTCCAGCTTCTTCTACAACCAGTGCTCCTGTTCCTAAGTTCAGAGAGGGTAACAATGATAGAGCGCCAGGTTCTAAGTCCCAGGGTAGTGTTAGCAGTGCCCGCACCTATCTTGTTTGCCAGATTTGTAACAAACACCATCAAGTTATTTACAGAGCTGGCAGTGGTATTTGTTTTAGATGTGGTAAGCCGAGCCACAGAGTTAGAGACTGTACTCAGCCAGGTCCTCAGGGTCAACAGAATGGCTCCTCAGCTCAGTCCGGTTACCCAAATCAGCAGGGTGCCACCTCCAGTGCTACTAGTGGGCAATGCCCAAATTGTATCTATGCTCTTCAGTCCCAATAGGATCAGGAAAATTCTCCTGATGTGGTTATTGGTACATTACAGATCTTTCATGTGCATGTTTACACTTTGCTAGATCCAAAAGCTTCTTTGTCTTTTGACTCCCTCTATAGCAGTTGATTTTGAAGTCAGCCCCAAAATTCTAGCAGACCCCTTTTCAGTCTCTACCCCAGTGTGTATAACAATCATAGCCTAGCGGGTATACAGGAACTACCCGGTTATGATATTTCATAAAGTCACTTTCGCAGTCTTAGTCGAATTAGAGATGACTGATTTTAATATTATTCTCGGCATGGATTGGCTTTATTCCTGCTATGCCATAGTTGACTGTAGAAATAGAATAGTCCAATTTTAGTTCCCAAATGAACCCGTCATAGAATGGAAGGGTAGTGTATCCGCTTTCAGAGGTCAACTTATTTTCTACCTTCGGACAAGGAAATTGATATCTAAGGGATGCGTCTATCATCTTGTTCATGTTAGGGATTCCCGTTCTGAGACTCCCAGTCTTGAATTACTCCCAGTAGTGAATCAATATTCAGATGTCTTTTCCAAAGATCTTCCAAGAATTCCTCCCGAAAGAGAATTATACTTCAGTATTGATCTTCTTCCGGATACTGAGCCTATCTCTATTCCACCATTCAGAATATCACCAGCAGAACTCAAAGAACTAAAAGAACAATTAAAAGATCTCTTAGATAAGGGATTTATCCGACCCAGCATTTTCCCATGGGGCGCACCGATTTTATTCGTGCACAAGAAAAATGATTCTCTTAGAATATACATTGATTACAATCAACTCAATAAGGTCACGGTAAAGAACAAGTTTTCTCTTCCCAGAATTGATGACTTGTTTGACCAACTTTAGGGTGCCAGTTATTTCTCTAAGATAGTTCTCAGATATAGCTATCATTAACTCAGAGTTAGGGAATGTAACATTTCAAAAATAGCTTTTCGAACTTGGTATGGTCACTTTGAATTACTAGTCATGTCATTTGGTCTTACCAACACCCCAGCCGTTTTCATGGAATTGATGAACCGTGTGTTGAAGAAGTACTTGGACATGTTCATCATAGTTTTCATAGATGATATTCTGGTCTATTCCTGCAGTGAGTGTGATCATACAAACCATCTTAGGATAGTACTTCAGACTCTCAAAGATCATCAGTTATTCACCAAATTCAGTAAGTGCGAGTTTTGGCTAAGGTCAGTAGCATTCCTTGGTCACATTATTTTTGGTGATGGAATTAGAGTAGATCCTCAAAAGACCGAAGCAGTAAAAAACTAGCCTCGCCTTGTCTCTCCATTGGATATTAGGCATTTCTTAGGTTTGGATGGCTATTACAGATGGTTTGTTGAGGGATTTTCTTCTGTTGTATCCCTTATGTCTATATTGACTGAAAAAAGTCAAGTTTTAGTGGTCAGATCCTTACGAGTAGAGTTTTCATACGGAGGCATTATCTATACAGAGTTCATGTAGATGTTTTCACAGATCGTAAGAGCCTTCAGTATGTCTTTTCTAAAAAAGATCTCAAACTTCGTTAAAGAAGGTTGTTAGAGCTCTTGAAATTTTATGACATGAGTGTTTTTATCATCCGGGAAAGGCCAACATAGTGGCCGACGCCCTCAGTATACTGTCTATGGGTAGTGTTTCTCATGTTGAGGATAGTAAGAAGAAGTTAGCTCAGGAAGTCCAGCAGCTTGCAAGACTAGGCGTTTGCTTAGTCGACTCTTCAGAAGGTGGTGTATGCGTTCAGAGTAGCTCTGAATCATCTCTAGTTTTTGAGGTGAAAGAAAAGCAAGATAGAGATCCCAGCATTGTCAAGTTGAAAGAGTCAGTCCAAAATCAGAAAGTAGAGGTTTTATCCCAAGGGGGAGATAGTGTTCTTCATTGTCAGGGTCATCTCATTGTTCCAGGAGTAGATGACTTAAGGCAGCGAATTCTTACTGAAGTGCATGGTGCTCTCTACTTTATTCATCCAGGGGCCACTAAGATGTACCGCGACTTGTGGGAGATCTATTGGTGGAGTGGGATGAAGAGAGATGTTACAGAGTTTGTGGCTAAGTGCTCTACATGTCAGCAGGTTAAGATAGAGCATCAGAAGCCTAGTGGTCCTATGCAGGATTTCATTATTCCTACTTAGAGGTGGGAAGAAGTGAACATGGACTTCATGATGGGTTTTCCTCGGATTCGTCATTAGCATGATTTAGTCTGGGTCGTTGTAGACATAATGACCAAATTTGCTCATTTCCTTCCATTTTATACCTCTTATTCAGTCGAGGTTTATGCCAAACTCCACATCAAGAAGTTGGTCAGATTGTACTGTGTTCTATTGTCCATTATCTTAGGCAAAGGTACCCAGTTCACATTTCCTTTCTAGAAATCATTCAAAAAGGGTCTTGCTACCCAAGTTCATCTTAGTATAGCCTTTCATCCTCAGATTGATGGTCAAGAAGAAAGGACCATTCAGACTTTAGAATATATGCTAAGGGTGTGTGCAATTGATTTCTAAGGTAGTTAGGATGACCACTTGCCTTTGATTGAGTTTGCATACAACAATAGCTACCACTCCAGTATTTAGATCGATCCACTTAAAGCTCTCTATGGTAGGAGATGTAGATCTCTAATTATTTGATTCGAAGTTAGTGAGGCCTCAGTCATAGGTCCTGACTTGGTATTCGGTGACTTAGAAAAAGTCCAGTTGATTAGAGAGAGACTCCGGGTTATTCAGAGCCAACAGAAGTCTTATGCAGATGTTCATAGAAAAGATCTCGAGTTCGAGATTGGTGACTATGTCTATCTAAAGATATCTCACATGAAGGGAGTGAAGAGGCTCAGCAAGAAAGAGAAACTCAGTCCCCGATATATTGGTCCCTTCAAGATTCTCAGTCGATTCAGCGAGGTAGCTTATGAACTCGTATTGCCATCAAATCTAGCCTCAGTTCATCCAGTTTTCCATGTATCTTTGTTCAAGAAGTGCATAGATGACCCAGCAGTTGTAGTCCCTATTCAGAGCATTGATGTTCTGAACAGTCTCTCTTATGAGGAGATTCCTGTCGAAATCCTAGACTATCAGATTCATAGACTGAGGAACAAAAAAGTCCCTCTAGTTAAAGTTCTTTGCCAAAATCAGTCTGTTGAGGGAGCTACTTGGGAAGCAGAAGAAGACATGCATACCAAGTATCCTCACCTCTTCTCCGCTAACTTAGATCAAGCTCAAGGTAACAGTCCTCCTTAATCTTACTCAGTTTCATATTCAGTGTTCATCACAAACTTGGTATCAAGTACCATTACATATTTAGTCATGCATTCATGTATCAGTTCAGTTATATAATTATGAATCACACATGCTTTCTTATTGTGACAAACTTAGTTCCTCAGAACACTCAGTTATGCATTCAGGAATCAGTTACGCATGCATCAGATATGCATATTCAGTATTGTATTATATATTCAGCCTGTCAGTCATGTCAGTCATGAGATCATGTTTCAATTATTCATGCTCATTATGTATCTCAGTTTATGTTCTTCCCCTCACTCTCAGTTTCATTCGAGGATGAATGTTCTTAAGAGGGAGATATTGTAATACCCCGTACCTTTTCCTAGCTTGAAATCGTCTAAAATATATTAGGCGCTTTCTTTGAAAGATAAATCCACTTTTGTACATATGTTATTTTTAATATTTTCAAATTTTTTAATATGTTAAATTCAATAAACTTTCCATCGATATAAAATTCACCTAAATTCGATAACCAGGCAAGAAGTTATGACTATTTTAAATTTCTGTCGTAAAACAGCGCCATATTGATAAATAGCGCGCCGTGCCACAAGCTAAAATGGAAATTGTCCTTTTCCAGTGTATCATCACAATTTTCTCTGTATTGCGCCAAAGTTCCAGGTCGTAAAAGAATGAGCAACATGATGGCTCCGCGTCGTGCCATCCCTCAGTTTCCTAATTGTCAAATTTCCACCGCGTCGCGCCAGGGGTCCAATTTGGGAAATTTTTATTGAAATTACAAGACATGTCCAGGGTTAAAAGGTTCAATTTCTCACCCCTATCTAAGCCCTTTAACACGTGATTCAACCACTTTTCACCCAAAATACACTCTCTTCTCTCAAAAACCTCTTAAGAACAACCTAGGGCTTTTCATAGAAAATTCAGAATCAAGAATTTCCTCCGTCAATATTCGTGTATTTTTGAACCAAGGTATGCATAGTGTTTATTCATGGACTCCTTTCCTCCATGAAGCCCAAGAATCCCTTCTCAAAACTTTAAGTTTATGGATTTTCTTATGAATTTCATGATTGGGCTGCTCTTGTTCATGTGGATAATGAGAAATTGAATTTTACCCCATGTTGGTTGATAAATTCTATGTGGGTTAAATTATTATAGATATAAATTCATACAAACCTATGACTAAACCCTTGAATGATGAAATTAGAATTGTACCATGATATTTAATTATTGTACAATGATGTTTACATGTACCATGCCAACAATATGTTTGATTAAATGCCTAGATGAAGGAAAAGTGCCTAACTAGCATGATAATATGAAATCCCCATGTATGTACAAGTTATGCCTATCACATGTTTTGATGAAATGCTTCTATAAATGTATTATGTCTCATGCATATATTCTCACGCTCATGACTTTTAGTCTGTTATTAGTATTGTTTATGAATATGAACCCCATGCATTTAGCCTACCTCACATGCATACTAGTATATTCAGTCGTACTGATGCATTTGCGCTATGGTGTCTTATACCATAGGTTTAGAGACACGATCTCAGATCTGCAGTAGATTCCAGTTTTAGCCGTCAGAGTTAAGAGTGAGTCCTCGTTCTTCGAGGACATGATGATTTCTCTATTATCTCATTAATTATTTTATTAGTTCGGGTTAGTTGGGGACATATCCCATTAACTCCTTACTCATTCAGACAGTCATGTTTAGAGGCTTTCCAGACTATCATGTTTCAGTCTTCAGTATTATTAGTTTTGTTTTGGGTATTCTATTACCCCACATAGATGTTATATTATTTAGATTATGTTCAGTTTTGAACCTTACAACCTTTCAATTCATGTTTTCATAATATTCAGTATTTTATACAGTATACAGGTACAAATATCAGTCATGGGTTAGTTTGTGGTCCTTCGGGGTCATGAGCACTGTGTAGCATTTCGAGTACCAGATTCGGGGCTTTACAAACTTGGTATCTGAGCCTAAGGTTCAATAGTGTCATAGGAAGTCTGAAAGTCACATCTAGTAGAGTCTTGTACATGGGTGTGTTACGCGCCACATTTATGTACAGGAGGCTATAAGATATTTTAGGAACAGTTTCCCCTCTTTCAGTATTCATGTGGTACCAGTGAACATAATCTCAAGTCAATCTCTCAGTCTAATCCGTTTCTCCCTTTCTTCTATAGAATATGCCTCTTAAAAGAAGAAACGGGAATCAGCCAGCCCCTCATCCCGAAGAACTTTTGTCGAACATGTTTCTCATGCAGAATTCCGTGTTGTATTCACTACTCTTGCTAACTCAGTTGCTGCTCAGAATGAATGACCAGCTGTCATTTTGGCCAACCCAGTGGCCAATTCCGCGGCATCCAGGATTCTGGACTTCACTCGAATGAATCCTCCAACCTTTCTCGGGTCTAAGATAGATGAGGATCCTCAGGAATTCATAGATTAGGTTCAGAAGGTATCAGACTTCATGGGGGTGACTACTGTTGAGAGTGCTGAGCTAGATGCATATCAGTTGCAGGATGTTGGTCACACTTGGTTCAAAGAGTGGAAGTCAGAAAGGGCAGATGATGTAGGGTCAGTTGAGTGGGAGGAGTTTGTTTCTGCTTTCCTCGATAGATTCTTTCCCCTAGAGCTTAGGAAAGATAAGGTGTTAGAATTCATCAACCTCAGGCAGTGCAATATGACAGTGAAAGAGTATTCTCATAAGTTTAATCAATTAGCCAGATATTCCCCTCATATGGTTGCAGATAGCAGGGTAATGATGAGTAAGTTCATTTCTGGGGTGAATGATAGCATGGTTAATGAGTGCAGATCCACCATGTTAAATAGTGACATGACTTTATCTAGGCTTATGGCTCATGATCAGCAGATTGAGGAGCAAAATATTAATATAAGGGAGAAAAAGAATAAGAGGGCGAAGACAGGTAGTTTCAACTTCGCTCAGCCTAAGTCAGAAAGAGGAAATCGTTCTCAGTTTCATCCTAAGTCATCAGTTTTAGCTTCTTCTACAGCCAGTGCTCCAGTTCGTAAGTTCAGAGAGGGTAACAAAGACAGAGCGCCAGGATCAAGTCCCAGGGTAGTGTTAACAGTGCCTGCACCTATTCTCTTTGCCAGATCTATGGCATGCACCATCAGGGTATTTTCCAATTTGGTAGTGGTATTTATTTCAAATGTGGCAAGCCAGGCCACAGAGTTAGAGACTGTCCTCAACCAGGTCCTCAGGTTTAATAGAATTGCTCCTCAACTCAGTCCGAACGCCCAAATCAGTAGGGTGCCACCTCCAGTGCTACTAGTGGGCAACACCCAAATCATCTCTATGCTCTTCAGTCCCGACAGGATCAAGAAATTTCTCCAGATGTGGTTACTGGTACGTTACAGATCTTTCATGTGCATGTTTATGCTTTGCTAGATCCATAAGATTCTTTGTCTTTTGTTACTCCCTATGTAGCAGTTGATTTCGAAGTCAGTCCAGAAATTTTAGCAGAGCACTTTTCAGTATATACCCCAGTGGGTAAAACTATCATAGCCAGACGGGTATACATGAACTACCCGATTATAATATTTCAGAAAGTCACTTCAGCAGACTTAGTCGAATTAGAGATGACTGATTTTGAAGTCATTCTCGGAATGGATTGGCTTTATTCCTACAAAGACATAGTCAATTGTAGAAACAAAATAGTCTTGTTTCAGTTCTTAAATGAACCCATCCTTGAGTGGAAGGGTACTGTATCCGCTTTCAGAGTTCAGCCTGTTTTCTACCTTCGAGAGAGGAAATTGATATCTAAGGGATGTGTCTATCATTATATTCATGTTAAGGATTCCCATTCCGAGACTCCAGTCTTGAATCCGTCCTAGTAGTGAATGAATATTCAGATGACTTACCCAAAGATCTTCCAGGAATTCCTCCTGAAAGGGAAATAGACTTCGGTAATGATCTTCTTCCAGATACTCATCCTATATCTATTCTGCCATATAGAATGGCACCAGCAGAACTCAAAGAACTAAAATAACAGTTGAAGGATCTCTTAGATAAGGGATTCATCAGACCCAGTATTTCCCCGTAGGGTGCACCAGTCTTATTCGTGTGCAAGAAAGACGGTTCTCTTAGAATGTACATTGATTTCTGTCAACTCAATAAGGTCACAGTCAAGAACAAGTATTCTCTTCCCAGAATTGATGACTTGTTTGACCAACTTCAGGGTGCAAGTTATTTCTCTAAGATAGATCTCAGATCTGGCTATCATTAGCTCAGAGTTAGGGATATGATATTCCAAAAATAGCTTTTCAAACTTGGTATGGTCACTTCGAATTTGTAGTCCTGTCATTTGGTCTTACCAACACCCCAACCACTTTTATGGACTTGATGAACCGTGTGTTCAAGCAGTACTTGGACATATTCATCATAGTCTTCATAGATGATATTCTGGTCTATTCCCGCAGTGAGCGCGATCATACAGACCATCTCAGGACAGTACTTCATACTCTTAGAGATCATCAGTTATTCTCCAAATTCAGTAAGTGCGTGTTTTGGCTAAGGTCAGTAGCATTCCTTGGTCACATCTTTTTCAGTGATGGCATTAGAGTAGATCCTCAAAAGACCAAAGCAGTAAGAAACTGGCCTCGCCTTGTCTCTCCATCAGATATTAGGAGTTTCTTAGGTTTGGTTGGCAATTAGAGATGGTTTGTTAAGGGATTTTCTTATATTACATCCCTTATGTCTAGATTGACTCAAAATAAAGTCAAGTTTCAGTGGTCAGATCCTTGCGAGAAGAGTTTTTAAGAGTTGAAGACTCGACTCACTTTAGCTCCAGTTCTAGCATTACCAGACGGTTTAGATGGATTCGTAGTGTATTGTGATACGTCCAGAATGGGCTTAGGTTGTGTCCTCGTGAAGCATGGTAAGGTCATATCCTATGCCTCTAGACAGCTTAAATCCCATGAGAAGAATTATCCTACTCATGATCTTGAGTTAGCAGCCGTAGTCTTAGCCTTGAAGATTTGGAGGCATTATCTCTACAGATTTCATGTAGATGTCTTTACAAATCATAAAAGCCTTCAGTATGTCTTTTCTCAAAAAGATCTTAATCTTCATCAAAGAAGGTGTTTAGAGCTCTTGAAATATTATGAAATGATTGTCCTTTATCATTCGGGCAAGGTTAACGTAGTGGCCGACGCCCTCAGTAGATTGTCTATGGGTAGTGTTTCTCATGTTGAAGATAGTAAGAAGAATTTAGCTCAGGAAGTCCATCAACTTGCTAGACTAGGCATTCGCTTAGTCGACTCTTCAGAGGGTGGTGTATACATTCAGAGTAGCTCAGAATAATCTCTAGTTTCTGAGGTGAAAGAAAACCAAGATAGAGATCCTATCCTTGTCAAGTTGAAAGAGTCAGTCCAAAATAAAAAAGTAGAGATTTTCTCCCAAGAAGGAGATAGTGTTCTGCGTTTTCAAAGTCATCTCTGTGTTCCAGGAGTAGATGATTTAAGGCAGGGAATTATTGATGAAGTGTATGGTGCGCGCTACTCTATTCATCTAGGGGCACTACGATGTACCACAACTTACGAAAGATCTACTCGTGGAGTGGGATGAAGAGAGATGTTGCAGAGTTTGTGGATAAGTGATCTACATGTCAGCAGGTTAAGATAGAGCATCAGAAGCCTAGTGGTACTATGCAGGAGTTCATTATTCCTACTTGGAAGTGGGAAGAAGTGAACATGGACTTCGTGATGGGTTTGTCTCAAACTCGTCATCAACATGATTCAGTCTGGGTCATTATGGAAAGAATAACCAAATCAGCTCATTTCCTTCTAGTTCATACCTTTTATTCATCCGAGGATTACACCAAACTCCACATCAAGGAGTTGGTCAGATTGCACAGTGTTCCATTGTTCATTATCTCAGACAGAGGTACCTAGTTCACCCCTCACTTCTGTAAAGCACTCCAAAAAGGTCTTGGTACCCAAGTTTATCTTAGTACAACCTTTCATCCTCAGACTGATGGTCAAGTAGAAAGGACCATTCAGACTTTAGAATATATGCTAAGGTTGTGTGTAATTCATTTCAAAGGGAGTTGGGATGACCACTTGCCTTTGATTGAGTTTGCATACAATAATAGCTATCATTCCAGTATTCAGATGGCTCCATTCAAAGCTCACTATGGTAGGAGATGTAGATCTCTAATTGGTTGGTTCGAAGTTAGTGAGGCCTCAGTCATAGGGCCTGACTTGGTATTAGATGACTTAGAAAAAGTCCAGTTGATTAGAGAGAGACTCTGGGCTAGTAAGATACGATAGAAGTCTTATTCAGATATTCATAGAAAAGATCCCGAGTTCGAGATTGGTGATTATGTCTATCTAAAGATCTCTCCCATGAAGGGAGTGAAGAGGTTCGGCAAGAAAGGGAAACTCAATCCCTGATATGTTGGTCCCTTTAAGATTCTCAATCGATTCAGCAAGGTAGCTTATGAGCTTGAATTGCCTTCAGATCTAGCCTCAGTTCATCCAGTCTTCCATGTCTCTTTGTTCAAGAAGTGCATAGGTGACCCAGCAGTTGTAGTCCCTATTCAGAGTATTGATGTTCAGAATAGTCTCTCTTATGAGGAGATTTCAGTCGAAATCCTACACTATCAGACACGTAGACTGAGGAACAAAGAAATCCCTCTAGTTAAAGTTCTTTGGTGAAATCAGTCTGTCGAGGGAGCTACTTGGGAAGCAGAATCATATATGCATACCAAGTATCCTCTCCTCTTCTCCGCCAACTCAGAGCAAGCTAAAGGTAACAGTCCTCCTTAAGCTTACTTAGTTTCATGTTCAGTATTCATCACAAACTTGGTATCAAGTACCAGTGCATATTCAGTCATGCATTCATGTATCAGTTCAGTTATATAATTATGCATCACACATGCATTCTCATTGTAAGAAACTTAGTTCCTCAGAACACTCAGTTATGCATGCATCAGATATTCATATTCAGTATTGTATTATATGTTCAACCTGTCAGTCATGTCAGTCATGAGATCATGTTTCAGTTATTCATGTTCAGTATATATGCCAGTTTATGTTCTTCCCCACACTCTCATTTTCATTCAAGTACGAATGTTCTCAAGGGGGAGATATTGTAATACCCCGTACCTTTTCCTAGCTTGAAATCATTTAAAAAATATTAGGAGCTTTCTTTGAAATATGAATCCACTTTTGTACACGTGGTATTTTTAAGATTTTCTCATTTTGTCATATGGTAAATTCAATAAGCTTTCCATCGATATAAAATTCGCCTAAATCCGATAACGAGGTAAGTAGTTATGACTATTTTAAATTTCCATCATAAAATAGTGCCATATTGGTTAGTGGTGCGCTGCGCCACAAGCTAAAATGGCAATTTTCCTTTTCCAGTGTCTCAGCGCAATTTTTTCCGCGTCGCTCCAAAGTTCCAGGTCACAAAATAAGCGGCAACGCGATGGCTTCGCGTCGCGCAATCCCTCAGTTTCCCAATTGTCAAATATCCGCCGCGTTGCGCCAGGGGTCCAATTCGGGAAATTTTTACTGAAATTACAAGACACGTCTAGGGTTAAAAGGTTCAATTTCCCACCCCTATTTAAGCCCTTTAACACGTGATTCAACCACTTTTCATCCAAAATATACTCTCTTCTCTCAAAAACCTCTCATGAACAACCTAGGGCTTTTCATAGAAAATTCAGAATCAAGAATTTCCTCCGTCAATCTTCATGTATTTTTGAGCCAAGGTATGCATAGTATTCATTCAAGGACTCCTTTCATCCATGAAACCCAAGAATTCTTTTTCAAAAAATCAAGTTTATAGATTTTCTTATGAATTTGATGATTGGGCTGCTCTTGTTCATGTGGATAATGAGAAATTAAATTCTACTCGATGTTGAGTGATAAATTCTATGTGGGTTAAATTATTATAGATATAGATTCATTAAAACCTATGACCAAACCCTTGAATGATGAAATTAGAATTGAACCATGATGTTTAATTATTGTACAATGATGTTTTCATGTACCATGCCTACAATATGTTTGATTAAATGCCTAGATGAAGGAAAAGTGTCTAACTAGCATGATACCATGTAATCCCCATGTATGTACAAGTTATACCTATCACATGTTTTGATGAAATTCTTCTATAAATGTATTATGGATTATGATGTTAGTTATATGCTCAAGTAAGTTATGCTTGGTCAGTTTCCTTCCATAGAGTCCTGGGGGTACTCGTACCCAAAACATTAGTTGTGTGCCTAGAGCCATGTCATGTTTTTATGATACTCTCAGTCAAGGTATGATCCTTAGACTTCAGACAGTCTTATGACTCAGGAAATTTCCATGATCTCATAAACTCAGTCAGTTGTCAGATATCAGAAGTATTCCGTCAGTCAATGAAATTCAGTAACTCAGTCCATCTTCAGTTCAGTAAATCATGTTCAGTATCTATTCAGATGGGAGTAGAAATTATCACCGAGTGAACCCAAGGATGGAAACTCACCTGTTATATGAGGGTGTGATTCTTAGAAGCAATTCTTGCGTTCCAGAACTATGTAGCTAGTATAGGCTGAGACATCATAGCTTGCTATATGAGGGTATATGAGGTGGATTAACCTACTATATGAGGGTTCCCATCATTCTCATTAAATTTACCTGTTATATTAGGGTTACTCACAGTTTGTCCATACCAGTGGCGCGGTATTGACACCCTTCCAATCAGGGCACAGATTGGACCCCAACTCAGCTATTATGGCACATTTAGGGCATGTCAGTTAGATGACTACTTCCCATAGTTTTAGTATTAGTCTTAGTAAAAGAACTCAGATAGTTCTTCAAATTTCAGAACTGTCAAATATAGTCGACTCAGTTTAGTATGAAACTCGGATAGTTTCAGCAGATTCAGGATTGTCTGATACAGTCAACCCAGAACTGTCAGATACAGTCACTCATGTTATTAGTCATATCATTTATCAGTATGCCATGTTATCAGTATTCAGATTCAGTAGTCATGTATTCACGGTATCAGTGTCAGTTATTATGTCTTATGCATGTATTCTCACACTCATATTAGTTAGTTTGTTATTAGTATTGCTCATGCATATGAACCCCATGTATTTAGCCTACCTCACATGCATACCAGTACATTCAGTCGTACTGACGCATTCACGCTATGGTGTCTTATACCATAGGTTCAGAGACACGAGCTCCAGATCAACAGTAGATTCCAGTTTCAGCCGTCAGAGTTAGAACTGAGTCCTTATCCTTCGAGGACATGATGATTTCTATATTATCTCATTAATTAGTTTATTATTTGGGGTTATTTGGGGATATGTCCCATCAACACCTTACTCATTCAGACAGTCATGTTTAGAGGCTTTCCAGACTATCATGTTTCAGTCTTCAGTATTTTCAGTTTTGTTTTGGGTATTCTATTACCCCATACAGATGTTATATTATTCAGATTATGTTCAGATTTGAACCTTACGGTCTTTCAGTTCATGTTTATGCATTATTCAGTATTTTATGCAGTATACAGGTACATATATCAGTCATGGGTTAATTTGTGGTCCTTCGGGGTCATGAGCACCGTGTAGCATTTCGGGTACTAGATTCGGGGCGTTACACAAATAATCATCATAAACAAGACTAGTGGCATGGTTTTCATCACACAAGCTCAAGGGGTCAAGTTTCATATCATGATCAACGATACAAAATGAGCACCAACTTGAAGGCTTTCAGTTCCACAATTCACATATTCAAGTAGTGGACTATACGTAGGAGCACATTGATCATTGTACAAATTAAGAGAGCTATTAAGAGGATAATCATGCACCCCTATGTCAAGCAAACCCGAGACCAACACACCAGAGGCTACATCACAATATTTCAAACTCAAAAAAGGGTAATGAGTAGCTTTAAGAGTAAGTTGTTCATTGTTCGTAACAAAAGAGCTACTAAGGAAAAGTGTATGCACTTGTAAACTCAAAACTACTTCACAAGCTACTAAATCACACCATTTTGAATTCAAGGGAGTGTAGAGAGTAGTGAAGTCACCTCGGGTAAGGCTTGGGCAGTCCACTTTTTTGGAGCTCTTGGTCAAAGGAATCTCTAGTTCATTTCTCACGCTTTCATGTGGAACTCCTTTTGGATCCTTCTTGATTATTATTTCATCTAGTACTTGCACATAAGAAGAATCAAATCTAGGCAAAATGCTAGATTTTGGGTTAGGAAGTAACAAAGGTTCTTTGGGAACAAGATCCACAATCAAGCAATTTCTTTTCTTTTTTACTTCACTACCCGCGGTTTCGCTTTCCCTTTCCTTCTTTTCTTTGTATTTTTCTTGTACCTTAATATCAAGTTTCTCTACATCTTGAAAAATGACCTCATCACCCTCGGATTCTATCACCATCTCTTCTCTTAGTTGTATGGGGTTTGGTTTAGTGGATCTTGGAGAGAAGGCATTGGATTACTTTGGTGATGTATTTGGATTTGTGACATAGGATTTTGTGGAGTGTTGTGTCCTTGGTAAATTGGATTTGGGACTTGGTGGTTTGAATTTTGTGGAGTCTTTGGTGGATATAATCTATCAACACTCGCTTTCATTCTAATCACACCACCCGTCAAGGATTCCATTTCACTCCTCATATAATCCATATTACACTTCAAGGCATCATTATCACTCCTCACATCCCTCTTAAAAGCATCATTATTATCCACTATTTTTTGGGCAAAGGCCTCAAATCGAGCCATCAAGGCTCCAATAGCATCATTTCCCAAAGGTTGGGAAGTACTACCTTCGGATTCCATGGAAAAGATACCTAAAAAGAGAAAAAAACAGCACGCAAAACAACCTACAAAACAAGCAAACAAGTTAGTTCAAGAGCCTCACTTCACTGACACTCAACCTCACCTCACACTTGGCCTCACAAGTGTTGGAAAATCGGTAATACTTGGCAAGTTACTTGAGAGGTGAGAAGCTTTGGTCCGAGATTCTATCTTGGTTTGAAACAACTCAAATAAAGTGATGCACGAACTTGAACCAACAAAATACTATGACTCTAAAACGAGAAAAGCACACAAAAAAATTGAAGACACGAAACAAACGGACCCAAGACTAATTATGAACCTAGTAGGTAGTTACTAGTTTGCTAATTAGTGATAGAGTTTAACACACAATAAACTAGAATCAAAAAGGAGAAACTAATAAATCTAGTTTAGAGCTTAATTAGGTTGATCAACTAGTGATGACGTGGTACAATATGGTTGATTGTCAATTTGCAAATTTTTTCACATTCCAAATTTGAGTTTCGGCCAAAGATCCACTTAGGAGAGTGTTTTTGGACAAAATTTGGGGGGGAAATAGTGGGTTGGAGCCTTTTTCTCAAGTTCAAATAGATTTGAATACAATGCCTCCCCCCCCACACTTGTACTTTCAATTGTACTTTGTTGTCCCCTCTTCTTTTTGAAAGACTTGAATATTCTTGGAATATGCTTTTGGACAAACAACTTTTTTACTCTCCCTCTTTATTTTTATAGATATAACACTCTTTTTGAATATTCTTCTTCAACAAGACATGAAGATGGTGAAGAAAAATATGAATATTCAAGAGTTGACAGAAGTTTGACCACAAGGCAAATGAACCCTAACTTCAATATTTCTTTTAGATCTAGGTTCCTTGGGTCAAGGAAAGCTCAAATATCCATAAACCATCCACAAGACGTCACAAAAAAGATGCCCACCACGAAATCCTCCTAAAAAAAGCTTCAAATAAGGCCCAACAATGGTGGATCTAGCTCAAATTCAACCAAATCTTGCTCCATACTTAGATCTAGACTCCCTATGTGCTAGAGAGAAAGGATATAGCACTAGAAACCTTCAAAACATAATTAAAACTTGTAGATCTAACTTGGAAATTTCGGATCTACAATAAACACACAAGACAACACTCTTCTTTTGTATTTTCGGATTTTTGACTCTTTTTTGTTGAGATTTTCTTAATAAGAACACTAAAACCAATATTTAGAAATATTGGAGCAACCCTAAACAAGGCTTTGATACCAAATGATAGCCTAAAGGAAGGCTAAAACACGAAATTGACACTTAAAGGCAAAAATCAGCAAGCACACAAAGAGAAAAACAACACACTAGAAGGAGATGAAGAACAATTGCATAAATGTAAAGATAGTAGAGAGACCCTTACTTCCACTATGTATATCCAATCACACCTCACTAATGGAAGTTCAAACCGCTCTCTTAGGTGACCCAAAGGACTCACACTTCCTCAAGCATACCTTTCTTGCCAAATAACCCAATATAAGTAAAAACCAATTTCAATTGCATTCAAGGTTCAAATTTTGGTTTTCCTCTCTTAAGGAGAAGGAGAAGACTACAATCGAACACTAAGATTACAATCTAAAAAGTCACTCAATCCATTATGTCAAAACTAATGAAAATAGAAGGCTACTTGTCTATTTATACTATCACATAACAAATGTCAAAAATGCCCTTAATGAGGCTAGGCAAAGGGAGCCTCTTGAGTGTTGAAATGTAGGGTATAAAGTCAAATTTTCCCTTCACTTGAGGTGCCTCTTGAGTGTATAAGTCCCTCCTCTTTTCTTCTCTTGACCAAGGCTTCAAAATGCTCCAAAAAGGTCTTCAATTGCTTGCCAATTCCGAAGCTTGAACCTTGGACAATAGCTTGTACTCTTGGTACTCCTTATGCTTGTATCAGATAATATATCCTGAGTCAAAAATACATTTTCAATAATGCTCCTACCTTTAACAAATCTTGACTAGTTGCTGGAGATTAGTGTTGGAAGTACCCTTTACTATCTATCATGACTAATTTTAGAAATTACCTTGTTTATGAAATTAATAAGGATGATAGGTTTGGGTTCTGTAAAACTTTTCATCATCTCTTTTTTTAGGATCAATACCATATTTATGTTAGTAATACTTTTAGGGGGAGTATTACCTTCACAAAAACTTTTTACCATGTTCAGTACATTCACTCTCACTGTATCCCAATATTTTTGATAAAACAATCCTGAAAACCCATTTGGTCCACAAGTTTTATTGCCATTTAGGAAAAAAATTTCATGTCTAATTTCTCCCAATACTGGAGTTGCATTAAACATCACATTGTCTTTTTCACCCACTATTTCTAGAATATGATTTAGCAACTCAAAGTTTGTGCCTTCTTCCTTTTTAGTAACCTAATCTGAAAACATATCATTGCTTCTTTAATAATCAAGTTGTTGTCCTAAACCTAGTCACCTTCATCATTTTTTATCCTATTAAATTGTAATCTCTTCATTCTCACTTTCATAAGTCTATGAAAGAATCTTGTGTTTCTATCCCCCTTGTCAAACCACGTTATACCAGCTTTTTATCTCATTAATTATTTCTACAAATGAAGACACCTTTTAACCTCTACTTGAGCCTATTGAAGTAAACTTTAGCTCTACAGAGTTGGATGCTCTTCAAATATCTTCTCCTTAATCTGCATTATCTCTTCCCTAATTGTAAGCTATTGAAAAATATTTCCATGCCTATCTTTGCTCTATTTACCCAATATTTTTTCGTATTTTTCACTCTATGCTTGAAGATCCAGAAACTGTTGCTACTTCCTCTGTCCTCCAATGCTATCTTACTACTTCTTTAAATAAGCTATCGTCTACCCAAAATACAAGAAATTTAAAAGGTTTAATAGATTGTTGTGACCTTTTTGCATGGTAAGAAAATGAATGGCATGATCTAACCCAGTTCTAGTCAAGTGTTACACCTCTAATATAGTAAATCAATTCTGAAAATCTACATTAGAGGAGATTCTGTCTAACCTCTCAAAAATATAATAAGTTCCTGGTCTATCATTCCACCAAGTGAAGGGGCTCCCTTTGAAAGATATTTCTTCAAGCTCACAAGAGTTCACATAAAAGGCAAAATCCTCCACCCTTTGTAATGTAACTGGAATACCCCCTATCTTTTCTTCTTCATTAAATAAAGCATTAAAATTCCCTTCTATCAACCATGGTAGATTATATTAGCCAGGTTATAAGAACATTGATTTTTGAAAAAAAGAAGAAGATATTTTTAAAATGCTTAGATCGAGGGATGTACTGATCAGGTAATTGAGATATGAGATAGAGATTGGTGGGTATTTGAGAGAGTCTAGGTGTTTAAAACCCACCATGGATCCTATTTTTTAGCATTGAGGCTCAATAGGTGTATACAGAAACTCATGTGATAAATTTCAACTATTCACTTCAGCATCCATTGTATTATATCGCATTTGCACATTATGTATTGTTTTTATGTGGTACTATCATATACTTAAATTCTTTCTCTCTCTCTCTCTCTCTCTTTAATATATATATATATATATATATATATATATATATATATATATAAGTAGATAGAGTGAGATACCGTTTGAGAATTTTTCTACTTAAAGGTTGCGTACTTATAATGTATTCTTTACTTGTCTTATTCGCTCCTTTGCTCAATATGAATATGATAACTACTGAGTCGAAGTGGAAAGTATCGACTCCTACTTTTCCCTTTAGAGCAGATCCTAGTTTGAGTACCACACATGTTGGCTGATCTTTGTGTAGAGATTTTTAGTTTTTGAGGTACTGATGCGATTTAAGGTTTAGAGCCGATTCATACCTCATCTATATAATTTATCTTTACTTATGATTCATATATAGAATATGTATTATTCAGTATTTATGTAAGACCCCGCAAAGTTCTCTCGTAGTGCGAGCCTTAGAGCGTGTTAAGTGAAGTGTAATTCCGGTCCTAAAAGATTGAGAAGTGACTTCCCAAGTGATTGGTGTTTAAACCATATAGAATTTTCTTAAATTTGAATTTTTTTCATGTAGAGAATTGAATTAGTTTTCCAACGATACCAATTTTGTCCAAATCCGGTATCGGGGTGAGAAGTTATGGCCATTTTACTGAGAGTTGTCGGAACCACCCAGGTGCGACGGACAGGTTAACGGACCGTCGAGTGTATGATGGACCATCGCCTGGACCATCACAACCAAGGTAGTAACCCCCTTTTTTGGCCCAAGTGTGACGGCCAGGACGACGGACCGTTAAGTCAGCGACGGACCGTCGATGAGACCGTCGCCACTGAGGCAGTGTGGCCTCATCCTGGCCAACGTGCGACGAACGATCCAACAGACCATCGAGTTTGTGATGGACTATTACAGAGACCGTCAAATAGAGGCAGTGTATTCTTTTTCCAACCAACGTACGACAGACGATCCGGCAAACCGTCAGACTAGCGACGGATCGTCGCTTCGATCGTCGCAGCCCCCGTTCAGTATTTTTAACTCATTTTTAAAAGGGATTTTTTATCTTTTCCACTCTTTTATCAACCAGATATATTCGTAGTGAAGCAAATGGCTTCATTCATCATCCAAAACACAAGAGAGCTAGGGTTTCTCCCGCAAGATCAAATCTAAAACCCTTCTCCAAGAAATTCAAGAACTTAACATAGATTCTACAAATTGAGTTGAGATTTAAGTTCCCCAAGTTCAAGGGTTGCAAGAACCCTCTCTCTCAAGAGTAAGAAAAAGAGTTGAAGCAAGCTTGTTAATCCAATTTCATAATCTAAGGTATGTTGAGTTTTGAACAAGGGTAATTCTTTCACCCTTGTGCCCAAAGGCTTATTTAAAGTATAATTTTCTACAATCTATGAGATTTTACATGATATTGAATTAGGGTTTTTCACCCATTATTATTGATTGCAATATCTTGATATTTCCCATGAATTGAAAGTTAAATAATATGATTTTGCATGTTTTCTTAAGAAATTGAAGCTGGGTTTATACCCTATGTTGTTACTCCTTGAGAATTTAAGAGTTTTAATGTTCTAGAAATTGAAGTATATGAGTATGTTGATATTTTGAGACAAATTGCTGTAACTTCCAGATTTCTACATGAATTATGAATCTATATGCTATCTATTATGCATTATGATGAGTTTTAACTTGAGATTGAATTATGGGTCATTAAGCCCTACTTGAGACTTGCAATTTTATGAACTATTGTGCTATAAGCACCCATGATTTGAGTATTTTGAGATTATTGAGAAATATTTTGACCTAATGGTCATAGAGTTTTGAAATCCACTCTACCACATGAGATTACAGATTTAATTATTGGGCTCTTATGAACCATGAAATTATTTTGAAATTGGATTTCCATGAGATGAGTGAGATAAGCTAAAGGGAGTAGTATTTAGCACCGAATTGGGTAAGTTACCATGGTTTCTTATCCCAGAACTACATGCCACTGTAGGTTTGAGATTTTGGGTCTGAGGGAGAGATGATTGGGCACGAGGTCGAGATAAGTGATCACTGAGTAGAGGTTATACTCCTTGGCAAGAGTATGACGCCTCTCCCCAATGTGAGGTTTCTTCCTTAGGAGGATGAGATGTTGGACTCCATGTAGCTCGCATGGTTTATGTCGGTTAAGAGAACCTTTCTAAACTAAAGTATTTTCCATTGAGATAGAATATTTTCCCTAAAGTTTTGAGATGAGATGTTTTCTAAAGTGAACAAATTGCTTTTGAGTTTCCCAAGAAGGAAGTAGTTTTCTCTACAAATAAGAGTTGACCATCAGTTTTTAAACCAAAGTCATATGATTTTGAGTTCCAAAGAGTTATAAGTTCTTGAGCAATAAAGAAGTTTTACTCTCCATGAGATATATGCATGAGTTGAATGTATTGTTTAAAGTTTCCTTCATCCTATGAGTAATAAGAATAAGAGAAGAGTGCAGATTTTAAAGCTAAAGTATAATGACTCACGAGATTTGTGTTACATGCTTCGTCATACATGATTTATGAGCTTTACATTTTGACTTATTCAAGCCATGTGAGTCATTCCTATTTGCATGCATGATTTGATTAAAGAGTATTGATATTATTTTATGTAAATGCATACACCCCCCATATACTCAGTACATTCTCAAGTGCTGATCCACATATATGTCTATATGTTACATTGTCTTATAATGTAGGTTCATGTGCTCAGTTCCAGCCTCGTCAGTGATTCTCGAGTACTTTCATCTACATTTCTACAGTGGTGAGTCCTCATGGTTCGAGGACCTATCTTCAGACATTTCAGTATTCGTGTGTTTATGTTATTACTTTCAGTTCAGTTTAAGTCAGTTGGGGACCTGTCACAATGGCTCTCGAGTTCATGGAGTAGTAGAGACTTTGTCAGACTAGTTATCAGACTGTGGTTGTGTTAAGATTTCCAGTATTGTGGTCGTGTGGACCGAGTATTACCTTTGTATTTTCTTCCATTTGATATGACAGTGCCAGTGTTTTGTATATTTCTTCTTGAATGAGTTATTATGAGAAGTGATAGGCTCAAAGGGTTAGCTTGGGGCTACTTGTAGCCCTAAGCACTGTGTGACGTCCCGGAAGGTGATTTTGGGTCGTTACAATTCAGATGGTTGTTTAGATGCTCTATGCTTATATCATCAGATTTTAGGATTTATGATATTTCTTTCGAAATTTTGTTGTAATTATACTTGTATTGGCTAGACTTCGCTCTAGAAGTCTCGGTAACCTGTCTTTATTTATTTTTTTGCTTCTTTTCCATTTTGGTATTTCAGCTTACTTATCAAGGTTGGGTCGTGATAAGTGACATCATGACTTGAGTTTTTGGGTTGTGACCCTCCATCTGCAATTTATGTCTTTACTTGTATTCAGAGGAAGACTACTGTATTTTAGTTTCAGATTTACCTAGATACTCTTGTATTTATGTTACCAAGTTTGGGGATTTGGATGCGTTTTTATTCATACTTTCTATTATGATTATTGTGGTTTGACTTCTTTCTAAAAGGCTCATATCCTTTCATTTCTTCTTTTCTCATATTTTCTTATATGTTGTGATTTTTTCACTTACCTATCAAGGCGGGATCGAGGTAAGTGTCATCATGACCTGAACTTTTGAGTCGAAACAACCCCCTTCTCCCTCCAAAACAGAGAATATATATATATAAATTATTACCTATTATTGTTGTAGCTTCTTTATTTGTTTTTGAATATTTGTTTGTACTGTCATGTTTTAAAGAACATCTTTTATGCCAGTATATGCATTGATCAATATGTGATGTTCATTTCGAACATCACGGCAGCAACATGAATCTCACAGAAGATACTTAATATTTTATGTTTCTTATTATAGAATCACTATTTTGTGGACTGAAAGTACTACTGTTTTACCTATAGTAGTTTAACTTTAGTTTAGGATGTGGTGAATTTGAATTTGTGACTTTTGATGTTATTGACATTTTAATGTGATTTAAATTATGTTTTATAAGCTATTCATGCGCTTTCTCTAATTTAATCATATAGTTTATTATAAATTAATTAGAAGCAAGAAATATTTTGACAACCAATTAGCGGCACTAATTAAACCGTCACTATTGATTTTTTCTTAAAAAAATAAAATCATAATGAGGGATCTTAAACCGTCACAATTAACTTCACAAAATTCCCCACAATTTGAGAATTTATTCTGTGGTGGTTTTTATTGCAATTGCTGCATTTTTACAAAGTCGTCATAATATTGCGTGTGGCTAATAACTATGTCATTTTTCAAAACAGCCGCAACATATTTTGTGGGGGTTAAGAACTGTCACAAAATGATTAAAAAAACTACTGCGAATGAACCTTTTTTTTTTGTAGTGATAATATTATCTATATTTTAAGAACGACTTCATACATGTGATTGAATATTTGTATACTGTTTTCTTTGTATTTTAATTTAAAGTGTAAAATTAAAAAAATCTTGATAGTGTAATTGAAAATAAAGGGAAGTAAAAACAATTTCAATACAAGCGCGATTATTGAATGATTGATCATACAAAATAATATGAAAATAAGTACAATTTTAAACTCACGAGCGTGAGACAAAAATATTGACCACATGGACTCACATAGTAGGGTTGTAATATAAGCTAAATTTGGTTGTAAAACTTATGAGGCCCGAAGTTGATTGACGTAAATTTGCAACCATATATCATAATATTAGAAAAAAATTTGATTGATGTTCAAGAATTAAAGTGTCAGTACAATCACTAAATGCTGTACAACAAATTTAGATGTTAGGTTAACTTTCGTAGAAACCATGTTTACAACTACTTATTCAATACATCAAATTCAGATGTTAATTTAATCCTTGGAAAAATAATATTATCAACTTATTCAGCATAATCTTATAAATGAGATTTGAGAAGAACAGTATGTTCGCAAATTTAATCCTTTATATGTGTGGAATAGAGAGGGGTTATTTTCGATTGATTCTTGACTCAGAAGAAATAAGTTGTTTATTTAAGCATGCTGACGTAGAAACTTTATCAAGTGACGTGAAAGGATGCATCTTGGTAAGCACAAAACTTATTTGATTTGCAGTCTAGATATTTGAAGATGTCACTCAATGTTGAATATTGTCACTTGACAATTTATACGAAAACTTTTTTAAGGATTCAAAATTTGAAGCATGTAAAAGTTTCTGGGGAAACTTGTTTATAATCCTTATATTATCTAAGCTTATAGCTTAAAAATTATTGGAACTCTTGGAGAGTTTTCAAAAGCAATAGATTATTTGCTGAAATGAGAAATATACCAATTTGAATTGGTTATGAAGTATCATATCTTAGTGCAATTGGTGCACTCATGTATCTTACAAATACTATAAGGCGTGATATAGCCTTTTCAGTTAATTTGTTAGAAAGATTGCAGTCCCGCAATCTTATTGGTTATGCTGATGTTGGGTACTTATCTGACCTGCTTAAATCTTGATCTCAAACATGCAGTTTGTTCACATGTGGTGATACTGCTATATCTTGGAGATATAGAAAGCAGTCTATCTAGCCACTTCATCAAATCATGATAAGATAATAGCTATTCATGAAACGAACCGAGAAGGTGTGTGGTTGAGGTCCATGATACATCTCATTTGAGAAAAATGTGGTTTAACATGTGATAAAGTACCATGATTTTATTTGAAGATAATGCAGCATGGATAGCATAACTTAAAGGAGGATTCATAAAAAGAGATAGAATGAAGCACACTTTATCAAAACTTTTCTATACATGAACTCCAAAAGAATGGTGAAATTAACGTGACAGATTCGTTCAAGTAACAATGTGGCTGATTTATTCACCAAGTCTCCTTCAACTGCAAGTTTCAAGAAGATGATGCACAATATTGGGATGCAAAGGTTCAAGAATGCTCTCATTAGTGGGAGTTAATATGTGTTGTACTCTTTTTTCCTTACGAGGTTTGGTCCCACTAGGTTTTCCTTGTAAGATTTTTAATGAGGCAATCTATATGCGTATTGTTAGCTATGTTTACCCTTTTTCCTTCACTAGATTTTATTTTCCACTGAATTCTTTCTAGTAAGGTTTTAACGAGGCACATTATTTATCTATTAGACATTCAAGGGGGAGTGTTATAAATGTATTTACATTATAGTGAATGTCTATCAAGAATATTTATCAAGATCTAGTTGATATCTATCAGGATATGAAGTATTTGTCTTTTAGTCAGAAACTAGGAGTATTTTCCCCTATAAATAGAGGGATTTTGTTCATTGTATCCTCAATTAAAATTTACTAAAGCAAAAAAAAAATACATGTCATGATAATCTTGGAGATTACTAATATAAATGTTCATAAATTGACATGAACGATTGTAACATCCCAAAGATGTAAATAGTGAGGATTGGACATAAAAACGAGGATGTTTCAAGTTTTTGGCCAACCAATATGTCAAAAATAGTTGACGACTATAATATTTAGGATTAATTAGGATAGATTATACACGTATTATTTTTGTATGATCACTATTTAAAAATTATGTCACATAAATCTACATCTACAATATATTAAAAGTGTGAAAATTCTTAGAAAAGTCATTCGAACTTTTTGTCCTTCATTAAAAAACTCTCCATTAGATAAAGGCATTTTATACTATTTTCTCAAATTATATTTGTACATAAATATAAGTACTAGTAATATATATTTTAAAAAATGAAAAAAATATTTATTTTTGGCAAAAATCTTTCGTAAAAGTTCAAACAAGCTACTACTTTGGCAAATACTTGTCACATAGGAGTATATTTTGACAAAGTAAAATCTATCCTATTTTTCAAAAATAAAACAAGCTATATTTTTTTGTAAACTAATAATATGGTAGGAATCCCAACAAAATTTACCTTATTTATACCATTTTGAATCAATTTAAAATACAGTAGATGTTTTAAAATTCCATGACAAATTAGGTTTGTTTGAAAGAAAAGTTCAAATATGATAGGTTTTTTCCCCTATCATCTATCAAACGCTAATTCTCCATAATGATGCTGCTTTGTGTAAGTTTTTTTATTTTAATGCGTTTAAAGAAAATTTACATGATTTGAATGGATGTTCTTGAAATCAACTAAAATTTTATTTGTAATTTTATGTTGGAGAAACATTCCAAGTAAATTAGAGTTCAAACCTAATAAAGCCCTATATCTATTGTAATTTTATGTTGGAGAAACATTCCAAGTAAATTAGAGTTCAAACCTAATAAAGCCCTATATCTATTGTAGGGAATTTTTTCTTTATACCAATTAAGATTTGTACTATTTGTTTGAAACTAGAGTTTCAACATAACATGACTTCAAAATTTTATTGTATTCATTATTATTCTTTCTAGCTTTCTTTATTTTTTGTAGTTAATAGTTTTAATAATGATATATGAATCATACATAATTGACAACTGAAAATGAATTCCTCCTTTTTAATAATTTTTAGTGTTTCTCTTTTAGGTAAAATTTTGACAATAAATTTTTCTCTTTTGATAACTTCACGTGTTTCATTTTAGGTAAAATATAGATAATGAATTCTCCCATTGTGATAAATTCTCATATTTCTCTTTACTTAAAATTTTTTACACAAAAATTGAATGAAACAAGCATATCTTCATAAAGCATAAATTATGAAAGATTATAAATACTAAAGCAGAGTTAGATCTGGAATTTCAGCTCTAGATTCTTCTCCAAGTAAGCTTAACTTCTCTCAGTGTTTTTAGCCAAATAGATTAATTTGTTATTTATATTTTTAATAATCGTATTATCTGTCAGATTATGCACATCTCAATTAGTTTCACTCCCACCAACAAAATTAACCAAATATTATTGTTGTTATTTCCAAAGGAATTTTACCAGTTTGGTTGAATTATGATATTTTGTAGATTGAAACTTATGAATGTCCAATTGAAAATAGGGTGGATTTAATAAGAAAAAAGCTTTTGGTAATGCTTCAATAATTTATTTTTTTGCTCGAGCTTTTTTTTTTTTTTTTTCTTTTTTTTTAATTTTTGTGGCTTTGGAATTGCTTCCAGCTCAAAATGGCCAGATTAAGTTCGGCAGGGTTTTTTCCAAAATCTACATTCAAATTGCTTCAGTAATATTTTTCTATTATATAGAAGAGAAGGTTTCGACATGTCTGGTTCACTACGTTATTTGCTCCGTGATTTTACTATATCACTTCTAATTAATTATTATAACTTATTTTTATATTAAAAAATTAATAATACTTAATTAAAAAAAGTAAAATAGACATTTACGACATGTTTGCTTCAGCTGCTTTAACCATGATTTTACTATATCACCCCTAATTAATTATTATAAGTCATTTATGTATTAAAAAAATTAATAATATTAAATTCATAATTTTACTATATCACCCTTAATTAAATATTATAAGTCAATTATGTACTAAAAATTAATAATATTTAATTTTAAAAAGGTAAAATAAACATTTATGATATATTTTCTTCAACAATAATTTTACTAAATCTCCCTAATTAATTATTAAAAGTTATTTATATATTAAAAAACTAATAATATTTTATTAAAAAAGTAAAATTTACATTTATAACATGTCTGCTTCAATTATTTCAACCATAATTTTACTAAATATCACCCCTATTAATTAATACAAGTCAGCTAAGTATTAAAAAATTAATAATAGTTAATAAAAAAGGTAAAATATATAAAATAATAATTAATTCTTGATGTTTTAAAGACGTCTTATATGAGGTCCGCTTAAATTTTTTTCACAAGTATTTTATTTATAGTAATTTTCCTATATCACTTTTAGTTAGTTGTTGTAAGTCATTTAAGGCATGTCTGTTTCGCTATTTGAATCATGATTTTATTAAATCACCCCTAATTAATTATTATGTCCATCAAAGCATTGTGTCGCTTAAATTGAAATAGAAAAAGTATTTTAAATCACAATAATTAAAAATTTAAATTATTTAAAAAATATAATTGACTATTGATGACACAAAAATTTAGACGAGGAGAGTAACATATATTATTTGAAAATTACATAAAAAGTATTATAAATTACAATAGTTAACAACTTAATATTTAAAAAAAAAATGAATTTGTTATATATTTCAAAAAATATGTAAAAAATACTATAAATCACAATAATTAACAACTTAAAAATTTTAGAAGATATAAAATATTTGATTGACTCTAAAAATTATATTAGTATCACTTAAATTGGAACAGAAGAAAAGTATTATATATCACAATAATTAAAAACTTCAGTTATTTTTAAAATATATTTGACTATCAATGCCACAAAGTGTGGACAAGGAGAGTAACGTATAGTATTTAAAAATTAAATAAAAATATTATAAATTACAATAGTTAACAACTTAAAATATCTAAAATCATATTAAATATATGATTGATTATCTAAATTTTACATTTATTGAGCCTGTGCTAAATCTCGAATGAATCTTATAATATATATGAATTTTTTTTTTTTAAATTTTGTTTAAATATTTCAAGATTGAAAAGGCAAGTTTCAATACATCACACCAAGCAATGTATAAGAAATAATGTTAAATAATATCAATATTACTAATACAAGCATTATTAATGTAGACATTACTAATCCATTCTATTCGAAATTATTTTTATATACCCTAACAAACGACTTGGAACATATATAAATGAATAGTTCAATAAAACATCTGCATAAGTATGTTTTATCGTGTTCTCAAAGTCAAATAACTTAAATTAATATGAAAAATAGTAACATGTAGTTTTCTTTTTTATATAATTTTTGAAACACTTAAAATAAATTTAAAATATAATTTAATTTAACTTCAAAAAACAAGTTGACAAATAAAAGAGAAGGAGAAAATGAAAGCAAAAAATGTTTATATCGACTTAGTAGGAGAGTAAAATACAATTTTGAGTTATTAATTGCAAGCCACAGGTGATGTAATATGCAAGACTAGATAACCCTTTATCATATGATTAAAGATCTAAATTTAAAAATGCACGGAATTTTATCATTTATATGAATAAAATATACATAATTATATTGTGACTTAGTTCCCTGAAAAATATTATCAAGTAGTTAGTATGTTAATTTTGTGTATTCATGTTTTATAATTCATAATTTGAATTGACATCAATTTAACTTATCGTACATAATTAAAATATCTTAATGTTGGGCCCGTGCTGACACGAGTCATGCTCCTCTAGTTATTGAAAGTTGCAGCAGTATTGTGCACATCGTATATGTTTCAAATATTAATTAAACTTTTTATTATTCATTAAAATTCAATAGATAAAGTGACAATTTACAATTTTTTCAATTATTATATAATTATATAATTATATCTATTATCTTTCTATTTATTTTTATAATATTTCAATTGATAACAATTTAACTTTGAATTTGACAATTCCATCACAATATCTGATATCCAAGTTATTTCATACCGTTAGGGATTCATTAAAATAAGGCATGTCGTACATCTAATTAAAACTATATCCAATTCAATTCATACGACTAAGGACTCCTAAAAATAGGACATAAATTCTAATTAAACTATATACCACTATGTTTGTCTTATTCATTTAGTTTTAAGTGCATCAATTATTAAATAATTTTAAAAGTGGGTCTACTCTAACCTCATTTACTATTACACTAGAAAAATTACGCGCGAGCAAATAAGAAATCAAAATATGACTTTAATTTTGATTAAAAAAACCAGTCAATTATATTATATTTCAATATATGCACCTTAGAGTAATAGTGAAAATGATCCCAATCTTTTCTAGTTTAATCTAAAAGAAACGATCCCACTGCTAACTTATGGCTTCTTATCTTTAAAAATGTCAAGTGAAGAAAATCAATCACAATAGTCAAGTAACTCTCCAAATGATATGTGAGGAACAAAGTAATACACGAATAACTTTAAGAAAGTTTTAATTCTTTTAAAATCTAAAATCTTTCAGTTTGGACTATCCAACTCGACTTTTTCCTTCCCAAGAGGCAGCAAAAAGTTATTTGCGAAACTCTGAACATATCCGCTTATAGTTTTCTTCACATAAATATCCAGTTATAATTTTGTGCATGCTTCGGCCAAATGAAACAAATAACTCCAAAATAAACTCCAAAAATGAGCCAACAAAGAGGAACCTTTAATTTTCTGTCCTTTTTCATAGATGAAAACTCATGGAGTACTAAATGAATCATGTCTCGTTGCTCAGACAAATAAAAAGCACTAAGTGCGCACACTTTTGATGCGACAACCTACCTGAAATAAAAAAGAAGTCTAGACGACTGATCAAACAATCGCGTGGTTTGTGTTGTGACAAGTTAAAACATAATTAAAAGGTTTATATATATATATATGACCTGTTAATGAAGTGACATATAAATCTTAAATATTGCTCCACCTAAAACAGAAAATAAGAAGATGAAAACATAATCAAAATCTACAAATTTTATCGCTATGTCAAACCCAATTCAAGCAAAAACATTCCTACTCTTCCGATGATTGTGGGGTGGGGAAAATAGATCTAAGTCTTGGAATGAAGAAAGAGTGAAAAGAAAATAAATTAGGATTGAAATACATAAACTAATCAAACGTGAAGTATCATGTCTTTTTCGGGCTTACTTTACATCAGAGATTTCTCATGGGTGGCTCAATAGCTCTTCTCTATGGTTTCTTATCTAAAAAAACATTATGTGAAGAAATTCAATCACAATAGTCAAGTAACTCTCTAAACGACATCTGAGAAATAATGTAATACAAGAATAGTTCTAATTCTTTCAAAGTTTAATATCATTCACTTTGGGCTATCCAACTTATTTTTTCTCTCCCAAGAAGAAGAGAAAAGGTTTTTCAAAACCTGTGAAAAGACTTATTTTCACTTTTGACTTTCTAGGCAAACAAAAAACAAAAGTACAGAGACAGACATGCGACGCATATTTTGAGTGGAAACGAAACTGTTACAGTAATGGCCTTCTCTTCTTTCGCAAATATTGCAGCAAGGAAATCGCAAACTCCTCTCTAGTCCCTCAAAAGTCTAAAGTTTTTGGGGTTTGTGATCTATGTTTGTACATACTTCAGAGATTGCTCAGTCAAGCCGACCATCCTAGTCTGAAAATCATAGTCCAAGACCTTTACCGATAACCCAAGAAATATTTACTTGCGAGAAAGTAGAGTTTGAAGTGTAAGCATAAAACGAATTATATAAACTTAAACAATCTTATACATAAACAATCATATCCATAATCCTTTGTATTGTTCAGGAACATTGAACTTAATGATTTTCATATACACATAATAACAGTAATTCAATAAAGAATTACTTACCTGAATTCTCCATGGTTTTAGCGAAAGCAAAAGCGTAATATTGAATTACTTATCTGAATTCTCCATGATTTTAGCAGAAGCAAAAGCGTAATAGCAGAAGTACTGAATTGTTTCTCTCTCTTTACCTTTCTTTCAGAATAATTGTGATGGAGCTTATTCTTCTTTTGGCAGAGAGGACCCTTTTATAATGGGAATAGTCAGTTATGTTTTCATGTTCCATCAACGTGATTGGTGGATACAAGCATTATCATATTAGGAGTTAGTAATTGTGGATACAATCCTACTAGGAGTCAGTAATTATCCTACTAGGTAACTTTCCATATAGATTAAGGATTTAACTTATTCAATTATTATTAAACCAATAAATAAATAAATTATGTGGGTCATAGAAATTTACATTCTTCCACTTGTCATACACAATGTTAATTTAATGGTTTAATAGGTACGTCAATCATGTGCTTTATTAACGTTAAATCCAACATCATTTTTCATCGTTAAATAAATCAACTAAAATGAGTCATGGCGGTTGTACATCCCTTTACTTGACATAGTTCCTTCCATGTACTACAATATTAGTCTATTACCTAACATAACCTTTCAAATACATAATGGGTCCAACGATAATACTTAGAATCCTTTATTTAAGTCAGAACCTGTCATCATTATTCACAATATTATGTAACAAGAGAAAACAGGTAACAACAGAAACATATATAATTTGAGCTCAAAGTGTCAATTTCATAAACATAATAAAGTCTTTACATAAAATCATTCATTGCTATCAATAAGACTCATCCTTTCAACATGTTCAATAAATGTTTTGGGCGGTAATCCTTTCGTCAAAGGATCAGCAATCATCAGCTTAGTGCTAATATGTTCAATTGACACTTTATGTTTCTGGACTTCTTCTTTAACCGAAAAGTATTTCAATTCCATATGCTTAGCACCTTTAGAATACTTATCGTTCTTAGAGAAGAAAACTGCGGCGGTATTATCACAATAAATTTTCAGCGGCCTGGCTATATTGTCGACTAGTTCAAGTCCTGAAATAAAATTCCGCAACCAATTAGCCTGGACTGTGGCCTCAAAGCATGCCACAAACTCAGCTTCCATAGTGGATGCAGCTATAACAGACTATAATTTGTGCCTATAATTTGATCTTCTGAGATCAGTTTCATTGGGACTAGGTCCTTGATAAGTTTGACTGGACTTTCTTGATTTTCTTCAACTGAAGTAGGGGTCTGTAACTGAGATCCTTGATCACCATCTCCTTTATCATTCCCTTCTGCATTATTTAGTCCTTGACCATCATCTTCAATAATATCATCCTTTTGAATATGAATGAGTTCTTAAATGTCAGAATCTTGACCATCACCTGGATTCATCAGCTTTCCTGACTCCTCAAATACCACATGAACACTTTCTTCAACACATAGAGTTCTTTTGTTTAAAACTCCTTATGTTTTTCTTGTTGAGGAAGAACCTATAAATACTGTTTTATCACTTTTGGAGTCAAACTTTCCTAGATCATTCTTTCCTTTATTTAGAATAAAGCATTTGCACCTAAAAGGCCTGATGTAGTCATGCTTGGGATTTTTATTGAACACAAGATCATATGGGCTTTTGTTCAGGAATGATCTAATCAAGCACCTATTTGTCATATAGCAGGCTATATTTACAACTTAAGCTCAGAAGTTCTTTGGAAGCCCACTGTCAATCAACATGGTTCTGGCAATCTCTATAAGGGTTTTATTTTTTCTTTCAACAACTCTATTTGGATGAGGAGTCCTTGGGAAAGAGAAGTTATGACTGATTCCATTTTCAGCACAGGATCCTGTAATTTGGGAATTCTCAAATTCAGTTCCATGATCAAATTCGAATTCAACAATCTTAGTGTTCAACTTCATTTGAATTTGCTTAGCAAAAGTAACTAGAACCTCATAGGTTTTATACTTGGTTCTCAAGAACATTGTCTAGGTGAACCTAGAGTAGTCATTCATAATAAAAAATACATACTTCTTTCCTCCTCTTATTTGGACTTTAACATATCCACATAGATCCATAAACATCATATCAAGGGGTCTAAAGTAGTACTGTTTTTTTAGCTTAAAGGAAGACCTGATTTGTTTACCCTTAACACAAGCATTACAAACCTTGTTGTTTGAAAATTTCAGCTTTGGCATGCCACAAATCAGGTCCTTTGAAATCAACTTTCTTAGCAAAGAGAAACTTACATGTCTCAACCTTCTATGCCATAGATCAACATCTTCACTTTAAGAACTTAAGCAAGTTAATTTTCCATCAGCCAAAGACTCTAAATTAGGCACATACATATTTTTTATCCTCTTGGCATTGAGAATAATTCTCCCATACTTTAAGCTTAACACAATACAACCATCAGATGAGAATTTGACCGCATTACCTTTGTCATATATTTGAGAAACACTTAGAAGACTGTACTTTAGGCCATTAACATAGTACACATCTTGTATTACTTGATCTGGTGATCTTCTAATCTTTCCCACACCATGAATATAACCTTTTTACCATTTCCAAATGAGATACCTCCACCTTGAAGTGTCTTGAGAGAAAGAAAACAGCCAGTCCTCCCAATCATATGCTTTGAACATCCATTATGCATTCCCTTTATCCTACCTGCAAACATAGTCATTTATTAGATTTGGAAACCTATTTGAGTTTTAGTTCCCAATAGGAAGACAAAGGTGTGATCAAGTCTTTCTTTGCCCATCTAGGTAGAGAATTCTTCTTCTTCACAGTTTTCAAGGGTATAAAACTCTTAGGATAATAATTCTCCTACTAGATGTATCTAGTACTGCTCATTCTAGCTATATGTCAATACTAACAGTTTTTCTTCAAGTATCCATCTCTTCTATAATGAGTGCATAGAGGTTTGTAAACTCTATTTATAATATCATGAATAGCTTTCCCTTGAGAACCAAGTGATTGGGTTTTATACTGATATCCGAGGCCTTTACCATTATTGACACCCTAACTAGTTAAATCAGAAAGGATTTGAGAGGATATGGTCCATTTTAATGATTTGTTAAGTTCTTCCCTTATACGGACCAAACCCCTTTCTAATTCTCCATTCTTATGGAATGCAATCATAAGATGCTTTTGAGAATCCTTCAACTTTTCTTCAAGCTCAATTTAAAGCCTTGAGGCTTCTTTTTTCCCATTACCATCAGAATCATCCACTTTTTTTAGACTATTCATTAAACTCAGATTTTTAGATTTTAACTTAGTAAATTGTTCTGTTGTTTTAGATATCTGGAGAGTGAAAGCAATTAATTCAAGAACCTGATTATCTACTTTCTCTTCTAAAATATTTTTCTCAACAGTTAATTCACGCACATAATCAATAAACACATTTGCTGGCTTCGTTATCTTTCTAACAGAGTAGTTATCAAAATTTTCCTTAATGTCAAAGAGAGTTATCTCATTTTCTTCTTCATCTTCAATATTTGCCATAAGATCAAATAAGGAATCATAGGTAACTTCACACTTATCTACATCCAACATAGAAACATCTTAGCTTTTTTAGCTTCATTAACTTCAGTGGAGGAATCTCCCCATACTGCTAAGGCCTGGTCACTGCATAATAAGCTATGGCCTTTCTTCTTGATTTTACAGGGACCTAGTCACTTTTCTTACCTTTGTCACCTCTTGTCTTGAGATATTTGTAGACACGTGATTTTTGACCTTCCCCCGAGTGTAATATTTATATTTGATTCGATATTATTTTAATTATTATTTTATTTTTTAAACTAAAATTTTACTAAAAATAAAATAATAATTAAAATAATATCGAATCAAATATAAATATTTAATATCGAAAAATATAAATATTACACTCGGGGGAAGGTCAAAAATCACGTGTCTACATTTTGCCCCTCTTTGTTTGAAATCTCAAAGAGTTTTCATACAAAGAAGTAGACAAAAGATGATTTTTGACTCTCCGATTATTCTAAAAGTAAAGATAAAATAAAATAAAAGATGTGACCGAGTCCTGGTTTTGGACCGCCTACATATTCCGGGTTTTAGGGGAATCAGGTCACATGTAGTTCAATGAGGTAAAATGGTGAGACATTGAGTTAGAGTTCGAGTGAGATTCCGTCGAGTTTCCGGTTTTCGACTTTCTGCTTTTACATTGAAATGAACAATAAAAAAATGAAGATACAAAAGAAAGATCCTATCTATGCAGCTTTTTTGGAATCTTGTCTTGAATCTTCATGACTTCTCAAATGGTGAGATAGTCGTTTTTCTGAGTTGAAATTGAAACAACAAATGTTCCTTCTCATTGGCTTTTGGCATTGGAGAGGAACTTGACAATCGACTCGTTCTCCAGATTTTCTCTGACTTGATCTTGAAAATCTTCACCCTATTCTTCAGGCGGGCTCCTGAACTTGCAACTTCTTCACCCTGTTCTTCAGGCGGGTTCCTGGAGTTACTTTTTCTTCATCCTATTTTTCAGGCGGGCTCCTGGACTTTCTTTTTCTTCACCCTGTTCTTCAGGAGGGTTCCTGGATTTTCTCTTTCTGATTTTTCAAATATGCTCCTGAACTCAAAATAAAAAGTGACACAGCAAAATAACATTCCATTCTTCAGGAGGGTCCTGAGCATAAAATAAATTCCCATTCTTTAGGAAGGTCCTGAGCAAAAATAAATTCCCATTCTTCAGGAGGGTTCTGAGCACAAAATAAATTCTCATTCTTCAAGAGGGTCCTGTCCCATTCTTCAGGAGGATCCTGAGCAAAAATAAATTCCCATTCTTCAGGAGGGTCCTGTCCCATTCTTCAGGAGGGTCCTGAGTACAAAATAAATTCCCATTCTTCAGGAGGGTCTTGTCCCATTTTTCAGGAGGGTCCTGAGCATAAAATAAATTCTCATTCTTCAGAAGGGTTTTGTCCCATTCTTCAGGAGAGTCCTGAGCACAAAATAAATTCCCATTCTTCAGGAGGGTCCTGAACATAAAATAAATTCTCATTCTTCAGGAAGGTCCTGTCCCATTCTTCAGGAGGGTCCTGAGGATAAAATAAATTCCCATTCTTCAGGAGGGGCCTGAGAACAAATAAATTCTCATTCTTCAGGAGGGTCCTGAGCACAAAATAAATTCCCATTCTTCAGGAGGGTCCTGAGCACAAAATAAATTTCCATTCTTCAGGAGGGTCCTGTCCCATTCTTTAGGAGGGTTCTGAGCATAAAAAAAATTCACATTCTTCAGGAGGGTCATGTCCCATTCTTCAGGAGGGTCCTGAGCATAAAATAAATTTCCATTCTTCAGGAGGGTCCTGTCCTATTCTTCAGGAGGATCCTGAGCATAAAATAAATTCTCATTCTTCAGGAGAATAAATTCTCATTCTTCATGAATAAATTTTTTCCCCAGTTTGCACTAGTAAATTTTGTGAGTGTCATCAGATCACAACTTTTAAAAAGTACAGTAAAGAATGTGAATCAAAGCCCTGCTAATGAAATGTGTCTCTTCAGAGTAAAATTGATGACCAAAATTAGGAAATACATCTCCTAAAACATGAAACTTAAATTACCCAGACAAAGAAATGCGTCTCCTAGGGGTTAAATAAAATGACTCAACTAGAAAGTGCATCTTCTAGGAGTAAAAGTTCAAGTTAGGAAGTGTGTCACCTAACACATGAAAATTGATATACCCTGACTAGAAAGTGCTTCTCCTAGGGGTTAAATGAAATGACTTGACTAGAAAATGCGTCTTCTAGGAGCGAATGTTCAAATTAGGAAGTGTGTTACCTAACACATGAAAATTGACATACCCTGACTAGGAAGTGCGTCTCCTAGGGATTAAATGAAATGACTCGACTAGAAAGTGCGTCTTTTAGGATTGAATGTTCAAGTTAGGAAGTGCATCACCTAACAAATGAATCTTGAATTATTCGGACTAGGAAGTGCGTCTCCTAGGGGTTAAAATGTTGAGTTTTTATCATAACAGATTACCAAATCTGTGTAACAGTACTGCCTCTTGCATTTGCAAAAGTGAGAAATTGCAGCTTTTAATAGTTAAGATTTAAAACCTTTGATATGAAGGTAACACATGTTTTTGTTTCATATAAAGAAAACTTTTTAATTTAAAAATATGGTGGTTGATTTGTGGCATTTGGCTATTGAGACGATCTCTTGCACTTGTCATGCCCAGCTCCATTGCAAATCATTGATCGGTATTGTTGACTTGTTGTAGTTTTGACCTCAAATTCTGGCTACCAAAACATTTTGACTCAAATCATATTTCTCTTGCATGATGCCTGAGGATTCAACTTCAAATACACCTTTTATACTTTTATGAGTCCAAAAACTGTCGGATGACAAGCATTCTCGAGTACTTTGCTTTATTTTGATTAAAAAATACATGAAAGATGACGATAGTGATTTTCTTTTGACCACAAAGACACAAAAATCAAAAACTAAAACTAAAACTAAAATAAAATAAAATAAAAATAACAAAAAAAATAAGAAAGGACAATAGACATCTTTTCTTTTAAAAAAATGTCAAAATGAAAATTTTATCTGGGTGTGACAGCTGATTCTAGTGATTATGACATGCATTTTGAATTAAACAACTTGATCTATCCAAACGAATCACTATCACTTTTTGCCCACTCATTGAATTTGAAAGAGAGTCATTCTTGAACTTGTTCCCTCTGGATTATAATCCTCCTTAGGCTAGTGACACCTCGATGGGTTTTTGCCAACAAGCCGCTCCAATTTTCTTTTCTTTTTCAACTCATTGTCGTCTTATGATGTTCATGAAGAATTTTACCAATAAGACTCTCATTTTTATTGATCTCACAACTCACGGTCGCCTTATGATGCCCAAAAGGGTTTTCACCAATAAGACTCTCTCATTTTCATTTTTTTTTTGTCATTCAATTTTTTTTTTAAAGAAAATAACACTCAAAATATGAAATATCATGGACCCATAACATGTTTAGCCTTGACATTCTCAAAGATTGATCTGAAGGTCTTTCTTTGGTTGTACCTTGGCTTTTGGAATGGGATAGAAAGAAAGGTCGGCATGGGGTTCAAAATTTATATAACATTAGGTAAAATATACAACTTTTGGAATCGACTCTTTTAAGAAAATAAACTTTTGCCTCAGTTTTATTTCATTCTGGGTAACTTGAATTTTCCTTTGGTTGGACCGAACCCCAGAATAGGGCTGCCTACGTATCTTGTCATAGCAAGAATCAGGTCAAACGTAGTTCAGGATATTTCTTTTGCTTGAATATGGATTTTTGATTGATTTTTTCTCTCTTTTTTTCAACTCTTTTTTTTTTACTCTATTTTTTTTTATACTTTTTTTTCTGACTTTTTCAAATTCTATTTTGATTCCAAAAGAGGGGTACGAAAGAAAATAACACTAAAGCTCAAAAGGGGTAACAAAGGATGACACAATATTTGGGTAGTAGAATGAAATGCCTTCGTCATATCAATCCTTAAAAACACAAGTACATAACATATAATCTGAGAGTAGAACATGAAGATCATACGCATCTTTTTCAACATTGATCGTGACTAAGCTCATGCACTTGCGTCACTTCTTTTAAGCTTGTGAAATATACATGTCCACTTATATTGTACTTTTCTCTCGATGGATGGCTCATGCCCTTTTGAAACTAACCTCCTTTTGCTTTTCCTGATAGTGGATATTATAAATTCTCTGATCAACCCCATTCAAAATTATCAAATTGAATCTTCTAATTAATGATCAAGTTATTTTCTGATTCACAAAGTGATTGCCTCAATACATTCAAGCGAGACTGTAACTATGTCCCCAAATACCGAAACACTTACTTATTTTCTTATATATTTTCAACCCTGTCTTCTTGGTCAAATGTTTCAGGATTAGATTAGATTTAAAGATCAGTCTGTGAATTCAACATGCATATCACATCACTAAAATCACCATAGAAAGATCTCTCTAAAGAAAAGAAAGACAACAAGACAACAAGACAATATATAATAAATAATAAAAAATAAAATAAAAATAAAAGGACATACATTTGTTGACAGAAAGATAGAAGAATTTGAATGGAAATAATAATAAAACAAGACAAGATAGATCCCGAACTCCAATCCTAAAATAATTTGGGTTGTTGAAAGAAAAACAAAACAAACTACCAAAACTCCTTCCTCGTGAGGAGCAAATTGACTTCTAAATTGCCGAATTTAATATTTTAGCCATTGAATTGCACGTCATCCTTAATGGAGTCTCCACAATCATTGCTACATCATCTTTTTTTTTTAACTCAATTATTTTGAATTTATCACCTCAAACTCTCTCCAAAATAAGTCGTCAACATTTTCTATTTTCCCTTACTCCTCTTCATTGATTACAAAACGTTTCCATATGAGTCAAAGGATCACCATGACCCTCGTACATATCCAACTTTGTTGTTATGGATTTTAGAGGCAAGTGAACATTGAAACATGTAAAATCCTTGTGAGAATTCTCTCTCAGTATTTGCATGTTTCTCATATTTTGCTCCAAATTTCTCACTTTTCAGATCATTTCTTATTATTCCTCATTTCTAACAATCTACACCAACTCATCTCAGACCCTGTATAATTTTTTGTGGGTCATCTTACTTGTTCTTTGAACATGGTGTTGTATTGGTGAGATGCCAACTTAGCCACAAACCAACCACCTTAACACTATTTTGATTTTAGAGAAAATTAATGTGTCAGAGTTCAATTTTTTTTTAAAGACCACCGAATCCATGAAGGACTGCCTACGTATCTCATTAAGATAAGAATCAGGTGTGCGTAAATCTTGAAATATATGTCGTACAAAATCCAGCCTCAAGACTCCTAAAGGTTCAGGGCTGTCTAGTGGTAGATTGCCCTTCTTCCAAATTAGGTGGAGTAGCAATGATCAATAAATCACTCTAGGTATGAACCTTTTAGAGTGTACTTGATCCGATACCAATTATTAAAATTTGGGGGTTGTACCACACTACGAGGGACCAGGTCCCTTAAATCAGACACATGCAATAAAGCAGTAAATCGGTAAGAAAACAACACTTTTCAGGAAAATAAAAAACACAATAGTTTAATGTGGAAACCTCCTTGCTCAAGGGAGGAAAAACCACGACTTTTTCTAACAAGAACTCAATAATCCACTATAATCAAACTCATGATTATAGACTCTATTGGAACCTAACTCTAGGCTCAACTAGTTTGCAATAACTCGATTACAAACTCTCCTTGACAACTCTGTCAAGATCTCACCTCGATATTGATTAACTCTAACTAATATCAAACTTAGGTAACTCTACCTAAGCATTCAACTAGCACAGAAAAAATCATTACTCTTATAACATGAGTAATTCAATTACAAACCAAGACTTGACTCGAGAACAAACACACTCTCAGTGTACAAAAGCTTGAAACTTGAGCAATATTTAAGTTTTCGCCGATTTCTCTCTTTAAAAAATCAAATTGCAAAACTGTAAATTGAGAAACATTCTTTTATATTTATAGTAGGATAATGATTAGGGTAGAATTTCGATTGGGCCAGGTGTCGTATACACATCCCACCTATGCAGTTTGTTACACTAACAGACAAAACTGCATAGGATAGTGACAGCTGTATGTTTTAATGAAGACCCAGGACCTGGTCCTTTATTGTCAACTGATCATCATCAAAACAAGATATAACAAAAAGACAATCCCTGAGAATATTTTAGTGTATCTAAGTCGAACTTTTTTTTTTTTTTAAATGTTATAGTGTTTGTTGTCTATTTTTTTTCTAATACGATTTTTGTTTATTTTGCTTAAAGAATCACTTTAGAATTAGGATTAATATACGGAAAGAAGGTTAACTTGTAGAATTCATTAGTGCTTTTTATATGGATTTTGTTATATTAAGCTTTAAGAATTACTATTAATTAATTAATATTATTTATATAGTTAGCTGTCTCTCTTTGTTTAGGTTTGGAGAATTCTTTCAAAATTATCGCAGCAGGCAAAATTAGGATTAGTTTTAGATTTTATTGTTGCAAATTGTAATCTTGATAATGTCTATAATGAAAGGGATAGTTTTACTTGTGATTTGCGATAAAAAATTTTAAATTATAGTCCATTCTTCAAGTTTAGCTTTTACAAAATTATATGTATACAACAATTTTTTGTTATATTTATTAATTATTAATTGGTGCAATATGCACGTTCAAAACACGTACACTTGTATAGACGCATAAAGCATGTGACCATAAACTAATCTATAATATATTAAAAGTATGAACACTTTTAGAAAAGTGATTTGAACTTTTTGTCCTTCATTAAAACACTCTCCTTTAGACAAACCTGTCTTTTCACTATTTTCTTTAATTTATTATTTAATTATTTTTATTATATTAACTGGACTCCTAAAATATATGGGACTCCTAAAATATATGGAAGGAGAATCAACTAATATTTTTCTTTATACTAATCAATTAGAAAAATACTCCTAAAGTAGGATAGAAAAATACACATAAAATAGGACTCTATTAAGAAAATTATTCTATAAATATTGAGATGAACATTAAACTAAACTAGAGAAGAATACACAATAAAAAGAAAAAAAGTAAAATTATAATAGTACACCATCCAACGAAAAAGAGTTAAACAAGTAGAATGGTAGTAGTACTCTACCAAAAAGGAAAAACAAGTATGAATGTTCATTTATGAGTCTTTTTCTTATTAATAAAGATTTCTTCCATATTCGATCAACTCTTTCTTGAAAAGGAATAATTTTTGGACTTCAATATATTGAGTTTTTTTTTCCAACTAATAACAGAATAACATTCAAACGATAATTTATTCTTTGAATAGATTTTTTGTTTTTAATAGTAGTTAAAATTCTAAATACCGTGCTTCTTTTATTATAGTTTTATTGATTGAAAAAATATGATTGATATTCATCTAACTTGATTTGGTCATATGTGTAAATTGGTGGATGCTTAATTTTCTAACCCTCAACTTCTTCACTATTTTTGTCAACATAATAGATTTCAACGTGTGTGTATGTATATATCTTCTTTGTTTTCATTCAAGTCATTCTTCAGTGTCAAAATTTTCGATCAGATAAAAATTATTTTCATCAAAACTGAAACTTTGAGATCACTATCGTATTATTTTGTTGTAGTTTGCAAATCGTAAATGAATTTACAGGTGGTAGATGAATGTCGATCGTCTTTGAGGAATTTTTTTAGGTAAAAGTTAGGTTTAATTGTATTATTTTTATATCTATGTTTTGAAAAAAAAAATTGTGTAAACGTAAAGTTTAGTTGTATTAATTATTTTTATATCTATATTCTCGTATTATTTTGTTAATAGTTTACATGTGGTAGATGAGTGTCACACGGCTTTGAGGAAATTTTTATGTAAATGTTAGATTTAATTATATTGTTTTGATGTCTCTATCATCGTATTATTTTGTTGCAGTTTACAGGTGGTAGATGAATGTTGATCGGCTTCGAGAATGTTTTTTTGGTAAAGATTAGGTTTAATTAAATAAATTCTTCAAAAGATGTTGAATTTAATTATTATATTCATCTTTATTATTTAAATAAATATCCTATTTAGTGTAGTGTTTAAACTCAATAAAGTGAGGTACACGCGTGAGGCACGTACATCTAAACTAGTTATATTAAAAGTGGAAAACTCGAAAGTGCAAAGTTGAAATACTATTTTACCCCTACACTTAATTAAAATCATATTATTAAACATCTAAGTAATTAAATATTAAATAATAACTATGTCATATTATTGTACTAATACTAATTATAATATTTTATATATCATAATACTAATTATTATATAAACTGCCAAAGTCCATTGGCTTCCCCCACTCCTTCCCATACAGATCCAGCAAAATTAAACGTTTTCACCATTGTGTAATAAATATTCCTTAATTAATAGCATATTTCAACATTACTCACATTGCTCTAATTTATTTATACATAATTTAACGGGATTCCTTTTAACTATCCCTTCTAAAGTCCGTAAATAGATGACTGCTTACATCCTGATTTAATTGAGAGTAGGAAAGTGATGGAGTTTTATTTCATCAATTTCATTTATTTAATAATTTATAATTTGATTTTAGTACCTTTCTTTACCTATAGTCCCACATTTTACCCTATTCATTCTATACTAAATGCTCATACAAGTACGCGTTCAAAGTCTTTCGGCTTTGTAGCCTGATGTGTCATGTTTCATGACACTTCTGACGCTTAAAACAAGAAAATTATGCAATTACTTTGGTCATTTTGTTAGATGTGATGTGTTTTTATGTTGGTTTTCCAGGAAAATAGGGTTTGAAACAGAACAGGAGAAAAAGAGATGAAGTGTACCTGAAAGGCTACTTATTTGACCCACCTACGGGTCGTAAGTAGTACCTACAGGCCGTCGGTTGGGTCCGTAAGTAGCAGAAGAGAGTTTCTGAAAGTTGTGGGACCTTTGAAGGCCTACTTACGAGACACAGGTGGACACAGGTGGTACCTATGGCCCCTGTAGGTATCCCTCGTAAGTAATGTTCTAAAAGCTGTTGATTTTCTCTGAGACCTACAAACCCACCCACGGCCTGTAAGTGGGGTCATAGGTAGGTGCCAACATGATTTTCCTACATTGTTTTGGATACGATTCTTAGGTTTTCTAATGTAACATATAAATACCTCATTGATGTTTTGGTAATAGTTTACGTACTCTTACATACTTATTACATTGTTTTGATTATGAAATACAGTTTTGATCTTGGAACTCTTGTTCGTTAGTTTTTAAGGTTTGATAAAAAATTGAGATTTTGATTTTCATTCTTATTTCATTGTGAGATCATTCATACGCTTTCGATTATGAATTCTATGGGTGTTCTTGTAAAGATGAGCAAGTAAACCTCTTAACTAGAGTTGTGCGAACCATGATGGAATGACGATGTAGAGGAAGTGCAAAATCATTCTTGATTGGTGGTTATGCATACATTTTGGGTTTCTTCTTATTGATTGCTTTTTTTATGACTACAGATGTTAAGAACATGCATGTACTCAAAACTAACTCGAGAGAGAGATTGATACTATGAAAAAAAGATCGCAATAGTAATTTAAAGTTACCAACCTTCATATAATTAACTTGAGACTAAGAGGAGATAGTTAATTTGGGATCCAGAATAAGGGTTAGTAATGCGACACTCTTAGACCAACAGGTGATGAGTGAAATTCACCAAATAGTGTCGAGAGGAATATAAATAGGCTTGGTGCCCAGTTCAACATTAATAGCAAAGTCAATATCATGATCCGGAGGCATACTAGGATGATCCGTAGAAAATACATCTATTAACTTGTAAGAAACACGAATCCATATAAGGTAGTGAGGCAATGCTAGTATCACAAATATGAGCTAATTAATACAAATACCCTCTCTCTATCATGCATCGAATACATAGAAAATATATAACACCTTTTGGACCCAAATTAAGTGTACCCTTTCAAGCTATCCTCAACACACCTGGCGCAACTAAGGTCACAGTCTTGGTATGCCAGTCCAAAATAGCATGATAAGGAGCTAACCAATCCATACCTAAGATAACATAAAAAAATAACCATATCTATGTCAATTAGGTCTACTTAGGTCTCACGGCCTGCAAAGGTAACCACACAGGAATAACACACTCAATTTACCACTAAAAAATCTCCCACGAGAGTAGAAACATGAAGAGAATAGTAAGAGGGTCACCATCCAACATCAAAACCAGAAGCAAAATATGTAGAAACATCAAAGAAATTCGACCCAGGGTCAAATAACACAGATGTGATATGTAGTAAACTAGGAAAATACCTGTAATATCAACATCAGAGGCCTCTACCACGAGTCTAGAAGGTATAGCATAACACTGACCATATTCACTCTCGATTGAGTAACCCTGTAACGTCCTCCATGAGCACCTCTAGCAACACACTTACCACTCTGTGAACAACCTCTCACTGCGAATATAAGAGTAGGTCTAAAAATATAATGAGGGCAATCCTTGGCCACACGGATAAACTCATTGCATAAAAAACATCCTCTACAGCCTAACTGAATCTCATGATGCACGGCTTAACAAAAATGACCACCTTGGCTTGAAATCTAGCTACTCTAAGTCATTGAACTTAAAGGCTTACTACCTAATCCCCACGAAGCTCCCTAAACTAGCCTACCATGATAACTATGGGAACCTCTACTAGATAAATATCTACCTCGATAGATAGGTCCACTAAACTTACTTTGTGATGCATATTCTTGGTGCCTCTCTGAGTAGCCTAAATGATTCAATCATCTTGGTATGCTTAATAATACTCTTGAAAAAAGGTCCTGAAACTATTATTTAAGTTGTATCCAATTGATAAGTACTATGTAACTCATTCACAAACTTCTGAATCCTCTCAGACTCGGTGGATATGCTAGCAACTGAATACCTAGATAAAGCATAAAAATAAGCCTCATACACAACAATAGTATTAGAGCACTGCTCCAAATGATCAAACTGATCACACATTTGGTCTATAAGACTATACGGTATAAATCTCTCCAAGAAGGCCTAAAAAAATTAGGCCTAAGTCATAGTTAGCAAACCCAAAGGTCTACAATTAGTAAATAACCTCCACCAATCCCTAGCCACATCCATCAACTTACAGGTAGTATAAGAAACTCCATGAGACTTAAGGGATCAAATATTATGTAACTTCTCCTAGTAATAAACTAAAAACCCATAGGCATCCTCGCCAATAACACCACTGAACTTGGGTGGATCCAAGAGAATAAACCTCTTAAACTTATTTTTATCATCAAAAGACATGACTGTACTCGAAGAAAATAGATAAATAGAAAATCTGGCATGTTGAGAATCCATACATAGGGGTACCATAGAATAAACAAGTAACACCATGATCAAATACTAGTAAGGAAGGTGGAGTACCACCTGAAGTTTTAGGAAAACCATAAGGTACAAATGGTAGAACCGTACTCGGATTCAAAGGAATACTATAAACAGATATCGACACTAATAGAGGTACCGTACTCAAAACTAGAGTGACACTCCATGAACTCGAGGGAACACCCACAAAATGAGTCAATAACTAAAACAATAGACCCTCTTGAACTAGTGTAGCAATTGATACCTATAGGACCAGAATTGGAACCGTATCCCTTACACGCTCAACTTCGGGACTGGGGAATGTCCCCCTTGAACTACCTCTGAAAAAGAAAGTTTCTCTTATCACAAACCATATGAGGGACTGGTCGTGAAGGGTATCTCAAGTCCTACAAGGATCATATACCACCCCTGCACCTAGTCAAACAGAACAACATACCCCTAACATTGGATGAATTACAAACTTATGAGAAGATAGCTAAATAAGGTCAAAGAATTTTTAAGACATGCCTATAACTGACAACCGGTAACCAACCAAAACAACCAACCAACATCACTCAAGTCCAAAGTAATATCCATAAAGCCTCTAACAAATATTGAAAACCAATCTATGTCGGGTCATGCCCCCGACTTTGACAATGATGATTACAATGATAATGTTAATGATATCTTCAATTCTAGTTTATGAAAGAAAACTAATGAAATCACCAAGACTTTCAAAAAATGAAAGCTCACCACTTTACCACAAACGATCGATGAACCGAGCTAATTCACCTAACACTATGTAGAAAAAGTTGATGTATCTCTGGTGACTGCATAACATGGGGATACAGTGGCCGGAGATGGTTAGTTGGTTAAGAACTAGCATGTAACTCAGGGGTAAAGGATAAAATAGTGTCGTAAACCACATTTTCAAATTATTTAAGCCAATGCATATAATCATATATATACATATAACATGTCATACCGGGAAATGGAACAAGGATTAGCAAGAAGTTAAATATTATCCGGGACTATATAACTCAACTGTCATAAACAAGCACCCACGGGCTATATGGGTTCAGCTGCCCCTGCTGAAAGGGCCCAGTGCGTGTTAGCCACATTAGCCAGAGGTATCAAGAAAGACCAGAAAATACCCCGGTCCCACGTTAATCCAAGATTCAATTGTATCAATAGTGTGAACTATGCACACAGTTCATCGGGACTAAACTTTATGTCGACAAACATGAGTTTCCAGTACAAGTTATCCAAGACCCACACATTCACGACTTCACTACATAACCCCCATTATGCTCAATTTAAAGCAAGTCTCACATAAACCATTTATTAACTAATGAATTAACCATTAAAGCACACCATGGGTGTCATTATACCCTTATGCTTGAGAGCTTATCTCTATGACATAGCAATCATATTAACTTGGGGGAATGTCTTGACCCACTTTGTTCATTAAATCAAATCATAGCCAACAAGGCTTTCAAAGTCCACGTTTATTGTTTAATCATTAATGCTATGAAATATCATAGGTGAGTGAGTCAGACCAACTGTTAATTTCATAATCCAAAGCCATTTACACGAGTGGGTCGAGGGGACACAATTATTCAAAACCAATTCCAATTTCAAAATACCAATTCTGGGGAAAACTTTGACCCCTTAGTTTATACACTATTCCCATGCACCCATAAGTTCAAAACCATTAATATCGCATAAATAAAGCATAATAAATCATGGGAAAATAATTTAGGAATCATGCATGCCAATATCCCCAACCATATCAAAACCCACATTCAACACCATCCAATTAAACTATTTAAATACATGCATTTCATTAAGTAATATTTGGGGAAGAGTAACATGCCGGAAATATCAAGAGTTATGGAGAGAATTTGCCCTTGAGATCTCTAATTGATGAACTTCTTAGAAACCCTAAGTATCTTGCTTGAGAGAATTTAGAGAGTTTGGGAGTGTTTTTTTTATTGTGTTAGGAATGAGAAATAACCCTTAAAGTTCTTTATGGTCGTCAGGTTCAAGCAAGGAAAAAGGGGAATTGACTAGAATGCCCTTAATAAAAAAACTAAAAAATCACCGCTAGTCGTTATAGGTGCCCTTACTACTCGTAGGGTCACTCTACGACTCTTATCATCCAGTCGTAGGCTGGATAATGTCTAGGATCTCTAATACTGACTTGGCTACGATTTATGCCACACGACTCATACTCAGTCATTATGACTCGCTTGTCCCAATTGTTGTCAAAGCAGAAATAATTTGGGCATCATACTGGTTTGGTTATAGAAAACACCATACAACTCATTATGAGACTCTACGACTTGTAGGGTCTAAGTTATAGTTAGGACAAAAACTCTAGGCAAACATACTGGCTATGCTATGATTGGGTCCATAAGACTCGTCAAGACTACCCACGACTCATAAGGGGAGTCTTATTCTCGTCAGTGAGGATAAAATTATAGAAATTTTCAAGGACTAAAAATGATATGAGAGAAGATACAAAAAGTGTAAACACACAAAAATAAGGGGAAAACAATGCAACACGAAATGAAAACAAGGGAATAACGTGACAAACACACAAAAAAAATGAAAAATGAAAACAAGGGATAAAAAAGGATAAAAGATAGGGAGATAGACACAAATGATAAGAAAAAAGGACAAACGAAAGATGTATCAAATCTAACGACCTTTCTTAATATTACCAAGAGCACCTAACTCTTACGTGAACCTTAACCGAACCAGATTCTCAAGAAATCCACATTTTGACTTGAAGTATCAACACAAGCTAGTCCAAGGTTGCCATTCACTCATAAGAGCATTCATTCATAAATCATCAAAAGTGGTTATTGAAATGTTTAAGGCATCTATGTATAGTGTTTGCCTTTGCATAAAATTTCCTATTACAAAAATAGCCCAAAAGTGGCTATTTTGGAAATAACCCACATGGGCTCTTCAAAGCATACTCTAAGCTCCAAGCAATTATCCACATGTGGAATTGTGGCCTTAGGATCATAAACAGGGTGCACCAAGTACATCTTTTATCTGTTTTCTTGACCATGGCTTGGACCTCTTTGTATTAGCCTCGAAAGATGTAATCAAAAGCTTTAAGGCCCTTTTGGCTTGTATCGTCTTCCACTGCTTGAAAAGGATTCGTCCTCGAATCCAAAACTTGCAAAAAAAACAAAGAAAGAAAAAACAAACACAAACTCTTCGTGGCATGAGGGTTAGAATTATCATAATAAATCATAGCATCATTCCAAGGTTGCACACACTTAAGATATAACCAAGTATTGAAATGATCAATCAAGGGTGTATAACCCCTAAAAGTAAGAACTAATTGGTCATTCAAAAGCTTTGAACAAAGGGGTATATTAGAGAAACCATGGTAGTCAATCAAACGCTTATGACGGCTCAAATGGATTTCAAGTCTCAATAAGCTCATAATCCCGCTATAGCACTTACCTTTGTTGGAAACCCTTCCCCTACACAACTTTGGTCTCTCAAGTAGATTAGAAATCTCTAAGAAAGACTTTCTATCATAGGGATGAGTTCCAACACCCTCACCCATGGTTAGTTTGTCTTCTTGCCCAAGCACCAAGTGGTGTTGAGAAGAACCACCATATTACCATTGATCACCGGGATCAAATGGGTAGAGTGTCCATGGATACGGGTTTAGGAAACACTACTTTCACCCAATATTACTACCAATACAATTATTTATACCCTCTATACTAGCATGATCATCAACAAAGGCAATTAGAGGGTCACTCTGATACAATCGACCCACATTTTCAAAATCACCATTCACTTGAGGTCCTTAAAACACTTCAAAAATATTCCCAAGTGATGGGATAGGTTCACACACAAGTTTGTACTCATGAATTCAAAAAGAAAATGTACTATATCTCGTCACAATGGCTTCAACACTAGGTGGACACAAATCGATCATGCTAGAAGATTCAATTTTGTCATCATTAGGATCAACTAGTGTATCCACACTCACAAGTTGTACATTATCATCATGAAGTAAAGAGACATTAGGATCACCTAAAGGTAAACTATCATTCACACTTAGTTGGATACTAGCCTCATTCACTAAAGTGCAATAGTTAGCTTTGTTACCTTAAAGTTCATTTGGAGCATGTCCACTCAAGGGAGCTTAAAGATTTAGTGGATTGGGAAGGGCGGCGGTAGGGTATCTTAGACAATCTATCATGTTGTCCATCTTTCTTGAAAGGGAACTTTCCATGTTACCCATCCTACTATCCGTAACATTAAGATTCTCCAAGATGAAAGCTAACATACCATTTGTTGTGTTATTATCCAAGGTGTGAAATGTTTCACCATCTTGAGCCATTGTACCTATTAAGAAATTCTAAATAAAAACAAAAACAACAAACAAGTTTTGGTTAGGAAAATAACTTCACAAGCTCTTAAAGTTCACACCTTTGAATGTCACTCAATTGGCATCACAAGTGTTGATATCTCATTTGTACTCCGATGAGATTACTTGGTACCAATTGTGGCTTAATGTTAGAATGTATTCTTTGTTGAAGGAATCAAATAACAAAATCACGTAGGACTAGAATCAAGAAGTTACGATGAATTAAAAATGAGAAAAGCACACAAATAATGAAGACAACGAAAGAAAACAGATTCAAAACTAATTCACAACTAAGTAGGTGATTACTAGTTTTTAATCAACATTAGAATCAAGAAATGAAACCTAACAATCAAAGAAAAGAAACTAAGAATTTAAATTTGAGCTTAAGGTAATTTGACGAGTTGAGTGGATGTGGTTGCCACAAAGTGACGATTTAAGATTGGTTGACGATTTGGAGATTACTTGTCATTTGCATTCCAACTTGTATTTCAATTCTTCTTCTTGTTGGAGGTGTTGTAGGCTGTTTTTGGATGAAAACAATACAGTGAATTGGACCCTTTAATTGATCTTCAAGCTCAAGAAGGTTTGAATTTTCTTGTGGTCCCCTCATTTGTACTTTCCTTTGTCTCCTCTTTGAGAATATTTCCTTTTGATGCTTTTTGATTCTTTCTTTCTTTGGAAGACTTGGTATATTCTTTGGAACAAACAAGTAACAAACCTTTTCTCACCTACCTTTTGGTTCAAACACTTACTTTTTGAATGTTCTTCTTCAACAATATATGAAGATTATGAAAAACTGTAGACACGTAATTTTTGACCTTCCCCAAGTGTAATAAATATATTTTTTGATATTAAATATTTATATTTGATCCGATATTATTTTTATTATTATTTTATTTTCAATAAATTTTTAGTTAAAAAATAAATAACTAAATGAAGTTAATTTTAAGATATTATTTTATTTTATTCCAATTTAAAAAAAAAATACAAAAATTCAAAAATATTTTCCTTTTGAATTTTAAATAAATAAGCTAGCAAGTTTTAGTATTATTTTAGATATAGTTATTTAAATCTATTTATGAATTTTATTGTATTTTCTAAAGTATAAATCAGTTATTGTTATAATTATATATTTATTATTATTATTTAATTTTTTTTCTAAATTTATTTATTATTTTTATTTATTTATTATTATTATTTTTACAATTATTATCTTATATTATTATTATTTAAAAAGAAAAAAAAATTTAAATTTTAAATCTCCCTTATCTCATCCCTAACCATAACCGTTCCCCCCTTAATTTCCCCCCAAGACTTCTTCTTATTTAAGGACTCTTCTTAATACGTACTATTCTACACAAACTCAGACACAAAAAAAAAATCATCAGACACTGTGTCAGAAACATCAGAAAGCAGATAAAAAACAGATTAAAAAAAAAGTCAGTCAGAGAAAATCATCAGTCAAAAGAGAGAAAAGGGTGTAAGTGAATTCGGGTTCCATTTGAAGTTTCCGGTGAAGGCTTCTTGCTGCATTATTGAATTTAATTCCTTACAGGTTCTTCTTTAATCCTGTACTATTTTCATTATAAATTTTACTGTGAAAAAATGTATAAAAATGTTCAAGTAGTTTCTTACATTATTTAATATGTGTAATGAATTAATTATGTGAATTTTCTATCGTTACATGTTATACGATTAAGTTACCGAATTGTTTATATTTATACATAGGTATGGAGTTAGAATCATGGATGTGTTCATATTTTTCTTAGGTTGGCATATAATTGTCAAATTATTTCCAAGAAAGTGGGATTAGTGAATACTACTGCTTCGTCTTGATATTGTTTTGAGTATATCTTCGTAAATGTATATGTTTAGAGTTTTAGAGAAAAAAAATAATTAAAAAAAAAAAGATAAAATGTAACAGTTGTTCTCCAATTTTGAATTTAAGTTTCAATTTTTTTATTTTTTTATTTTTTATTTTTTATTTTTTTTATTTTTTTTTACTCTTGTAGGTTGTCTGAGTACTTAGTGTGTTGTGTACGTTATTACTACCTTCGTTGTTTGGATGATTTTTATTGTATTATATTATTGTGTTATAAGTGTGTGTTTTATTATGATAGTTTGTTCGGATAGTTGTTATTGTATTGTATTGTATTATTATTCTAGAAGTGTGAATTTGATATGTAGAAAAATATGGTATTCTTGATGAATTGCATCAGTATTCGGATCGAAAAAATATATATATTTTGTGAGTTTCTGCATTTGTATGAATATAATATTACATGTGATAACTTATACTAATTAAGTATATTCTTAAATATGAAATCACTAGCCTCTTCACATAAAATTATTAGGCTCTTAATATGTGAGTGTTTAATAAAAAAATTCATTAACATGAGGTGTGAAAAGATGTAAAAAAAATAAAATTCTTTTGAATTTGTTTTCTATTGAAACTCTAAAAGTTGTATTATGGTAAAATATTTAGGTAATAGGCCAATATTTTCAAAAAAGAAAACATTAATTAATATTACTTCAACTGGGATAAATATTTTCTTAATTAAAATAAAATAGTTTGTTAAGAGATAAAAGATTGACTACGCTATTAGGTCCTTTAATCGGTGATTTGCATTAGAAGAATAATATTATTTTTATATATACAATTTCCTGATCCCACAATTGATATATATATTTTGGGAATTATAATAAAATTAGTAATAGTACGGTTAGCTTTGTGGATTTATATTATTTTATTATTGTTATTATTATTATTATTATTATTTTATTTTATTTTATTTTGTTATCGTTAATAAAGTTTAATAATCATTTGTTCAATTAATTAACCGCTTTGATTGAAATTTTGCTCAAAGATTTTATTTAAAATTAAATAGTGTTTTGAATAAATAAAAAATTATTTTAAGTGTCAAACCAACGCCTTAAATAAATTTTAGGCATGTTTAAAATGTTCGTCTCAATTGAAGAATGCGGTGTACGCATCTTTTTGAGACATTTAAAATTCAAGAATGCAATAATGCACCTTGATAAATATTTTTCTAAAATTTAACTTTTTCATCGATTTATTTAATATAAAATAATAGACGAGTTTTCGGTACAATAAAATGAGCGAATTTAAGCCTTCATACAATTTATCGAAATAGTTTTAGTTAAGATAAGTCAATGAAAGCGACCGTACTTGAACCACGGGACTCGAGGGGTGCCTCACACCTTCCCCTCGGTCAACAGAATTCCTTACCCGATCCTCTGTTTTCGCAGATCAAATAAAAGAGTCATTTCCTTTTGACTAGGGATTCAAAAAGGTGACTTGGAACACCATAACTCAATTTTAAGTGGCGACTCTGTAATTAAAATAATCCCTATTCAATACTGTCACTTTAATTGGAAAAACCCTTAGACCTCGACGCTTCGAGCGAAAAATGGGGTGTGACATCTCTGGCGACTCTGCTGGGGACTAATAAGAATTCGAGCTTTTTATATTGACTTATACTTGCTTTAATTATTATTGATATTGTGTTTGTTGGCCTTATGTGCTAATTGTCGCTTATTTACTGCTTTGATATTATTTGAACTGTATTATATATTGTCTTCTCTTGCGTTCCCCCTCTGAGTCTCTGAAATAGGATAGAGGGAATGCAGCATATGCATCCCACCTTCTTTTTGAGATAGCCGGAGTGTCAAGGCACCTGGTGAAGGATATAGTCACACATGTTAGGCAGGGTTCGGATCGACAACGAAGGCAGTGTTGCCCTGCTACCGACCAAGTTGTCCCTCCCCGGCTTGAGTGTCCGCTCGGGTAAGCCAGTCTAGACACCTATCCCTATTAGGTTTAAACTTAGAAAAACTAAAAACTCAGAATCTGATTATCCCTATTAGGTACCGCTTTATTTGCATCATATGCATTTGACTTAGCGGGACTCGGCACTGGGGCCGGGTCTGTCTAGGACAGGTGACCTAATTTATAAAGACCAACATGTGCATCCTACGTGCTCTTTGACATTTGCTTGGAAGACTATTTATTTGTTGACCGGCTTTAGGCAATTTTAAAATACGAGAAATTAATTTATTCTCAAATTTAGTTAATCATTTTTGAAAGAAAATTTTATTTTTAAAATAAAGAAAATTTTTAAATATACAGCAACATAGTTTTTACAATCTTTATGAACTACGAGGGTCTGATTCTCACATTTTAGTGAGATACGTAGGAAGTCCTTCCCAGGATACGACCCTATCTTTTAAAAAATTATTCATAGATTTATTGAGAAATATTTTGAAACTATGATTACTTTCATAATTATTTTTCTAATTCTCAAGTCCAATTTTTAAATATATTTCAACAACCCTGAATCTTTAGGGATCATGAGGTTAAGATTTTACCAAAAATAATAATAATAATAATAATAATAAAATAAAATATATTTCAATAGCCCGAAATCTTTAGGGATCATGAGGCTAAGTTTTTACAAAATAAATAAAAATAAAATATGTATTTTAACAGCCCGGAATCTTTAGGGATCATGAGGCTAAGTTTTTACAAAATATATATATATATATATATATATATATATCAATTTTAACAGTCCTGAACCTTTAGGGTCGTGAGACTGAAATTTTTATACAACTTCATACATAAAACGGTCATTCTATTTTTCTTTATTTCTGAGTCCTTTTATTTTATTTTTGTACTTAGGAAATATTGGCTTCAAACATATAGATAAAATTGTCTAGAAGTCTTTTATAGCAAAGTTTTTGATAGTGTCAATTTAAATAAGTGTTTTTCTTAAAAAATATTATCAATCTTGTTTCTCTCGCATTGATTTTTGATAAAATTGTTCTTTGCAACTAAGTCCAAATAATGGTCGCACTAGATTTTACAAGTTAAGTCATAAATTCTTTTCAAAATTAATAAATTAAGTTTTGTCTAAGTCTAGATATTTATTAATCTTATGTCCCTGTCAATAGGTATAAAATGTCCCCCCCTGTTCGTGGAAAGCGTTCAAAGAGAAAGAGAGATGGGAGTGTACCACTTCAGGTTGTGGATTGTACCCCTCTGCAACTTTGGTTATGGTGGAATGCAATGGATACTTTTGATTATGACGAGATACATAAGTATTTGGGTTTTTTGACGAGTATCATGAGAATCAACCCTAATAGGGAAATGATTGTTGCATTACTGAATATCTGGTACCCGAAGAATAATGTATTCCGCTTTTCAGATTTTAAGTTGACACCTACTTTAGAAGAGATAGCGGGCTATGTTGGATATGGGGATATGCATCGGAAGAAACTTATAGCCCCAAGACTTATTTCAATAAACAGATTTTGCAAGCTCATGAACATACGGAATACAAAAGAAGAATCAATGAAAAAAGGTTGGGTTTCCTTGCAGTTTTTATATGACAGATACGGAAGGCAAGAGGGGTTTGAAAAGTACGGTAAACAACTTTGTAATAAGGGGAGTTTTGAGGCTTGGAAAATTCACAGACGATTTGCATTCATGGTAGCCTTTTTAGGCACTATGGTCTTCCCGAGAAGAGAAGAAAAAATTAATATTCGTTTAGCGGGAGTAGTACAGATCCTGATTAAGAAAGATTACACTATGGTGCCAATGATCCTAGCCGATATTTACCGTGCTCTGACTGTTTGTCAGAAGGGAAAGAGTTTTTTCGAAGGATGTAATATCTAGCTACAGATGTGGATTGTGGAGCATCTTTACCAACGTCCTACATTGACAAGGTTCGATCACAAGCAATTTAATCGCATCAACGATTACGAGGAAAGAATGGAGAAATATAAATGTCCAAAAGAAGTTGGAGATTGGGTTAATCTTTTTCGTTCTTTGACAGCAGATAAAGTCACTTGGAATCTCCATTGGTTCCCTTGGAGGCAAGTCATATATAGTTCTGTCACTCGTCCATTCTTGTTATTAATGGGTATTAGAGGTGTTCAACCGTATGTTCCATTGAGGGTTCTACGTCATCTAGGCAGGCGTTAAATAATTCCCATAACAGAAAACATGACTAAGTTCGTATTTGAGGTCAGACCAGAGATTCCACTTCCAGAAGATTTGGCCCAGCAGATTTGGGAGGGTAGCCGTATTATGGGGATTGAAACGATGGTCATAGAGCGTGAGAAAGGAGAAGTGCACCCAGATTACCGTGAATGGTTTGAAGAACAGTCGAGTCCGCCAGTCAGATCAGAAAGATCGGTTATGGGACCTATAGATCAGGAAGCTGCAATCAGGATAGGAATTGAAAGAGCCATGCGAGAATATCATAAAGCCAACCAAGTTTTGATAGAAGAATTAGAGCATGCCAGGGTAAAAATAGACGAACAACAAAGGGAATTTTCTGAAGAGAAAGCTAAGTCAGCAGATATTGAGGTTGCGCTTCGGGGACAAATCAAGTTTGCTACCACTAGGGGGTCACACGTTGCAGAACTTGCCGCATCTCGCCGACAACAACTTCAAGAAGTTGAAAAGAATATGCAAGAAGAATTTGATCGAGAGAGATCTAAGTGGATTCGTGAAAGAGGAATATTGCGAGAACAGTTGGAGGTTGTTTCTGCTCGTGAACAACGTGCAAGAGAGATGGTTGATTTCCGAGATCGACAGGCCCAGGAATGGGATCAGGCTTTCAGTTCCCTTCGAGGGAAGGTCCACCGTGTAGCGCAGGATACTGCCAGAATGGGTTTGGATTATCAGCAGTTAGATTGTGAGGACTTTTTGGCACAAGTACCAGCTTTCGCACAGCGACTCACTACTTCATTGGAGGACATATATTTGAGTTTGGGAGGACATATTAAATCGAAATCTCCTTGAATGGATCGTTGTTTTCTTTGTCATAGTTTTTCATTTTCAGTTTTAAAATTTCTTGTTTAAATATTATGTCTTTTAGTTTTCAGATGTCAGTTAGTAGGTTTTATTTTAGGAGTTGGGTCAGTTATTTTATCGTATTTATATTATAGAATGTAATGAAGTTGACTGTTTATTTCTATATATATTACATATGTTTTACTTTACTTACTTTATTTATTTTCTTCAATAAATAAAAAAAAAGACAACAATTTTGTTAAATTCTTCCCGAACTACGCAAGATCTGATTCATGTCCTGACATGATACGTAGGCAACCCTCCAAAGGGTTCGATCATAACTTTTAAAAATAAGCCTAGAAAAGCCGGGATGAAACACAAAGTTTCCATGATAGGTTGGAAATGCATATAGAAACATGACATATAACGTGGCATTATAATGTGTTAAATATATAACACTCACCCGTTTGCTACTTGATAAAGAAAGATAAAATAATTGGTGGTTGGTTTGTGGTTTAAACTGGCATCACATCCGTATAACACCAGATACAAGGGTAAAAGAAGAATGACCCGCAGAGAAGATATAGGGTCTGATAGTGAAGAAGAGCAGAATCAGTTGATTTCATAGGAAGTAACATCAATGGAAGAAATAAAGTCATTAAAACAACAGATGGCGGAGATGTACCAAGCTTGGTTGAATGGACAAGCCCCGCCTTCTTCAATCCCTGGACTTTCAACTTCAAATGATCCAAATTCTGACCCAGCTCAAACTAGTGATCCATTTTACCCACCAGGATTTGGCCCATTTGCTAATATGTCTGGAGTTGCTGGTACTTCTACCGTGCGCCCACCAAATCCATCTATCGCAAATAACCCACTTTTTACTTCTGTAGCGCCAGTTACTGCGGGTATTCAACCGACAATACCAAAGAATATGGGAAAACCAAATCATGATATGTTATATCCTCCTGAAATGACTTTCAAATCACAAAATCCACATTATCATGTTCATCAATGCGATACTCCTATCGTGATTGAGAAGATTGCTAAGAATGAGGAACAGGAGGAGATGGCTAGAAAAGTTAGAAGCCTGGAACAAAGTATGAGAAATATGCAAGGAGTAGGTGGACCAAAAAGTGTTTCATACAAGGATTTATGTATGTTTCCTGATGTCCATTTGCCAATAGGGTTCAAAATGCCAAAATTTGACAAATATGAAGGACACGGCGATCCTGTAGCTCATTTGAAAAAGTTTTGCAATCAATTAAGGGGAGCAGGAGGAAAAGAAGAATTATTGATGGCGTACTTTGGAGAAAGCCTTACAGGGATAGCTTCTGAATGGTTCATTGACCAAGACATTTCCTGTTGGCACATGTGGGATGACATGGCCCAAGATTTCGTTCAACAATTTTAGTATAACATTGAGATAGTGCCAGATTGCACTACGCTTGCCAACATGAGAAAAAAAATGACTGAAAGTTTTTGAGAATATGTCGTCAGATGGAGAGAGCAGGCTTCAAGAGTTAGACCATCGATAAAAAAATCTGAAATGATTGATATTTTTCTGCAAGCACAAGAACCTGATTATTTCCATCATTTGCTCTCTACTATCGGAAGCACATTTGCAGAAGTTATCAAAGTTGGAGAGATGGTAGAAAACGGAATCAAATCAGGAAAGATCATCAGCCAGGACGCTTTGAAAGCAACAACACAGGCAATTCAAAGTGGTACAGGAAGTTTTGGGGGAAAGAAAAGAAAAGAGGATGTAGCAACTGTCATGGCAGGTTCACGACAAAATTAGAAAGGTGCGCGTCAACCATACGTACAGAATCCATTATATTTTGTTCCATCCCCCCAATATCCTATTTACAATACACAACCATATGCTCGAGGTCCTTCTTACCCGCAGTGGCGTACACCAGCAATCTAAAATCATCCAATGGCCCCGCAAGTTCAAAGAGGCCCTCCGAGGTCTAATTTTCGGCCTAGAGCAGAATTCAAAAGGGATAACATGGTAAAAGATAATTTCACTCCTATTGGAATATCTTACACCAGTTTATTTCATAGACTGAGAAAAATGAATGTTCTAAACCCAATTGAGAGAAGGATCCCGAATCCTCCTCCGAAGAATTTGGACTATTCTAGAAGATGTGAATACTGTTCTGATGCCCCAGGGCACAACACAGAGAAATGTTGGTATCTGAAAAGAGCCATTCAAGAGTTGATTAATACCCAACAGATTATGGTAGAAAGTCCAGGCACTCCAAATGTCAATCAAAATCCGCTGCCAGATCATAATGAAATAAACATCCTCGATGTGATACTCAGTGGTGAAGATACTATGATTCCCTTTAAGCCGATCATTAAAATTAAAACTGATTCGGAAAAATCAGCAAATGCTGTAGATTTAACGAAAGAAAAGCCTGCAGAAGCGGAAGTGGTGATAGCAAAACACGAATCATCGAATAATCCCTTGGCGATGAGGAAAGAGATTTCAGAAAATATTGGGTCAAGTCAAACAAAGTTGAAACTCATTATTCCCGGAAGATCCAATAAGCCTCTTTTAATCATAAAAGGAGCTCCTGTAGCTCCTATTGTTATTAAACCAGTGCCACAGCTGCGTATGGTTGATACCAAGGCAGTCCCTTGGAATTATGATCGCGTTGTGGTGATGCACAAGGGGAAAGAAGTGACTGAAGATGTAGATAAAGTAGGGGGATTAACTCGATCTGGAAGATGTTATGCTCTAGTAGAGTTAAGAAAGAATAAACAAGGTGGTGAAGAACGAATGACAGTCAAGAAGCCTGTCACTGATGAAGAAGCTGAAGAATTCTTAAAGAAAATGAAATTGCCAGAATATTCTGTTATAGAACAGTTGAAGAAGACGCCAGCACAGATTTCTTTGTTGTCTTTATTGATATATTCAGAAGAACACCGCAAGGCTGTAATGAAGATTCTTAATGAAGCATGTGTTCCTAGTGAGATTAAAGTAAATCAACTGGAAAAAGTTGTTGGAAGGATCCTTGAAGCAAATAAAATTACTTTTTCAGACGATGAATTGCCTATAGAAGGTACGGAGCATAACAAAGGTCTGTACATTTCTGTGAAATGCGAACATTCCATCATCACTCGAGTGTTAATTGATGGAGGATCAGGCGCTAACATTTGTCCTATGTCAACTTTACAAAAGTTGAATGTTAATGTGGAAAGAATCCAACCTAACAATGTGTGCGTCAAAGGTTTTGACGGATCAAAAACTGATGCCATTGGTGAAATAGAACTCATATTGAAAATTGGGCCTGTGGATTTTGCTATGGATTTTCAAGTACTGAACATTGATGCTTCATACAATATGTTATTGGGAAGGCCATGGATTCATAGGGCTAAAGCAGTCGCATCAACGTTGCATCAAATGGTCAAATTCGAATATGACAGGCAAGAGATAATGGTTCATGGTGAAGGAGACTTATCAATGTATAAAGACTACTCTGTTTCTTCCATCGAAGCAGATACTGCCAATGTGTTAATTCATCAAGCTTCTGAGGTAGTGGCTGTTGAGTATATCCTCGAGGGGAATCTCATCGCAAGACCACAATTTTCCTCTGCATCTGTTATGGTAGTGAATGAAATGTTGAAGCATGGCTTCGAACCAGGAAAAGGTCTAGGGATGTTTTTGCAAGGCATAGTTCATCCAATAAACCTCTATGAGAACTTCGGTACTTTTGGTCTGGGATACGAGCCTACTGCTGAAGATATAAAGAAGGCTAAAAAGCGTAAGAAAGAGTCGTGGTCACTTGCCAAGCCTATACCGCCACTTTATGAGTCTTTCATCAAATTCAGTGTTGTTGGATCCTCCAAGTTACCTGTTGCAAAATCAATGAATGATGATGATACAAAGTTGATTGACCTTTTTCAGAATATGTTCATTGAAGCTGATATGGTTGAAATTGGGGAAGGTACCAGTAATGCAGATGTGCAGTTTGTCGGCCCTGATGTCCAGCTTAACAATTGGGAGGCCACTCCCCTCCCAATTATAAAAAAGTCTTGGTAGTTTATTTGTTTTCTTACAGTCTTAGTAGTTTGTTTGTTTTTATTCCTGTAATTTAAATCATTCTAGGATTATAATTCAAAACTTTAAATCTGGTATTTTAGGTTAAAACTCTTTCTATCTATGTTTCTAATAAAGCGCAGTTTCCCTTCGTTTTATTTTAAGTCTGATTTTTATTTATTTATTTTCTATCATACAGTTCTTTCTATGCCGATTCTAATGATATAACATGCATGAAGAATTGTTCACCAGAGTTAAAAAACCAATCTAATTTTGAAATAATGAATAAGGAGGTTGAATACGATGAAGAGGAAACATTTGAGGATATAAGCAAAGACTTCAAACATTTTGAGAATAAGACAAATCCCAATTTGGAAGAAACTGAGGCGATCAATTTAGGAGATCTTGGAAATATTAGGAAGACTAAGATAAGTGTACATGTTCAACCACAACAAAAGAAAGCTATAATTGAAGCTTTGCATGAGTATAAAGACATCTTTGCGTGGTCTTATGATGATATGTCCGGTTTAAGCACTGATTTGGTAGGTCACAAGTTGCCAATTGATCCTGCTTTTCCTCCTGTCAAGCAAAAGTTAAGAAAACTCAAAACTGACATGAGTGTAAGTATTAAAGAGGAAATTACTAAACAACGTGAGGCTAAAGTCATTCAAGTGGCCCAGTATCCTACTTGGTTGGCAAATATTGTCCCTGTTCCAAAGAAAGACGGCAAAGTTCGGATGTGTGTTGATTATCGTGATTTAAATAAAGCAAGTCCGAAAGATAATTTTCCACTTCCCAATATTCATATTTTATTGGACAATTGTGTCAAACATGATCTTGCTTCTTTTGTGGATTGTTATGTGGGGTATCAACAGATCATTATGGATCCAGAAGATGCGGAAAAGACATCATTTATTACTCCATGGGGGACATATTGTTATAGAGTTATGCCTTTTGGATTAAAGAATGCTGGGGCAACTTACATGAGGGAAATGACCACAATGTTTCATGACATGATGCACAAAGAAATTGAAGTTTATGTGGATGACGTGATCATTAAGTCGAGAGAGAAATCTGATCATATCAAAGATTTGAGAAAATTCTTTGAAAGGCTTCGGAGGTATATCTCAAACTTAATCCAGCAAAATGTGTATTTGGAGTTCCGTCAGGAAAACTTTTGGGTTTTATAGTCAGTCGACGTGGTATTGAGTTAGATCCTTCAAAAATAAAAGCTATCCAAGATTTACCTCCACCGAAAAATAAAACGGAGGTGATGAGTTTACTTGGAAGGTTGAATTATATCAGTAGATTCATTGCTCAGCTTACGACAACTTGCGAGCCAATATTCAAGTTGTTGAAGAAGAATGTTAAAGTTGAATGGACTGAAGAATGTCAAGAGGCATTTGAAAGAATTAAGAGACATTTGTCGAATCCGCCTATTTTGGTTCCTCCAGAGTCAGGCCGACCCTTGATATTGTACATGTTTGTTTTAGATAATTCTTTTGGATGTGTATTGGGTCAACATGATGTCACAGGAAGAAAAGAACAAACCATCTACTACCTCAGCAAAAAGTTTACCACTTATGAGGCTAAGTACACTCTTCTTGAGAAAACGTGTTGCGCGTTAACTTGGGTAGCTCAAAAGCTGAAACATTACTTATCATCTTATACTACTTACCTCATCTCTCGTATGGATCCTTTAAAGTACATCTTTTAGAAGCCTATGCCCACAGGCAGACTCGCGAAATGGCAGATGTTGCTCACATAGTTTGATATTATTTATGTGACACGAACTGCAATGAAAGCTCAAGCCTTGGCGGATCATTTGGCTGAAAATCCTATTGATGAGGAGTACGAACCATTGAAGACTTATTTTCCAGATGAAGAGGTATTGTATGTTGATGAGTTTGTTTCAGAAGATTGCCATTCAGGCTGGAAGTTGTTCTTTGATGGAGCTGCTAATATAAAAGGAGTGGGGATAGGAGCGGTTCTTATTTCTGAATTAGGACAATATTATCCCATAACAGCCCAACTTCGATTCTACTGTACCAATAATATGGCAGAATACGAAGCTTGCATTCTAGGATTGAGATTAGCCATTGACATGGGGGTCCAAGAATTATTGGTATTAGGAGATTCAGATTTATTAGTCCACCAAATCCAAGGAGATTGGGAGACTCGTGATTCGAAACTCCTACCATATAGAAGTTGTTTGCAAGATCTTTGTCAACGATTTATATTAGTGAAGTTCAAACACATTCCCAGAGCTCATAATGAGATTGCTGATGCTTTGGCGACCTTATCTTCGATGCTTCAATATCCCGATAAAACTTATATTGACCCTTTGCATATACAGATTCATGATCAACATGCATATTGTAATGTGGTTGAAGAAGAATTTGATGGGGAGCCTTGGTTCAATGATATCAAAGAATATATTCAGACTGGGAAGTATCCTGTACATGCTGATGGTAATCAAAAGAGAACCATTCGATGTTTGTCTAGTGGATTTTTCTTAAGTGGAGGAATCTTGTATAAGAGGACTCCTGATTTGGGACTTCTGAGGTGTGTAGATGCTAAAGAAGCTTCAAAAATCATGACTGAAGTACATTCTGGGATTTGTGGACCACACATGAGTGGGTATGTTTTGGCAAAGAAAATACTCCGAGCAGGTCATTATTGGCTCACCATGGAGCGAGATTCCATCAATTTCATTCGTAAATGTCATGAATGCCAGGTACATGGAGACTTGATACATTCCTCTCCATCTGAGTTGCATACAATGACTGCTCCATGGCCTTTTATGGCTTGGGGAATGGACGTAATTGGACCAATTGGACCAATTGAACCAAAGGCCTCGAATGGACATAGGTTCATCTTGGTAGCCATTGATTATTTCACGAAATGGGTAGAAGCAGCGACTTTCAAGTCAGTGACCAAGAAGGTTGTGGTTGATTTTATTCACTCCAACATCATTTGTCGTTTCGGCATTCCAAAGATAATTGTCACGGATAATGCTGCGAATCTTAATAGCCATCTGATGCAAGAAGTGTGCCAACAATTTAAGATTATGCATCGAAATTCAACTCCTTATCGTCCAAAGGCGAATGGAGCTGTAGAAGCTGCCAATAAGAATTTAAAGAAAATACTTCGTAAGATGGTGCAAGGTTCCCGACAATGGCATGAAAAGTTACCTTTTACTTTGTTGGGTTATCGTACTACAGTTCGGACTTCAATTGGTGCAACTCCTTACTTGTTAGTGTATGGAACAGAAGCAGTTATACCTGCAGAGATTGAGATTCCATCTCTTCGAGTAGTTGTGGAAGCTGAAATTGATGAAAACCAATGGGTCAAGACTCGTTTGGAGCAATTAAGCTTGATTGATGAAAAAAGATTAACGTCAATATGTCACGGACAACTATATCAGAAGAGAATGACATGAGCATATAATAAAAAGGTGAATCACAGACATTTTGAAGTTGGTCAGTTAGTACTAAAACGCATCCTTCCTCATCATATTGAAGCCAAAGGCAAATTTTCTCCTAATTGGCATGGGCCATTCATGGTAAAGAAAATGTTACCTAATGGCGCGTTATATCTGACTGATGTAGAAGGAAAAATGGAAGGAATGCCGGTCAATGCTGATGTAGTTAAAAGATATTATGTATGATATTCATGTACAATTATGTTATGTATGTTTTGCACTTATATTTTTAAAGATTGAAATGATGAAGGCATTTTGTTCTACTATCTGAATAATATATAAACCTTTGCTTACTCCTTTGAGTTTTTATTTTTCTTCGAACCCCTCTTTTGGAATAAAAAAAAAAAAATCAATCAAAAATTCAAAATCAAACAAAAGAATGATGTTTCATGAACTACATTTGACCTGATTCTTGCTATGATAAGATACGTAGGTAACCCTACTCCGGGGTTCGGTCTAACCAGAAGAAAATTCAAATTATCCAGAATGAACTGAAACTGGGGCAAAAAAAAAAAAATCGATTCCAAAAGTTGTATGTTTCACCCAATGTTATATAAATTTTTTTGAGCCTCACGCCTACATTTCTTTCTAACCCTATCCAAAAGCCAAATTACAACCAAAGAAAGACCTTCGGATTAATCTTTGAGAATGTCAAGGCTAAACATATTATGAGTGCATGATATTTCATATTTTGGGTGTTTATTAAAAAAAAGTGATGAAAAAATAAAAATGAGAGAGTCTTATTGGTGAAAACCCTTTCGGGCATCATAAGACGACTGTGAGCTGAGACGAAAATGAAAAGGAGATAGGCTCGTTGGCAAAAACCCATTGAGGTGCCACTAGCTTAAGAAAGGTTGTTATCAAGAAGGAACAAATTCAAGATTGACTTAATTTCAAGCTCAATATGTGGACAAAAGTTGTAATGATTGGTGTGGGTAGATCTGGTTGTTTTATTCAAAATGCATGTCATAATCACCAAAATCGATTTTCACATTCAGATAAGTTTTCTCTTTGTTTTGAAAAAGAGATATCTATTGTCTTTTTATTTTGTTTTATTTTTATTTTTGATTTTTTTTTGTCTTTGTCATCAAACAAAATTTTTTGTTGTATTTTGAGTCAAATTCACATCAGGTCGAGTCAGAAAAGACTCCAAACTCGCTACCAACTCCTTTAAGGGTACAAAACAAGACAAAGAGTCGATGGACAGAGACAACATTTCAAAGTAAAAGTAAGGTACTCAAGATGATTGTGATTTGACAATTTTAAACTCGTGAAAAATCTAAGGGATGTATTGGAAACTAAACTCAGAAGCATCATACAACAGAAATATGATTTGAGTTGAGGATCTCAATAGTCAGAATTCAGAGTTAAAGGTATAACAATTCAATGAATATTATCATGGATTGGAAAAGAGTTGAGCCTGACAAGTGCGAGAGCGGCCACTTCAAAAGCCAAATTCCACAAACCAACCACCACATGTTCTAAAACTCATAATTTTTCTTTGTTTGGAACAGAGATGAAATAATTATTTTCAGATAAAGGATGCAATTTCACACTTCTTTCAATGCAAGAAGCATGGTTACAACATCCGATACTGGATCTCGGTCATGATAAACTTTATTCTTTGCGAGGACGGGAACCATCACGAAGAATGGGAATTTATTTTTATGTTCAGGACCCTCCTGAAGAATGGGAATTTATTTTATATCTAGGACCCTCCTGAAGAATGGGATGTTATTTTTTTTTGTTTCACTATTTGCTTTGAGTCCAGGAGCCCGCCTGAAGAACAGGGTGAAAAAATTAGAAGTCCAGGAGCCCGCCTGAAGAACGGGGTGAAGAAGTTGCAAATCAGGAGCCCGCCTGAAGAACAGGGTGAAGAAGTTGTGATTTCAGGAGCCCGCCTGAAGAACAGGGTGAAGAAGTTGTGATTTTAGGAGCCCGCCTGAAGAACAGGGTGAAGAAATTATAAATCCAAAAACGCGCTTGAAGAACAGGGTGAAGAAATTGCAAGTCCAGGAGCCCGCCTGAAGAACAGGGTGAAGAAAAAGAAAGTTCAGGAGCCCGCCTGAAGAACAGGGTGAAGAAATTATAAATCCAGGAGCCCGCCTGAAGAACGGGGTGAAGAAATTGTAAGACCAGTAGCCCACCTGAAGAACAGGATGAAGAAATCAAAAGTCAGGAGCCCGCCTGAAGAATAGGGTGAATTTTTAAGTTCAAGTCATGAAGATTTGAATCAAGATTCTAGAGATTGCAATTTTTACTTGTATTTTTTCATTTTTGATTTTTATTAGTCAGTTGAATGTAAAAGCAGAAGTCGTCAACCAGAAACTCGACGGAATTTCATTCGACTTTTAACTCTTTCTCTCTCCATTTTACCTTCGAACTACTCGTGACCTGATTCCCTTATAATCCGGGATATGTAGGCGGTCCAAAACCAGGACTCAGTCACATCTTTTTTTTTCTTTTTATATTCTTTTTGAATAATCGGAGGATAAAAAATCATATCTTTGTCTACTTCTTTGTATGAAAATTCTTCAAGATTTCAAACAAAGAGGGGCAAAATGTAGACACGTGATTTTTTACCTTCCCCAAGTGTAATAAATATATTTTTTGATATTAAATATTTATATTTGATCCGATATTATTTTTATTATTATTTTATTTTCAATAAATTTTTAGTTAAAAAATAAATAACTAAATGAAGTTAATTTTAAGATATTATTTTATTTTATTCCAATTTAAAAAAAAAAAATTCAAAAATTCAAAAATATTTTCCTTTTGAATTTTAAATAAATAAGCTAGCAAGTTTTAGTATTATTTTAGTTATAGTTATTTAAAGCTATTTATGAATTTTATTGTATTTTCTAAAGTATAAATCTGTTATTGTTATAATTATATATTTATTATTATTATTTTTTTTCTAAATTTATTTATTATTTTTATTTATTTATTATTATTATTTTTACAATTATTATCTTATATTATTATTATTTAAAAAGAAAAAAAATAATTAAATTTTAAATCTCCCTTATCTCATCCCTAACCATAACTGTTCCCCCCTTAATTCCCCCCCCCCCCCTAAGACTTCTTCTTATTTAAGGACTCTTCTTAATATGTACTATTCTACACAAACTCAGACACAAAAAAAATAAAAAAATCATCAGACACTGTGTCAGAAACATCAGAAAGCAGATAAAAAACAGATTAAAAAAAAAGTCAGTCAGAGAAAATCATCAGTCAAAATAGAGAAAAGGGTGTAAGTGAATTCGGGTTCCATTTGAAGTTTTCGGTGAAGGCTTCTTGCTGCATTATTGAATTTAATTCCTTACAGGTTCTTCTTTAATCCTGTACTATTTTCATTATAAATTTTACTGTGAAAAAATGTATAAAAATGTTCAAGTAGTTTCTTACATTATTTAATATGTGTAATGAATTAATTATGTGAATTTTCTATCGTTACATGTTATACGATTAAGTTACCGAATTGTTTATATTTATACATAGGTATGGAGTTAGAATCATGGATGTGTTCATATTTTTCTTAGGTTGGCATATAATTGTCAAATTATTTCCAAGAAAGTGGGATTAGTGAATACTACTGCTTCGTCTTGATATTGTTTTGAGTATATCTTCGTAAATGTATATGTTTAGAGTTTTAGAGAAAAAAAATAATTAAAAAAAAAAAGATAAAATGTAACAGTTGTTCTCCAATTTTGAATTTAAGTTTCAATTTTTTTATTTTTTTATTTTTTATTTTTATTTTTTTTTAATTTTTTTTTACTCTTGTAGGTTGTCTGAGTACTTAGTGTGTTGTGTACGTTATTACTACCTTCGTTGTTTGGATGATTTTTATTGTATTTTATTATTGTGTTATAAGTGTGTGTTTTATTATGATAGTTTGTTCGGATAGTTGTTATTGTATTGTATTGTATTATTATTCTAGAAGTGTGAATTTGATATGTAGAAAAATATGGTATTCTTGATGAATTGCATCAGTATTCGGATCGAAAAAATATATATATTTTGTGAGTTTCTGCATTTGTATGAATATAATATTACATGTGATAACTTATACTAATTAAGTATATTCTTAAATATGAAATCACTAGCCTCTTCACATAAAATTATTAGGCTCTTAATATGTGAGTGTTTAATAAAAAAATTCATTAACATGAGGTGTGAAAAGATGTAAAAAAATAAAATTCTTTTGAATTTGTTTTCTATTGAAACTCTAAAAGTTGTATTATGGTAAAATATTTAGGTAATAGGCCAATATTTTCAAAAAAGAAAACATTAATTAATATTACTTCAACTGGGATAAATATTTTCTTAATTAAAATAAAATAGTTTGTTAAGAGATAAAAGATTGACTACACTATTAGGTCCTTTAATCGGTGATTTGCATTAGAAGAATAATATTATTTTTATATATACAATTTCCTGATCCCACAATTGATATATATATTTTGGGAATTATAATAAAATTAGTAATAGTACGGTTAGCTTTGTGGATTTATATTATTTTATTATTGTTATTATTATTATTATTATTATTTTATTTTATTTTATTTTGTTATCGTTAATAAAGTTTAATAATCATTTGTTAAATTAATTAACCGCTTTGATTGAAATTTTGCTCAAAGATTTTATTTAAAATTAAATAGTGTTTTGAATAAATAAAAAATTATTTTAAGTGTCAAACCAACGCCTTAAACAAATTTTAGGCATGTTTAAAATGTTCGTCTTAATTGAAGAATGCGGTGTACGCATCTTTTTGAGATATTTAAAATTCAAGAATGTAATAATGCACCTTGATAAATATTTTTCTAAAATTTAACTTTTTCATCGATTTATTTAATATAAAATAATAGACGAGTTTTCGGTATAATAAAATGAGCGAATTTAGGCCTTCATACAATTTATCAAAATAGTTTTAGTTAAGATAAGTCAATGAAAGCGACCGTACTTGAACCACGGGACTCGAGGGGTGCCTCACACCTTTCCCTCGGTCAACAGAATTCCTTACCCGATCCTCTGTTTTCGCAGACCAAATAAAAGAGTCATTTCCTTTTGACTAGGGATTCAGAAAGGTGACTTGGAACACCATAACTCAATTCCAAGTGGCGACTCTGTAATTAAAATAATACCTATTCAATACTGTCACTTTAATTGGAAAAACCCTTAGACCTCGACGCTTCGAGCGAAAAAGGGGGTGTGACAAAAACACCAAGAACATTCAAAATTGACCCTTAAGAAAATGACCTCAAAATTTGAACCCCAAGCTCACATCAACAATCGAAACACAATACCAACCTTTTCAAGCCAAAATTCTCAACAACAACAAATCACCAATTTGAGAACCCACCTCAAAATTTCTTCAAACTCGATGTCCAACAATGGTAGGCCACTCAAATCAACTTCGATTTAGCTCAAATTTTAGATCTCGACTCAAATAGTATTAGGGAACAAGTATCTAACATTAGAAACACTAAAAGACATGAAAATCTAAAACTCAAAGTTTGGGCCTAGGGGTAAAACTGGAATAAAATTTTTTTGTTGCAATTTGATTTTCAACACAAATAGACCCAAGATTGACTTTGTGGGAATGAAATCAAGCTTGTCTCTGATACCAAATGATACGAGAGAAGATACAAAAAGTGGAAACACACAAAAACAAAGGGGAAAATGACAAAACACGAGATGAAATCAAGGGAATCATAAGACAAACACACAAGCAAAAGGAAACACAAAAACAAGAGATGAAAGAGGATAAAGGATAGGTAGATAGACACAAATGGTAAGAAAAAGGACAATTAAAAGATGTATCAAATCTAATGACCCTCCTTAATATTACCAAGAGCACCTAACTTTTATGTGAACCTTAAGGGAATCAGATTCCCAAGCACCCCATGTTTTGACTCAAAGTATCAACACAAGCTAGTCCAAGCTTGTAATTCACTCATAAGAGCATTCATTCATAAATCATCAAAAGTTTTTAATGAAATGACAAAGGCATCTATTTATAGTGTTTGACTTTGGATAAAATAGCCTATTACAAAAATATCCCAAAAGTGGCTATTTTGGAAATAACCCGCATAGGCTCTTCAAAGCATACTCCAAGCTCCAAGAAATTATCCACACATGGAATTATGGCCTTAGGAGCTTAAACGGGGTCCACCAAGTGCATCTATTATCTCTTTGCTTGACCATGGGTTGGACCTCTTTGTATTGTCCTTGAAAGATATAATCAAAAGCTTTAAGGCCCCTTTGTCTTGTATAAAAATATTTGAGGTGTTACATTCTCCTCCTTAGGATCATTCGTCCTAGAATGATGAGACAAGTTATCCCTTAGCATAATTTATCACAAAAATGCACCCATTCTTACCTTTAATAAAGACAGAAAACAATGATACCAAGGAATTCACAATTTCCTTTAACAAAATTAGAAAACAAAAAATGCTAAGGAATGCACATACCTGTTGCACGGTTTTTTGAAGCGGGAAACAAGAATGTGTATTTGGACTTCATGTCATCTTCGTCTTCCCAAGTAGATCCTTCACACTTTTGGTTCCTCTATAGAACATTTACCAAAGCCATATCCTTCCCACACAATCGATGGACTTGTCAGTCCAAGATCTCCACCAGGACTTCCTTATACGATAAGGAACCCAAAACACCAACACTCTCCAAAAGGAATACTAAGGAAGGATCACCCATACACTTCTTCAACATCAAAACATGAAAGACTAGGTGAATGGAACTCAAACTCAAAGGCAACTCTAACTCATCAGCCACCTAGCCTACTCACGTCAAAATACTGTATAGACCAACATAACTCATCAACCACCTAGCCTATTTATAGAAGGAAAAAAGTTGTCGATTTTAACATAGGTCTGTGCTAGGCCCCTTATGGCGGTTCCTAGGGTCCTTGGAACGTCCTTATAATGGTTCCACACTGAAATTTGTCATTTGGAATGCCCCCAAGGGCGTGGCATGGTGTAATACCCCAAAAATCTATCCCGAAACATCACACGGTGCTTAGGATCATAAGAGATCCCAAGCTAACCCATGAACTGACATACTATTAAGAAACTAATTAAATACATATGAAATAACTGAGTTTACTGTGCGAAAATATCATAGTGATGGAATCTATGAAAATATAATACTGATACAATTTTACATTTTGATAAAGTCTAAAAAGAAGGACTGAAATTACAAGACTGACTCTGACTGATATCTGTGAAGCCTCTACTATACTGACTATAGATAGCTGGGGCGCGACTCCAACTACCACTAATCAATACATATGAGTAAGAAAGTAAAGTACATAAATAACATCTAACTAAAGTCCCCAAAGTAGGAGGACTCATCATTTGCTGGCTGGAATCTGCAACTGTCTGAATATGGTATACGTGCTACAACTCGTACCTATATTATGAGACGATGTAGCACATAAACATATATATAGATCAGTACTTTGAGGATGTACTGAGTATATGGGAGTGAAATGCATACTTAAAATATCATCTCATCATCATAATTTATAAAACAATGCATGCTAAATGTAAATGACTCACATAAGTTGGAATATCTGAAATACTGAAATTTGAAATCATGAATAGCAAATCACACTTTATAAATCTAGTGAGTCATAACATTTAATTCTAAAAGTTGTGCTAATATTTTGTCTTTAAATCATACTGTTTAAGTGTAGAGAGAGATCACTTCTAAATCTAAAATTTAAAAGCTGAAATTTGTAACTCTTATCTTTCTGTAAAGCATAATCTGAATAAAATTATGAGCCTTTACACTTAGTTTTCTAAAAGGTTTTATGTAAATCTTTTCTGTTTGGCTTTACTATTAGGGAGATCCTTCAAATCTTTTCTTTACTAGTAGGGAAAAATACTTTAAAATTGTTCCGAAAATCTTTATTGATAGGGAGGTTCTTTTACCGACATAAACCATGTGAGCTACATAGAGTCCAACATCTCATCCTCATAAGGAAGAAACCTCATGTTGGGGAGAGGCGTCATACGCCATACTCTTGTCAGGGAGTATAACCTTATCTTAAGTGATCACTATCTTAATCATCCACGTAGAAGTGGGAATAATCTTAATCCTACGGTGGCACATAGTTCTAGGGCATGAAACCTTGGTAACATACCCATCTCGGTGCTAAATACTACTCCCATTCTTATGCTAAAGATCTTAGGAAATACATTTCAAAAATAGCACAAGGGTCTACAAGAAAATCAATTATGCTCTTTCTTTTCTTTAAATCTCAAGTCATATGAAAAATGTGGATTCTTTATCTTAGCTTACGATCAAAAGGTCAAATCTTTATAAAAAATCTAAGAATAATCTTATCATAGGGTACACGTAGCACAAACAACCTTAAAATAGCAATCTTTAATTAGGGCTTGATGACCCGTGCATCAAACTTACATTAAAATATCATAATGTTCATGCTTGATAATGTAAACATTGATAAATTAATTCAAAATCTGGAAATTACTGAAATATGCATGAAAATATGAACATAATCATGTAATTAAACTTCTAAATCACTGAAAATCTCATAAGCTTGTGAATAACAATAATGGGTACAAATCCTAACTTGAATTTCATGGAAAATTATATAAAAATTCAGTAAAATTAGAGTTAAAATAAGATTTTGGGCATAAGGACGAAAGGATTGTCCTTGTTCATAACCCCACATACCTTAATTGATGATCTTAGATGAGAAAGTTTGAATCTTGGATTCCTATGATGCTTTTGAAGATGAGTTCTTGGAGTTCTTGAATTGGAAATTCTTAATCTTGAACTATCTTGGAGAATTGATGAGGATAATTGGATTTCTTGGATAGTAAGTTTGACCTTTAGGGTTTTCTTTTGAAAGAGAATTGATGAATAAGTTTGACTTGAATTCCTATTTGTGTTTTTGAAAGTTGTTTCTTGAAGAAGATGAATCAAATTGATGTTATTAGGAATGTTCTTGAATGTTTTTCTTGAACTTCTTGGAATAGAAAGCTTAATTCTTGACTGTTTTCTTGAATAGAAGGTGATGGAATGGATGAATCTTGAAGAGAATTGATTAGGGTTTGTTCTTGGGAGTAAAGTAGGATAATGGGGGCAAAATAATGCCCCAATGATGGCTATGCATTGCTATATTATGACCTGGGTTGAGGGAAAAAAAGAACCCATTGCCCCTCGTTCATTTAAATCAAAAATTTGTAACCCGTATCCCCATTTTGCTCTTCGCCGCAATGCGATACCATCATAGCAGCTTACTGCCTCATACAAAAATGGCTATAACTTTTTGCTCGGGTACCGGATTAAGACAAAATTGGTATTGTTGGAAAGCTAATTCAATTATCTACAATTTAATGGGTCCTGAGATGGAATATTCTACATACATCAAATGTTATACACTTTTAAAGTTGACCCTTGTAGAATTGGACACCAAACTTTGAATGAATCTAATGTTCTTAGCTCTACTTGGCTCTAAGTGACTTCTATGAATATCATTCACCTAATAAGAACTTCACATAGTATTAAAGTTATGACATAAGCATTCTAATTATGGATCAAGAGTACGATAGTTACACCTTCACCATGACGCGGTGAAATTGCGTTAAGCTACGGGAAAAGGACGAGTGCAAATTTACACTCTGACGCGATGCGGTGCTTTCGTGTTGCGCCACTGAAATTGACAATTGGGAATTTGGACCTCTCCGCGATGCGCCAATATCGTGGAGGACCACTGGAATGTCACAATTGTCATTTTTCCATCCACCGCGATGTGGTGAGTGCCTAGGTGGGACACTGCATTACTAAAAATGCTCTAACTTTTTCATCAACTGTCGAATTTGGACAAATTTGGTATTGATGGAAAACTTATTCAATTTCCCATAAATGGAAGGTCTAAATCTGGAAAATTTCGTATGAAATAAATGTTATTCATTTTTTAAGCCCACTCTTAACATTCTAGGAATGAATTTTAATCTAAGGAAAAGCACGGGGTATCACACATGGACCCTAACATGTTACCTAAGCTCCGTGGCACGCCAATGACTCCAAAATGTCTGTGTTGGTCAAATCTTGTCCCGTGCTTTTGTCCATCCTTTCCAAGCCTTGTTGTGATGTTTTAACTTGATTTACAGCTTATTTATCATCCATATATACTAATTATAAACTCATAAATCATCCTATAGTATCAAACACCACGTATTAGTTCTCCAAACGACATACAATTCAAGACAATGAACTAGAATCTTAAGCTAAGAATACTAGTTATGTCCTTTTGATCTTTAACTTTGTTTTGACTCCTGGCTTGTTTGAATTGAACCTTAAACAATATAAACAAGTTGGTCCACACATAATTACATGTTTATACCCTTATTAACTCACTACGGATACTATAATCCATCGAGATCAACTAGAACAATACATAGCTCAAGCTAGTAACACTAGTTTTCTCATCTAAACTCTAAGTGACCAAATTGATTCCAAACTTATTTGAAACACTCCCCAAACATTGTAATAAATTAGATTACCACTTAGATGATCATTTATACAAAAATTTACTTATTAAGCACACAAGAAGTCCTCAAAACAAGCCTAAACAAGTCCAGATAGCAACACCGAGGTGCATAAATTAACCTACGATCACAGTCTGAGCGGTGTGGATAAAATTTCAGAATTTTTCAACGATAAAAAATTTGGGGTGTTAAACTCCTTGTGCCCGTCCTCTACCTTTGGGTCGTCCACAATCGATGCATCTCCATATAATTTGAGCTCTATCCTTGGGTGATAGCCCAAAATCCTTAGCCTGATGAGATCGAGTCCTTACCATCTGTGCAAACAAAAGTGAAACAAAACTTAAAACATTGGGGAAAAACAACCTGTACTACTAGGAATCAAAATAGAGGAATTCCATCCTAAAGATATCTTATACAGTTTTGTAGATAGATGGGGACGTCAATATACTATTCCATGAGATTCTATTAGACAACATGCTTTTCAACTTATGAGATGGGTTGACCCGGTTGCTCTGATACCAATTTGTTATGACCCAAAAACTAGGTCATGATAGCACTTATCATGATCCAGACTTGATTAGTAAGTCGATCACTCAAGACAACAGAAATGCAAACAAATAAGGAAAGAAAATCCAAAACTTAACAACATTAAAGATAATGCAAGACTTCTAGAATAAAGTCAGGCCCAACACAGAATATAACAAAGAAAAAATCTAAAGAAATAACATAGAATCCCAAAATCTAGAGTCATAAGCTTAAGAGTATCTAATACAACTCAAAAGTACTAAAATATGAATATATATCTCTTAAAATAAGCAAGGATATCTAAAACAAGCAAGAGAACGTCTAAAGTAAGCTCTTAAGACCTAGAACACCTCAATACCTCGATCATCAGTCAGATATGCTCAAAATTAACTGAAGTGAGTTATACTCATTCTAAGGTCTGCACCAAAAAGGCATAGTAAAGGTGAGTATGGTTCATTTGTACTCAGTAGGTATCATAGGTCGACTAAGCAAAGCAAAAAATAAGATAAGTAAAATATATTTCGAGCACGTCACCTACAAGTAAAAAATTCCCAAATTTTAGTTCACACCATCTCCACTAACAATGCTAGTATATAAATACACACAAAATAGAAACAACATAGATATACATATGAATATACACTAAAAATAAGCACAAGTAAAATATACTAAGGAAAATAAGCAAGATGCATATGCAAATGTGATGCAATGCAATGTGGATGGAATGAATAATGAAAGACATCATATGACTTTCTTTATACACCCACCGAGCTCACAGCTACTAAGTAGGACCCATAGAGGGTTTTCAACCCATATACTTTATATCATATCTCAATTTCAACACATCTCATATCTTTGACTTGTGCATAGAGAGTTTTCATAAAAGTATCTTATTTTCTTTAAAAAAAAATAGTATTTCTCAGTGGTACTAGTATCTCATGAATATATATGTATGAAATAAGGATGTAATGCCCACAATCAACTCAAATGATGATATTTAATCCACCCAACACACACACACACACACACACATATATATATATATATATAAAATCTTGAAAAAGAAAGGGGTAAAATAGAAATTTTATTTTAAAACAATATTACCAAGGTAGTAGGAGTTTATAGGAGAAAATTCATGCAAAAATGGTTTTAAAATGGATTCCAAACTAAGGAAAACCCCTTTTTAACCCTACCTATAAATCCCTCAATTTTTTTTATTTTAAAATCATGATTTAAAGGAGTTTTCAATGATATAATCAATGAGAAATAGTGGTAATAAGATTTTAGAGCTTACCAATGCCCAAATGGTGGATAAATCCTCAAGAATTGCCCAAACCCAAAGCTCAAAGGTTCAAAAATGGAGGAAAAACATGAAAAAAGATTTATTTACTATTTAGTCCATAGTGCATCGTGATCACAATCCATACCTCTCAATCATAAGGGTCAATATTGACTAAGGATTAAGTTAGTCACTGCGACTGCAAGCAAAGAACCTCGCAACTACGATGGATAAACCCGACCATATCCACCCGAATACTTATCGTGATCGCGGTACCACCACCATGCGGTCATGATTAAGTGAATTATCAAGGCCCGAGATCACGACACGTGTTTATGTAATCGTAATAAAGGTCCTGATGCACCATAAAATATTGCACCAGTAGTAGAACCCAAGTTAAAAATGTCACAGAATGTATCCTTGGAATTTATTCGAACCCGACAGAAGTAAAGAATGTATGCTACTAGGCTAATTTCGATGTTCCAAACTCAATGGAGGCCTCAGATTTTTGAAAAAGGTTATTTCACAAAATTAACCCTCAGGACCACTTTTTACTATCTCCCTAACCAAGGGCTGAAATGAGATATAAAAACCTCAAATCTAAACAAATCCCGCTACCAATCCAAATTTTACATTTTAAACCTGTTGGCGCAGTCCGTTTGCCATCCAATACTCAAAACAACAAATGTTGAACTAAGTCAACTATATGGCTTCTTAAGTTTCAAAAAACCACAAGCTCGCATAAATAATCTTCGATCATATAGGGAACTGTGTCAACTATCACCAAACCTCATAATTAATATGTAGCAACTACTGGTAAGAGAAAAATAGTAAAAACAAATACAAATGGAAAGTTCACAAATTCAGATCCTCACACATATAAGCTCCCACATGGGCAACACCAAATTAACAATAATTTAAATAAAAATATGCCGCAAAACAATCTAAACCTAGCTTTTTCCATATAATAAGTCTTATCTTTTCTAATAATGACATTGTTAGACTAAAATCCTAAAGCAAAAGCTTACGCTAGTTAATTATATGCCAAAATAAGACTATTAAAGTTCGATAATCACATCAACTATTACAAGTTCATTATACTCTATGTATCTTCTAAACCTCAAACATTCCATCAAAGTTCACTAAACACAATTCAGACTATAAATTAGGTATCCACTATAAATTATTCAAAGTCAATAAGCCAACTATCTATAGTCTATTCTATGAATATCCGCAAGTATAAAGACTAACTAAGATAAGCAATTATATAACTACAATCTGATAAAAGACTCTGATACCCATAAAGATTCTCGCCATTTCACCTAAACGGGATCCCCAAACCCTACGTGATTCACTAAACACAAGCAAACAAGCATGAAACATATAAAATACTTTAGAGAGAGTTAAGGAACATCTCAACTTGCCTTTAAAGAAGATGGGCAAGCCAAAACTCTACCCAAAACATCAATCGGAAGCTCTACTCCCTTAAATTATCACTAAACGTTCTAATATAATCAAATATAATATCTACAAGTCAAAAGGAGCCTATCAATAACCCCATCAATATATTTTGGTTCTGAGTAAAATCACTCCCAAAATCGTTTCCAAAAATATAAGGGTAGATTAAGATTTTATTTATAAATCAAGTTCTCTATGATAATAAGAGTCTAAACCCAATAATCCAACAAAAAATGAGTAGAAATTGGACTTGAAATTGAAAGTTTATCAAACCCAAAATCATGTTTAAAATTAAGGATTTGAAGGTAGATTTGTAAGGAAATTATTGGGAAAGAATGCTATCAATATTGTAGAAATATACCAATGAAATAAATCCCATAAGCTCTTTTGAAATTGGCCCAAACTGAGCTCGCAAAGTCTAAAAATGAAGGAAATATGTTTTAGGCTGAAAAAAGAAATAAATCTATCCAGGGGACATTATGCCTTCCCAAACATAGGACCATTGTGCAAATACGAGGCTACCCAAACTAGGATTTTACAATGTGGGACTCTCATTGTAAATTCAAAGAGGAAACCGACCAGCCCTAATGATAGTGCATCACAATTATGGTGCCCATCATCGTGATCATGGAGAAGGAATAATTCATCCTTTGCAAATATAAAGTAGGGACTTCAAATGCAAAAGAAGGAAAATATCCACCTCACAAACACAAGAAAGGTCACAAACGCAAAGAGGGATGGGACCATGCACCAAAAATAACTGAAACCAATAGTATCACAAGTCATAAATTCTTTGAATGGACCCTCAATATTTGTTTGGTACCTAATAGAAACAAACCAATAATGTTATTTAGCTAAATTTGAAGATTTGAAATCAATGGAACCATCCAATTTTTTTAAGAAATCAATGGAACCATCCAATTTTTTTAAAAGAGATCATTTATTATGAATTAGCCCCTAGGAAACCCCTAGGCCAAATTTTAACTAGTTTTTGATTAAGAGGTAAAAATAAAAAATAAAGGCTTGGGGCCTAAACTTACTATGCTAACAATCAAAAATAAACATTTCAGATCTAATAGATCTATCCAAATCACCATTCAATTCACTGATCACAAAATAATGATAAAATTCAACAAAACACCTTAAAGGATAATTAAAACCATAAATTCATCTACAACACTCCCGAACGTATCAGGGGCCATGCAAACCATTCGTATAAGTCATAAATGATAAAAAGCAATAATATCTAAGGACAAAATAGTCAAAACACAAGATTTCTAAATATCACTTTGAGGGTCATTACATTATCCACTACTAAGATTCGCATTTTAAAATGCCAAAAAATACAAAGGATAGAAAGTAACATCAAGGACCTCAAACAAGCACTTCAACCGGAGTTACAACTATAGAACTATCGGTCTTACTATAGACCCAAACGTCTTTCACACAATGAGTCACAAGGTCATAACACTAGCACCTTCGGCCAAATTCTTAATGAAGCCAAATTTCTATATTTTTGAACTTCCTCTATACCTAAAAACTGATTCTATCACATTAGAAGTTCTAAACATACCCAATTAACATAAATTTTTCTAAGGCACCATAATTCAATGGCTACAACCACAAAACCAAATATCATCCTCAAACCCAAAAGAAGAAAAAGAACCTATGAAGCCATGGAGCCACTCAACAAAATACAAAATCAACCTACTCAAGGCTGATATCACATCTGTCAGATCAGACAACACTATGTCTCCTAAACTAAAATATCTGAGCTAAAATCAATATTAAATCAACATAAAACCTCAAAAAGACGTATAGCATACTTAGGGAACTATACCATAGTCATATCCTTCTGCTCATACCATTGAGGCAAGCGAGAATTATAAAAAAAACTCTATATACCATAGACATGAACACTCTAAATGGAACTTAAATTCTTTGATATAACTCATTCACAAAAGACCAAATGATATCAATCAACCCAAAGTCCTCAATAATCTGGAGGAATAAAGAGCCACTTTAATCATACACAAAATAGCAACCCACGATAAGGGACCATCAACCCATAGAAAAAATGCACTAAACATTATGTCACACTAAAGAATGCCAAAAATCACAAATCAAATCTCGAGAAAATTTCTGTTGGACTTTACCTAAGTCACTAATGAACCATATTGTTAGGACTTTAAATTTCTTAATAGCACCCATAGCTAAAATCTAGATATATCAAAATTCCTTATGTACAAATTCCTTATATTTCTCCCAACTTATTTTCCATTCGATATTCTTCAACACAATAATCATGGAATAATAACACATATTTTAATAAGATCTTTGACTTGCATAGCAGTTAATGCTTCAAGATAGGTACCTTTTCTTTCAAAATATTTGCAAATAAAAACTAAGAATCCTTATAAGCTGAACTCCTTCAAGTTTAATAAAAGAGTGTTTCAAATCTAATAAGTATTTCACTTAGGAAATAACAAATATGTAATGACCCTTAACGTCATTTTCTATATTTTGGCTTATTTTTATTATTTAGATCTTTCCTATAGATACCCCAAGTCATTTATAACTTTCTAGAACTGGCAATGCAGTTACCAGATAATTTGTTTGGTTTTTAGAGCCAACTCCCTATTTTGAAGTCTTCGCTAGTTCAAATGAGCTACTGGGGAAAAAAATTGTTAGATGACCTTGTATATCAATTTTGACAATTCCAGTAGTTCTTGAATATCAATTTTAGGTTAGGTGGACCCTTGGTTTGATTTTTGAGGCTTCCAGACTCATTTTGAGCTATTGATCGGAAGTTAAGAAAATGGCACATAGGTGTATGATCCACTTTTTATCAAACAATCTTAGATGGAGATTTCGACTGTGCCATTGAGTTTGGAATGTTAAATTTGATATGGTAGCATAATTCATTTGCAGAAACATGATTTTGATGAATCATGAGGGGTTGACATAGACTCAAAATATTCCAAGTCTCTAGCCGATGCAAGAAAATCTGGTGCAACCACTAAAGCGACCTTTTGGAAACTTTAGAGGAGGTCTCTTTAGTAGATCTTTGGAAACTTTAGTGGCACTGACCTCCTCAAAAAGTTCCACTTTAGGGATAATTAGCCACTAAAGCACAAGTCGCTTAGCGCCAACCGATTGCTTTAGCGGCCTGCCATGTCAGTGGGGAACAACTTTAGAGGCCAGCTGAGTGCTTTAGCACGATCTCTAAAGCAAATCAGTGTCTTCTTTAGAGGCATCCACCTACCTAGGAAGAATATAAATACCCTACTTAGCCTAATTTTCACCATTCTTCTCCTATTACTTAGAATATTGAACCTAAAAAAGTGGGAACTCTTGGGAGAATCCATTATAGATGGTTTTGAAGCTTGGGTAAAGTTTAATTATGAGTTTCTCCTTTGATTTTATCATAAGGTTCCATTATTTTTATAATTTAATTCTCCATTCTTATCTAAAATCCTTACAAAAATTGGTGGCTTGATTTTAGCACCATTATGCTTGAAATTCACCAATTTCTTAGGGAAAAGGTTTCTTAAGAATATAAGGATATTATTTTAGGTTCGAAAGTGTAATTTTACAAGCGAGCCTCACATGAGATTTTTATGTAATTTTGGATCTGAGGCACAATACTGCAATATGGATAGTATTGTTCTCATTTTTATAAGTAGCTTGTGATTTTGATAGTGCACTTTGTGGAAACTTCTCACAAAGGAAAATCAGTGATTTAGTAGATTATTCAAGATTTTCTTTGGCATCCAAGTAGGCTATGTTTAACTTCTTCATAGATTGAGCTATCTCATAGTATGATTATAATATTAGGATAGATATAGAGTGGAATTTAGGTGGTGGAATTATGAATGAGAATATTTAGATTAGTTTCCATATAGGCTATCTTGAAACTGCAAATTAGGAGTAATTAGCTTAGTTACTCATGTCTTAGGTAAATTAGCTTTGTGGTTCATGTTTAGAATAGAAATGCCTTGTTACTAAATCTAGGTGAAATTACCCTAGTTATTCTTGTTTAGGATGGGATTGGCCTTAGTTGTTTAAGTTAAGGGAAATTGCCTTAGTTGCTATTATTTTAGGTGGGATTGACTTAGTTGTTCATATTTGGGAAGAATTACTATCGTAGTGCTATTTGTAGCTTATTTAGAATCTAGAATGAACTTAGACACCTTAGCCTAGTCCGAGATAGAAGTTGCCTAAAATGGATCTCGAGAATTAGAAATGGCCTCTCAAGCTCACCTTGGGCCAAGACTTGTGTTATCTTTGTAGACTTATTTATGCATGATATAACCTTATTAATGTTTGGTTTTAGACTTGAGAAGATTGAATATATTTAATGAGTTTGTTAATTGGATTTTAAAGATTGATGTTAATTCCAAGTGTTGCTAATGAAATGGCTTATATACATGTGTGTGTGTGTGATTATTGATATAGATTCTAGATATGATTAGTGGTATGACCTATAGATATGATTAATGATTGGCTTATAGATATGAACATTGATATGACTTATGAATATGACAATTAACATGACCTATGGGCATGGTTATTGACATGACTTAAAAGATGTGGTATTGGTATGATTTATGGGTATGGGTACCGATATGAATTATGATTCTAATTCTTGGTCCGATGTATAGACATGTAAAAAAGGGACTATCTATAGTATTATCAGTCCGATATCAATCCTCTTCCTCCTATTGTTTTTGATAGTATTATCAGCATATTCTGAGATTAGGATGTATATTTTACGTATTCTAGTACTCTTTTTTGTATAGTACCTCTTGTATCAACCTTACCAGGCTGTTGGAAAACTCATTTTGTATATTTTTTCCGTATCCGTCAATTGTACAATATGTTTATTCTTATATATAACTACTTTTTATTGCTTAACTTTTCCATGGCATATCTATTTCCCTTAATATTTGATCTTTCATTTGTTAGATCATTACTTATTGTTCTGAGCTATGGCTTGGCTTATCCACTGCTAATTTGAAAAATTAGGTCATGACAGTTTAGTATCAGAGCCTAGGTTCATTGGTATTATTGATACAAGAACAAGTGTTTATTAGAGTCTTGTGGATTGGTATGATGATGTACATATCCTATCTTTAGGAGGCTACTAGACATTCTTAGGAAAATCTCACCTATTTGGTTCATTTTTCTATGTTATGTATATATTGGTTTCTAGATTCTCATTTATTTTGTTCTTTCACCGATGGCTAGGATGCAAGCCATGTTAGGTGGGGATTAGGATCTCGATCATGTAGCCAAGGCATCTGTAAGAGGCCAAGGTTGACCCATACTTTTATTTTAGGCTAGAGCTGCCCCCAGTTCAAGACCAGATATTATAATTGCTAAAAATCTAAAGGTATCACTAGCGGTTCAACCACCATAATAGCTGGTGGGCTAGACGGAAGTACAATCCCCTCTCGAGTTACATCTTTATTAGTTCTCCAAGATTCTTTGGTATAACTATTAGGTTTAGTAGGTAGTCCATCGATAAATATAGCTCATATAGTAACCCATGGTGGTATTAGTTTAGGAATGCAGCAGCAACGATGTCTCTAAGAGTAGAGGTTCCGTTAGTACCAATAGTTCCTAAGTCGATAGTAGCCTAGTCAGTTATGAGTGTGGGGAACAGAAGATTTTGGGTTGATTTCTGAAGTTGACCTCACATAGATTCGGAGGGGCCCCAAGCAAGGATGCATTCAAGTTTTTGACTAGTTGCGGGGAGAGGCTGCATAATTTAGGCTTGGTAGAGGCGCGTGGTGTAGGCTTTACCACTCTTTAATTTTATCGGCTAGCCACATAGTGGTGAAAAGGTTATATTGATTCCATCCAACTCGATCTCATTTTTTGACATGGTCTTAGTTCTCTGAGACTTTAATAGAGAAGTACGTGCCTCAAAAATTTTGCAAGTGTTTGAAGGATCACTTTACAAGACTAGAGTAAGTTTCTATGTAAGATGTAGAGTCATATGTGAGGTTCCATAAGCTAGCTAGGTATGCTACTATGATTCTATTGATGGAGTTTGAACGAATATGGTGTTTCGTAGAGCGCTAAGACTTCAACTTTACATGGCTTCTCAGAGATTGGTTGCAGTGAGAAGATCTTTTGCTCTTATAGTTGACTATGACCAATCTATTTAGGAGATGCATCATGGGGTCCAAGGGTCCAATACTAAGTGGCCATGTTAGTAGGAAAGTTATAATGAAATCCATAATTGGTTATAGTTCAGAGTTAGAGGTTTTCTATGTAGGTACCCCCAACATAAGTCTTATTAGCATTAGGTTAATCTAGTAGACCCGTTCAGGTAACACTTTAATTTTTAGATAGGGGTTAACTTAGTTATAGTGGTCACTTATCGAGGGGTGCATAATTAGGGTCTTCAACTTGAGGTCGCCATTCTAAATCAGCTGGACCTTCTCAATAGAGTAGAGTTCCCAAGGAATGTTATGATCGTGGTATTGTAGGACATTCAACCAAAGTGTGTCCCTAAAATGGGATGATTGATCCTTTAATGTAGAATGCCCAATCGATTAAGTAAGTATCATCTCTAGCTAAGAGGGGGGTGCACAAAGTTGTAGGGGTGGTCTCCAGAGTTTGAGATGAGGTCCTTAGTAAAGTAGGGTAGGTAGTTGGACATGAACCCAGTTTGAAGTTGGATAGGGTCCCTTATATGCTATACCTTATAGGTCAGAGGCTGAGGCTTCAGATATTATATCATAGGTATGATTTCTGCATTCCATCAATCAGCTGTTACTTTATTTGATCTAGGTTCCATATATTTATATGTTTTTCTAATTATGCACCCTAATTATGGTTGTCTTGGGATTCATTATCTATGTTTTTAAGTTTATCTACTCCCCTAGGGGATTCTTTAGTAGTTGATCTGGTATATAGATTGTATATTTTTACATTTTGGGAGTATTCCAGCTAGGCTAAACTTATTATGGTTGACATAGTGCATTTCAACGCGATTCTAGGCATGGACAAGTTATCCCCCTATAATGCAGTCTTGATTATTTTTCAAGACCGTTACTTTAGCTATATCTAACATACCCCTAGTTATGTGACAAGGTTTTTCATGTGCACATTGATGGAGATTAATTTTTATTTTAAGTCTAGGAGACTAGTATCGAAGGGTTGTGCGTCACTATTTTCTTATGTTTATAACATTAGTACAGAGAGCCATTTTCTTGACTCTATTCTTATAGTTTTTTACTTTCCTATGGACCTACTTGTCTTTTCACATGAGTATGTTATCAAGTTTACTATTGAGTTTGAGCTGGGAACTCGGCGTATTTCAACAACACCTTACCATATAGATCCTACTAAGCTAAAAGAGCTGAATACCTAACCCTAGCATCTTTGGGGCAAGGGTTTTATTAGGCCAAGTGTATCTATTTCAGGTGCTTCTATTATGTTCCTAAAGAAGAAGGACATTTCTATTTGTATGCCTATCGATTGAAAGTAGTTGAATAAGGTTCAGTAAAGAATAAGTATCCTATGCCTCATGACAATGATTTGTTTTTCTAGCTTCAAGGTTCAATATGGTTTTCTGAGATTGATTTGAGATCTAGCTACCATCAGTTAAGGATTAAGGTGGAGGACATCCCTAAGATAGCCTTCAGTACTCACTATGACCATTATGATCTCCTATGATGTTTTCTGGGTTAACCAATACCCCAGAAAAATTTATGGATTTATTGAACCATTTTTTCAAGACTTATTTGGACACCATAAGATAATTTTATTGATGATATCTTTGTCTATTAAAGGAGTCAAGAGGTGCAAGAATAGTATTTAAAGATTGTGCTCCACTCTTTGAGAGTATAGTCTATATGCAAAATTCTTAAACTGCAAGTTTTGGCTTGAATCTATATTTTTCTTAGGGCATATAGTGTCCAAGGATGGTATTATAGTGAACACACTAAAGAATAAGGCTATTTGTGATTTAGCTAGGCTAATATCTCCAAATTAGGCTTAAAGTTTTATCGGATTGGTAGGCTACTTCAGGTGGTTCATCGAGATATTTGCTACTATTGCAGTGCCTATGACCATATTGACGGTAGGAGGCTCAATTCAAGTATTCCAACAGTTATGAGGCAAGCTTTCTCAGGCTTAAAGACTTGCTCACTTTAGCTTATATTCTAACTCTTCTAATTGAGGGTGAGGGGTTTGCTATTTATTATAATGGTTCTAGTATTGGGTTAGGGTGTGTTCTAATACAACGGGCTTGAGTTATTGCATATGCTTTGAGACATCTAATGATGCATAAGTGCAACAACCCCACTCATGACTTGGAGTTGGCAGTGATAGTTTTTGAACATAAGATTTAGAGGCATTATTTTTATGGTGTTCTCTGCAAGATTTTCACTGATCGCTATAGCCTTTAAACATTATATCTTAGAGCGATCTTAATTCGAGACAACATATGTAGATTGAGTTGCTGAAGGACTATGACCTCTTGTTCTATACCATTAGATCAAGGCGATTATGGTAGCGGATGCCTTAAGCCAAAAGGCAGTGAATATGGGTATCTTGACATCCATTTTAGCTTTTGAACTGTCATTTGGGTCGGCCATTTATTTCTTGTCCGACATGATAGTTCAACTGGATATTTTACAACCCAAAAGGATTATCACTAGTGTTGAGGCTAGGTTTACCTTATTGGAGCAGACTTGGGGCAGGCAATTTGAGGATAACAAATTATATAGCATTTGAGATTGAATGTTTAGAGGTGAGTCCAGGAGGGCTCTCTTTGATTCAGAGGGAATTCTAAGATTAGACAGTTGCATTTGTGTTTAGAGGGTAGGAGACTTGATTTAGTTGATACTTTGGGAGGCTCACAACCCCTAATATTGTATTTACCCTGGCTAACCAAGATTTATAGAGATCTAAGGAAACATTACTTGTGAAGAGATATAAGGATACATATAGAAGAATTTGTGGCTTATTGCGTAAGTTTTTAGTAGGGGAAGGCCGAGCATGTGACACTTGGTTGATTGCTTAAGAGTCTACCCATTCCTAAGTGGAAATAAGAGCATATTAATATAGATTTTGTGGGTTGCTTGCCTTGAACTTATCGTGGTTTTGATAGCATTTGGCTTATCGCAGATTGATTGACTAAATCTGCCCACTTAATCCCTACACAGACTTCCTGTGGTGTCAAGAGGTTGGCTCGTAACTATGTTTGAGAAGTGGTTCATCTTCATAGAGTGCCCCTATCTTTTATTGTAGATAGAGGCTCCCAATTAATTTCTTGATTTTAGAGGGCCTTTCAAGAGGAATTGGGTACCCAAGTTTCTCTCAACACTGCATTTTATAAGGATATGTTTCACGTGTGTGTTATGGACTTTGGAGGTCAATGAAAGTAGCTTAGGGAGTTTAACTATAATAACAACAACCATTTGAGTATTCAGATGACATTATTCTAGGTATTATATGGTATGCGTCGTCAATCTTTGATGGTTTGGTTTGAGACTTCGAGGTTAAGCCAAGTGTTACTGATTTTCTTTATGAGTCATTGGATAGGGTTAATGTGATTCAAGATAGGCTACAAGAAACTTAGAGTAAGTAGAAGATTTATGCCACCCATAGACTTCATGCCTTGAAATTTAGAGTTGTTGATTAGGTCTTTCTTTGTGTACCTCCTATAAAGGGTGTGATGTGGTTTTGGAAGAAGCATAAGCACAACCCTAGGTATATCTGAGCATTGGCTTACTTCAAATAGTTGGGGAGGTAGCTTATGAGTTGGTTTAGTCTCTAACCTTTTCAACCATCTATCTATGATGTGCTGTTATATTCTTGATGAATCTTACGTGCATTGGTGGGACTCGATTTAGTTGGATAAGAGGTTGACCTTTATTAAGAAGTCAATATCTATCCAAGCTAGAGATGTCAAATGGATACATTCTATATATATTCCTATGGTTAAGGTTTGGTGGAGACATAATCCAATCAGGAATGCTACCAGGGAGACCAAAAGTAAGATGTAGACCTAATATTCCTTCCTATTTGAGCATTCAGGTACTTCTTAATCCTTTACTTTTGTGGATGAAAGTACTTTTAGTAGTGGACGTGGTAATGAATCCAAGTCATTTCTTATATTTTTTCTTTTTCTAAATTTGGAGCTTTCCTATAGTTGGCTTTATGACTTGTGTGACTTACAATTCAGTTACCTGGTAGTTCATTCGATTTTTAGAGCCATTTCTCTATTTTTGAGCTTTGGTTGTTCAAAAAATAATCTCATGCCTAAACTCTAGACAAACAACCTCGGATGGCAATTCCTATAGTCTCTTTAGCTCTGAAATATCAATTTAGGCTAAGGGGATCCTTCGTCTGGGTCCCAAAGCTTTAAGACTCATTTGGACTATTGGGTCGATTTTGTATAAAATGGATCCTTGGGTGTGGGACCCCAAGGACTAACTTTTGTTCTTATCAAAATGACCTTGGATGGAAAATTTTTATAGTACTATTGAGTCTGAAATAATGAATTTTGTAGGTTAGCATAGCAGCCAAAATTTTAATTTCAAAATTTCTTAACTACATTGTTCCATACTAATTCGAGACCCAATTCATAAAAATCCCTGTAACTCGTAATGAGGTGCATTATTAATAATGACAAAATAAGTCATTACAAATTGGCTAATTGAAGATTTTTAATAAATCAAGAATACAAGGCTCGTTGTGTCTATATCTAGGCACATGAGACTCATGTATCAATATCTAACAACCATAATAGTCTTAAAAGAAACTATAAAGTAGCCTTAAAGTAAGTAGACAAGTTGTATGAGGTTGCTATCTATGAATAGAATAAGTGTTCGACGAGGGATAAATATACCTACTCAAATAGCAAACACAACAACTACAACTACAACTACAAGTAGCTAGAAATAATATACTAGCTTTATTGTACTTAGGCTCAAAGGAAACATGTTGAGAAGAAAGTATAGCCTTAACATACTTTTTTCATGAGTACAAGAGGTCTATCAACTTCTTCCCATACCTTCATAAAACTACAACACGGAAAGAACTCCATCAATTAAAGGAATACAACGTACAACGATAAGCCCATAAAATTTATTGATTTTTATCATAGAGTAATATTCGGGGTCTAACATATATATAAATTGATAAATATTGATTCTTACCTTGCTACACAGACCTAGAGTAATGTCATAAACTCAAAATAACCTTGCTTCCACAACACCCATAGAGATACGTCATGAAATCAATAGGGCAAAATATATAAACATAATGGGCTCATAAAGATGGACAACTTCTATTATACTTCTGAGCTGAGAGCATCAACATCCATGGAGAATTTCTAGGCTTTAGGTAATATTTTTTATGGTATATAGTTGAATTTTCTTAGTTTAAAATGAAAGAGAAGCAGATTTTATAAATGTCCACTGACCTAGGGGTTAGAGCCTAACCTACACGCCTACTTATGTAGTCTCATAAACACACACATATCTCTCTATTGTGAAATTATAGATGAACAATTTTGTGTATTAGAAACTAAACTCGTGGACTTCCACTTATCAGGTTGTATTATTTCTTAATCTTTATAAATTAGGAGTAAGTATTAGAGATATTTGACCCAAATTTTAGAGAATTTATTAATGCAATTTACAATAACTTTATCTGATTTTTATTTTGAAACCTGCTTGACTTTAAAATTTAAGATATGACCATTATGTGAATAGAATACCTAATAACACATCTTTCCTAGCATATTAAACACTCTTAGTGTAACCCTAAAAATATGGAGTAATTTAAAAGCTCGAACAGGCAGGGTGTTACACATATATAAACCAATCAAACGGCAAATATCAATATTAAATCTTTTTCAATAGTACATAGTCATACTTGACTACTGTTTCTTTATTATACAATGGATGTTAGTACAACAAAATAAAACTTAAAAGGTATCTGGTAGATATTTTAAAGCTAATAAACAAAAATAAATGCAATGATACTACTACAATGATTGGAGTCTGAAGATACAAAGGGTGTATTGACAAGTCCGAGAGCCTAGACTCACAAGTTGAAACTAAAGATATTCATATTTAGCAACCAGGAAGGATTATCGCTAGAGTAAGCTTATAATTTGATTAAATTGATTTATAAATATTTTTTTGATTTACTTATGCATTTGGGGTATGTTTGGAAAACCACGTTGGGAAATTAGTTTTGGTGTAATTACACAATTTGGACTGTTTGGCTGACTACATAATTATTTGGTTACCATGTAATTGGGTGTAATTGGTAGGGTGTAATCACACTCTCCAATTCTTTGGGGGAGCTGTGAGTTGCTGGTTATTACATTGTAATTACAAGGTTACTTTTATATTTCTTTTTTAATTCTTATTTTAATTTCTTTTCATTTTAGTTTACTTTTTATTTTTATTAGTTTTGTTATTCTAATATTTTTAAAAATTATATTTTTATTTTACATTATTTTTATTTATTTTCCCAACCTTTACTTCTTGTAATTTCATGCAACTACTTGTACTATTTACTTTTATTTATTTTATCCATTTAGTATAATTCTGTTAGTATTATAATTTTAAAACTAAAGTAAAATTAATTGTTAAATAAGGTTGTAGACTTACATTGTCCTTTTCTTTTGGATTATATTTATTTATGTTTACTGTGTAATATAATTCCGTTAGAGCTATGTTGTTTAAAGTTACGGAAGTAGTACATATTTGAATTTATTTGATTAATTTATTAATTATGATAAAATTAGATTTAGATATCCACCAAAATATTGTAAATATTGCTTAGATGAATAACGAACAAAAATTGCAAAAATATAAAGTATTAAAATAAATAATATCTGAAAAACGTAAAGAATTAAAAATAAGGATAGAAAGACTACAATATAACATAATTGTCGGAGTTAGTAAAAACGCAATAAATTCACAAAAAAGAAGAAATATCAAATTTAGAATCAACAATAGATAGTCTAGAATATATATATCAACATAACCTATATACGTTTAAATAAAATGAACAAAGAAGAATTTATAATAGATGAAAAAACATATGAAAATCACGAAGGATCAAAAATAAAAATAGTATTCTCTTATTTATGAAAAAGATATAAGAAAATAGGTGAACACTTATATTTAATGTTAGAAAAAGAAGAATTAAAATTAGAAGATAAGTTGGCAGTCATGGTAAGAATAGAAAGAGAAAACGAAGAGATAGATAGAAAAAAGGAAATAGATAAAATAAAACAACAAACCACAGAAGAAATATAAAAAATAGAAGAAACTAAAAACAGTAGGATTGCTGAATTAGAAAAAGAACTACAAATGCTAAAAGATTTGTATGAAAAAAGACAGAAAGAAAAAGAAGAAAAAGATAAAGAACAAAAATTATTAATTGATATAAATTAATTTAAAGAAAAATTAGAAATAAAAAATAAAGAATTAGAAACCAGTGAATTAGAAATAAATACAATAGATGCTGAATAAACAGAAAATTATGATTCGGAAGATAGTGAAACATATACAGAAATTCTAGAAAACATAGGAAAACTAGAAATTAATGAAGAACAAGAAGTAATTAATGAAGAAAATCTAGAACTAATAAATATAGATGTAAATACTCTAGATAAAAATATAGTACCTAGTACATCAGAAATAAGAAAACCAACATATAATTACAAAAGTAAGTTTAAAAGATATAATCCAAAGGATGAATATAATAAATGGAAACCAAAACAAATAATTAATTACAACTTTTTAGATTTAGATTGTGTCATAGACACAAATAAAATAATACAACTATGGGTAGGATATATGTCAAAACAATTATTAGATAATAAAATAGATACAACAAACACACCAGAATATATAGAAAAGACATTAATAGGAACAGTAAAATTATGGTTTTTAAACCTAGTCGAAGCAAGTAAAAAAGTATTAAGATCTGATAATAAAATAGAAGGAACATCAACAACTACTAAAATACTACCAACAAAAATATTGAAAAAATATGAAATAGCTATAAGAGATGAATTTAGCAGTGTAACAACAGAAGAAGAAAAACAAAATAAAGAAAAAGGTATAAATAGAAATTTAATGTTAAAACTAGCAATATGTAATATGTGCTATATAGATGAGTATACGTGCGCATTTAAAGAATATTATTATAAAGGAACATATAATATAGAAGAAAGTAAAGAAATAAGAAGATTATATTTTAGTAAACTACCCGAACCATTTAGTTCAAAAATAATAAAGAGTTGGGATGAAGCAAAAATAGTAGATACCCTAGGAGCAAGAATAAAATTTTTACAACAATGGTATAGAAATCTATGTGAAAAATATAGAGAAGAAATAAAAATGGAAAAAATATTAATAAGAAATTTAGCATGTTGCAAAGATAAAATAGCACCTCAATTTGGATGTGAAGAAAGATATTATAAGAAAAGAAAAAGACATAAGAAATACAAGAAATCAAAATATAAGTATAAGAAACGAAGAAAAAGATATTATGTAAAAAATTATAAACATAAAAGACCATATAGGAAAAAGAAATCTATAAAAGATTGTACTTGTTATAATTGTGGAAAACTAGGATATTTAGCTAGAGATTGTAAAATGCCTAAAAATTCAAAAAAGAAACAAATATCAAAAATAAAAATAGAAAATACAAAATATATGCAGATAGATTATATAGATTGTGAATTAGAAAGTGAAGATAGTATATATGAAATTTCGGAGAATGAAACAGATAATTAAATAGATAGTGAATTAGATGAATTAAATGACAGAAGAAGATATAAAAATGAATCAAATAACTGAAGAACATATAAAAATAATAACAAAGGAAGAATATTTAAATGAAGAAGGAACAAATCAAAAAATAATATTTGATAATAATATATTTGACAAAATAAAAGGAAAAGAGTTAGACTTAAGTGTAGAGAAAATATTTAAAATACTAACAATAAAAAATATATTTAGTAGAAAAAAGGAAGAATACTACGTAGTAAGCCAAAAAGAACATGTAATAGACTGTAGATATGCAAAAGAAAGAGCTAGTATACCACTAGTAACAAAGAGAATGATTAATAAAGAAATAAACTGTTATAAATGTATTTACTTTATAGTGTTGTCTATCAAGATCTATCAAGATCTACTTTGATATCTATTAGGATTTGAAGCATCCATCTTTTACTCAGACTAGGAGTAAATTTTCCCTATAAATATAGGTTTTTGCTCATTTTATTTACAATCTTATGATCTCTCATCAGAGAAGAAATAAGAATCACTCTCTTTATTCTCTCTACTCTTCTTCTCTATTCTTTATTATTTTATAACATGTTATCAGCACGAAGTCTCTACTTTATTTCAATTAGTCAGACGGTAAGCTTGAATCTTGGTATGGGTAAGATATCTACGTGCGATGAAACACTTTAATAAACTAAAAATTTTCATGGATAATAAATAATAAATTTGTATAAGGAATATATAATCTTTCTATGTACGTACAACCAGTAGCCACTGTTGCTTATTTTAAAGTTAACTTTTAAGGGATAAAAAAACAAAAATCTACATTATATGTATGTAATTTGCTGCCAATGTTCTGTGTTGGTTACTTTTGCCGTAGCTAGCCACGTTTTTTTTCTTTACATAAATTGTTATGACAGTATAGCCACGACATGTGTATTGCTACTTATATGTCCTATTGTTTTGAGTACGGGAAAATTGGAAAGTCCTACATATCGTTCAGTGTAAATGTTATTGTATAAATTTTGTAGAATTTATCCTCAACAATCTTGTAAATTGGATATCTCATTGTGCACAGTAGATGTGTTAGTAAACTTTGTCTGTATTTCAATATCTAATTTTCACATTAAGTTGCAATATACAAAACCATGATGTTGATTGAATAATAATGCAAGTGAGAACATGTTAATATGTCATTGTTTGCTTGTTCGATATATCTTGTAGATTAAATATTAATTTATTTTGATTTTACTCACTTATAATCATATTCTATCGACGCATACAAACAAATTTTGGTGATGTTGGATCAAGATAAAAGTTAATTTACCTGCCAAATTCAATGAGGCAATGCCTGATAAGAACGAATTGGATTCGTTCATTCCACCAAATTAAGAATCAGGTTCTATTAAACTTTGATGTCATTGGTTAAATGATGATATACTGGGTTCAAGTCCCATCGATTTATTGCCTAAGACGCCTTTATATGGATAAAATATTGAGTTTGAATCTTAATGCCCATATTGGTGATATTATGATGGCTAAGGCAAAATAATGGGTGTTTGGCTAAAATTCATGAAATTCGACCCATTGAATATGCTCTATTCCACGAAGTGAATGCGATAGCAATATATGATAAGTCTGAAAGATAACAACTTACTTCATTCTTGAGGTGTATGTGGTAGCAGTGCATAATATGTCTGAAAGAAGACAAGTGATTGAATGCACGGATATACGCATGGAGGGATAATATGATAATGATCATCAAAAGTGATCATATTTTCATACCCTTATATGATTATAAGATATGCTAGAGAAAAATTATCTACATCATATATATGCCTCGATTTGCTTCTGAAGTAGCAAAATCTTGAAAGAGGTTATAAGCTATCATAATTTGATAGGCTTAAGACACGATTATATTCCATTCCTGAGGAATGAGAAACTTATTAATGCAAATGTGCACTTGATTGTGATTGTATCACAACTCACCTCCAAAAGAGGTTGAATAATTTTAAAATCTACTTTTGAAGTAGTAAATCTAAAATTTATTCATGTAATAGTAAATCTGAAATTTACTAAAGAAAAAGTACATGTCATGAAAAAATTGGAGTTTATTAGAATAAAAGTTCATAAATTGATATGAACAATTATGACATCTCGAAGATGTGCATGTATTGAAGAACTAAAGATTCTTCAAGAATTGTTTATGTTGTTTGTTCTCATGATAAGTTGGTTGGGCCAACTAATATTGGGATTGGATCCCTTCAAATCTGAAAATTATAAAAGGTGAATAAGGGTCCGTTCATCTATCATGTATGTGATATGTTAAAATGATGCATGAATAAAATGAGTTAAGCATGACTTTCAGATTGTGTAATCGAGATAATTCATCTTGATGATGGTGGTTTAGCATTGAATGCATTCGATAAATATCTAAACCATTGTTAATGAGAACAAAACTTTATGTATTGGTATGAAATATGATATATTGCAATAGCATGTGTATGCATTAGACCAATAAATTATGATTATTTCTTCCCTCTCAATTGGTTCAAGGTTGGGAACCAATTATGCTATCTAATAATTTTGATGTGCGGTATACGATTAATGAATATACCATAATGCACAAAGATGAATTCCTCAAAGAAGTAGAGGATGTATGTTAGTTTTCCTAACATAAGGGGGAGATTATAAGCGCTATGAAATATGTTAGGAATTATCACCATATCCTTATCCAAAAGATAATTCAAGTCAAATGCTGAAAGCATCTCATATTAAGCGCAAGTGCTCTTATTTTGTGTTCCTAAAGGACAAAGTTTATGCATGCGTGAAGCGTGGTAGACTGATCGGTTCCAAATGAAATAGTCCTTGAAAAATAAAGAGTAAATAATCATAATAAGAAGGCAATGATCTCTTGAAGAGCCTACGACATACCACTTCATGAAACCTTATGAGAGGTTCATGTACCTGAAAATAATGAAGTGATGAGATCTCAAAATGTTATGTCGCATTGTGAACCGATACAAAATGATATATCATCAATATCTTTGACACAATATTGGCGCAATATTGTGAAAGATTATGAGGATCTGAATTCTACGTTTATTTAAGCATGCTGACGTAGAAATATTTATCAAGTGATATGAAAGGGTGCATCTTGGTAAGTGAAAATTTATTTGATTTGTAGTCCAGACACTTGAAGATGTCACACATAAAATGTTGAATATTTTCACTTGACAAAATTTGTATGAAAACTTCTTTAAGGATTCAAAATATAAAAGTTTCTAGGAAACTTATTGATAATCCTTATATTGTATAAACTTATAGCTTGAAAATTATTGAAACTCTTGGAGAGTTTTCAAAAACAATAAGATTATTTGCTGAAATGAGAAATATACCAATTTGGATTGGTTATGAAGTACCATGTCTTAGTACAATTGGTGCACTTATGTATCTTGTAAAAAACTACAAGACCCAATATAGCCTTTCACTCAATTTGTTAGCAAGGTATATTTCTACTCCTACTAAGAGACATCGAAATGGGATAAAATACATGAGTTTATTTTATTCTAAAGATTGCAGTCCCGATCTTACTGGTCATGCTGATGTTGGGTACTCATCTAACCCGTATAAATCTCGGTCTCAAACATACAATGTATTCACATGTGGGGATACTGCCATATCTTGGAGATATACAAAGCAGTCTATCGTAGCCACTTCATCGAATCATGCTGAGATAATAACTATTTATGAAACAAGCTGAGAATGTGTATGGTTGAGGTCCATGATACATCTCATTCGAGAAAAATATAGTGTGAAATATGACAATCTACCCACAATTTTATACAGAGATAATTCAGCATACATAGCACATCTTAAGGGAGGATTCATAAATGGAGATAGAACGAAGCACATTTTGCCAAAGCTTTTCTACATACATGAGCTACAAAAGAATGATGATATTAACGTGTAACAGATTCGTTCAACTGACAATGTGACTGATTTATTCACCAAGTCTTCTCCAATTACAACTTTTAAGAAGATGGTGCACAAGATCGGGATGCAAAGGTTCAAGGATGTTCTCATTAGGGGGAGTTAATACGCGTTGTACTCTTTTTCCCTTACGAGGTTTTTTCCCACTGGATTTTTCTTGTAAGGTTTTTAATGAGGCAGTCGAAATGAGTATTATTAGAAATGTTTACTCTTTTTTCTTCACTAAATTATTTTTCTACTGGGTTTTTTTCTAGTAAGGTTTTAACGAGTCACATTATCTACCAATTAAACATTCAAGGGAGAGTGTTATAAATGTATTTACATTATAGTGAATGTCTATCAAGATCTACTTTGATATCTATTAGGATTTGAAGCATTCTTCTTTTACTCAGACTAGGAGTAAATTTCCCCTATAAATAGAGGATTTTGTTCATTGTATTTACAATCTTATGATCTCTCATCAGAGAAGAAATAAGAATCACTCTCTCTATTCTCTCTACTCTTCTTCTCTATTCTTTATTATTTTATAACATAAACAATATAAAAAGTAACGACCCAATAAAATATGTACACCTTGGAGGAACAGAGGTATTAATAAAAAACATGTTTTAGAGAAGGAATAGATACACCAATAGAATTATATTTAGCAGATGATAGAATTATAAAACCTATAGAAAAAAGATAAGAACAACCATAAAAGGAAATTTAATATACCAAAAATTTAAATTTATAATAAGTGCAAATTATCCAGTAGCAATAACAGATAAAAATATAGATAAATCATTAGTGTTATATTGGAAAATATCAGGAATAGCACTAACCTCAGGAAGTAAAATATTTACAGCAAGATGTAAAAATCTATATGTATTAACAACAAAACATAAAATAACAGGAAAACATAAAATTAATAAAATACAAATAGAAAGTCCTTTTGAACAATTCGTAAAAACAATTGATAATAATGATTATAGTTACAAAAATATAGACATAGAAGATGATTTAGAAATAATAAATGATAGAATAAGTACATAAAAAAGAATAGCTCATGAAAAAACAGAATCATCAAGCTCATAAAAAAGAACAAGTTATGAAACAACTTCAACAGTTAATTTAAAGCAATATTACATAACAGGAACAATAAATGAAAAAGAATATTTAATACTCTTAAACACAGGACAAGAAGAAAATTATATAGCAAAATATCTAGTAAAAAGTGAAGAAATAAAATCTAATAGTAATATATGCCCAGATCTACCAAGGAGTCTAATAAACATTAAGGATACGACAGAAAATGAAATAATAATAGGAGTTAGAAAAATAAAAATAGAATTTGAAATAAAAGAAGAAATGCAAAAAACAGATATAATATTAGGAATAAAATGATTAGAACAAGTAAAACTATACAATATAGAACATACACAATTATCTATAACATATAATAAAGAGAAATTATTCATAAAAAGAACTTTGACATGACATGAAAATATATGTACTTGTAAAAATAATAGTAGAAGGATATTATAATAGGTATTATACACCTATGATAGATACAGGAGCAGAAGCAAACTTATTTAGATACAACTGTTTACCAAAAGGTAAATGGGATAAGCTAAAAGTACCAATAGTAGTCAAAGGATTTAATAAGGAAGGATGCTTAATTACATATAAAGCTAAGAATGTAAAAATACAAATATGGATAAAATAATAATGATAGAAGAAATCTATAATTATGAACTAACATCAAAAGATATGCTTTTAGGAATGCCATTTTTAGATAAATTATACCCATATATAATAACTAAAACAGATTGGTGGTTTAACAGACCATGTAAACAAAAAATAAAAGTAAAAAAAGTTATTAATAAAATAAGAAAGAAAACTGATTGGATAAAAGGAAGTGAAAAAATTACACAAAAGTTAGAAAATATAAAAAATATAGAAGACACAGTAGATCTAGTTGTATTTTCGATAAATAAAAAAGAAATAACTATATTTTCAATAGATAAGGTAGAAATAATAAAGAAAAAATTAAGACAACTATACAGTGAAGACCCATTAAAAAGATGGAAAAAACATAAAACTACTATAAAAATTGAATTAATAGATAAAAATAGCATAATAACTCAAACACCATTAACATATAATTTTGACGATTTAAAAGAATTTAAAATGCATATAGATGAATTATTAGAAAAATAATATATACAAAAAAGTAATAGTAAATACAATAGTCCAGCATTTATAGTAAATAAACATAGTGAACAAAAAAGAGGAAAAAGTAGAATGATTATTGATTATAGAAATTTAAATGCAAAAACTATGACATACAATTATCTAATACCAAATAAGATATTAAAAATAAGACAAATACAAGGATATAACTACTTTAGTAAATTTGACTGTAAATCGGGATTTTACCACTTAAAGTTAGATGAAAATTCTAAGGAATTAATCGCATTTACGGTACCACAAGGATTTTAAATGGAACGTATTACCATTTGGATATAAAAATGCACCAGGTAGATACCAATACTTTATGGATAGTTATTTTAAACAATTATCTAATTGTATAGTATACATAGATGATATACTACTGTATACAAAAACTAAAAAGGAACATTTACAATTATTACAACAATTTACAGATATAATAGAAAAATCGGGAATAAGTTTAAGTGAAAAGAAAGCCGAAATAATGAAAAACCAAATATAGTTTTTAGGAATACAAATAGATAAAAGTGGAGTAAAAATGCAACAACATATAATACAAAAAATAATAAATTCAAAAGAAGAATTAGTTACAAAAAAGAAATTACAATCATTTTTAGGATTAGTAAACCAAGTAAGAGAATATATACCAAAATTAGCAGTAAACCTAAAGCCTTTACAGAAAAAATTAAAAGAAGAATGTAGAATATAATTACAACGAAGAAGATAAAAAACAAGTTCAGAAAATAAAAATACTTTGTAAAGAATTACCAAAATTACAATTCCCAGATGAAAATATTTTTTTTTACATATATAGTGGAAGCAGACGCAAGTGAATATAGTTATGGAGGAGTACTTAAATATAAATATGAAGAAGAAAAATTAGAACACCATTGTAGTTACTACTCAGGTACATTTAATGAAACAGAAATAAAATGGGAAATAAATAGAAAAAAATTATGTTTATTAGCATTTGAACCATATATTGTATATAACAAATTTACTGTGAGAACAGATAATACCCAGGTTCGATGGTGGTTAACAAGTAAAATACAAAACTCAGTAACGACGAAGGAAATTCGGAGATTAGTATTGAATATATTAAATTTTACATTTACGATTGAAGTAATCAAGACTGACAAGAATGTTATTGCAGATTATATATCAAGACAAAGTTACTCAAACTGATTTACCAATGGAAGAAACTGATGTCAAAGATACCCAAGCAGACTTAATATTACAAGTGTTTGAACAAATGAAGTTATTACAAGAACGAGTTATCACATTAACTACTGAAGTTACAGATGTAAAAGTGCAGGTTGAGCACTATAAAAAACAAGACAAAGCTATTAGCAAAGATACTGTACAGGAAGAGCACATTAAAAAACTTGACCTAGAAGGTGACGATGAGAAACACCTAAAAACTCAAATTACTAACGAAATTACAGTTACAGCTGCAGGCGCAGGTAATGTATCCAAGGGAAAGAATATAGTTACTCAAAATAAACCTGAACCACCAAAGAAAAAGAATTATAACCTCAACCAGATATTCTCAATACCATATACACCAAATATACAAAAATAAGAGTCATCTATACCTCCCCTGATACACACATATTCCGAATCACTCAATCAACAAAAGCAGACTTATAACCATATCACTCATACATATATTGATAATATTTATACTTTACAAAAATTGTTAAATACAAAACCTATCCAGAGTAAAGATTTAGCAAAACAACACCAAGGATATATTACACAAAAATTTCAAAACTATAACAAACTTATTGCTTTGCCTGGCACCAGTGCAGACTTAATTACTTCATGTTACTATTATGGATTATTATCTATAGTTTACACAACTACTGGAGAAGAGTTAACAGGAATTCTAGATATTTACATAGGATTTATGGTTTATAAGAGGATTACGAAGGGACAGTTATTCTATGTCCGTTTCTACTCAGCACCAGCAAAAATAATGTTTGATGAAATAAAACAGACAATTACTGTTGTCAAGATAGGAATGACACGACATTATACTATCCCTGAAGAAATATGCAAACAAGAAGAGATAACCAAAAATCAGATACCGTACTTCTACCGAAACAAGAGAGTTATTGGACTTAGCAGTATATTGACTGAGTTAACAAATAATTATATAAATCAAAACCCAGTTTGGATTTACTATAACAAAAATCAATTATTGGTTTACTCTACTTGTAAAAATATTAGAGAAAATGATAGAGAAGATATAAGAAAATAGGTCATGACGATCCTAAAACCAGAAGAGTTACCAGTCACAAGATCAATTATGAAAGAAGTTATTTCAGAAGAAGCTATGGATCAATTCTGTAAACAGGTTGACCAAAGATACGATGACCACATATGCAGCAGATGTAGTGCCAGACACAACTTTATTCCAGATGTGATGCTACAATAGCAAAAAGATGAAAAAGCAGTAGATACGACAAAAAGAAGATAAAAAGAAGACAATAACGGAACAATAATAGAAGAAGACAAAGCATTAAAGATAGGAAAATGACATATGAAGAAAAAGCTAAACTTCCTACGTAAATTATTGTAAAGTTTTAATAGCCTTTTTGACTTTTCTTTTCATTTATTAGGCTTTTTGACTTTTTGGCCAAAAAACTATTATTAGTTTTTGTTTTTTAGTTAGTTTTAAGTCTTTCTTTTTAGAATGTAAAGACTTCTTTGTAAATTAGATAGAATACATGTAAAGTAGGAATAATATAGAAATAGTATACGCGTTTTCATTTTTTAGGTTATAAATAGAGAGTGCACTTGCTCAGATAAGGGCAAGTCTTCATGAGTTGAAGCAAAACCCTCTCTTGTACACAAAACTTTTGAATTATTTAATAAAAACAGGTATATTTCCAAGGAAAAGATATGAATCATCAAACAGCTATGGAAAATCCAGAATTATCAGATTTACCAGAACAGGTATTTATATTTGTGATTATGAATAACTAAATTCATAAATTCATGACAATCATGATATGATAAAATAATTTCATGTTAGTTACTTTATAGTAGAATTATTCGAAAAATAACATGTTAAGAAGTTTATTAGCAAAGTGGAAAAGGAGAAAAATCTCTAAGAACTATGTCATCCTAAAGGTGAAACCGGTGAAGCAAGAAAGCCGTGCTAGGGGAGTAGCCAGAGTAGAGGCGCTGTTTAAGGGAAAAGTATCAAGATTACCATGCTAATAGTGACCGAAGAACATGTTATTTAAGGATAATCTAGTATATAGTAATCTAAAATGATCATATTTTTTTATGTGTATGATGGAAGGGAATATTTTTAAAAAAGCATCATATGAAAAATGAATACTTATTTATCTGACGAAATGGTAGATAAATTTAAAATACTTGTTTTGTATGTACTTAAGGATATAGAAATTGTAGATATAAGAAAAATCCTATTGGAAAAGATAAATATTTCATGACTAGAATAAATTACATACCACACCTACCAACCTACTCTTACAAATACTTACATACCAAACCTACACATCAACCATGATAAATTACGTATATTTAGAATATTGGAAAATGGATATGAAAAATATACAATTAGTAGAAAAACTAATGGAAATCAATCTAGAAAAATATATAAGAACTAAAGATATAAAATATATAGAATTCCTTAATAAAAATATACAAGAATTATTAAGATTAAAACAAACAATTAATAAATACTATGATAAAGCAATTAATTACTAGAATCCAATTCCAAGTTATCCAAGTTATTCATAGAAACCTAAGCATAATATGAATAATATGACAAGTTATATATCTGATGAAACTAAGATACTTGTTTTATATATAATAAAAGACTTAGAATTAGAAGACATAAAGAAAATAATATGGGAAAAAATATTTGATTTTGAAGATGAGTTACTAAGTACTAATTGGATAGAAGATGAATTAGAAAATATAGATTTCTATGGTAGAAATAAATTCAGATAGTTATTATTCAGATGGATATTATACAGATTAAAAATGCTAGAATATATTCAAAGAGTTAGAGAAAAACAAGGTTGGCTATACGAAGAAATTAATTATAGAAACCATCTTAGAAAAGGAAGAGAACAATTAAAAGAAAAATTAATTTGGATAAATAAAACCATAAAACAACTAGAATTAAAAAACAGTTTAGAATATGATTTAGACATAGAATTATTTATAGACGAAAAAGACAGGATAATTAACAAAATAGATAACCTAGAATTTAATATTAGATATTGTACAATTAGAATAAATTATTACAAAGAAATTTACAGTATTACAACTACTTTAGGATAAAATGATAGACTATGAGTATTTAAAATATTGGAGATAAGATATGAAAGAAATAAGATTAACAGAAATACTTACGAAAGAGAATTTAATTTAATATTTTAGAACAAAAGATATAATATTTAGAATACTTCCAAAATAATATACAAGAATTACAAAGACTAAGAGAAAAAAACTAAAGAATATTACAGTAAAACATTTAATCAAATATCATCCAATCACCCCCAAGATATGAACATTAATAAAATTAAAATAAATAAACTAAAAATAAAAATATTTAGAGAAGTTAAGAAATATTCACGCACAAATAAAAATAGATCCATCAGAGCTATAATAGATCTATTTAAGTTACCCAAGTTATCCGCACCCCCTACAATTGGTATCAGAGCTATGTTATTTAAAGTTACAGAAGTAGTGTATATTTGAATTTATTTGATTAATTTATTAATTATGATAAAATTAGATTTAGATATCCACCAAAATATTATAAATATTGCTTAGATGAATAACAAACAAAAATTACAAAAATATAAAGAATTAAAATAAATAATATCTGAAAAATGTAAAGAATTAAAAATAAGGATAGAAAGACTACAGTATAACATAGTTGTCGTAGTTAGTAAAAACTCAATAAATTCACAAAAAGAAGAAATATCAAATTTAGAATCAACAATAGATAGTCTAGAATATATATATCAACATAACCTATATACATTTAAATAAAATGAACAAAGAAGAATTTATAATAGATGAAAAAACATATGAAAATCACGAAGGATCAAAAATAAAAATAGTAATCTCTAATTTAGGAAGAAGATATAAGAAAATAGGTGAACATTTATATTTAATGTTAGGAAAAAAAAAGAATTAAAATTACAAGATATGTTGGCAGCCATGGTAAGAATAGAAAGAGAAAACGAAGAGCTAGACAGAGAAAACGAAATAGATAAAATAAAACAACAAACCACAGAAGAAATACAAAAAATAGAAGAAACTAAAAATAGTAGGATTGCTGAATTAGAAAAAGAACTACAAATGCTAAAAGATTTGTATGAAAAAAGATAGAAAGAAAAAGAAGAAAAAGATAAAGAACAAAAATTATTAATTGAGATAAATCAATTTAAAGAAAAATTAGAAATAAAAAATAAAGAATTAGAAACCAGTGAATTAGAAATAAATACAATAGATGCTGACTAAACAAATAATTATGATTCGGAAGATAGTGAAACATATACAGAAATTCTAGAAAACATAGGAAAACTAGAAATTAATGAAGAACAAGAAATAATTAATGAAGAAAATCTAGAACTAATAAATACAGAAGTAAATACTTTAGATAAAAATATAGTACCTAGTACATCAGAAATATGAAAACCAACATATAATTACAAAAGTAAGTTTAAAAGATATAATCCAAAGGATGACTATAATAAATGGACACCAAAACAAATAATTAATTACAACTTTTTAGATTTAGACTGTGTAATAGACACAAATAAAATAATACAACTATGAGTAGGATATACGTCAAAACAATTATTAGATAATAAAATAGATACAACAAACACACCATAATATATAGAAAAGACATTAATAGGAACAGTAGAATTATGATTTTTAAACCTAGCCGAAGCAAGTAAAAAAGTATTAAGATTTGATAATAAAACAGAAGGAACATCAACAACTACTAAAATACTACCAACAAAAATATTAAAAAAACATGAAATAACTATTAGAGATGAATTTAGCAGTGTAACAACAGAAGAAGAAGAGCAAAATAAAGAAAAAGATATAAATAGAAATTTAATGTTAAAATGAGCAATATGTAATATGTGCTATGTAGATGAATATACGTGCGCATTTAAAAAATATTATTATAATGGAACATAAAATATAGAAGAAAGTAAAGAAATAAGAAGATTATATTTTAGTAAATTACCCCGAACCATTTAGTTCAAAAATAATAAAGAGTTGGGATGAAGCAAAAATAGTAGATACCCTAGGAGCAAGAATAAATTTTTTACAACAATGGTATAGAAATCTATGTGAAAAATATAGAGAAGAAATAAAAATGGAAAAAACATTAATAAGAAATTTAGCATGTTGCAAAGATAAAATAGCACCTCAATTTGGATGTGAAGAAAGATATTATAAGAAAAGAAAAAGACACAAGAAATATAAGAAATAGAAGAAATCAAAATATAAGTATAAGAAACCAAGAAAAAGATATTATGTAAAAAATTATAAACATAAAAGACCATATAGGAAAAAGAAATCTATAAAAGAATGTACTTGTTATAATAGTGGAAAATTAGGACATTTAACTAGAGATTGTAAAATGCATCAAAATCCAAAAAAGAAACAAATATCAGAAATAAAAATAGAAAATACAGAATATATGTAGATAGATTATATAGATTGCGAATTAGAAAATGAAGATAGTATATATGAAATTTCGGAAAATGAAATAAATAATGAAATAGATAATGAAATAGATAGTATTAGAAAGTCCTTTTGAAAAATTTGTAAAAACAATTGATAATAATGATTTTAGTTACAAAAATATAGACATAGAAGAAGATTTAGAAATAATAAATGATAGAATAAGTACATCAAAAAGAATAGTTCATGAAAAATCAGAATCATCAAGCTCATAAAAAAGAACAAGTTATGAAACAACTTCAACAGTTAATTTAAACCAATATTACATAACAGGAACAATTAATAAAAAAGAATATTTAATACTCTTAAACACAGGACAAGAAGAAAATTATATAGCAAAATATCTAGTAAAAAATGAAGAAATAAAATCTAATAGTAATATATGCCCATATCTACCATGGAATCTAATAAACATTAAAGATACGGCAGAAAAAAAAACTAATAAGAGTTAGAAAAATAAAAATAGAATTTAAAATAAAGGAAGAAATGCAAAAAACAGATATAATATTAGGAATAAAATGGTTAGAACAAGTAAAACCATACAATATAGAACATACACAATTATCTATAACATATAATAAAGAGAAATTATTCATAAAAAGAACTTTGACATGACATGAAAATATATGTACTTGTAAAAATAATAGTAGAAGGATATTATAATAGGTATTATACATCTATGATAGATACAGGAGCAGAAGCAAACTTATGTAGATACAACTGTTTACTAGAAGGTAAATGAAATAAGCTAAAAGTACCAATAATAGTCAAAGGATTTAATAATGAAGGAAGCTTAATTACATATAAAGCTAAGAATGTAAAAATACAGATATGGATAAAATAATAACAATAGAAGAAATCTATAATTATGAACTAACATCAAAAGATATGCTTTTAGGAATGCCATTTTTAGATAGATAATATCCACATATAATAACTAAAACAGATTGGTGGTTTACAGCACCATGTAAACAAAAAGTAAGAGCAAAAAGAGTTATTAATAAAATAAGAAAGAAAACTGATTGGATAAAAGGAAGTGAAAAAATTACAAAAAAGTTAGAAAATATAAAAAATACAGAAGACACAGTAGAACTAGTTGTATTTTCGATAAATAAAAAAGAAATAACTATATTTTCAATAGATAAGGTAGCAATAATAAAGAAAAAGTTAAGACAACTATACAGTGAAGATCCATTAAAAGGATGGGACAAACATAAAACTACTATAAAAATTGAATTAATAGATAAAAATAGCATAATAACTCAAAAACCATTAACATATAATTTTGACGATTTAAAAGAATTTAAAATGCATATTGATGAATTATTAGAAAAACAATATATACAAAAAAGTAATAGTAAACACAATAGTCCAACATTTATAGTAAATAAACATAGTGAACAAAAAAGAGGAAAAAGTAGAATGGTTATTGATTATAGAAATTTAAATGCAAAAACTATGACGTACAATTATCCAATACCAAATAAGATATTAAAAATAAGACAAATACAAGGATATAACTACTTTAGTAAATTTGACGGTAAATCAGGATTTTACCACTTAAAGTTAGATGAAAATTCTAAGGAATTAATCGCATTTACGGTACCACAAGGATTTTATGAATGGAGCGTATTACCATTTGGATATAAAAATGCACCAGGTAGATACCAACACTTTATGGATAGTTATTTTAAACAGTTACCTAATTGTATAGTATACATAGATGATATACTACTACACACAAAAACTAAAGAGGAACAATTAAAATTATTAGAACAATTTACAGATATAATAGAAAAATCGAGAATAAGTTTAAGTGAAAAGAAAGAAGAAATTATGAAAAACCAGATAGCGTTTTTAGAAATATAAATAGATAAAAGTGGAGTAAAAATGCAACAACATATAGTACAAAAATAATAAATTCAAAAGAAGAATTAGATACAAAAAAGAAATTACAATCATTTTTAGGATTAGTAATCCAAGTAAGAGAATATATACCAAAATTAGCAGAAAACCTAAAAGCCTTTACAAAAAAAATTAAAAAGGGATGTAGAATATAATTACAATGAAGAAGATAAAAAAGAAGTTCAGAAAATTAAAATACTTTGTAAAGAATTACCAAAATTATAATTCCCAGATGAAAATAAAAAATTTACATATATAGTAGAAGCAGACGCAAGTGAATATAGTTATGGAGGAGTACTTAAATTTAGATATGAAGAAGAAAAATTAGAACACCATTGTAGATACTACTCAGGTACATTTAATGAAACAGAAATAAAATGGGAAATAAATAGAAAAAAATTATGTTTATTAGCATTTGAACCATATATTGTATATAAAAAATTTATTGTGAGAACAGATAATACCCAGGTTCAATGGTGGTTAACAAGAAAAATACAAAACTCAGTTACGACGAAGGAAATTCGAAGATTAGTATTGAATATATTAAATTTTACATTTACGATTGAAGTAATCAAGATCGATAAGAATGTTATTGCAGATTACACATCATGACAAAGCTACTCAAACTGATTTACCAATGGAAGAAACCTATGTCAAAGATTCCCAAAAAGACTTAATATTACAAGTGTTTGAACAAATGAAGTTATTACAAGAACGAGTTATCACATTAACTACTGAAGTTACAGATGTAAAAGTGCAGGTTGAGTACTATAAAAAACAAGAAAAAGTTATTAGTAAAGATACTGTGCACGAACAACACATTAAAAAACTAGACCTAGAAGGTGACGATGAGAAACACCTAAAAACTCAAATTACTGGTGAAATTACAGTTACAGCTGCAGGCGCAGGTGGTGTATCCAAAGAAAAGAATATAGTCACTCAAAATAAACCTGAACCACCAAAGAAAAAGATTTATAACCTCAACCAGATATTCTCAAAACCATAGACACCAAATATACAAAAATTAGAGTCATCTATACCTCCCCAGATACACACATATTCCGAATCACTCAATCAACAAAAGCAGACTTATAACCATATCACTCATACATATATTGATAATATTTATACTTTACAAAAATTGTTAAACACAAAACCTATCCAGAGTAAAGATTTAGCAAAACAACACCAAGGATATATTACACAAAAATGTCAGAACTATAACAAACTTATTGCTTTGCCTGACACCAGTGCAAACTTAATTACTGCATGTTACTATTATGGATTATTATCTACAGTTTACACAACTACTGGAGAAGAGTTAATAGGAATTCCAAATATTTACAAAGGATTTATGGATTATAAAAGGATATATTATGAAGGGACAGTTATTCTATGTCCGTTTCTACTCAGCACCAGCAGAAATAATGTTTGATGAAATAAAACAGACAATTACTGTTGTCAAGATAGGAATGACACAAGATTATATTATCCCTGAAGAAATATGCGAACAAGAAGAGATAACCAAAAATCAGATACCGGACTTCTACCGAAACAAGAGAGTTATTGGACAGTATATTGACTGAGTTAGCAAATAATTATATAAATCAAAACCCAGTTTGGATTTACTATAATAGAAATCAATTATTGGTTTACTCTACTTGTAAAAATATTAGAGAAGATAACAGAGAAGATATAAGAAAAAGGGTCATGACGATCCTAAAACCAGAAGAGTTACCAGTCACAAGATCTATTACGAAAGAAGTTATTTCAGAAGAAGCTATGGATCAATTCTGTAAACAGGTTGGCCAAAGATACGATCACCACATATGGAACAGATGTAGTGGCAGACACAACTTTATTCCATATATGATGCTACAATAGCAAGAAGATAAGAAAGAAGCAGATACGACAAGGAGAAGATGAACAGAAGATAACCACGAGCCAATAATGGAAGAGAAAAAAATAATAAGAGCTAGAAAGCGATATGTGAATTATTGTATAGCCTTTTAAATCTTGTTACGTAAATAAGTTGTATAGTTATTATTATTAGGAAGACTTTTTAGCCATTAATAGCCTTAACTTTTTAGGCATAGGCTTTTTGACTTTCTTGTACAATAATTATTAGGTAGATATCATAATTTTTGAAGACTTTTTGTAAAAAACTAGGGATACGTGTAAAGAATAGGAACAATGTAAAATATTCTCTTTCCCTTTATAAATAGAGGAACCGAAGGCAGATGGAGGGTAACTCTTCATGAGTTGAAGCAAAACCCTCTCTTGTACACAAAACTTTTGAATTATTTAATAAAAACAAGTATATTTCCAAGGAAAATCTATGAATCATCAAATAGCTATGGAAAATCTCGAATTATCAGATTTACCAGAACAGGTATTTATATTTGTGATTATGAATAGCTAAATTCATAAATTCCTGACAATCATGATATGATAAAATAAGTTCATGTTATTTACTTTATAGTAGAATTATTCAAAAAATAGCATGTTAAGAAGTTTATTAGCAAACTGGAAAAGGAGAAAAATTCCTCAGAACTATGCCATCCTAAAGGTGAAATCGGTGAGGCAAGAAAGCCGTGATAGGGGAGTAGCCAGAGTAGAGGCGCTGTTTAAGGAAAAAGTATCCAGATTACCATGTTAATAGTGACCGAAGAACATGTTATTTAAGGATAATCTAGTATATAGTAATCTAAAATGATCATATTTTGTTATGTGTACGATTAAAGGGAATATTTTGAAAAAGCATCATATGAAAAATGAATACTTATTTATCGGACGAAATGGTGGATAAATTTAAAATACTTGTTTTATATATACTTAAGGATATAGAAATTGTAGATATAAGAAAAATCATATTGGAAAAAATATTTGATAAATATTTTATGACTAGAATAAATTACATACCACACCTACCTACCTACTCTTACAAATACTTACATACCAAACCTACACATCAACCATGATAAATTACGTATATTTAGAATATTGGAAAATGGATATGAAAAATATACAATTAATACAAAAACTAATGAAAATAAATCTAAAAAAATATATGAGAACTAAAGATATAAAATATATAGAATTCTTTAATGAAAATATACAAGAATTATTAAGCTTAAAACAAACAACTAATAAATACTATGATAAAACAATTAATTACTAAAATCCAATTCCAAGTTATCCAAGTTATTCGTAGAAACCTAAGCATACTATGAATAATATGACAAGTTATATATCTGATGAAACCAAGATACTTGTTTTATATATCATAAAAGACTTAGAATTAGAAGACATAAAGAAAATAATATGGAAAAAAATATTTGATTTTGAAGATGAGTTACTAAGTACTAATTGGATAGAAGATGAATTAGAAAATATAGATATCTATGGTAGAAATTATTATTCGGATAGTTATTATTCAGATGGATATTATACAGATTAAAAATGCTAGAATATATTCAAAGAGTTAGAGAAAAACAAAGTTGACTATACGAAGAAATTAATTATAGAAATCAGCTTAGAAAAGGAAGAGAACAATTAAAAGAAAGATTAATTTTTCAACTAGAATTAAAAGACAGTTTAGAATATGATTTAGACATAGAATTATTTATAGACGAAAAAGACAGGATAATTAACGAAATAGAAAACCTAGAATTTAATATCAGATATAGTACAATTAGAATAAATTATTACAAAGAAATTTGCAGTATCACAACTACTTTAGGATAAAATGATAGACTATGAGTATTTAAAATATTGGAGACAAGGTATGGAAGAAATAAGATTAACAAAAATACTTATGAAAGAGAATTTAATTGAATATCTTAGAACAAAAGATATAGAATATTTAGAATACCTCCAAAATAATATAAAAGAATTACAAAGACTAAGAGAAAAAACTAAAGAATATTACAGTAAAGCATTTAATCAAATACCATCCAATCACCCTCCAAGATATGAACATTAATAAAATTAAAATAAATAAACTAAAAATAAAAATGTTTAGAGAAGTTAAGAAATATCCACGCACAAATAAAAATAGATCCATCAGAGCTATAATAGATCTATTTAAGTTACCCAAGTTATCCGCACCCCCTACAATTGGTCATGACCTGACTCTACACCCTAGATGAGACGCAGTGCTTAGAACCAGAAGTAATTCAACGATAATCCTTGACATAGCATATCTGAGAATGTAAATAATATAAAGAGGAAGCTAAAACTTGAAGCATACTTATAAAATTTGAAAACACAAATGAAAGTTTTGATGAACAAAATACTAAGCCCAAAAGGCAAATAGAATCATTCTCTAATGTCTATTAAGCCTCTAAGTCTAAATAAAATAGAATGATAGGATAAGACTCCCAGCCACGCATAAGACAATATATAAAATAAGGAAGGAAAAGAACACCCAAGTGAGGTCCCCAAATAAGTAGTATTCACCACTACTAGAATTTGGGCTGCTAATAACTAACCACAAGTCGTGGAATGACCACCGTATCTATATCAAATAAAAAATATAGGCGGAAGAGGTATGCAATCAGTATAGAGAAGGTACTGAGTATGCAACAATAAATCTATATAACCAAAATCATATATATAATAAATAGAGAAGATGAGGAAATATTGAACTTTCATAAACTCAATTATAAAATAAAATTAAGTGTAATTTAAAGCCATAAGTAAGAGATTCTGGGAACTACATATCTAAAATCATATAATGACCATATCAAGTCAATTTTCAAAGTAGAGTAAAGTCTTTTAAGTGGAAATATCTTACAACCACACATCACATAAGCTAATGATTTCAAATTCCTAACCCAGTTGAGAGGGCTTCCCCAAACCTTGCCAACTAAGGAACCTATCGATCTATGTATGGATATACTAAGTGAGCACTTTCGGCTAAAATAATGTGACATTATGGAAAAACATAATCCTATGGTGGCATATAGTTCTAGGACAAGTGTTATCTAGAACACACATCTAGTCAGTGCTAAATAATCCTCTCAAAATATACTATCGATATAGCTTATAATAGATATATTAAGCTTATCAGAAGCTTGTCACAAGTCTTGCTCAAAATATTCTTCTAAAACATATCTTGTTGTGTGACTATGCTCAAATTTGTTAGACAAAATTCAATTTTTTTTTTCTAAAACCATATGCTGAAATCTTTTTCTAAAACATATCAGTCAAATCATATTTACAACTCAAATCATGGAAAAATTTACTTAAACATGCATAACTTGTAGATTCTCAAAGTAGCTATCATAATAACATAAAAGATTCTAAATTATATTTTCAAATATAAAATTCATAAACAATTAGTAGAAATCATGTAAAGAATAATAAATTCAACAAGGAGACATCTTGCTAAGCCTATAAGTAAAATACACTATCCTTTAAACCATAATCATAAAAGAGACTTAAAGTGAGTCACAAAATTTTTATAATAAAAGGAAAAATTTTGAGTTGGGTTCATAAATCTTAACCAAAATCTTGAATTCATGAACTTTATTAAGTTTTAGGCATGGGTATGAAAGGAAAACCCCTATTATAGTCCTACATACCTGAGATTTAAGAATTCATTGCGAAAAACCTTCAGGTTCAAACATTGGAGCTTGAGCTTTAGAAACCCTTCTATGGAGTTCTTGAAGATAATGTGGAATTAAACATAAATATCTTGATTTCTTAAAACCCTAACTTTATTTATAGATTAAAAATTGAACTTAATTATAGGATAAATAGGATTTTCTATTACATACCTTCGAGGTGAAGTTTTGGGAAGAATCTTTAAAGAAAAACCCTATATCTTAATTATTCTTAAAATTTAGGAGTTGGAATTTTAGAGAAAGAGAAAAGAGTACTCTATCGATGAAATTAGGTGAATAATTAGCTAGGGAAGGTTTCATAAAACGAAAAGACCAAAACATTTTTTTTTTTTAACAAACTAAAACTAAAGAGATTTATTAGGGATGGAATGGGGTGCCACACTATCCATAAAACCATATTTGACTGGCTAAATTTTTAGGTTTGCCATGCTACGCAATCCATAGAATAAGATTTAGTTATATGATGTTTTGGCTCTGGTGCACCATTCCACTCAATGCACCAAGCCGACCGTTTGGTTAGAAACTTGTCTTAAGTTTTAGAACTTATCTCACTTTATTTCTAAGGTGTTCTTAGTATAAATAAATTTATTTCATAGCTTTACAAACTTATGGGATGACATCAAATGATTTGAAACATGGGGGTGTTATAATATCTCCCTCTTTGGATCATTTATCATCGAATGATGGACATGATATTGGAAAAAATGAATAAGCTAATTTAAACAAGTTCTATTGAACATATGGAATTTACTCATCCCTACAAACTAAACTATACTAACAAGGAGGGTTTGTAAACTAACGACTAAGAGACATAAAAGTATACACTATGAGTGTTGACATCATAGACATATGATAAGATATGAGTTTATGAAATCAAACGGGTGAAAATAAAGCACTATGTAGTAAGTAGCTTTCATTTGGATTGTGGTTACAATAAATAAAATAGGGATGCACTAGACATAGGTATAAAAGCATTCTACCTTAGACGATACAACTAAAAGACTTTAATCTTTGAAATACTTCTCTAACATGTTTCCTCTCCTGAATTCTATCCTCCAACGCTTCTAATATATAAACCTCACAAGGGTACAAGTGATCACTAGACTCCTAGTCTAATTGCATGTTGCTACCATATTCAAGACTAACTTAAATTCAAAAGGAGTTACTCGTAAAGATTTAATACTAGTCTACACTATGATATTCTATATTCTAAATGATATATGAATGAAGTACAGAATCGAAAACTAAACTAAGATACTAAAATAAAAGATAAAGGGATGGATAGAAAGCAAGTAATGGATAGACACAATGAATGATGAACAAAAAACTAAGGGTGTATCAAACCCCTAACTCACTATTCAATGTCAAACAAAGCACCAATCTCCTACATAGACCACAAGGGAATTGGATCCCCGAGCAATGCATATTTCTAAATGATAAATCAACTCAAGCCATTCCATGCTTGCCATAAGCTAATACAAGATTGCTTCACACTTTCACAAGTGCTTACATTGATAATTCAACAATAACTACTTACTAAATGAAACAGAAGTCCTATTTATAGTCTAGGCTAAGTTACTACATAATATGGCCCAAAAATGACCCATTTAGGAAAGACAAAGCATAGAGGCCCATTAAGCACATTCTTGATTATTTGTAGAGCACAGGAACACATCCCAAGGGTATAGTGGGATTTTTTGACCCGCCCAAGTAGATCTAAAGTGGTTTGGGAACACCTCTAAAGTGGATGGGTCATATGTCCTCTTTTAAGGGATTTCTAGCCCCGTTTTGCCTTTCCTTAGCCTCTCCAATGTCCCTTGAACCTTCTTGATCACCATAATCATCCAATGGACATCTTTTGATAGCCATGAAGAATTCATCAAGTGTATCTTTACCCATAAGTATCCACTCTAAAAATCTAAAGGCCATTTGGTTTGTATCACTATATGTCCTCTAAGATGTCATCCCTAGAATACTACTCTTTACATATCAATTGATTTTTAGTGAAAAAATTACTAGTGCACAATTAATTCATCCATGTGTATACAAAAATGTTACTCAAGCCTACCCCTATTACCACTTCATGGACTTTTAGGAAACCAAACCATCTAAGAACTTTCTTATCTTCTCTAGTACCTTTACTAATTACAATCTCCTAAACTATTACAAAGAGAAATATCAACATTCTCATTTAACTATTAAATATAGTGAATCCTCACTTTGATCTACCTTCTGTACTTATAACCCTGGATAGAACAAACATACCACAATATTTATATAATAAGAAATGACTACTTACTTCTATCTAAGACATATTCAACTATTTTCATCACCACTATCTTAACATCAGGAGGGTCACTGAAGGACTAGGGTATGAGCATCTCAAATACAAGGACACTACTAAGATATGACTTATACTTATTGTGACCTTGGAACTAAAAACTAGAACCTATGAGGTAAGATATCATAGGCACAAAAATACATCATTTTGCTAACTCATAGATTATAAGTAGGGAGTTCTTCTGGGCATGGATATGACATAACCATCAATCACTTTCATAGGTAAGCATACATAGGGATTAGAGAAAGAGACCATACATATGGATTACTAAAAAGATCTGACATAAGAAGATACGTGAGGAAATATGGCTTTCATTAGTTAACAAGAGAATATCATAAGTTTATAGGACTGAGCATAATATGAAATATCAGTGCACATCTCATGAGCTATTTTTATGACCCTAGATTGCCCCTTTGTTGTAACACGATGCTTAGAGTCACAAGTGACACCAAGCTAACCTATGGCCTGGAAAACCACTAAGAATATTAGAAATAAAAAATATAAAATCACTTATATGAAAGCTGGAATGAATAATGAAATAAGTATTCAAAACAAAACTAATAAAGAATAACTAAATTTGAAATCACAAGTTGAACATCTAACTATAAGTATGAAAATCCTCTACTCAGATGTGTGTCTATGACAAACATCCAACTAACTCTAAATATTTGAGAACTTGTAACGATAAAGACAAATGAAATGCTGACACTAGCCCTTGCATGATGAGGACTCACCAAAATACTATGGCTAATATGGTAAGAGATCAAACTATGCTCCCATTGATGTTTTATTATTATTATTATTATATTATGTGCTCTTATATACTTTACATACTTAATACATTATTTTGATTCTGAGATACAGTTTTGATCTTGGGATTCCTGTTCTTGGTTTTTAGGGTTTGAAATAAAGTTGAGATTTTGGTTTTCATTCTTAATTCATTATGATATTATTCATATGCTTTTAGTTATGAATTCTATAGATGTTCTTGCAATCATGAGCTGCTAAACCTCTTAACAGGGTTGTGGGAACCTTGATGGAATAATAACGTAGAAAAAGTTCAAAGTCTTTCTTGATTGGTGTTCTTTTATGTATTTTAGTTTTCTTTGTATTTATTGTTTTGTCGGCAACTGCAAATGTTAAATACATGCCTGTATTTGATACTAACCATAGATAGTAGTTAAGATTAGGAAAAGTAGATCACAATAGTAATTTAAAGTTACCAACCTTTATCTAATTAACTTGAGATCAAGAAGAGATAGTTAAATTAGGGTCTAGGATAAGGGTTAGTAATGTGACAATATGAGATCGAGGGGTGATGAGTGAAATTCACCAAATAGTGTTGAGAGATGGCTGGAGATACATAACTTATTAGATTTTGAATACATGGTATCGAGAGAGTTTGACAAGCACGATAAGTATGCAGAGTTAGGATGTCTGGGGGAATACAATCCTAGTGATCGTCTTATACTAATTTCAACCCTACTTTCCAAACACTTTTACTATTAATATAGATTGTTACAAAAACCCCATTTACTTTTTGCACTATCAAACTGTATCAGCAAGCTCGTGATTGATTCCTGTCCCATTACGTGTGAGCTAGTTAGGTTCTATATTTGATAGCGATTGCATTATACTTTCTTGGAGGTTTAATTTAGGTAATATCAAATTTTTGCGTTGTTGCCGGGGAATACAATCACGGATTAATTGAGTGAGTTTGTGAAGTTGTTGTTTTTTGTTTTTATGTTATTTCCAAGGTATACTCCGATGTATGACCAGTACTTGGAGTTAAGGCAATAACTTGATCCTACTTGATCTTGATCTTGAGTGGACCTTATGATAGAATCGTAAGATGGAAGAGTACGAGCACATATATTAACACGATGGGGTTTGAGATAAGCCAAATGCCTTGAATTTGGCACCTCTGTATTGTGTTCAACAAATAACCATGCAAGCCACTACTTGGTTATTAGCTAAAGATAATGTGAGTTTGGAAAATACCCATTATTCAGCTCACGAGGAAAAAATGAGATAGGAAAAAAATGTCGAGCAACACTCAATAGAGAAAGAGCTTGAAGGGACAGAGTTTAGCCCCTCGCTTACCAATACTTACAAGTTTATAATGATCTTGCAGAAGATTTAGGTTATATTAAACCTATTGAGATAGGATCTATCGTTCCTCCTGAGATGTCCCAAGGATTAAAGTTTGACATTATGAGTGGAATAATTCAATTGCTTAATCTGAAGGGTGTGTTTGTTAGTTTGCCGACTGATGATGCAAACATGAATATTGGAATTTTATTATGATTTTCTCTTCATATAATCTACTAGGGGTGAGTTAGGAACATTTTAGACTCAGGTTTTTTCCATTCTCTCTCTTAGGCAAAGCAATGTTATGGTTAGGGTAACTACCTCGTGGGTCCATTACCTCTTTGAATGAGTTAATGATAGAATTCATAGTCAGATTTGTCACGCATTATGGAATGCTGCAATTGAAGGATACGATTTACAATTTTAGATAAATGTATTCAGAGGCACTGTATGAAATATGGTTGAGGCTTATGAAGAAGCTGATAAATATGCCCAATCAACGGATTTCATAGAGGAATTTGCTCAATATATTCTATAGAGCCATGAATGCATAGATCAAAGTTGTGTTTGATACTATTACTAGTTGGACTTTTATGAGTATTAGTTGGGAGCTAGATGTAGAAATCTTACACTGGGTTTCCAAAACACACTAAGGGTGGTATACTCTGGAAGCAGAACAAGTAGTTGATACTTATTCTATTAGTGCATCTAGTTAGAAGAGAGCCCTAAATAAGACTTTGGATCAAGAGGTATCACAACTGAGGATAGAGATTAGGTTAAATACTAAGATGTTTACAACTATGAGAGTTGAGAAGGTAAATGTTGTGGGTGGATAAGGAAAATATTTTAGATATTTCAAATATAATACTGAGGAGGAATCTAAGTATTCAGATAGAGAGATGAAGGTTTCTGAGCTAAGAGCCAAGGGCCAAGGTTCCAACCAGGACACTTGGAGCTCGAGGCAAGGGAATCAAGGTTGAAACTATTATGGGGATAAATATAGGGACAAGAAAAAAGAATAGGATGGTAACTTGAAGAGAAAGGATGGCTATAAAGAGAAGAGTGATGTTTATGTTTCATAAAGGAACCATGATACTGATTCTAGAATGAAAGCATTGAGTGCGAACCTTTTTAAGGGTCTAGAGAATCAAGAGATTTTCCTTACAGAAATTAAGGCAGCCATATCAGTACTGATCCAAAAGGTAGAATCTCATGATACTGTGATTGAGTAGATTGAGTAGTAGTTTTGTCTGTATCAGCTACATTGAATAAGCACCAATCGAGCACTCTTTTGAGAAATACTATCTAAAATATGAAGAATGGTAGTCTTTGTCTAGCCATTACCACAAGGAGTGGTGAGGTTACTACTGATCTACCTATGCCTATAGTTGATGAGGTAAGGGAAGATACTATTGAGATCAATAATGCACCCAAAGCCGAATCTAAGAAGTTTGTAACTACTGATGAGATATCACAGAAATCAATGGGTGTGGAGAAATGGGCTGAACAAGATAAGGAAAAGGGTAAGGTGCTCGAACCAATCTTAAAGACAATCCTAAGAAATCCCCCACCTTTTCCTCAGAGATTGAAGAAGAAAACTAATGATGGTAAATTTCAAAACTTAATTTCAATGTTGAAGAAATTAACTGTAAATATTTTTCTTGTAAAAGCATTGGAGAAAATTGTCACTCCCTAGATTTTTGCCTCTAAAATCTCTTGACTTTTGTGCTCACTGCCCAGGTAATGACTCACCTAACGAGTCATGAAGACTTATTATGATTCGTAGGGCTCAACTAGTAGCAAAACTAGTGAGGAATTCCCAAGTTTCTATTGATGTCAAGACTGGCACCTCATGAGTGGTGACGTGTGGTAATGATTCATCGGGAGGGACTTATGACCAAACTAGTGGAGTAGCCAATCTTTCTTTCCTAAGTACAACTAGGACCCTAAGAATTATAAGGTCTGGTCAAGAGTCATAGGGTGTGACATATGACCAAACTAGTGAAGACTACCCTGATACAAGAAAACCAAGGAAGTATCAAAACACACTCCAAATCAGTCCACTAATCTTAAGGATCCGAGGACCTTTTTGGAGACCACTCTCGGATTCGCTACTGACAAGAAGAATACAAGGCACAATGGTGAATATAGAACCAAAACAGCAGCAACAACAAGAAGATGATAACAATATTATACAACAATAAGATGAACAACAAGTCACGGCTTCACTAAAACACAAGAACAAACGGATTCAAGTTACAACTTTTAACAAGATTACAATAAGATAAAAGGATAGATAGATAGACTACATGAAGATGTAATCTTAAGAATTCAAGAGACTATTCCACTCTTGAACCCTTAACACTACAAAATTCAATTCACCTATCTCTTACGTGACAAGAGATCGGATTCCACCACTCTAGCATCTACGTTTCCAAGCAAAATACAATCACTAGTGATTCCACACTAGATCTTGCCCTAGTTTTGGTTGGTGGCTTTTCCAAAACCTAACTATGGTGTTTCAAGTCTTACAAGACTTACAATAATATTCAAAAGCTAAGTCTAAAATCCCTACAATGTTCTATTTATACTAGGTTACAAATAAAATACAAAAAGATCAAAAGGCCTCTTAGAGACTTAGATGCCCATCAAATGTAGTATGTTGGATGATTTTTAGTGCATTAGGTCCCCTTTTGCACTTTAATTGGACACACCAAGTCTCGAACCCAACATGCACTCCCATAAGTCCATATCCATGATTATTCTCGTATTATCCTCTCCATCTTGAGAAGAATTTGCCAACAAATTCACGGCTTCACGTTGTTCAATCGGCCACTTCAAAAGAAACCACTCAAAATAACCCACAAAACTTGAGATGGCACAAAAATAGTCTGCAAAATCATGAGGAACTCGAGAGCACATTAACACAAGTCTTGGCCAACATCTTCATTTTTAACCTCGACATCCTCTCCATCTTAAGCCTTGTCTTAAATTTCATCAGAAACAAGTCTCCTACCATCATACAAGCATCGTCGTAGACTCCATATCCATCATGTTCCTTTTTACCACTCTCCTCTACATGGACATATCAGATTTTGTGAAGTGGAGTTTTGGTTGAGAGGATTGATTTGGTAAAGTGGAGCTTCAATGGTGGAGCTTAGACGGGAGGAATTTGGCTTTCAAGTTCTTTTTATGGGACTTGATTGAATGGAGGAGGGATTGACCTATGTAGGTCTCGGGTTGGAGGACATTTGATGGCTTGGCTTATGTCTATGTCATTAGGTGGTGGTCTTGGAGGATTAATTGTTTGAGGTAAAGCTTCAGAAGTAGAATCACGAGAATTCCTTCGACTCTCCACTCGATCCAACCTCTCAAGTATAGTAGACATATCCGATCCTAATTTTTGAAGACCCGCATTGGCCTTAGTTATTTCTTGGGAAATAACATCAAGATGGGCTAAAATAGTGTCCATTATGGAAAAGGAATTACCTACAAAATAGAAAACACGTTAGTTGTACAAAAACATCCTTACTCTCTCTTTTTATTTCTTGCCTCTAGGATCCCTCACACTCAATCTCATAAGTATTGTAAGCTTGCTTGTACTCCAAGAGGTTTTGAGAAGTGAATCCACGTTTAGAAAGACTACAAAGAGTAAGAAAAAACATAAGGACGTATTAAAATGACTCAAAGAATTAAGACACACAAAGGAAAGTTAACACGAAGAACTGTTTCAAAACTAACTTACAATCTAGTTCTAGCTCGTAAGTTAGTAAAGGAATCAACAAACGAGATTAAAGAACAACAAATTGAAACTAGAAGATCAAATTTTGAGATTAAAATTTATCGGTGAACAATAATTGGTGATGTGGTAGTCTGTGATTGGCCTCGGTTCTCAACAATTTTATTTTCCAAATTTGGAATTCTTGATCAATTTTATAATTTGGAATTAGTGGGAATTGGTTAAGGAGGGAAATATAAGTCATGGAATCCTTTTTCAAATTTCAAAAAAGAAGAATTGACTTTATTTGTACATTTTCTTAAAACATGGACCCTTGTTTTACGGAAAGTGGTTGAAATGTGATTGACTAGTTGGTGAATGATGGTAAGTCTTTCAAGACTAACAAAGATCTCACACCTTTTCCTTTACCTTTTTGGATCTAACTTTCACTTTATTTTAATAAGGTATAAAGGTTGGGAAGAACATCAAGAACACTTCAACAATGATCAAGAAAAATAAAAAACAACCACCAAGATCCACAACATAACCACATGGCCAACTCCACTACAACAATGTTTCACACGGCCAAACTATAAAACCACCCACAAATCGCTTAGTCTCTTTGTGTTGTGTTTCGATTTTAGCAAGAGAAGAAGGTTGTGATGAACAACAAGAACACAACAACAACCTTTCAAGATATAAAACAGCAACACCAATGTCCAACTAAATCCACAACAACAAGAACAACACCACACGGCCACAACAATGTTCACAACAATAATCTCAACAATTCAAGCTCAATTTTAGATCAAGACTCAAGAGTGTTAGAGAATAAAAAAACTAACACTAAAAAAACCAAAGAAAACAAGAGAACAGTTAGATCTAGACACCATAATTCATCCAAGACTACAACAACAAGAACAACAATTTCTCGGCCAAGAACAAAAAATGGACAGATTGCACCTTTTTATGGAATTTTCAGATTTTCAACAATTTTTTTTGATTCTCTAACAAGAAAGACCAAGATTGATCTTGTAGGAACAAGATCAAGCCATTCTTTGATACCAAATGATACAAGAAAACCAAAGAAGTATCAAAACAGACTCCAAATTAGTCCACTAATCTTATGGATCCGAGGACCTTTTTGGAGACCACTCTCGGATTCGCTACCGACAAGAAGAATACAAGGCACAATGGTGTATATAACACCAAAACAGAAACAACAACAACAACAAGATGATAACAATATGACACAACAATAAGATTAACAACAATTCACGGCTTTACTAAAACACAAGAACAAACGGATTCAAGTTACAACACTAACAAGATTACAAAAAGATAAAAAGATAGATAGATAGACTACATGAAGATGTAATATTAAGAACTCAATAGACTATTCCACTCTTGAACCCTTAAGACTACACAATTCAATTCACGTATCTCTTATGTGACACAAGATCGGATTTCACCTCTCTAGCATCTACGTTTCTAAGCAAAATAAAATCACTAGTGATTCCACACTAGATCTTGCCCTAGTTTTGGTTGGTGGATTTTCCAAGACCTGACTATGGTGTTTCAAGTCTTACAATACTTATAATAATATCCAAAAGCTAAGTCTAAAAGCCCTACAACGTTCTATTTATACTAGGTTACAAATAAAATACAAAAAGACCAAAAGGCCCCTTAGAGACTTAGGTTCCCATCAAGTGTAGTATGTGGGCTGATTTTTAGTGCATTAGGTCCCCTTTTGCACTTCAATTGGACACACCAAGTCTCAGACCCAACGTGCACTCCCATAAGTCTATATCCGTAATTATTCCCGTATCATCCTCTCCATCTTGAGAGAAATTTGCCCACAAATTCACGGCTTCACGTCGTTCAATTGGCCACTTCAAAATAAACCACTCAAAACAGCCCGCAAAACTTTAGATGGCACTAAAATAGTCCGCAAAATCATGAGGAACTCGAGAGCACATTAACACAAGTCTCGTCCAACATCTTCATTTTTAACCTCGGCTTTCTCTCCATCTTGAGCCTTGTCTTTAATATCATCCGAAAGAAGTCTTCTACCATCATACAAGTATCGTCGTAGACTCCATATCCATCATGTTCCTTTATACCATTCTCCTCTACATATACATGTCGGCTTTGGTGAAGTGGAGTCTTGGTTGACAGGATTGATTTGGTAAAGTGGAGCTTCACTGGTGGAGCTTGGACGGGAGAGATTTGGCTTTCAAGTCCTTTTTGTTGGACTTGATCGAATGGAGGAGGGATTGACCTATGTAGGTCTCGGGTTGGAGGACATTTGATGGCTTGGCTTATGTCTATGTCATTTGGTGGTGGTCTTGGAGAATTGATTGTTTGAGGTAAAGCTTCAGAAGTAGAATCACGAGAATTCCTTTGACTTTCCACTCGATCTAACCTCTCAAGTATAGTAGACATATCCGAGCCTAATTTTTCAAGACCCGCATTGGCCTTAACTATTTCTCGGGCAATAGCATCAAGGTGGGCTAAAATGGTGTCCATTATGGCAAAGGAATTACCTACAAAATAGAAAACACGTTAGTTGTACAAAAGCATCCTAACTCTGTCTTTTTATTTCTTGCCTCTTGGATCCTTCACACTTAATCTCATAAGTGTTGTAAGCTTGCTTGTACTCCGAGAGGTTTTGAGAGGTGAATCCACATTTACAAAAACTCTAAAGAGTAAGAAAACACTTAAGGACGTATTACAATGATTCAAAGAATTAAGACAGACAAAGGAAAGTTCACACAAAAAATGGTTTCAAAACTAACTTACAATCTAGTTCTAGCTCGTAAGTTAGTAAAGGAATCAATAAACGAGACTAAAGAACAACAAATTGAAACTAGAAGATCAAAATTTGAGCTCAAAATTTTTTGGTGAACAGTAATTGGTGATATGGCAGTCTGTCATTGGCCTCGGTTCTCAATAATTTTATTTTCCAAATTTGGAAGTCTTGATAAATTTTACAATTTGGAATTAGTGGTAATTGGTTAAGGAGGGAAATATAAATCTTGGAATCCATTTTCAAATTTCAAAAAAGAAGAATTGACTTTCTTTGTACTTTTCCTTAAAACATGGACCCTTGTTTTATGGAAAGTGGTTGCTATGTGATTGACTAGTTGGTGAATGATGGTAAGTCTTTCAAGACTAACAAAGATCTCACACCTTTTCCTTCACCTTTTTGGATCTAACTTTCACTTTATTTTAATGAGGTATGAAGGTTGGGAAGAACATCAAGAACACTTCAACAATCACCAAGAAAAATAAAAAACAACCACCAAGATCCACAACACAACCACATGGCCAACTCCACTACAACAATGTTTCACACGACCAAGAATATAAAACCACCCATAAATCGCTTAGTCTCTTTGTGTTGTGTTTCGATTTTAGAAAGAGAGGAAGGTTGTGATGAACAACAAGAACACAACAAAAACCTATCAAGATCTACAAAAACAGCACCAAAGTCCAACTAAATCCACAACAACAAGAACAACACCACACGGCCACAACAATATTCACAACAACTATCTCAACAATTCAAGCTCAATTTTAGATCAAGACTCAAGAGTGTTAGAGAAGAATAAAGCTAACACTAAAAAAAAGAAAGAAAACAAGAGAAAACTTAGATCTAGACATCACAATTTGTCCAAGACTACAACAACAAAAACAACAATTTCTCGGCCAAGAATAAAAAATGGACAGATTGCACCTTTGTCTGGAATTTTCAGCTTTTCAACAATTGTTTTTTTGATTTTCTAACAAGAAAGTCCAAGATTGATCTTGTAGGAACTATATCAAGCCATGATCTGATATCAAATTGAACAATAAAACCAAGGAATTATCAAAACACACTCCAAATCAGTCCAGTAATCTTAAGGATCCGAGGACACTTTTTGGAGACCACTCTCGGATTCGCTACCGACAAGAAAAATACAAGGCACAATGGTGTATATAACACCAAAACAGCAACAACAATGACAAGATGATAATAATATGACACAACAATAAGATGAACAACAAGTCACGGCATCACTAAAACACAAGAACAAATGGATTCAAGTTACAACACTAACAAGATTACAATAAGATAAAAGGATAGATAGATAGACTACATGAAGATGTAATCTTAAGAACTCAAGATCTTATTCCACTCTTGAACCCTTAACAAAACACACTTCAATTCACCTATCTCTTACGTGACACAAGATCGGATTCCACCTCTTTAACATCTACATTTCCAACCAAAATACAATCACTAGTGATTCCACACTAGATCTTGCCCTAGTTTTGGTTGGTGGATTTTCCAAGACCTAACTATGGTGTTTCAAGTCTTACAAGACTTACAATAATATCCAAAAGCTAAGTCTAAAAGCCCTACAATGTTCTATTTATACTAGGTTACAAATAAAATGCAAAAACACCAAAAGGCCCCTTAGAGACTTAGGTTCCCATCAAGTGTAGTATGTTGGCTGATTTTTAGTGCATTAGGTCCCCTTTTGCACTTCAATTGCACACACTAAGTCTCGGACCCAACGTGTACTCCCATAAGTTCATATTCGTGATTATTCCCGTATCATACCCTGAGTCACTACCTAGACTGCGAGTCTAGGAAATAACTCATACCTAGTCATCATAAGTCGTGACATGACCCGTAACAATGTGCTACAAATTTACTGCACTTTTAATTGAGGAAACTTTTGTTATTTCTATCTTTCCCCAATTATAAACCATGACATAAAACACCCCAAGGGGACCCATAACCCCTCATTACCCAATAAATTACACTTTTCTCTTCTCTCAAAGTTCCTAGTCAAGAACAATTAGGGGTTTTCAAGAGATTCATCATCTTGGCCTCACAGGGTGATTTTCTCTTCAAAATTCTCAGTATCTCAGGAATATCTCTCATTTCTACAAACCTGTGTTTTATTCATGGCATACAATATTGATATTCATGTGGTTTTAAATGTTCTTTTGGAACTTGGGTTAGGGTTTTTGGAAGATTGTTGTTTCAATGGTGTTTCCATATTTTTATATGCATTATTTATGTTTAATTGATGCTTTTTGAACTTATGGGGTGCATTGGTATTGTAGCATGGCATGGGGGTCGAGGAACTTTCCCAAATTGATAATTTAGGTTTGGAATTAGTTTTTGAAAATTATGTTTCCCTTAATCTACTTGCACAATTGGCTTTGTAATATGGATGATCACATGATTTGTCTTACTCCCTTAAATTAATGAACTGCATAAAAGGTTAAGCAAACAAAATGGTTTTTGAAGGCCTAGTTGGCCATGGTTTTTTGTTTTAAATTGGGAGCTCGAGGGTTCTGGAATTCTCTCGAGTCGATTTGATAACTAAAAGGGGTCGTGTTATTCCCCCAACTTGACTTAATAAAATAAAGAGTGTCGTGGAATTCCCTCTAAGTTGATGGAATTAGAATGTCATAGAATAAGCTTGCAATCATGACAATATGATGATACCTATGGTATATGCCTGAATGGATAATTCCTTAGATAAATGGTTGGATTGTGTGAATATATTTTTATTGGGCTTAAAAGGGGTTGTATAGCTCAACGTGAAGATGGAGGTCCCGGTGGGACCAATACTGGAAACCATGTTTGCCAGCGTGGGGGTCATGGTGACTGTGTGAATAGTTCACACTTGACATAAATTCATACATATATCCTAGAATGGCGTGGGGTTAGGGTATTCCCTAGCTTTTCTTGAATATCTCCGGTTCGTGTAGCTAACACATGCTGGGGACTTTCCGGTGGGGGAAGTTAGACCTATATAGCCAGTAGGAATTTATATGATGGACAAAGTTACACAGTCCAGGTTAATGATTTTAAACTTTATGTTAAATCCTATACCCTATCCTAACAATAATATATATATATGTGTGTGTGTGTGTGTGTGTGTATAGATACACATAACCTTACTAATCATCCTCGAATGCTCTATCTCTACATGATGCAGGGCATGCAGATATTTCTATTTCCTTACATAGTGGTAGGTGAATTTTGGATTTTCTATGAGGCAGCTTTGAAGTGGTGAAATTTCAAACTCAGGAAGGCCCTCATTTCAGGGTCTTATCTTTACTTATATCTTAGACTATTTCAGTGGATTTTTGGATACGATCGGGTGCACGTCCCGACTTAATTTGATGTTTGGTTTCTTTGAGGTTTTTATTGACAAAGTATGGGTGGATTTTGTTGTGGATTCTTAGATCCTTCTTGTTATTAATTTATCAATCTTGTAATATATTTGAAACTCAGCTCTATCTTGTTATATGTTTGGAACTCAGCTCTATTTTGTTATATGTTTAGAACTCATTCGTTGCTTATTGTATTGTTCTCTTGTTGGCTAGATTAATAGCGATGGTCTCCGATCCTTGTCAGACTTGAGATGCCTATCACAACTAGGCCCTAGTTAGGATTATGACAAACTTGGTTTCAGAACCTAGGTTTAGGGTCATTAGGTGTCCATAAAGCTATGTCAAGTAGAGTACTTTTTATAGGTGTGTAGTGTGCCCCACCTATATGGAGGAGGCGCTAAGACATTTAGGAATGTTTCCTTTTCTTGTGATCTATTTTTGTGCCATAGAGTCTAAGGTCTTGAAAACTCCTCTAATTTTTGTTTGCTCATAATTTAAATCATACCTCCTTACAAATTTGATGCTCGTGGAAGCTCTTCTATCCTACTTGAGGACAATGTGGATGAAAATCTCCCTATTTAAGGAGTTCAGACCCGATATAAGGTTTCTATTCCTAATACTTTTACCACTCATGAAGTTCCATTGGTCCCTATTAGTCCTCCTAGGGTTGATAGTTTTCATGTCCAAATGCCTGCCCCAAGGAGACATTTCTAATATTGAGTTCCATCGATCCATTTATCTACTAACTTAGTTGGTGACTTCTCAGTCTCGTTAGCTTCACAGTGTTGGTTTTATTACTCTATCTTCTGAGGCCATTATAGTTGCCAATTTAATAGGTTGAGACCTCCGACCTTTACAGGATGAGATGGAGAAGATATTTTGGGTTAATCATGCTACTGATTCTGCGGGTGTGGAGTTTGCTGCATATCAATTGAAGGATATGGATTATCTGTGGTTTGAGGAATGAGAGCCATCGAGTGGTGATGATGTAGAGTAAACATTATTAGATGAGTTTTCTGGTGCCTTCCTTAATTATTTCTTTCCTAAAGAGTTGAAGGAATCTAAGGCAAGAGAGTTTGTTAATCTAAGGCAGGGGAAGATGAGTGTGAAGGAGTATGCTTTGAAATTTCATCAGTTATCTTGCTATACTTTAGAGTTGGTATCTAGCATGAAGACTAGGGTAAGGAAGTTTGCTTTGGGCTTGTCGTGAGATTTGGTTTTGGAGTGTAAAGACGCTCTGCTGAATAATAATATAGATATCTCTAGACTTGTAGTGTACATACAATATGTTGAGGATGAAAAGAAAAATAAGAAAATAGGAGAGAATCAAAATAAGAAAAGGTATTCAGAATAAGGTAAATAATATTAGAACAACGGTAGAGATGGTAGGCAGTGGGGAAATGGAAACTCAGGTACATATTCTACGGCTAGTGCTCTATATCCTAAGTCATTTAGTGATTGTCATTTTCAGGCTAACAATAGGTTTAGGGTACAAGGTGCCTAGTCTCAGGATAGTAGAGCTAAGTTAGCCCCATCTTATCCTTCTTCCAATATTCTTTGGACAGATGCACTATGGTTATTGTGATAAGGGGGGGGGGGGAATTTGTATTTCAAAGTTGCAAGCCTGGTCATATTCAGAGGAACTATCTATTAGCAAATATTTCTACTAAAGCTAATAAGGTTTTGGTTTCTACTTCTTTAGCTCCTGTGCCAAATGGGGATACTTCTAGTATCGGTACTGTTCAGAATTGTCTTTATTCTCTTGCCAACAATCAAGAATCTAAGGCATCGCCTGATGTCGTTAGTGGTATGATGTCACTTTTCTTTCGTGATGTATGTTGTCTACTTAATACAGGTTCTACCCTTTCTTATGTGACCCCTTATGTGGTTATTTATTTTGGTTTTGGTCTTGAGAATATTTTTGAATATTTCTTTGTGTCTACCTTGGTGGGTGATTCTATCATAGTTTGAAAAGTCTATAGGGGCTATGTGGTGTCCTTCTTTCATAGGGAGACATTGGTAGATTTGATAAAGTTGGATATGGTGGATTTTGATGTCATATTAGGGATAAATTGGCTTCATTCATGCTACGCTCCCTTGGATAGTAGAACTCATAAGGTCAATTTCTAATTCCTGAATAAACAAGTGATTGAGTAGGAAGAGAGTTTCTAGTACCTAGGGAAAATTTATTTCCTATCTTAGAGGTCAAAAATTAATTTCCAAGGGATGTCTTTATATCTAGTTTGAGTTAAAGATTCTAGTTTTGAGGGTCCTACCTTGCAAACTATCTCGGTGGTTAACAAATTCGTAAAGTGTTTCCCAATGATCTTTTTGGCATTTTTCTCGATGGGAAATAGACTTTGGGATTGATTTTATACCAGATACCCAGTCCTATCTTTATACCTCCATATAAAATGGCTCCTAGTGAGTTGAAATACATCAGGACTAGTTAAAGGATCTTCTTGATAAGGGTTTCATCCATCCTAGTTTCTCTTCGTGGGGTGCTTCTATCCTTTTCATGCGTAAGAAATATGGGTTCCTTCAGGTGTGCATAGATTATCAGCAGCTGAATAAGGTGATGCTGAAGAATAAGAATCCTCTTTGTAGGAATGATGATCTATTTGACCATTTTTAGATGGATATATTTTTAAGATTGATCATCGCTCGGGTTATCATCAGTTGAAAATTAGGGAAGCGGATATCCCTAAGACTGTTTTTTGTACCTGGTATGGTCACTATGAGTTTTTGGTTATGTCATTTGGATTGACAAATTCTCTGGATGCCTTTATGGATCTTATGAATAGGGAATTCAGACTTTTTTTTTTGGATTTTCGGTTATCGTGTTTATGGATTATATATTGGTATATTCTAAGAGTAAGGAGAATCATGCCAGTCACCTTCGAGTAGTGTTGAAGACTCTTAAGGATCAGAGATTATATGCCACACTTTTGAAGTGTGAGTTTTGGTTGAATACTGTGACCTTTCAAGGTCATGTTGTTTCCATTGAGGGGATCATGGTAGATCCATAGAAAGTTGAGGTAGTTAAGAAGTGTCCTAGAACCACGACTCCAAACGACTTTCGAATATCCTTGGGTTTAGCTACCTATTATTGGAGGTTTATAGAGAGCTTCTATTCTATTTCTTCTCTATTGACTAAGTTGACTCAGAAAAAGGTAAAGTTTTTGTGGTCCGATGCTTGTGAGGGTAGTTTTTAGAAGTTAAAGATAAGTTGACAGCTGCACCAGTTTTGACCCTGCCCAAGGGTATTGATGGTTTTGTAGTTTACTGTTATGCGTCTCGAGTGGGACTAAGTTGTGTCTTAATGCAGCATGGTAAGGCGGGAGCATATGATTCTAGACATCTTAAGGTTCATGAAAGAAGATATCCAACTCATGCTCTAGATTTAGCGACTGTGGTGTTTGCGCTAAAGATTTGGCATCACTATTTGTATGGAGTACATGTTGAAATCTATTCAAATCATAAGAGCTTGCAATATGTGTTTACTCAGAAGGAGTTGAATCTTTTATAGAGGTGGTTGTTTGAATTGCTAAAGGATTATGATATAAGTCTTCACTACCATCCAAGTAAAGCTAATGTGGTTGTAGATGCTCTTAGCAGGTTATCTATGGGGAGCTTATCACTCATAGATAAGGTGAAAAGAGGGTTAGTGAAGGGCATTCATTGGTTGTATAATTTAGAAGTTCATCTTTTGGACTCCAAAGATGGAGGGGTGATTGCTTAAGAAGTGGTCAAAATAGGAAATTGGCTCTAAAAATCAATCAAACTGTCCGATAACAAAATAGTTAGTTCCAACAAGTCATAAATAACTTGGGGCATCTATAGAAAATCTCTAATGGCAAAAACATATGGAAATATAAAAAATGACCAAAAGGATCATTACACCTTGATCTTGGTATTACAGAGGTTTAAATGGGCCATTGGTTGAATTGTTGCGTATATTTTTAGGATTCACCAAAAATTTATACTTATACGATCTAGATAGAATCATAGTGTATACCTAGCATTGAGTATCAACATCATCTAAATCCATATAAGCAAGAGAAGGTGAAGAATGAGATAATCAAATGGTTAGATGCCAGTATGGTTTAACCTATTATCGATAGGAAGTTGGTGACTCCAGTTTAGTGTGTGTCCAAGAAAGGTGTCATCACTGTGGTCCCTAATGAAAATAACAAATTAGTGCCCATGACACTAGTTACAGGATGGAGATTTGTATGGATTATCAAAAGCTAAATACTTGAACACAGAAGGATTACTTTCCCATATCATTCATAGACCAGTTGTTAGACAGCCTTGTAGGCAGAGGATGGTAATGTTTTATTGATGGTTATTCGGGGTATAATCAAATTTCTATTACCCCAAAGACCAAGAGAGAACCATTTTCACATATCCATATCGTATGTTCACATTTAAGAGGGTGCCTTTAGACTTTGTAATGCTCCTGACACCTTTCAACATTGTATGATTCCATCTTTACTGATATGGTGGAGGATAATTGATATGGGAATAATCATGAATATGGACTTAGGAGAGTGCATGTTGGACGCGAGCCTTGTCACGTGCAATTGAAGTGTAAAAGAGGCCCAAAATGCACCCAAATCAGACCATAAATTACACTAGATGGGTGCCCACTCTTTGAAGGGCCTTTTGGTTATTTTAACTTATATTTTGTTATAGATATAAAAGAAACATTGTAGGGTTTTTATTTTAGTTTTTGGATGATATTTGTGAGTCTTGTAAGACTTGTAACAAGCTCTCTCTCTAGTGAGAAGAGGGACCACCTAAACTAGGATACAACAATAGGGTGGATTCTCTTTTGTTGTTTCTTGCTTGGAAGAGTTGATGCTAGATAAGTGGAATCCAATCTTATGTAACGTAAAAGATAGGCTTATTGTTGTGTGTAGAGTTAAGGGTCCAAGAGTGTCAATTCTTGGGTTCTTAAGATTATACCTTCATGTGGTCTATCTATCTATCCTTTTTACCTTCTTGTAATCTTGTTTAGTGTTTGTGTTGTAATCTTGTTTTCTTGTTGTTATTGTTAAATCTGAATCTTGTGTCTTCTTGTTCATCATATTATGTTGTTAATCTATTTTTTTGTTCGCTGATTTGGGGTAATAAACACCTTGTTGTCTTCTTGTTATTGTGTTCTTGGAAAGTCGGGACTTGGTCTCCAAAAGTGTTCACGGATTTCTTCCATTTTGTGGACTATTTTTTGGACTGATTTTGGTGTTCCCTTGTTTGTCCCGTATCATTTGGTATCAGAGCTATCTTTGGTTTTGTTCTTACAATACCAATCTTGGTCTTTCTTACTAAGAAAATAATAAATAAAAAAGGAAAGAAATACGTGTTCTTGAGCTTTAGATCTTGGCCGAGAAGTTGAACTTGTTGTTGTTGTATCTTGGCCGAATGTTGTGTGTCTATATCTAGGATTTATTTTTCTTGTGTTGTTGTTTCAAGTGTTAGTATTCTTTTCCATTAACACTTTGAGTCGATCTAGATTTGAGCTTTAAAAAAATTGATGTTGTTGTCGTGAACAAGACCATGATTGTGTGTTGAAGTTATTGTTCTTAGAGGTGTGGACTTGTTTTTATAGTCTTGGTTGGATGTTGTTGGTGTTTTTGTTTCTCTTGATAAAGTTGTTGTTAAGTTCTTGACATTCATCACAACCTTCACCCTTGCTAAAACCCAAATACAACACCAAAAAGAACCTTGGCCGTGTGTTGACACTAAAATTGGCCGTGATATGTGTTGATTTTTGCCACGGGGTGGAAATTGTTGTTGTGTTGTTGATGTGTTCTTGAAGTTTGTTGTGGTGTTTATTTTGTTCTTCATCTCACCTTACAACTTAAGTTAACCAAAGTGTAACATAGATTCAAAAAGGTGAACTGATAAGTTGTAAAGTTGTTTGGGAGAAGACTTGAGCCATCACTTTCTTGACTTAACATCTACTTTTCAACTACTGTCCTTGTTTCAAGGGACCTTGTTTTGTGGGAATTGTACAAAGTCAAGTCTTGCCTTTTGAAGATTAGACTTAAAGGAGATTTAAGACATATACTTTCCCTTAAAAACCAATTGTTTCCATTACATAGTAACTAAAGTTTGTAATCATCAACTAGTGACTAATTGTGGGGCCGTGACCAATGGTATGCTGCCATGTCACCCAATTTACTGTTCACACAAAAATTTTAAGCTCAAAATTTGATCTTCTAGTTTCATTGTGTTGTTTCTTTAGTTTCGTTTGTGGATTCCATTACTAACTTACAAGCTAGTTTTAGATTGTAAGTTAGTTTTAAAATAGTCATTCGTGTATACGTTCCTTTATGTGTATTATCCTTTTGAGTCGTTGTAATACTTGGTCCACCTCTCACTGCCTCACGAGTACAAGTAGGGTTATGACACTTGTGAGATCAAACTGAGAAAAAAAATCCGAGAGAAAAAACAATAGAGAGGGAGTGTGAGGACCATTCTTGTACAACTAACTTATTTGTTGTTTTGTAGGTAACTTCTTGGCCATAATGGAAACCATTTTGGCCCTCCTTGATTCTTTTTCCCGAGACCTTGCTAGGGAAAATGCGGGTCTTAAAAAAATTGACTCGGATGAGGTAACTATGCATGAGAGGTTGGATCGAATGGAGAGTCAAATGAACTCTCGTACTTTTACTCCCCAATCCTCCAAGACAACCACATAATGCCATAAGCCAAGCTCCAAATAGCCCTCAAAACCGAGAACAAGATTGACCACTTCCCCTACAAGTTGATCAAGTCCAACAAGGAGGACTTGGAAGCCAATTTACTCCCATCCAAGATCCACAACTGAAGCTCTACGTTACCAAATCGAGCCTCTCAATCAAAACTTCCCTTTCAAAAACCCGACACATCTAAGAAGAGGAATATGGTAGAGAGAGAAATGAAGGATATGGAGTCTATGATGATTCTTATATTATAGAAGGAGACTTGAGTCGGATGAGATTGAAGGCCAATCTCAAGAGAGAGAGGAAGCCGAGGGTCAAAATAAAGATGTTGGATCCGAGACTTATTGTCATTATGCTCTCGGGTTTGGCTAGCTTGTGGACTATTTTTGTGCATTTCTTATGGGCTATTTTTAGATCATTTTTTGATACATCCCTTGTTATTACTGAGTTCTCGGGCTTTTCATGTTTTAAAGACTGTTTTTGAGTAGGTTTTCTTTGAAGTGACCAACTGAATAAGGTGAAGCCGTGAATTTGTGGACAAATTCCTCTCAAGATGGAGAGGATGATATGGGAATAATCATGGATATGGACTTAGGAGAGTGCGTGTTGGACCTGAGTCTTGGCACGTGCAATTGAAGTGTAAATGAGGCCCAAAATGCACCCAAATTAGCCCATAAATTACACTAGATGGGTTCCCACTTTTTGAAGGGCCTTTTGGTCATTTTAACTAATATTTTGTTATAGCTATAAAAGGAACATTGTAGGGTTTTTAGTTTAGTTTTTGGATGATATTTGTGAGTCTTGTAAGACTTGTAACAAGCTCTCTCTCTAGTGAGAAGAGTGACCACCGAAACTAGGATACAACAATAGGGTGGATTCTATTTTGTTGTTGCTTTCTTGGAAGCGTTGATACTAGAGAGGTGGAATCCGATCTTGTGCAACATATGAGATAGTTTTGTTGTTATGTGTGGTGTTAAGGGTCCAAGATTTTCAATTCTTGGGTTCTTAAGATTATACCTTCATGTGGTCTATGTATCTATCCTTTTACCTTCTTTTAATCTTGTTTAGTGTTTGTGTTGTAATCTTGTGCTCTTGTTGTTATTCTTAAATCTGAATCTTGAGTCTTCTTGTTCATCATAATATGTTGTTAATATAGTTTGTTGTTTGCTGATTTGGTGTAATAAACACCTTGTTATCTTCTTGTTATTGTGTTCTTGGGAAGCCAAGACTTGGTCTCCAAAAGGGTTCACGAATTTCTTTCATTTTGTGGACTATTTTTTGGACTGATTTTGGTGTTCCATTGTTTGTCCCGTATCAATAATATATAATTTTTTATAGATGATTTCTCAATTGTGGGTGACTCTTTTGATGACCTTCTAACCCACTTGGCTAATGCACATCAATGATGTGAGAAGTGCAACTTAGTGTTGAATTGGGAGAAGTGTAACTTTATGGTTAAAGAGGGGATAGCTTTGGGGAACAAGATCTCGAAGAAGGGAATAGAGGTTGAAAAGGCTAAAATTGAGGTGATTGAAAATTTGCCTCCATCGATTTGTATTAAAGGTATTCAGAGTTTCTTGGGTCATGTAGGGTTCAATGGGAATTTCATCAAGGACTTATGTAAAATTGTAAATCCATTGTTCAAGTTATTGGAGAAGGAGGTGAAAATTGTGTTTTATGATATTTGTCTCACTACTTTCAGTGACTAATAGAGGTTGATTTTTTCTTCTATCATGGTGTCTCCAGATTAGAATCTCCCATTTGAGGTGATGTATGATGCTGGTGGTCTGGCCCTAGGAGCTATCCTCGACCAAAGACATGAGAAACTACTTCATCCCATCTATTATGCTAACAAAGCACTCAACTTCACACAAAAGAATTATATTATGACTGAACAGGAGTTACTAGCAGTGGAGTTTGATTTTGAGAATTTTTGGTCCAATATTGTTGGGGCCAAGGTCATTGTACATACTGATCATGCAGTTTTGAGGAATCTTATGGTGAAGAAAGATACAAAACCTAGGTTAATTCATTAGGTACTATTACTGGAAGATTTTGGCTTTGAGGTCAAGGACAAGATGGGTACAGACAGTCAGGTTGCAAACCATCTATCCCACCTAGAAGAGGAGGTAATTTTTATATTAGGGGATGAGATTGACATTAATGATACTTTTCCAAATGAGCAGGTCTGGCAACATCACAAGACTTAGTTCCCTAGGTTGCTGCTTTTCCAATTATTTGGCGAGTGACATCAATCCGAAAGACTTATTGTTTCAACATCAAAACCAATTTATGCATAAGGTATAAAAGCTTTTTTGGTATTAGCCTTTTGGTCATTATACATACTGATCATGCTGCTTTTCCAATTATTGAGGCTTGTCACTCGTCTCCAATTGGGGATCACCATGGTGGTACTTGCGTAGCCCACAAAGTTTTATAGTGTGGTTACTATTGGCTGATTATTTATAAATATTCATATTACTATGCTTGTGACTATGACCAATACCACCACCAATGAAATATCTCACAGAAGCATGATCTCCCTATGCCACTTACTTTTGAGCTTGCATTATTTGATGTATGGGAAATTGATTTCATGGTTCCTTTTGTGAGTTCATATGGAATGAAGTACATTTTTATGGTAGTTGACAATGTTTCTAAATGGGTGGAAGCAATTGCCCTTACCAATAATGAGGATAACAGTGTCACAACATTTTTGAAGAACATATTCTCTCAATTTGGTACTCCATATTCTATCATTAGTGATGGTGGGTCCTATTTTTGCAATAGTCTATTTCAGGTCCTACTTCAGAAGTATGGAGTGAAACATAAGGTCGCAACACCTTACCATCCATATACAAGTGGGCAGGTTGAGGTCTTTAATCATGAGATCAAGTCCATTTTGGTGAAGACTGCGAATGCCAATTGGATTGATTGGTCAAGGAATCTAGATGATGCAATCTATGCCGACCGAACAACTTACCAAACACCAATAGTGTGATAGCCTAAAGGATATGAAACTCACAAAATGGACTCACAAGATGCAAATTCTAGCAACTAACAATGAGAAAACAACACATAGAATGGAGATGAAGAAGAGGAATACTTGAAATTTAAAGATAGAAGAAAGAACCTTACTCCTACTAAGTGATTAGCACTAGAAGATGTTTCAAAATCTTCAACACACCTCACAAATAAGAGTTCAAACCTCCCTCTTAGCTGACCCAAAGGAAACACTCTTTCTCAAACCACCTTTCTTGCCAAATTATCCAAAATAAGTTAAACCCTAACTTCAAATGTTGTTGGACCTTAGTTTCGGATTCTAAGACCTAAATCTAGAGATTAAACCTACAATATAAGAGTAATATCAAATTTCATCCAAGTCTAATGAAAAGAGAAGCAAAATGGTCTATTTATACTATTGCATGCCAAATGACAAAACTACCCTTAATGAGTTAAGGGAATTGAGCGCCTCTTGAGTGTTTCCTTGGAGTGAAAAATGTCTTCATTAACCTTCACTTGAGGCTCCGATTGAGTGCATAAGTTCCCCTCCTTCCTTCTCTTGACCAAGGCTTCAAAATACTCGGAAAAGTCTTCAATTGCTTGCTAATTCCGAAGCCTTGACCCTTAGATAATTCTTTGTACTTTTGATGATCCTTGTGCTTGTATCATCCTATCCATCTTGAAGGAATTTTTCCTCAAATTCAGATCTTGCAAAAAAAAATAAAACCAAAGAGAGAGCAAAACAAACACACAATCTTCTTGGTAGGAGGGTTAGTATTAGTAACACACTCATATCATCAACCCATGGTTGCTCACACTTGACATATACCCACATATCCTTAGTATTTGACATGAAATGCTTAGCATAAATGAAACCAAAGACATGAATAGCATCAATATCAAAGATAAAGGAGCATGACCAGCAACTATAACCTTCACATCTCAAGAGTATTCCGGGTTCAAATGGGATCCAAGGATAAGGAGTTAAGCCTAGATGGCCCACCCCTTTCACTAGGTTACCAAGCCCATGATCATTCAAGGCATTACCCACCACTTGGACAAACACAAGGCCACAATGAACAAGATATTTATAAGGGATTTTATCACACAAGTTCAAGGGACCATGTTCAATATCAAGACCATCATTACTAGCATCAACACTAACTTGAAAGTTTTTAATCACACCCTTCTCATGTTCAAGTAGTGAACTAGTTTTAAGAGCGAGTTGATCATGGTACAAATTAAGGAAGCTATTAAGAGAAGAATCATGCATCCCTATGTCAAACAAACCCGAACCCAACATACTAGAGGGTACATCACAACATTTCAAGCTCAAAGAAGAGCATGGACTAGCCTTAAGAGTTTTGTTCACAACTAAAGAGCTACCAAGTAAAGAAGAATGCACTTGTAAACCCATCACCACTTCACAAGACACTAAATCAAAATATTTTAAGTTCAAGGAAATGTAAGATGTAGTGATATTACCTCGGGTTAGACTTGGGCAGTCCACTAGTTTGGAGCTTTCGACCATTGGTGCCTTTGGAACTCCCACATGTTTGGGATGGAGTTATTTTGAATTATCCATTGGAAATATATTTTCTTGTACCTGCAAGTAAGAAGAATCAATGCTAGTCAACATGCTAGCACTTGGTTTAGTGAGTAACAAAGGTTCTTTGTGGACAAGATCCACAATCAAGCATTTTTCTTCCATCCTAACTTCACTATCCACGACTTCCCTTTCCTTTTCCCTATTTTATTCATATTCTTCTTGCACTTTACCATATATTTTCTCCATATTTTGAGGCTTGGCCTCATTCTCTTTGGATTCTATTTTCTCCTCTTCTTCTACTTGGATGAAAGGAATTTGGTTTAGTGTGGTTTGGAGAGGGGGTATCGGTTTTGGTTGAAGATGGATTTGGGTTGGTCGCTTTGGATTTGGTGAAGCGTAGGATATTTGGTTTTGAGGGGTTTGAACTTTTTGAGGGTTTGGTGAACATAGTCGATCGATAGTTTATCAACCCCGGTTTTCACTCTAGCCACAACACCCTTCATTGTCACCATTTCACTCCTCAAAGCATCATGATTTTCTTCCATTTTCCTCCTCAAAGTATCATTATTTTCTTCCATTTTTCGACCCAAGGAATCAATCCGAGCCATCAAGGTTCCAATAGCATCATTTCCCAAAGGTTGGGAAGTAGTAACTTCGAATTCCATGGAAAATATACCTAAAAATTGCAAATATAACAAGCAAACAACCTACAAAACGAGCAAACAAGTTAGTTCAAAAACCTCACTTTACTCACACTCAAACTCACCTCACGCTTGTCTTCACAAGCATTGGAGAATCTGCAATACTTGGCAAGTTAATTGAGAGGTGAGAAGCTTTTAATTGGAATTGATCTTTGTTTGAAATGACTCAAAATAAGTGATGCATGAACTTGAACCAACAAAATACTACGACTTGAAAATGAGAAAAACACACAAAAAACCGGAGACACAAAATAAACGGACTCTAAACTAATTACCAACCTAGTAGGTACTTACTAGTTTGCTAATTAGTGATAGAATTAACTTAAAATAAACTAGAATAAAAAATTAGAAACTAGGAAATCTAACTTTAGAGTCGAATTTTGGTTGAGCACAAGTGATGACGTGGTACTACGTGGTTGGTTGTCACTTTTTGAAATTACAAAAAAATTTCCCAACTTGTTTCGGCCAACACCTTCTAGGAAGTAAGAGAATTCGGTTTTGGAGGAAATTTTTTTAAGTTTGAAGCCTTTTCAAGCTTCAAAATGGATGAGAAATGAATTGGTCCCCCCTTTGTACTTGCAATTGTACTTTGTTGTCCCCTTGTCCCCTCCTTCGTTTGGAAGAATGAAATATTCTTTGAATATGCTTTTGGACAAACAACTTTTTCACTCTCTTTCTTCCCTTTTTTGGATCAAACAAGAACTTTGAATATCCTTATTCACTAAGTTATGAAGATCATGGATGAACAAGATGAATATTCAAGCGTTGACCAAGTTTGACCACCTAGTAATTGAACTCCAAATCTGAATTTTTTTGAAGATCTAGGTTCCTTAGCCCAAAAAAACTTCAACCAACCAAAAATCAGCCACAAATCAAGTCACCAACACCAACCAAAAACGTCACCTTCTCCAAAAAGCTTCAAACAAGCCACAACAATGGTGGATCTAGCTCAAAATCAACCAAACTTCACTCTAAAAGTAGATCTAAACTCCCTAGGTGCTAGGGAACAAGAATATAGAACTTGAAACCAACAAAACAACACAAAAACATGTAGATCTAAGATCTAAAATTCTGTGAAAAACACAAAAACTTGAGACACCTATTTTTTTTTTATTTTCTTGACTCTAGACTCTTTTTTGTGGAGATTTTCTTAGATCCAAGACTAGGGTTGTAGGAGCAACCCTAAACAAGGCTATTGATACAAAATGATAGCCTAAAGGCTATGAAACTCACGAAATGGACTCACAATATGCAAATTCTAGCAACTAACAAAGAGAAAACAACACATAGAATGGAGATGAAGAAGAGGAATACCTGAAATTTAAAGATAGATAGAAAGACCCTTACTCCTATTAAGTGATTAGAACTAGAAGATGTTTCAAAATATTAAACACAACTCACAAATAAGAGTTTAAACCTTCCTCTTAGGTGACCCAAAGGAAACACTCTTCCTCAAACCACCTTTCTTGCCAAATTATCCAAAAAATGTAAAACCCTAACTTCAAATGTTCTTGGACCTTAGTTTCAGATTCTAAGACCTAAAACTAGAGAGTAAAACTACAATATAAGATTAATATCAAATTTCTTCCAAGTCTAATGAAAAGAGAAGCAAAATGGTCTATTTATCCTATTACATGCCAAATGACAAAACTACCCTTAATGAGCTAAGGGAATTGGGCGCCTCTTGAGTGTTTCCTTGGAGTGAAAAAAGTCTTCATTAACCTTCACTTGAGGATCCTATTGAGTGCATAATTTCCCCTCCTTCCCTTTCTTGACCAAGGCTTTAAAATACTCTGAAAAGTCTTCAATTGCTTGCTAATTCCGAAGCCTTGACCCTTAGATAATTCCTTGTAATTTTGATGCTCCTTGTGCTTATATCAAGGTTCTTCTCTATATCAACTTGTGTATAAAAAGACATTCCACTTACCGGTTGAAATCGAGAACAAGGCCCTATGGGCATTGAAGGAGCTGAATTTTGAGTAGAGCAATGCTGCAAACTTGAGGATGAGTAAGAAAAATTCCTTCTCAATGCTTATGAGAGTTCTACTTTGTACAATGAGAAGATAAAGTTGTACCATGATAAAAAGATTGAGAAAAATATGTTCCAGCCTGGTGATATGGTTTTGTTGTATAATTCAACACTTTGCTTGTTTCCTAGGAAGTTGAAACCAATGTGGTCTGGACCATTCACCATGTTTAGAGTATCACTGCATGGTGAAATTGATATAAAATGATATTGAGATTCCCCATTCAAGGTGAACGAGAGTTGTGTTAAATATTATCTGGGAAGTATGGAGGAGTTGAAGGTTTGTGAGGATGTAAGCCTTTGAAAAATTTGAGTAGCCAAAGCAATTGAGTCATGCAAGAATATTAAATAAGGTGATCCATGGGAGGCTACCCATGGTCTTATTGGTAAATACTGAGAATCCAACATAACTATGTTGTGCCACAACATTAAATCAAGCACTGCTTGATAGGCAACCCAAGGCGCTAGTTTTCACTTTGTTTCTATTTTGTAGGTTAAGAGAATAAAGAAACACATGGAGATTGATAAAAAAATTTGAATTTTAGACTAGTCCAGGTAAGTAAACCTATGACCCTACTTACGGGTTCGTAGGTTAAACCCACAAAAGGTATGTTGAAGTTGTGGATATAAAAAATTTTTGAGGTATCTAAAATTATACCTACGAACCTATTTATAGGGGATGTAAGTATTACCTACGGCCCGTAGGTAGGAGTCGTAGGTAGCCCCTGCCTTGGGCAGTCTAGTATTTTTCAATTCTTTGTTTTGATATTGTTCTTCAATCACTAACAACTACTTTTTCAGGTACTATGGCATCAAAAGCTACTAAAAAGTAGAAATATCAGTCCAGTTTATCTGATGAGTCTCCTGAGCTGAGTGGTTCGATTGAGAAGTATACAGTGATCCTGGACAACACACTGTTGTTCCCAAACCAAAATCGAGTCCAGTCATAGAGAAAAGTTGTAGCTGCAATAGTTGCTGTAGAATTAGGCTCTTATACCGTACCACCACAGGCACCACAAGTCGAGCCATAGACTTTACTATAACACTTTATTTGGACTGGGCCTCTGATGAAGTCAACCGCTACTTCACCACCACACTCTTCGTAAAATGATAAGAGAGAGGATAATTTTTCTATTGGTTTAGATGAGGAGGTTTATACAGGGTTAGGTTCAGGTTCTAGAGATAAAAAAGATGAAACTATCTCCAGTCTGAAGAGGGGTCAGTGTTGGCATCCGACTTAGTTTAGAGTAAGTTGACATCATGCTTAGGTGCATCCTAGTTTGATGAGGGTTCTGATGTAGCTCATGTTCCATATAAGATCTTTTTATCTTGAGTTTAGGGTGCTCAGTCCACTACTTAGGGTACTCAGGCTATAAATTCAACACTCGTTGCTCAAATTCATAGCTCAGACTCCACACATATCTCTGTAGTTCCCATAGCTCATAGTAATCAAAAATAATATGTGGAGGGCATGCATTAGCCTTATGACAGAGATATTTTTATCACTGACTAGGGATGACCATAATGTAGTATTGTAGGGGAGGTCAGGATAGAGTTGGCTAGTTTAGCAGGTGGTCCAAACCTACAGGATTCATTTGATAGATATTGGTTGGGTTGTATGACCCAGCCTTCTAGTTCATACAACCCAGCTATTGTTTGGGAGTTCTATGCCTCCTATGCATCATCAACATACTTACTTACCCCAGCTAAAGGAAAAAGTTTACTAGCCCAGCGGACCCATAGTTTAGTTGGGGGGTTAGAGTTGATATTTCTGAGGCGACTGTCCGATGAGTGTTATTTGGGCTAGAGTATGTGGGGCCGACCATGACAACTGAGTTTGATTATCATATAAGGATAGCACAGGGTAGGAATACTGTGAGAAACATTACATATAAATTTCTGAGAGTGGACATGGCTAGATAGGTAGCCATAAAAGTAGTAGAGTTGGGCACTGATGCCCCATGGGTTGAGGGAAAGGGTGAGATCAAGAAGGCGTTGCTGCACTGAGTGAAGTTTTAGAGGACAGTAGTGTAAAATATATTGAGACTGAATTCTACAGACAACATTCTCACCTGTGATAGAGTAGTATTGATTGGCAGCCTGATTGCTCATTATGATATTTATTTCACGTGATTGATCCATGATAAGATCCACGAGACAGAATTTAGGGAGTTCACCACCTTTTCTTTACCTTGTTTGATAAAAAAGTTTTGCAATGCAGATAAAGTGTCTCCTATTCTAGTGGTGGATAAGTGGATCGAGGTGACCCATATAGTATACATTGTCATGATTAAGGATGCGGCCAACCCTATCCTTGCACATAGAGCGCATACATATTTATCTTCTTGTATGACCCATTTTGAGGGTCTTTCCATTTCAACTGATACTATTAAGAGGGCGAGTCTGAGTATTGATATGAATGTGGAAAGTTAAAGAGTTGATCCCACTATCACCATAGGTGGTGAGGGAACCATGGGTACTCCGTAGTATCCTCAACTTCTACTTCAGTACCAGTCGAGGCATGCACTTTGCTCCCTCGCCCTATAACTACTGGGTTTATTAGTGTGTCATAAGAGTTTCTACGCCAAATGGTTGAGCGACAGTAGGAGGTGACTTAAAGCCTCACCCAAAAAGAGACTCAGGTAGCCACGCTATTCAGTCAGATCCACCTATAGGTTTGAACTACTGTAGAGGCTTTTGAGGCTAGGGTTGAGAGTAGGATGGTGCTAGCTATGAAGGGGTTTACTAGGGAGTTGCATGCCCGATTGTAAGGTTTAAAGGATGAATAGTTGCATGACTTTGTGAGGTTCAGGTGCCTAATTTATCAATCATCTATGAGGAGATGGCCACATTATGATCGGAGGTAAGATCATTAGCTGAGAGCTATTTCTAAGACATCCCTCCGGGTATCCCTACTTTCATACAACCACTAATAAGCCAACTCTCATAGGGTTTGATTTATTTATAGAGAATGATGTGGCCTTGATTTTTGGGGCTAAGAGAGGTCTTGAGGAGGACTTACAAGATCCAACGGTGGACTATTAGTAGGCCCTAAATAGGGACACTCATGATTCAGTTGTTCCATGTTTAGTTGATGAGTAGAGTATGTCGAGGAGTCAATGAGCGCCTTCTCTAGTAATGCCCCACAACAACCTCCTCCAGTTGAGCCACATAATGCCCATATAGGGGTGAGTCAGCTTCAGATGCCTAGAGAATCCAAAGTATGTCCCTACACCCTAATTTTTTTATTTTCTAGCATGCACTAGGGACAGTGTATCATCTTTTAATTGGGGGTGGGGTAAACCATAATCGAGGGTTTTTCTTTCCATGCTTCTTTCCCATTGGCTGCAATATCCTAGTAGAACCAACATGTTTAGGTTATATGTGTGTCATTATATGTGTTATGTTTTATTTGTGTTTAATTAGGAGAAAAATAAGAAACCTAAGGATAATTGACATATTTTGTTTATTCATAAGTGTTTTGAAAAAATAATAAGCCTCTGAATCTCTAGGTTTTGTATGAACTATGTGATGTAAATTTGTGTATGACCACTGTGTGAATCTTTTCAAAGTATTAGTTTTAGGGACAAACTAACCATAGCTTAGCATTGCATGAAATGGATAAGTAGTAGTTGGTGATATAGCCTTGTACCATGTGTGTTAGAGGTACTTACAAAGTTTTCTTTGAGCATTTAATCCAGTACTTCACCAATTAGTCTTGCCTAGGTTGTAGGATAGTTGGTTAGGACATGATCATAGACCCTTTTTTGACTTAGTCCATTCTTAGCTTAAATAACCATCCAAAAATGAATAATTATACTTGATCCATAATTTTTTCTTGTTTACACCTTTTCACCTCCCCAATTGATTACAATGAACCTGTTTTAGCTCTGGTGGACCCACATTAGATATTATGCACCTCAACTCAGGAAAATCGCCTAAGTTTAGGGTAGCTATCATAGGGGTGCATAGTTAAAATTAGGTATGTAGAAGGGTGGGTAACATGAAAGAAAAAAATTAAGGTTGGGTGTCGTATCAAAAAAGAGAGAAAATAAAAATATAAAAAACTTGATAATAAAAGAGCATAAATGAAAAGTAAAACTAAAACCACACCCAATAAAAAAAATCAATAAAGGAGAAAAGGAGAGTAATAAAAGAAGAATGGTTGAGAAGTGGAGCCAAAATGTATGTATAATGTCAAGGAAGGTGAGTCACTATATCCCAAATTTAACATACCTCCCCCCAAGATTACATTACAAGAAGAAAAAAGTCCTATACTGATCCTATTCTAACTGTTTGAAAAACTAAGTACAATAGTGATCCTATTTCAGCTATATGAAAAACTAGTTATAGAAAATAAGGGCAAGCCTATGGTATTCTATGCACATTGATTGATATTTCTTTTTTGAGAGTGAGTATCTTGACATAGTCCCTTGCATTGACATGCATAATAATACTGTTAAAGTTAGGTTTTTTTTTGTTAGGGTACATGGGTAATGTTATTAACTGATTACCTATTTGGGTAGGTAAATTGCCTATTTTCTTGGCTGTTTTTGCTAATGTAATGCCATTACATGATTACTTTAGGTCATACTATTGTGTTGCATAGATCTACATAGTGGTTTTGAAAAGTAAAAAATAGGAGGGGTTAAGATTTTTGTGCTGAAATCAAGTTAACTGCCGTAAGTCTCTAAGGTTTCTCTTAGTTAAGCATTGTGTGTTCTTTGTTATGTATTCTTTGCCTGAGGACATGGAAATGTTCTAAGTTGAGGGTGTTGATGTGTCATAGTTTCATGGCACTTTCAATGCTTGAAACAAGAAATTATGCAAGTAGTTAGGTCCTTTTTATTATATGTGTTGTTTTCTCTGAGATCTATGAACTCACCTATGGCCTGTAGTGATAGCCTAAAGAAAGTTTATACACGAAATTGACACTAAAATAACAAAAATAAGCAAGCACACAAAGAGAAAACAACACTTATAAAGGGGATGAAGAAGAAGGATTGCATAAAATGTAAAAATAGTAGAAAGACCTTTACTTCCCCCAATGAATAGCACTAGAAGGTGTATCAAACCTTCAAACACGCATCACCAATGTAATCTCAAACCTTCCTATTAGGTGACCCAAAGGACTCACACTTCCTCAAGCACACCTTTCTTGCCAAATTACCCAAGACAAGTGAAAACCAATTTCAAATGTATCAAGTGTCAAGTTTCGGTTTTCCCTCTCTTAAGGAGAAGAGAAAGACTACAATCTAACAATATAAAAAGTCACTCAATTCATTATCTCAAAACTAAGGAAAAATAAGAGCTAAGGTGCCTATTTATACTTATTACAAACAAGGACAAAAATACCCTTAATGTAGGGTGCTCCTTTGGAGTGTAAAAAGGGAGTGTTAAAAGATAACAATTGCCTTAAAATGGGGCTCCTCTTGAGTGTCAAATAATAGTGTGCAAAGTTTATTTTTTCCTTCAAGTTAGGCTCCTCTTGAGTGTAATGGTTCCCTTCTCCCCCTTCAACTTGACAAGGCTTTAAAATGCTCCAAACACATGCCAATTCCAAAGTTTGAAACTTTGACAATGCCTTGTACAATTTTGTGCACCTCATGCTTGTATCATCCTCTCCATATTGAAGGAATTTGTTCTCAAATTCAGATCTTGCAAAACCAAAGAGAGGAGAAAAACAAGCACACAATCCTCTTGGTAGGAGGGTTAGCATTAGTGCCAAATTATATGAACACACCATGGGGGCACACTCTTAGAATATAGCCAACAATCATTTGTAATATCATGAAACACTTACAACAAGCAACACAAAGGACATGACTAAGATATGCATCAAAGAGAGGAGAGTACAACCCAAAATCATCACATATTTCAACACGCCAAGGTTGTTCACATTTGAAATACAACCACGGGTCATTTGTGTATGACATGAAAAGCTTAGAATGAATGGCATAAAGGAGGTGGTTTTGGAAAATATCAAGCGATAAGGAAACTACAATGGTCTTAATGGTTTTACTATACCCAAAAGGTAAGACTACCTTTGGTTTAGGAACCATAAGATACATTTGTTTCATTACCTTTGATCTCAAGGTCCACCGCACCCATATATCACTATCATTCAAACAAGGAAACCAGCCATCAAACTTACTACCTCTACATAATACCAATTCAAAATTAACATGGTTATGATCATAGGCAAAGAGGTAGTATAGGAAGGAATCAAGTGTGAAGACATCACCCAAGGTTCTATAATCTATAAGAGGGTCATGTAGTGTGTGAATACTCTTGTCACATGATAATGAAACCTTATTCAATTTATAAATGCTAGCACTAGATGGACACAAATGATTCTTACGAAAAGAATTGATTTTGTCATCTAAAGGATCAACTAGTGCTTGCGTACTCACAATAAGAGTTTGGTCCTTATGAAACCTATAAAAACCAAGAGTATCACAAAAGGGATATATATACACTTCTTTACTAATACAATCCGAAACTACACAACTTTGGCTACTACTAGCCACATCACAACAATTCATGTTTTTAGGAGTGTAGAAAATAGCTTTATTACCTTGTAGATTATGAGAAGTGTTTTATTCACTTAGTGTTACATAATGGAATCCCTCATGATCCACATTACAAGGGAATATGTCAAGGTTTCCCTTTGGGTTAACTTTTCCAACGCTTATCCCAAAATTGGGACTTTCGGCTAAGGGCTTGAAGGGAATTTCCTTAGGCTTCTCCTTGGGGATTCTAGGGTTTTGAACCTTCACATGAGAAGAGAAAATACTAGGCAAAATTCTAGTATTTGGTTTAATGAGTAATAAGGATTCTTTGTGGACAATATCCACAATCAAGCATTTATTTTCCCTTCCAACTTCACTACCCATGGTTTCCCTTTCTCTTACCCTCTTTTCTTCACACTCTTTTTGTACCTCACCATCCATTTTCTCTCCATCTTGAGGCTTGACCTCATTCTCCTTGGATTCTAACTTGTGGATAGGAGGCATTGGATTTGGTTGATGATGGGTTTGGAATTGGTGGTTTGAATTTTGTGGAGGTTTTGGTGGACATAGTCTATCAACCACCGCTTAAATTCTAATTATGTCATGCCTCATGGATCCTAAATCACCTTTTATAATGTCAAACCCACCCTTTAATTCTCTTATCAAGGCATCATTATTATCCTTCATTTTTCGGGCAAAGGCCTCAAAGTGAGCCTTCAAGGCTCCCATTATATCATTTCCCAAGGATTGGGATGAAGAATCCTCGACTTCCATGGTCAATTGTAACTAAAAAAAGCAAAAAACAAACAACAAGCAAACAACCTACAAAACTAGCAAACAAGTTATTTCAAAAGCCTCACTTCACTCACACTCAACCTCACCTCACACTTGGCTTCACAAATGTTGGAGAATCGACAATACTTGGCAAGTTACTTGAGAGGAGAGAAACTTTGAATCGAAATTGATATTTGTTTGAAATGACTCAAATAAAGTGATGCACGAACTTGAACCAACAAAATACTGCGACTTAAAAATGAGAAAAGCACACAAAAACCGAAAACACGAAATAAAGGAACTCTAGACTAATTACCAACTTAATAGGTACTTACTAGTTTGTTAATTAGTGATAGAATTAGCTTAAAAGAAACTAGAATAAAAAATTAGAAACTAGGAAATCTAATTTTAGAGTCGAATTTTGGTTGAGCACAAGTGATGATGTGGCACTACGTGGTTGGTTGTCACTTTTCGAATTTTTATTTTTTTTCAAAACCTAGTTTCGGCCCAAACACTATCCCTTGGAAGTGAGAGTTTCGGATTTGGGGGGGGGAAGGAAGGTGAAAGGATGCAATTTAGGGTTCTTTTAAGTCTCAAATGAAAATGGAATGAAATGGTCCCCCCCAAGTAATTGCACTTGTAATTTTTTTGTCCCCTTGTCCCCTCGTCCCCTCCCCCTCTTGGAAGAATGGAATATTCTTTGAATATGCTTTTAGACAAACAACTTTTCCACTCTCTTTCTTCCCTCTTTAGAATCAAACAACACCTTTGAATATTCTTCTTCACTAAGATATGAAGATCATGGATGAACAATATGAATATTCAAGTGTTGACCAAGTTTGACCACCTAGCAAATGAATTCCAAATCTGAATTTTTTTGAAGATCTAGGTTCCTTAGGCCAAAACAAACCCAACCCACTAAAAATCAGCCACAAACTTCGTGTAAATATAAAGTTCAATTTCGTATTTTAGCTCAAAAGCTTCAAAAATACCATGTTCATGGAGGTTCTTAGCTCAAACTCAACCAAACTTCAATCTAAAAGTAGATCTAGACTCTCTATGTGCTAGAGAGAAAGGATCTAGCACTAGAAACCTTCAAAACACAATAATAACTTATAGATCTAACTTGGAAAATTCGGATCTACAACAAACTGACAAAACTTTTGTTTTATTTTGTATTTTCTGATTTTTTGACTCTTTTTTGTTGAGATTTTCTAAATAAGAACACTAAAACCAAGATTTAGGGATGTTGGAAAAACCCTAACCAAGGCTTTGATACCAAATTATATCCTAAAGAAAGGATATACACGAAATCGACACTAAGACAACAAAAATCAGCAAGCACACAAAGCGAAAATAACACTTAGAAAGGGGATGAAGAAGAAGGATTGCATAAAATATAAAGATAGTAGAAAGACCTTTACTTCCACCAATGAATAGAACTAGAAGGTGTATCAAACCTACAAACATACATCACCAATGTAAGCTCAAACCTTACTCTTAGGTGACCCAAAGGACTCACTCTTCCTCAAGCACACATTTCTTGCCAAATTACCCAAGACAAGTGAAAACCAATTTCAAATATATCAAGGGTCAAGTTTCAGTTTTCCCTCTCTTATGGAGAAGAGAAAGACTACAATCTAACACTAAGATTACAATATAAAAAGTCACTCAATTCATTATCTCAAAGCTAAGGAAAAATAAGAGCTAAGGTGCCTATTTATACTTATTACAAACAAGGACAAAAATACCCTTAATAAAGGGTGCTCCTTTGGAGTGTAAAAAGGGAGTGTAAAAGACAACAATAGCCCAAAAATGGGGAGCCTCTTGAGTGTAAAATCATAATGTGTAATGTTCATTCTGTCCTTCAAGTGAGGCGCCTCTTGAGTGTAATGGTTCCCTTCTCCTCCTTCAACTTGACAAGGCTTTAAAATGCTCCAAACACTTTCCAATTCCGAAGTTTGAACCTTTGACAATGCCTTGTAAAATTTTGTGCACCTCATGCTTGTATCATGTATATACTACCTACGGCCCGTAAGTTGGGTCGTAGTTAGGTGCCGGTGTGATTTTTCGTTCTTTGTTTTGGATAGGGTTAAGGGTTCTTGATATAAACTATAAATACCCCATTTATATTTTGTGTTAGTTTACGCTCATTACATACTTAAAACACTATATTGAGTTCTGAGATACACTTTTGATCATGTAATTCTATTTGTTGACTTTTAGGGTTTGATATAAATTTAAGATTCTGGTTTTCGTTCATAATCGTTGTGAGATAATTCATATGCTTTTAATTATAAATTCTATGGGTGTTCTTGCAAATATGTGCGGCTAAACCTTATTACTAGGGTTGTGGGAATTCTTATGGAATTACATAGTAGTGGAAGTGCAAAGTCTTTCTTGATTGATGTTCTTGCATGTATTGTGTTTTTCTTTGTATTGATTTCTTTTTTAGCAACTGTAGGGGCTATGAAATCACCTATATTTAGTTTAACTTGAGAGAAAGATTGAGAATAGGAAAATAAGATTAAAATAATAATTTGAAGCTACTAACCTTCATCTAATTAACTTGAGACAAATAAAAGATAGTTAATCTGGGATCTTGGATAAGGATTAGTAATACGACATTCTAAAATCGAGAGGACATGAGTAAAATTCACCAAAAGGTGTCGAGAGATGTTGGTGAGACATAACTTGTTAGATTCTGCATGCGAGGCACCAAGATAGTTTGACAAGCACGATAAGTCTATGGAGTTAGGAATTAAGGGGAAACACAGTCCTAATGTTCATCTTATATTGATTTCAACCTAAAGTGTTCAAGATTTTGTTATAACGACTATAGTTTGTACGAAATCCCTAATTTACTTTTTGCACTTTTTGACTACATCTGCAATATCTTGAAAGAGATTCATCCTATTCCCTATGAGTTTGACCCCAACCTTTGTTATATTCTTTATTTTACAAGGATAGTGTTATACTTTTTAGGAGGTGTAATTTATTCAAAATCAGATAGTAGGAGGTGATTGATTACCTCACATAGAAAGAGGCCCAACTAGCCATACTATTCGGTCAAATCAAGCCATGTGTCCGGACCATATTAAAGGCTTCTAGGGATAGAGTTGAGGCCAAGATGATGACAACCATGGGCGGTTTCATAAGAGTGATGCATGTTCACATGGATAGTTTTGTGACCCAAATTATTGTACAACTTAGCGAGGTGGAGAAGTATGATTTATCAAGCATTTTCAAGGATATGACCACATTACTCTCAAATGTGTGATCATTAGCTAAGAACAATATTTTGGTCATCCCTCTGATTATCCCTACTTTTACCTAGCCACTGCCCAGGCCAACACCCATAGTGTTTGATTTATTTCTGGATAATGATGAGGTCCCGATTATTATGTCTAAGAGAGGATAGATAACGCTCAACTTATACCTCAAATTAGTGTATGGAGGTCATCGTCAATATATTTACCCAACTTTGGAGTCGGGTTCGAATCCATAGGGAACAATGTGAGTGGCGATTAAACTAGTTTGAAATTATAACTACAAGTTAAATTCAAACAAATGATACAAAAATATAAAATGAGGTTTTAGTATTAATGTTTGTAATCAATATAAATGGAAAACCAGAGTTATGTTCACTGTGGGTTTCGAGAATTGACAGATACTAGGTACTGGTTAGGACTCTTGAAGTAAGTAGGAACCACAGAATATCCCTGATGACTATACTATCTGACTTATCTCTCGACCTCACCAGATAATTTATTATCTAATTCTCTCGAACTAGGATAACTTATCTATTTCCAATAAAATATTATCTCAGGTAGATTAATCTAGTTATGGCATTCATCATTAAACAGAAGGTTGGTAGCTTCCGAGTCCCTGTTGATAATTCACGCCCTCTAGTCTATTTCTCTGTTTAAGCAAATAAACCTAAGGCATAACCTATTGTTTGCAACGAATAGATTTTAAGTTAAAACAACAGAATTTCAAGACGTCCTACTACTCTTTGAACCCTTTAAGTACCTAGAAGCATATCAAACCCTAATCCATGGATCCCATAACTCGGGCTAATGGAATTAGCCGCTCATGATTTAATGAACGAAATAAAAAGTTGAATTCATGATAGTATGGATAAACTTACGAATGGATGAAAACAACAATTGTTTCTTCAATTGAATCACAAAGGAATAATCCACAATAGTTGATAAGTGTTGAAGGTAAAATAAGAAAAATACTTAATGAAAAAGATGAGGCAATGTACGTTTCTCCCAAGTTCCAAAAACAAGATTGAGAGATCCTGAATAAAACCCTCAAAACTTCTATTTATACCTAAACTTAATTATGGAAATAAAATAACAAAGTAAATAAAATTATTGGATTAGGTGACACCCTGGCTGACACCACGTCAAGGGTCTGATGCCTTATCACAGATGGCGTCAGATTAGCTCCAGTTGTCTTCAAGTTCTGTCTAAATTTGACGATGTTACTGACGCCGCATCACGGATCTGATGGTGTTTCACTGTCGTCGTCAGATTGTTCTCCTTTTTCTAATTCTCTGCTTAAGGTTGACGCCCTTAATAATGCCTTATCACAACTTTGACGCCACGTTACCAACATCATCAGAACTGCTTCTCATACTGCAACTCCCTGGTTAAGGTTGACGCCAATGCTGATAGCCTATCACAAGGCTGACGATTTATCACGATTGTCGTCTGCTATTTTTTAACTCTTTTTGCTCAGATTTCAGTTTTTTTGCTGCATTGTTATTTATTTCCATGCATCTTGACTTTCCTAAAAAATCTTAAGAAATAACATCAAAAACACCAATAATTACTTAAGAACTTACAATTATTTCAAGTTAAAAAGTCTTAAATGTGCTACAAAAATCTAGCACATCAACACCCTCAACTTAAAATAATTGCTTGTCCTCAAGCAACTACATAACACCATGCTATGATGCTTAACCAAGAGACACGTAAGATACCTGTCACAGTTGATTATCAAGTTTAGCTCAAAACTCATGCCACTCTCCACGTTCAATTACTTATAAATCTAATTGTACATATCAATGAAGATTAATAATGTGACCCAAAGGAATCAAGATATGACATCAATTCAGAAATAATAACCATGCATATGTACAAGTTACACTACCCAAACAAGTAAACAGCTAGCAATGCAACCGATGTGCCCTTACAACAAAGAAGTCCCTCCTCACTCATATATGAACTCAAGCATGTCAATGCGGGGACGGTCAAGAGACACTCACTCTCAGAAAGAAATTCTAATCAATGCATGTCAAATACCATATGCTTGCCCTTATTTTCATTACCAAGGTGTCAGACAGGTAAGTTAGGATCACTATAGGTCTTTTCTTTGGCTTGTAATGTAGGCTAAGGGCTGGTATGATATTCAATGGCATTTAGAGTGACTAATCCTCCTTGGCACTACCTTAACGTTTGGGGTTCACTTATTAACCTTTTTCTTCTTTTTCTCCTTATCTTGATCACACATTTATTCAGGATTGATGTGGCTTTTCTTTTTCATTCTTTTTCTTCTCTTATTCTTCTTCCACACCACCCTGCTTTTTATTCCTTTTCACTTATTCTTTTCCTTTTATTCTACCTTTCTTCATACCCAGTTTACATCACACACCCCTATGATAGCCACCCTCAACTTAGGTTGTTTACCTAAGACAAGGTGCACAGTATCCAAGGAGGACCAGGGCTAAAACAGGTTTATTATGATCTAAACGGGAAAGTGATAGGTGTCATAGAAAGAAATGGTCAATTCAGGCTCAAAATAGGGATCAAGAGATATCATACATACAGGGAAGGTCATTTAGGCAAAAAAGTGACTTAAAAATCAAAACAGCCTATGATCCTTTCCTAACCCCTATCTTTCAACCAAGGTAAGACTAACCGAGAAAGTTCTAGATTCAACACACACAGGGAATTGAGTAAGACCTCACACACACATGACATAATGGTACATCACAAGATACTACCCATTCGGTTCATGCAATTGTTCGAAGTGATTATCATGTCCCTAGTATTAATGCCATAAAAAGATTCACAGTAGCCATATATAAATGCATATCACATAGTTATAAAATAGACTAATGAAGAGGTGTTTATCAGTCTTAAAAATCAACAAAAATATGTCAACTGCTCTAGATACTTATTTTTCTCCAGTTAACCACAACATATCACAAAAAAAACACAATACGCCTAAACATGCCGGCTCTACTAGGAACAAGACTCCGGGGAAAAGAGGCATGGCAGCAAAAACCCCAGGAGGACATCACACCCATAAGTAGTCCCACCCTCAACTTAATATCATGCATATTCCCAACACGTCAATCCAAATCAAGAGAGTTAGAAACATACCTGTGGCACCATGGGTTCGAAGATCTGATGTCAATTACACAATACAAATACAAAAAACAAAATACCTTGGGTTGCCTCCTAAGAAGTGCCTAATTTAGTGTCGCGGCATGATCCAACTCATCTTTTTCCTCCATCTTGAGAATATGAACTTCACCCCAACTTAGAGTCCATCTTCTTGCCTCGCTCATAGGGAGGTGGTACAAAGATTAAGAAGCCGAGTAATGGATGATGCATGGTAAACAACTCAACTTTAAAGTGAGGTGTGTTTTTGTGTTGCTTATCAAGTGTAAAATAAAGAATATAGGATTCTTGTTCCTCATCTTAACAGTCTTCCACTATTTTAGATGATTCCACAGACAAGATATCATCTAAACATAATGTGGAAAAATACTTCGAGTGTGGCCCAATAAGTCCTACTTTAAAATTTACACTATCCTCTATACACTCACTTTTATTCATTTTCTTAACATTTTTACTTTGAATTGGGCTAGAGTCTTCATAAGAGATTGGCTTGGCTTCTTATTTTGCCTCTAGCACCATTTCCTCAATCTTGGCATCATCCCTCATGGTTGGCTCAGTTGGTTGGGAAATATCCAAGGGTTGATCAACATCAAGCTCATCATCAGTATGGGAATCTTGCTCTTCATCGTCACACTCTTCCATTATTTTAAATGATTCCACAGACAAGATATCATCTAAACATAATGTAGAAAAGTGTTTTGGATGATTGACCTCGATATCTATCTCTTCTATCCTTTCTCTTCCCTCGTTAAATGCCCTAATGTCTTAATGTATGTCACATATGGTATCATTCCTTGTGTCTAGACGATCCAACATTAGTTGAAGTATAACCTCAATGTTACTCTTTCCAGTGTTGCATTCTTCCTTTTATTGACCATAAGACCTGTCATACTCATAAGAAGAACTAGAACTTAGGTTAGCACAATAGGGGGAGGGGGAATTTGAGCAATCACTCCAATGTCCATCTTAACCACCGCATAAAGAAAAATTATACTCCCGGTAGGTTAGAGATAGTGAACACATCTCTCTCCGGGGAGTATATCTACAGCCATGCCAAAAGTGGGGTCCATCATAATATGGACATGGATCATCCAGATAAGATTTCCAACCATCAAACTCACATTCATTCCATGATGCCATATTAAGAAATAAGCAAAGATAAAGAAAATCTACCTAACACACGAAACAAAGGAAATCACAAACAAATATTTACAAGTTCGAATTCAAGAAAGTAAGGTAAAATTCCAAACCAACTCAATACGCCAAATTGTTCCCTGAAAACGGCGCCATTTTTTATAATGCTCAACTTACACCTCAAATTAGTGTAAGGCGGTCGTCGTCAATATATTTACCCAACTTTGGAGTCGGGTTGAATCCACAGGGAACAATTTGAGTGGCGATTAAACTAGTTTGAAATTATAGCTACAAGTTAAATTCAACCAAATGATACAAAAATATAAAATGGGATTTTAGTATTAATGTTTGTAATCAATATAAATGGAAAACCAGAATTATGTTCACTGTGGGTTTCGAGAATTGATAGATACTAGGTACTGCTTAAGGCTCTTAAAGTAAGTAGGAAAAACAGAATATCCCCAACGACTATACTATCTGACTTATCTCTCGACCTCATCAGACAATTTATTATCTAATTCTCTCAAACTTAGATAAATTATATATTTCCAATAGGATGTTATCTCAGGTAGATTAATCCAGTTACGATATTAATCATTAAACAAAAGGTTGGTAGCTTCCGAGTCCCTATTAATTATTCACGTCCTCTAGTCTATTTCTCTGTTCAAGCAAATAAACCTAAGACATAACCTATTGTTTGCAACCAATAGATTTTAAGTTAAAACAATAGAATTTCAAGACGTCCTACTACTCTTTAAACCCTTTAAGTACCTAGCAACATATCAAACCCTAATCCATGGATCCCATAACTCGGGCTAATGGAATTAGCCGCTCATGTTTTGATGAACAAAATAAAAAGTTGAATTCATGATAGTATGGATAAACTTACGAATGGATGAAAACAACAATTGTTTCTTCAATTGAATCACAAGAGAATAATCCATAATAGTTGATAAGTGTTGAAGGGAAAATAAGAAAAATGCTTGATGAAAAAGATAAGGCAATGTACGTTCCTCCCAAGTTCCATAAACAAGATTGAGAGATCCTGAATAAAACCCTCAAAACTTCTATTTATACCTAAACTTAATTATGGAAATAAAATAACAAAAGAAATAAAATTATCGGATTAGGTGACGCCTTGGCTGACGCCACGTCAAGGATCTGACACCTTATCATGGATGACATCAGATTAGCTCCAGTTGTCTTCAATTTCTGTCTAAAGCTGACGATGTTACTGACACCGCATCACGGATCTGACGGCGTTTCACTGTCGTCGTCAGATGTCTTCTCTTTTTTCTAATTCTCTGCTTAAGGCTGACGCCCTTATTGACACCTTATCACAACTTTGATGCCACATCACCAATGTCGTCAGAACTGCTTCTCAGACTGCAACTCCTTGTTTAAGGTTGACGCCAATGCTGATAGCCTATCACAAGGCTAACGACTTATCACGGTTGTCTTCAGCCATGTTTTTAGCTCTTTTTGTTCAAATTTCAGCTCTTTTGCTTCATTGTTATTTATTTTCATGCATCTTGACTTTCCTACAAAATCTTAAGAAATAACATCAAAAACACCAATAATTACTTAAAAACTTACAATTATTTCAAGTTAAAAAGTCTTAAATGTGCTACAAAAATCTAGCACATCAAGGACAAAAGGTGGATTTATAGGATCCTAAGATGGATTATAAATGGTCCATTAAAAAGGACACTATGGAGTAAGTTTTTCTACTTTCTGTTGATGAGAAGAGGAATGTCGAGATAGCCATCGATGCCTCCTCTAGTCACGCACCACTACCTCCTCCAACTCATGAGCCAAGAGATGCCCCAAATAGAGGCAAGTCAACTTTGGATCCCTAGATCATTCCAGGTATGTACCTACTATAACACCCTGCAAAATTCTCTCCTAGTCTGAGCCTTAGAGCGTGTTTAGTGAAGCAAAAATTTGGTCCCAAAAGTCTGATAGGTGGCTTCCCAAGTGTGAAATACTTTGAACCGTGTAGAATTTCCCTAATATTAACATTTTTTCATTTAGATAATTGAATAAGCTTTCCGTCGATACCAAATTCGCCTAAATCTGACACTCGGGCAAAGAGTTAGAGCCATTTTAGTGATACAGTGTGGCACCTGGCACTTTAGCACGTCGCGGAGCCAGTCGAAATGGCAATCGTCAAAATCCAGTGAGCCTCCATGATTTTGGCACATCACGCCAAGGCTTAATTTCAGAATTGTCAATTTCCAGTGCACCAACATGATTTCACCGCGTCCTGGTGCCTTTCCATTTTGCAACCAAGGTGGAAACGCAACTGCCACCGCATCGCGCTGTCATGCAGTTTCCCAATTGTCCAATTTCTAGTGAACTGGAGCGATTATGGCACATCACGCCAGCATGTAAAATCAGGATTTCGTTCAGGTTCCATTATTTAAATTTCAGGGACCCTTTGGTAATTTTCCTAAAACCCCAATCAGTCTCTACACGGGATTTAAAACTCCAATAGCCAAAGTTTCTCATCTATTCTCATTAATTTATGAAGAACAAGACACTCTCCCTCAAATATAGAAAACCCTAGCCTTCAAGTTTCAAAATCAATCTCAAGAATCTTTCCAAGAGTCTTCAAGAACTTCAAGAATCTTGATAACTAAGGTATGCATATGTTGATTTTTGCATCCCTTTCATCCAAGAAGCTTAAGAACCTTTTTCTAAATTTTAAAGATTTTATGTTTATGAGTTTTCATGATTCACGTGAGTTGAAATTGATGTTCATGCTATTATTGAGTTGTGATTCATGTTTATTTATAAGGTTTTCAAGCTTTGACCCTAGTATGTGATATTCATGTGATATTCATAATAAACCCTCTTTAAGTTGCTTGTTAAGTGGTGTGTTTATGTCAATTAAGTGTAGAAATTGTTGAATAAGCAAAACATGCTCCTCATATGTTTGATAAAGAGCTTATGTGAAGGAATTAGAGCTACTCTAGCATGTTGATTAGAAATCCCCAATTGTGTGCAAGCCCATGCATGCCAAGTGTTTGTTGAAATGCCTTAGTGAATGTATTATGATAAGTTGCATGCATTCTTGTCCATGAGTATTCCTTATTGAATAACTATGAGATATTAGTATGCCAACCCTATATATTTACATGCTTATGACATTCAAGTGATTGATGAGATATCGTATTGATTGTGTTGTGAATGATAGTCCATTGTCATGATATTCAAGTGTGGTTCTGTCTTATTAATTTAAGCTACCGAGTCCTGGGGGTATTTATACCTAAAAACTTAGTTGCTTGTCTAGAGCCGAGTCAGTCTCAAGATAATCTCAGTCGTGCTATGATCCATAGAATTCAGTCAGTGATAGAACATTTAGGAAAATTTAGAAATCTTAGTACTAGTTTAATCCAACCTCAGGCATCAGTCACTTTAAGACAGAAAGTAGAATTCATAAGTACTCCATCAGATAAAGGAACCAAGTGAACTCAGTCAGATCAGTCAAGAAATATGACCAGTAACGGATTCAGCTCAGTCTAAGTTTAGTTAAGAATCAGTTCAGAGTCCTTCAGTTGGGAGTAGTAACTAGCACCGAGCGAGTGCAGGGATGACGGATTAACCGTTAGAGAGACAGAGTCATTAGCAGCAATCCCTGTACTCCAAAACTGCGTAGCCAGTGCAGGACCAGGAGTCACCCATTATATTAAGGCTTGACTATCATACTGCCTTAGGCTTGACTTCCTGTTCAAGGTCACTTGTTAGAGAGGCTTGACTATAACAGAGGTCTTTACCCATGGCATGGTATTGACACCTTTCCAGCTGGGGTTATAGGTTGGACCCCACCAGATCAGATTTGGGGCATGTCAGTTAAGTGACAACTTCCACAGTTACAGTTTCAGTATCAGTCTTCAGAGTTGAACTCAGAAGTCAGGACATTCAGATACAGTCATCAATCTCAGTAAGGAACTCAGATAGTTCCATAGATTCATAGACCACCCGCTAGATAGGCTTGGTCTCACATAAAGTTATATAGTATCAGTACCTACAGAGGTTACCCGTCAGATAGGCTTGATCTCAGTCTCAGATTCAGTTGAGTTTTCTCAATATCAGTTCCAGTGATCACCCGCTAGTTAGGCCTGACCTTAAGATTAGTCAATCTTAATCATTAGTAGAAGATTTAGAGATCAACCCACTAGATAGGTTTGATCTCAGATTCAGCCAGTCGGTATCAATTATTGGTAGGCTCAATTATCTAATTTATCAGTATTAATAAGTACGGATATTAGTTTCAGTAGCTTCAGATACGTATAATTTTAGTTTGTTCAGAAACCTTAGATTGACGGCATATTCAGTATCAGTTATCAGATTCAGTCCTAGTATGCTTAGTCACAGTATGCACAGTATGTTAAGTAGTTATAGATTCTCTATGTATGCTAATACAACTCTTGTATATCATTCAGTTAGTTATTATTCATGCATAATCCTTTGCATTTAGCCTTACTTTATCTACATACTCAGTATATTCCCGTACTTACGCATTTATGCTATGGTGTTTTATTTGACACCATCGGTTCAGAAGCACGAGGCCCAAAGCACCCTTAGAAGTCCAGACTCATTCAGTAGCAGTAGATGTAGTAGTGAGTCCTCGTCATCTGAGGATGCTTCTTATTTCAGTACTTTATTAGATTCACTTTATTATCAGTAGACAGAGTTAGTTGGGGACATGTCCTATCAACTCCATAGTTCAGACAGTTAGAGGCTTTTTCAGACAGATGTATTAGTATTTAGTTTTTAGTTTGAGTATTTTAAACGTTTTGAACCTTATGGAAAGTTTTCCCCCAGCTTTCCATATTTATTGTATTATATTATGCAGTGCTCAGGTACAGATATCAGAAAAGGGTTAGCTTGTGGTCCTTCGGGGTTATGAGCACCGTGTAACGACTAGGGGGTAGTATCGGGTCGTTACACTTACACCATGTGTGTTTATTTTATAGAATGCATTCGGGAAAGTGAATTAACTTTTAGTTGGGGGTAGGGTTGTACCATAACTGAGGGATTTTGCTATCAAGTTTCTTGTCTCGTTGATTGTGTTATCTTAGAACCGGCATGTTTAGGTCTTATTGTGTTGCTTTGTGTTTTGTGTTGTTTCTATATAATTAGGAAAAAATAAGGAACCTAAGTGTAGTTGATAGTTGTTTTGTATTTCCTTTTCCACCAGCTATATTATTTTAGTAGAAAAAACATGTTTAGGTCGTGTAATGCTGTTTTGTGTTATGTTTTTTTCTATTTAGTTAGGATAAAAATAAGGAACCTAGGTGCATTTGAAATTTATTTTGTGTGTTTTGAACTATGATAAGGAAACAAATGATACCCCTCCTAATAATTTCTTTTGTAAATTGTGTGATATGAATATATGTGTGACCACCATTTGAATCTTGTCATGGCATTAGTATCAGGGAGTAAAATAACAATAACTTATTATTGCATGAACTGATTGGTAGTAGTTGGTGATATAACCTTGTACCAGGTGTATGTCAGGTACTTACCTAGTTCCCTATGTGTATTTAATCCAAAACATGGCTAGTTAGTCTTGCCTAGGTGTTAGGATAACTAATTAAGACATGATCATAGGCAATTTCTTACTTAGCCCATTCTTAGCCTAAATGCCTGTCCAAAAGTGAATAAGTGTCCCCAGGGATTTGAGCCTATATTGACCTATTTTCTTGTTCTTAACTTTTCACCTTGCCAATTAATTACAATGAACTTATTTTGGCACTGGTCCCTCCTTAGACACTATACACCTCAACTCAGGCAAATCGCCTAAGTTGAGGGTGGCTATCATAGAGGTGCGTAGTTAAAATTGGGTATACAGAAGGGTATTATATGTAAAAGAAAAATAAATTAAAGTTAGGTGTGGTAGATAAATATGAAAAAATGGAAAAGATAAAGAAAAAGAGAAGTGAATAAATGAAAACCACACTCAATATCAAAAATCAATAAAGGAGTAAAAGGGAGAAGTAAAAGAAGAATGGTTGAGAATTGGAGCATAAAATGTATGTCTAGTGTCGAGTAGGGGGAGTCACTATATCCCAAATGTACTATACCTGCCCCCAAGCCTACATTAAAAGCCGAGCGAAGTCCTATAGTGATCCTAGTTCAAATGTCTAAAAAACTAAGGTATAAAAAATAAGGGCAAGCCTTTGGGATTTATACACATTAATTGGAACTTCTTTTGTAAGAGTGAGTGTCTTTATATAGTCCCTTGCATCGACATGCATGATGATACCGTGAGAGTGGGACTACTTTGCTATGAGGGTACATGGGTTGTATTGTTAACTATTTATCTATTTAAGTAGTGTAAATTACATATTCACTTGGTTATTTATCACTAATGTAATGCCATTACATGATTTTTTTTATCATGATGTTGAGCTACATGGATACACATAGTGATTTTTAACAGGTAGAAATAGAAGGGCGTAAAGATTTTGGAACTGAATTGAGATGATTGACGTAGATTCCTTTGATTTCTTTTAGTTAAGTAACGTGTTTCAATTCTTATGTCTTAGTTACCTGAGGACATGAAAATGTTCTAAGTAGAGGGCGTTGATGTGCCATTGTTTTATGGCACTTTTGATTCTTAAAACAAGGAAATTATGCAAGTACTTAGCTCTTTTTGTTAGATTTGATATGTTTTTCTTTTGGTTTTGTTGGAAAATAGGTTTTGGAGAAGAGTAGGAGAAAAATAGATGGCGTATAGATTAAATGTTACTTACATGACCCACCTACTGGACCTACGTAATACTTACAGGCTCGCAGGTTGGATCTGTGGGTTGCAGTGTAGAAGTTACGAAGTCTGATTTTTTATTTTGAGACCTATGAAGGCCCACTTATAGGAGTAGGAGGTATCTATGATCCGTAGGTACCCCTCGTAAGTTGGGGTTCATAAGCCTAGAGTTTTCTCTGAGACCTATGAACCCACCTAGGGCTTGTAGGTACTACCTACAACCTGTACGTGGGGTCGTAGGTTGATGCTAACATTATTTTCCTACTTTGTTTTTGATAGGATTTTTAGATTTTCTAATGTAACTATAAATACCCCATTGATTTTTTGTTATTATTTTATGCACTCTTACATACTTTACATACTTATTACAATGTTTTGATTCTGAGATACAATTTTGATCTTGGGATTCCTGTTCTTGGTTTTTAGGGTTTGATATAAGGTTTATATTTTGTTTTTATTCTTAATTCATTGTGAGATTATTCATATGCATTCAATTAGGAATTCTATGGGACTTCTTGAGATCATGAGTAGCTAACACTCTTAACTATGTTGTGGGAACTCTAATCGAATAAAAATGTAGCGGAAGTGCAAAGTCTTTCTTGATTGGTGTTGTTGCATGTATATTGGTTTTCTTCATGTTGATTGCTTTCTTGATGACTGTAGATGCTAAGAACCTATCCGCCTTTGATACTAACCCAAGAGAGAGGTTGAGATTAGGAATATAAGATCCAAACAGTAAATTGAAGCTACCAACCGTGATGTGAATAACTTAAGATTAAGAGGAGATAGTTAAATTGAGATCCAGAACAAAGGTTAATAATGCTACACTCTAAGAACGAGAGGTGATGAGTGAAATTCACAAAATGGAGTCGAGATATGATTGGTGATACATAACTTTTTAGGTTCTACATGCAAGGAACCGAGATAGTTTGATGAGCACAATAAATCTATAGAGCTAGGAAGTAAAGGGTAACACAATCCTAGTAATCATCTCATACTGATTTCAACCCTACTTTCCAAACACTATTACTATCGCTACCACTTATTATAGAACCCCCTGTTTACTTTCTTCACTTTCCAACAACATCAACAAGCTTTTGAATTATTCTTTTCCTATTTCCTGTGGGTTCAACCCCAACCTTGTTGGGTTTTATATTTGATAGCAACCGCATTATACTTTCATGAAGTTGTAATTTTTGCAACATCAGATGATACCTTTAAAAACACCCAATCACTGACAATGAACTTTAGTTCTCTCCTTTTCGCATAAGCATATAATTTATGATTTCATGAAATTTTTAACCTCTCCCAGATCAATTAAACCTTCTCTATAGCTCCGAGAACATAATTTGGCCCAATTAAATAGCCTCACCAATGTCTACACCCACGCCTATATAAGGCTTCAAATGGAGCCATCTGAAAACTAGCATGATAATAATTATTATAAGAAAACTCAATCAAGAGTAGATAATCATAATTTCCCTCAAAGTCCATCAATAATATCTTAACATGTCATCTAGCATTTGGATATTACACACAACCTGATCATCGATATGCTGGTAGAAAGAGGCACTAAGCTTTACCTTTGTATCAAGGCATTTATGAAATAATTGCCAAAAATAAGAACTAAACTAAGTACCTCAGTCTAAAATGATGGATAAAGGAATCCCAATGGACTTTCACTAACCCAGAAACATGTAACCTATCATAATCTTCAGTCATATCTGAGGTTTTAACTGGAAAGAAATGGGTTGACTTAGTCATTCAATCCATGATGACCCAAATCTAATCATGCTGATGTCTGGTGTGAGAAAGTCCCATAATGAAATCAATATTGAAGACCTACCACTTCCAATTAGGGACGCCAATGACCTAAAGTGTACCTTCTTATATTTAATACTTGACTTTCACAAGTTGACAATTTGAACACTTAGCCACAAACTATTTTATGTCCCTTTTCATACCATTCAACTAATAAACTTCCTGTAGGCTATGGTACATCTTGGTGGCACTAGGGTGAAATTGAATACTTAAAACTATGAGCTTCCATTATTCTCCTTTCTCTCAACTTGACAACATTGGGTACACATAAATGACCTTGATAGCGAAGGAATCTATCTTCGCCTTGAGAGAAAACTTTAACCTTTTATTGATGAACTGCATTTATTAATAGACTAATTATAGGATCATTACATTGTTTCTCTTTCACTTCAACTACTAAGGATGAATCTGAATCATTTTGAACCATTAAACCACCCTCATCCATGTCATGCAAATGAACTCCCAATTGAGTTTTTCATTGCACATATGTGTCCAACTCCTTCATCTCCATTTGCACATGGGCTACACTACCAACATACAACCCACTTAAAGTATTAGCTATAATATTTTCCTTACCTCTATTATAGAGCATATTTATGTCATAATCCATTAGCAACTCCTACCACCTTCTCTGATGAAAATTTAACTCCTTCAGTATGAACACATATTGAACACTCTAAATATCAATGAAAATATCAACATGCGCACCATATAAATAATGTATCCAAATTTTCAAGGCGAACACAACAACTGCTAATTCTAAATTGTGAGACTGATAATCTTCTCATGATCCTTAAGTTGCCTGGAGACTTAAGCTATTAACCTTACATTTTGCATCAAAACACAACCTAATCCAACTCTGGAGCCATCACTTTATATAAAAAAATTTTCTAACCCATATGGTAAAGTTAGCATTGGTTCTAAAGTCAATCTATCCTTTAACTCTTGAAAGCATTTCTCGCATTAGTCTGACCATTTGAACTTTACCGTCATTTGCTTCAATATGGACTATGGTGCCGTTATGTAGGAAAAACCCTAAAAAAATCTCCTGTAATAACCAACTAAACCTAGAAAGATCCTAGTGTCAAATATAGTAATAGGTTTAGGCTAGAGCTTCATTGCATCTATTTTCTGAGGGTCTACATGAATGCCTTCACTTGAAATCACATGCCCCTAAAAAGTAGTCGACTCTAACCAAAATTCATACATTCTAAATTTTACGAACAATTAATGATCTTTAAGGGTTCACAACACTATTTTCAAATAGTCTACATGCTCCTCGTCATTCTGATAATAGACACGTAAATCATCTATGAAGACAGTGAAAAATAAGTCCAAGTACTTTATGAAAACCCTATTCAACAATTCTATAAAATCTACAAGATAAATTTTTAGTCCAAAGGACATACGCATAAACTCAAAGTGACCATATCGAGTTCTAAAATCATTCTTCAGAATATCATATTCTCTAACGTTCAACTGATGATATCCTGACCTAAGAATGGGGTACCTGTTCTTGATAGTGACATTATTTAAATTTCTATAATCTATAAACATTTTAAGAGTTCCAGCCTTTTTACACATGAACAGAATTGGAGCACCCCACAGAGAAACACTAGGTTTAATGAACCCCTTATCTAAAAGGTCATTAGGTTGTTCCTTCAACTTCTTAAGACTGTAGGAGCCATCCTATATAGAGGAATGAAGGTGGGCTAGGTATCCAAAAGAAGATCAATTCCAGATTCAATTTCACTTTTTAGAGATATCCCAGACAAATTATCTAGAAAGACTTCGGGAAACTCATTGACAACATGAACTAAATGGAGGGTTGGAGTTTCCAACTTAGTAGCTTTAACCCAAACTAGGTAAGAAATACACCCTTTTGAGATTAGATTTATATGATTAAGATAGGAGATGACTCTTAAAAGATATTTAGCTACCCTCTCACTTGAGGACTGACTCATTGGGAAACTGAAACTTTACCACTCGAGTGTGACAATTAATTGAAGCATAACATTAATTGATATAATCCATACAAATAATGATTTAAAAATATATCATATCTAGTTCTATTAAATCTAATAAAGTAACCCTATGGAGACTGTAATAAGGCACATTTTGTATAGTAGTCTTGCAATAACTAACTTACTAATAGGAGTGGAAACTAAAAATGATTCAAAAAGACTTTCAAGACTTACACCAAAGTTCACAACAATAAGTGGGGTTACAAAAGAGTGGTTTGATCCCAAATCTAATAGGACATAAGCATCAAGGTAAAATACATGAAGTATACTAGTGAATATAACTTGGGAGCTCTCCTACTCCTGGCAAGTTGATAAAGAATAAAACTAATTATGATGCTAACCACCACCGATGCTAGAAGATGTGCTCTATTACTGAACATGGCATCCTGGTTGAGGTGCTGAAGTAAGAGGCCGAGCCTAAGGGAGAGCATCCCTTTTGACTACTCTTGCAGAGGGAAAATCACTCAATCTATCGTTGGTCTTATGAGATCCAAAACTCCCTAACTTTCCATCCAAACACTCACCCAAAAGATTTATTCCACATCTCTTACAGGCTGGATACCTAGATCCCCTAGTCATACTACCTTGAGATCTGGTGGCTAATGCTCTACCCTAGTGTTCCTGCTTAGTCCTAGGTGCGGGAGAGCTGGATAACGATGATGCAGGTACTGATGAATGGGTCTAAACCTAAGAATAATTTCCCCCTCCTAACTTATGCTGACTATACACAAACTATCCTAACCTAGCCTTTTTGCTATCCCTCTTCTTTTACTTCAGTTTTTTACCATCAATCTACTGAGAATGAGTCATAAATCGTGAAATATCCATATCCCCAACCAATATGAAAGTCCTATACTTCTTAACCCCAAAGCCAGACACTCTAATGATAGATTCACTTATATAAAATCTAGAATCTAGCAACACTTTGGTGCATACTTAGATAGTTGTGTCAAGTTGAGATAGTATTCTTTCAGAAAAAAGAAACCTTACTATGGTTCATGAACTCCTCCACCTTAGATTTCCTTATCTCTTGAGGAAAGAAACTGTCTAGAAAATTTATTTGAAATATATTCCAAGCCATTGGAGTTGTATTTTTAGCCTGCCTTCCTTCCATATGGTAGCTTACTCATCAACCACATTCTTAAGCTGATTGGATGCAAATTCCACACTCTCATTTTCTATGACATGCATAATTTGATTAATTTTATTCACCACACCAATGAAAATAATAGATCCTCATTCACCTTTTACCCAAAGAACTCAGGTGTTTTTATTTTGATGATATCTCAAACTCTTGCTAAAGCTAAGTTACCATTCTGTTGATTGGGAATACTTTGAGTTGATTACTTTGAGCATTCTTAGAGTGAGAAACACCTAAAATGCAGCCTAAAATTCAGTGTGGGAGACATTCTCGTTCGAAGGTTCAGTAGGAAGCATTCTCTATCATGTAAAAGCATAATTTAGAGAAGATATAGGGAACTTCAAAGCACGATGGAAATCATGAAAGAAAGGATAGTTACTAATACATCTCATATCCTCTTGTTCATATATGTGGTACGTTTAACACCCATGATCAAAAATCTATGTAATGTCACTAGTAAGACTCCCTAGGACTCTTAAAACCTTAGGCTGAGATATCAAGTTTTTAACGACCCGAGGCTACCGCCTGGATGTCACACAGTTCTTAGGAGTAAAAGTATCTCCAAAGATATCACATGATACCTACTCAACACTCAACCATGATAACGTAAACTTAAAATATGAGCGAAAACTAAAAAGTTCTAAACTAGGTTCAAGTGGATGAAAACTCTGTAAACTCAAAATCATTTGAAACTCATGAGAATCTGAAGGAAAAAAAAATAACTTACTAGTGTCGACAATCCTCTAAGTCTATTAAAGAGCCTCTGGGATAGATCCCAGCTGACCCAAACTGAAAGCATAAAGTCTAAACTAATGTAGCTGAACAACTAAAACTAATCATTGACTTGGCCCTCAAAATATAATGACTTATCAATTGTTAGGATGTAGGAGGTGGTGATTGTGGATAATCGTACTATTGAGGTTGAACACCAGAACCAGTATTATGAAATAATGCAGCAATATAAACATATATGCAGTCAGTAATTCTGGAATGTACTATGTATATGGATTAATAAAAATAAGAAAAAAATGAACACAAAAATAATCATTAAAAATGCATGCTAAATGTAATTAGACGCGGCATGATAATGAATAAAACTTAAAACTAAAATATCATAAAACATAAGGCATAAAGAAGCATTCAATTGAATTTGGGAGTAATTACACTTAGTTCTAAAACATCATTTCTGCAAAAGAATTTATTAAATGACATAAATCATGAGAGAAACATGTAGTTCAATGTAAAAAAATTCCATCTAAATGGCCCGACATATCTTTCCAGGGTATAAAAGATAACTAGGGCGATAACCTATACATGTCTATTTGGACAAGCTGAATAATGTCCATACATGTATAGTTTAAAAATTGGGATAATAAACCTATGGTAGCATGTAGTTAAATGAACTAGGGTATTCTAAACCATTACTCCTCAGTGCTAGGTACTACTCCCAAATCATACTATTGCTCATAAAATATATGAAATTTACCTTTAAATACACATATGAGCTGATAATTCTCAAAAACACAATATGCTTCTATTTTTATCTCATTATAATAATTACTTGTGTGAACTTCATATCTTGTCAGAGATCATAAGATCAATATGAAATTAAAATCATACTATAATAGTCTGTAATTTGAAATAGCAAACCTGAGCTTCTTGTAAATGAAGTAAATCATGCTAAAATCACATAAGTTTAACAAATGATGGTACTTTTATCATGAACACCGATATATACTTCATGAGAACTACTATTGCATAAAAACATTAGCAAACCATGAATTTTCATGCTAAATGTTCTTTAATTCATAAAGGAACATCATAAGTTCAAAATCATATAAAGTAGGTATGAACCCTAATTTGATATTGAAAAAATTCGATCGTAAAAATCAAAGCTTTTGGGCACAAGGATGAAAGGTGATCCTTGTTCAAATCCCACATACCTGAACATAGTGATTTTTTGAAGAAAATCTGAAGTGGAGGCTTGGAAGTTTGAATTTCTGAGAAGAGACCCTTTTTGGTATTCTTGCGAGTTTGGGAGGAAAGAAATGATGTATTTTGACTTATGGGATATAGAAACTCATCTAGAATAATCTACAGAAGTAATTATTTTTTAAAAGACCAAAATACCCTAAAAAACTAAAGAGAATGGTATTTTGATGTTGCTTCGACCATTGGCATTGCACAACCTTATTAAGTCGCGCCAAGGGCATGACACGCTCTTAACGTGGTAGCAAGTAGGTATTGCACACCCTTATCATGCCAGTCCATTGAATTTCATGTTAGGGTGTACCATGCCTCCATGGCACATCCTAGTCACGGACCCTTACTAATTTGGAGCCACAAAATGCCTTGAAACTTATTTCAAATATACCAAAACACTTTCTAATAGTCCCATTAATAGTTCTTATCATAATGTAACTTAAAATCACCGTAAAATTCATGAGAGCTATCAAATTAAAATCGTTTAAATTTTTGGGAATAACAAGACCATTATACGATCGTACAATGTGACCATGGTCGTGGTTGTGGTATCTAACTGTAGAGTAGTGCTTCACTAAAAAGGCCAAAGATTTTACTATGATGTTGAATTAAGTAGAAACTAGATGCATTGAAAAGACAAATCAAATTTCTATCATTTATTGGGTTTGATGCTCAAAGATGCATAAATATTTAGAAGTTATGCTTGTTTGAAGTGATGAACACCCAAACTATACCTCCTTATGAGGATAAAGCAGTCGTTGTCAAAATATAGTAACCTAACTAGGTTGGGTTCGAACCTATAGGGAATATGTGGAAATATGTCTCAAACTTGTTGGAATCACTGGGCAGTGCAGAAAGTAAATAGGGGGATAATTATTAGGAACAAGAAGAAGTAACAAAACTCTAATGCTTTGGTTGTAAACAGTCTGAAATGAACACTAGGACTGTGTTCCCCTGGCTTTCTAACTCCGTAGGTTTATCATGCTCCATTAAACCATCCTAATATCTTACATACAGAATCCGATAAGTTATATTTCACTAATGGTCTTATGAAATCCATAGTGGATTTCACTCTTTACCTTTTGAGTCTCAGAGTGTCACCTTACTAACCCTTATCCTGAATTGTTGATTACTATTAACTTTTGAGTCTCCATAGATAAAAATGATTAGCTTGTATCGATAATTAATGCCAAATTATTGTTATGATCTTCTTTTACTATCCCCCATCTCTTTTCTGAAGTATGTAGTAAATATAGGCAGGTTACTAACATTTGCAACCACTAAGAAATCTATGAAATTGAAGATGACCACAATACATGCAAGAATGATGGTTGGGAACAACATTACACTTCCCTTACTTAGTAATTTAGCCAGGGTACCCACAACCCTAGCTAAGGGATTTATCTCCTCATCACTGTGAAATAGTTAATGGAATTCATAATTGAAAGCATTAACTTAATCTCACAATAATTTACGACCAAAACACAGAGTCTCAAATTGAATAATAAACAAAAATCCAAGAACATAGTCCCAAGATCCAAATCGAATCCTAGATTCAAAATATATATTTGTGAGAGATAAGAGTGTGTAATATAACTAAAAGACTTCAAAACAGTCTTTATAGAATACATGGAAACCCTATGAAACCAATCTCAAACAAAAGAGGAAAACTTGAGTCGGCGAACACCTACATAGCCACTTACCAGCCGTAGGTGGTACCTACGGGTCATAGGTGGCCCCTCGTAGCTACCAGACTCACAAACATCTACAGGATCTATGAAACATTAACTTTTTAAACTTTTCACTAGCACCTATGGACAGTAGGTACCCATTGTAGGTAGAAAGGTCCAATTTTTTAAACTTTTAAATCTCTGTATCTCAATCCCCTAACACTTGATTGGAACCTACGCCACATAGGTTGTACCTACGAGTCATAGGTGCCCACGTAAGTGGTCAAAAACTCACATTTTCACTTCTTTTATCTAGTTTAGCTCCCAGAGCTTGGTATCCTGTAAAACAAAACACATTATATCTAAGAAAACAACCTAAGTAACTGTATATTTTGGTAGGTTTGAGAGTTGAAAGTGTTATGAAACCATATCACATCAACACCCTTAACTTAAAACATTTGCATATCCTCAGTAAAAAAACACAACTAAACTACACCACGATGCTTAACCAGGAGAAACCTAAGACATCTATGGCAGTCAATCAACAAATTTAGCTAAAACATATGCCCCCTCATATTCTATCATTTTAAAACAAATTTCATGTATCAATGAAGCATAATAATATGACATAAGCGAATAAAGATATGACATTACATTAGCAACAAACAGTCATGCATACACACAAGTAATACTACCCAAACACTAAGCAGCTAGAAATACAACCCATGTACCCTTACAACAAAGAAGTTCCACTCACTCAATGGAATCATGCATGTTAATATAGGTATGATCAAAAGACATACTCACAAAGAAGTTCCAATCAATGTGTGCAAAATACACAAGGTTTTCCGTTATTTTCTTTACATTAGCTTTTAGATAGTCGGGTTAGGATTACTATAAGACTTTACTTGGCTTGTAATGTAGGCTTGGGGGATGGTATGGTACTTATGGGAATTTAGTGACTAAGCCTGCTTAGACCTACACTTACTTTTGGGGTCCACTTATCAACTATTTTTCTTTTATTCAACCCTTATTTCTACCTTTTTATTCTTTTACTTCTCATTCAGGTTTGCTATGGTTTCTTTTATTATATTCATTTTTCTTTTCTTTTCTTTTGAATTACTTTTTCTATATTTTTTTCCTACTTTTTCTACCACACCCAGCCCTACTTCCTTTTTCTCTTATCTACAGCCTTCTTCATACCCACTTCTAATCATACACCCCTATAATAGTCAACCTCAACTTAGGCGAGTTGCTTGAGTTGAGGTGCATAATATCCAAGGAGGACAAGGCCCAAAACAGGATCATTATGACTAAAATAGGAAGGTGAAAGGTAAAACAAGAAAATATAGTCTATATAGACTTAAAATTGGGATCAAAGGAATCTTATTCACATTTGGAAAGTCATTTAGGCTACAAGTGGACTAATTTTAAGAATGACATATTATCCTTTCCTAACCGACTATCCTATATCCTAGGAAACACTAACTGGGAAAGTTCTGGATTCAACATACAAAAGGAACAATGTAGCATCTCATACACACATGGAAAGGGGTTGCATAAAAAACTACTATCTATTTGGTTCATGTAATGTTAGTTATGATTATTATGTCCTTAATCCTAATGTTATAATGAGATTCACAATGGTCACATATATATACACATCGCACAGTTTAAAAACAAATTTTTTAGAGGGGTATTATTTTCTAAAAAATACTTTAAGCACAACAAAACAAAACACATCAACTGCCTTAGGTACTCATTTTTCACCTAGTTAAACAAAAACCACCTAGTAATAAACAACACACAATGCATCCTAAACATGCTAGCTCTACTAAGAACAAACTCTAAGGAAAAGAGACACTACAACATAAACCCTAAGAGGACATCTAGACCCATAAGTATCCCTGCGCTAAACTTATAATCATGCATTGTCCCTAATGCATGAAACTACTACAAAATAAGAGAGTTAGGAAGATACCTGTAGTACCATCAATATGGATATCTTACTTTAATTATACCAACACAAAAACAAATGAAAAATTAACATAATACCTTGGGTTGTCTCCCAAGCAGCGTCTGATTTACTATCGTGGCATAACTTGGCTATGTTGGTTAATCAGAATTTACCAAAAATGGGGTTTCTCCCATGCAATGCCTGATTTAACATCTCAACATCACTAGATACCTTTATTGTTGAGACTTTATCAAGGTAGCTAAAGAGTAGGTCTCAATGTTTTCCATTTTGAACTTATGAATTGCACTCCTAATGGTTTTCTTCTAATTTTTCATTATGCTCAAGGGGTGGTGGTATAAAAATAACAAAACCAAGAAATAGATGTGGTAGGTTGCTATTCTTTTCCCTTAAGTGAAAAATTTCTTGATTTTGGCACATCAAATTCAGGAATATATACATATTTTTCCTCCTGTTTACCCTCTTCCATAGGCTCATATGTCTCAACTAATATCTGGGGAAAATTCTTAGTATGAGGTCCAATACAACCCGACTCATGACATACATTCTTATTTATATCCTCATATAACACTAGTCTCTCCTAAATAGTGATAACATACACAAAAGTATGATCAAATGCTGAATTCTCCAATTTTAGCTTCTCAATTTAGCTTATAAGAATTTTGTAAGTCTAATACAACTTATAACTGAATTGTTGGGAGTACCACACATTAACCTTTGCATTCAAGTCTCCTTTTATGTTGTGAATATCAAAACCAAACCTATTGAACTCTTTTTTTTCTTTTGCCAAGAGCGTCAACGTGTATAGCATGCTCTCATTATACTCCCACAATATATCTATCACACTCATGGCTTAATGGAATATATCAAAAGGATAAGGATCAATAAATAAGGATTCATCATCACACCACACTTTCTCTTATAAATATGTCATATCTAGAAGAGTAGCCAAATATATATATAAATAAAACCCAAAAACTTTAAAAATTCCAATCAACTAATCCGTAATTGTGTTACCAAGAAACGATGCTAATGTTATGATATATGCTAAGCTACACCTCCTTATGAGGCTCAAAGTATTATTGTCAAAATATAGTAACCCAACTATGTTGGGGTCGACCCTAGAGGGAATACGTGGAACTATCTCTCAAACTTATTAAAATAATTGGGTAGTGTAGAAAGTAAATGGGGGGATTTTTACTATGAATAGAAGGAAGTTAGAAAACTCGAATGCTTTGGGTTGTACATAATATAAAATGAATACTAGAACTTTGTTCCCCCTGGCGTTCTAACTCCATAGATTTATCATGCTCCGTTGAACCATCTAATATCTTACATACAGAATCTGATAAGTTATGTATCACTAACCGTCTAGTGAACACCTTAGTGAATTTTAGTCTTTACCTTTTGAGTCTCAGATTGTCTCCTTACTAGTATCTGATTGTCTCCTTGCTAAGATTTATCCTGGATCCCTAATTAACTAATGCCTTTTGTGTCCCTAGTTACTTAGATTAAAATAATTACCTTAATTAGGTTTGGCTGATTAGCTTATATCGATAATTAACTCAAAATTACTGTTGTGATCTTATTTTCCAGCTCTGTATCTCTTTTTTGAAGTAAGTAGTGAATATAGGTGGGTTCTTAATGTTTGCAACCACTAAGAAATCTATTAGACTGAATATGACCACAATACATGCAAGAATATCGATTGGGAACAATGTTGTCTTTCCCCTACTTTATAATTCAACCAGGTCTCCCACAACCCTAGCTAAGGGATTTAGCTTTTCATCATTGTGAAACAATCAATGGAATTTATTATGGAAAGCATTAAATAAATCTCACAATAATTTATATGAAAACCTAAAGTAACAAATTGAATAATAAACCAAAACTAGAGAAAATAATCCCAAGATCAAAATCTAATCTAAGAATCACAATATATGTTTGGGAGTGATAAGAGTGCGTAAATTAACTAAAAAAATGTCAAAAGGGAATTTAAAGAATACAAGGAAACCCTAGGAAACTAGTCCTAAACAAAAGAGGAAAACTAGAGTCGGTGGCTACCTACAGAGCCAATTATGGGATATAGGTGGAACCTATGGGCCGTAGGTGGCCCCACGTATGTTCCAGACTCCCAAAAATCTATAGGATCTTTGAAATATTAACTTTCTAAACTATGCACTAGCACCTACAGACCATGGGTGGCACCTATGGGTCGTAGGTGCCCATCGTAGGTAGCAGGGTCAAATTTTTTAGCCTTTGAATCTCTGTACCTCAATAAACTAACACTTGTTCTAGTATATGCACCATGTAGGTAGTACCTTCTAGCTGTATGTGCCCATGTAGGAGGTGAGAAACTCAATTTTTCACCTTTTTCTCTTGTTTAGCTCCCATAACTTGGTTTCCTACAAAACATAACAAAATCACATAATATTTAACAAAACGATCTAAGTAATTGTATGTTTTTGTAGTTTTGAGTGTCGAAAGTGATATGAAACCATATAACATCATGAAGCTAATTGTTTCTTAAGGAAATATTTTGTAAGGGAGGTTTTGGCTTGTTTAAGGGATAGGAGATTGTTGTGGCCTTTTTATATGGCCAAATTCCTTCTCATACAATTAAAACTTGATGTTAAATCCTACATGTACCTAAAACATGATTCTAGCCTTGGTTTGGATTTTCATGGGTTTTACAATATCTCGCTAATGGGGTCATTTGTCACCGAATGGAAAGTGACTGAGATGGAAGGTTAGGGCAAAACGTTGCAACCCACATTTTCTTCTCCACTTATCATGATATTATTAGAACCCCGCAATACTATCTGTACCTAAAACTCCTACACTGAGTTTCTAAGAGTGGGACAATATCATGATATTAAGTCAGTGACTGAAACATGGGCTGAACTAGACTCATGGACGCATTTCATGATAGAAGAACAGTTGGTGATATGAAATATAAGGAGTTAATTAATTAAGGAAAACTATTATGTCTAGTTGGGACTGAGATTGAAGGGAAGAAATAGGGTACTTGGTTATCATGTCTGCCTCTGCTTTCCGAATAGTTCCCTCAATCGACTAATTTCACCAATAAACCTTTACGAATGTGACCTATTGATTCCTCAAACCACGAACCTAATAGACAAGGATTTAAATTGGGATCTCTTTATAAGAGAGACCATTTTTCACGCCCATATTTTCAAAGGGCACAACTGATGTAAGATGACAAATGCACTTCTTTAGAAAGGAGATATGAAATACTAGATGATCCACTACTAAGTGTATAGGCAAATCTAAATCATAGTCTACATTGCAAAAATGACCTAAAATCTCAAAAGGACCTATAAAGCATGGACTGAGCTTTACTTGCTTCCCAAATCTTTTTACCCCCGTTATAGATGAAACTTTCTAATAGATACAATCACCTCCACCAAACTCAAGTTTCTTTCTCCTAATGACTGTAAATTGTTCTCAGCCTTCCCTTAATCATCTAAACTTTATCCATAGACTCATGGACTGATTCTGTCCCTATCAATTATGTTCACCAACTTCAAACTAGCTAATAGGAGATCTACACCTACTATTATAAAGTGCCTCAAATGGGGATATCTAAATAGTAGAGTTATAGTTTTTATTAAAAGCAAACTCGATCAAAGGTAGATGATCATCCCAACTACACTTGAAATATATCATGCATGCTAAAATTATGTCCTCTAAGGTTTTAATGGTCCGTTTTGCCTAACCATTTGTATGTGGGTTAAAAGCTATACTGAGATGAATTTTAGTTCCAAGACCTTTCTGAAATGCCTTTGAAAATCGAGAAGTAAATTGAGTACTTCTATTTGAAATGATAGTTTATCGGATTTTTTGCAATTTTACTAACTCCTTAAGGTCGAGTTTAGCCTAGTCCTCAGCTAAATCTGAAATCTTAATTGAAAGAAAATAGGCTGACTTTGTCATTTGGTCCATGATAACCCAAATGGTATCAAGCTATCGACGAGTTCAAGAAAACCCTATAATAAAGTCCATATTCAGTACCTCCAACTTCAAGGTAGGAATACTGATGTCTTTAAGCATACCACCAGATCTCTGGGGCTCAACCTTAACCTATTATCTATTGGACCCTTACCCATAAATTTTGCGAGATCCTTCTTCATACCATTCAACCAATAGACTTCCCATAAAGCATGGTATATCTTAGTGGCTTTTGGATGAAAGAACACCGAGAACCATGAGCCTCCGCCATCTTAAGTAATCTGTATCCAAAATACATAGATTGCCTTGATAGCAAAGAGCACCATCTCCCCCTTAGGAGAAAACCTCAACCTTCTTACTATAGACCATTGTTTTTCAATCAAAGAAAAATAGGATCACTATATTGGTTTTATTTAATCACATAAATCAAAGAGGATTTTGAACCATTTTGAACAAAAATACTACCATCGATTGGGTCATCCAACAAAACTCACATTCAGGCGAATCTTTGAACCTTGTGAGCTAGTTCTTTCTTCTTACCCTCGAAATGAGAAACAATTCCTATAGATAATCTTCTAAGGACATCGACCACCACATTGGCTTTAATTAGATGGTAAAAAAATCTTATATCATAATCCTTCAATAGCTCTAACCATCTCCTCTGACGTAGATTCTAATCTTTTTAACTGAAAACATACTAAAGACCTTTTTGATTGATGAACACATCAACATAAACACTACTGAGGTAATGCCTCTAAATCTGTAAGGGAAAAAACAACTTCTACAAACTCAAGATCATGATTCATATTATTCTTCTCTTGAGTCTAGTGCATTGTAGTGACATATTCTATTACTTTGACCTACTAAATCAACACACAACCAAGTCTAACCATAGAAGCATCACAGTAGACCACAAAACCATATGAGCTTTTCAGGCAAGGTTAAAACTGTAATAGCTATGAGTCTAGTCTTCCAATCCTAAAAATTGTTCTCATAAGAGTCAGACTATTAAAATTTGACTTTCTTCTGAGTAGTCAAGACACAAGATAATAAATAGTGGAAAATACTTCAACAAATCCCTTGTAGTAATTGGCTAAGCCCAAGAAACTCCTGATATATGTTGGAGAGATGGGTCTAGGCCAGTTTCTCTCTACATTGGATTTTTTAGGATAAACTTAAATTTCCTTACCAAAAATAATATGAAAAGAAATATTTTTGATTTCCACAAGAGTTCACACTTGTTGAATTTGGTGGATAGTTAGTGATATTTATGATTAAAATCCTCGGATAACCTTCACGTTCATCCTCACTTCAAGAATAAATGAGATTGTCATCTATTAAAAAAATGACATATATGTCCAAGTACTGCTTCAATACCCTATTCATTAGGCCCGTAAAAGCTACAAAAGCATTCGTTAGACCAAAATACATAACAATGAATTGAAACTCACCATACTGAGTTCTGAAGGCTATCTTTTGAATGTCACATTCTCAGACTCTTAGCTGATGATATCCTGAACTGTGGTCTATCTTAGAGAAGCAATTTTCACCCTGAAGTTAGTAAAATAATTTATTAATCTAGGGAATAGGATACTTATTTTTTATTCTGGCCTTGTTCACCTAATGGTATTTGATTCACATTCTAAAAGAATTATTTTTCATGTGCATGAAAAGAGATGGAGCACTACATGGAGAGATGTTGGGTCTGATAAACAATTGTCTAGAAGGTCCTTCAATTGTTCTTCAACTCTTTAAGATTGGCTTGATCCATTTTGTATGATGGAATGGAAATAATTTATGTATCTGAATAAAATTTATTCTATTGACAGTTTCTCATTCATGGGGAACTCCGAGTAGATCTTTTGAAAACACATCTAGAAATTTACTTACCATTAGAATTGACCAAGAAGTTGGGGCTTCAGGTTTTAAATCCTTAACCTAGACAATATGATAGATACACCCTTTGTAGATCAACATTCTAGACTTAAGGTTAGAGACAAATTGACATATTAGAATTGAGGAACTACCCTTCTACTCTATAACTAGTTCATTTAGAAACTAGAACCGCTCTATCTATTCCTACAATCAATAGAGGCATATAAAGAGAGTAGCCAAACCACACAAAGAATGACACTAAAATCTACTATGTGTAACTCTACGAGATCAATTAAGGTAACTTTCTAGGAAATTATGAGTTGGAAATTTCTGTATACTCATCTAGCTATGACTACATCGCCAATTAGAGTAGAGACTGTGAAAGGTTCTGAAAGAATTTTAGGACTGACATCAAATTCTACTACTATATAGGGAATAACAAAAAAAGTGTACTTCTAGGATCTAATAAAACATAAGCATAAATATGGACGACTTATAACATAGCCGTGACTACATCTAGAGAAACCTCATGATCCTATCGAGCGTAAAGGGCATGGAACCTATTCAGAAACTGTCTGCTAGCTGTACTAGATTAGACACCCTGTAGAGTAGGGCGACCTGTGGGAGCTTTTGAAGAGTTAGACAACCCTTGATGACGGGCATCCCTACCTCTATTGGAGGCCACTGGATATTTTCTAAGTCTATTTCATAACTTTCCATACCCAAAGCATCCATCACTATTGCCCATACATTAAATCTTATGGTCCTAGCATATTTATCTATGTCAGGTTGGTACAAAACTTCTCACACTATCCTAGAACTTAGAGCCTTATGCCATATCCTGAGTATCTTTCTTGAACTTGGTCACTGGGGAGCTAAAGAACATGTGGTTAGAGCTGATGATTTCTAGCAGAACTGAGAATGATTTCCACCATCTGAACTCTACTGAGGTAAAATGAAGCTATATGTTATGGCTTTTTTATTCTCTCTTTCCTTATCTGTGACCTACTCTTTCTCTATCTACTGAGCATGAACCATCAGCTAGGAGATGTCCATCTTCTTCAACAATATACAATTCCTATATTATTTTACCACATCCTCACAAATGGCAGACACAAACAAGATTATGCGGGCTGTGGAATCTGTAACCATAGTCACATCATAACTTGCCAACTAAGTAATCTTAAAGGAATACACTTTCACACTCACGCTACCTTACTTCAGATTTATGAATTCCTTCTCCTTGGCCTCCTTTATCTCAAGCGATAAGAACCTATCCAAAAATGTAATCAAAAACTCATTCTATTCTACTAGTTATACGCCAGCACCCCTATCCTTCTTCCATTGCTTATACCAGGTGTAAGCTACTCCCTACAACTGATATGCAGCTAGGTTAATTCTATCAATTAGGCTAACACCCATAATCTCTAAACTTTGTAAAAACTATCCACTAACTCCTATGGATCCTCCTTAGACCTCAACAAAAAGAACACTAGAGTATTCATCTAAGTAAAGTCTTAGATTCTAGCTGCTATCAGATTTACTATTGGGTTGGCTGGTGCCATATCTGGCTATTTATTTTGGGTGGTCATAGATTAGTCTAAGGTTTTAAAAGTAGTCCTAAATTTATCATGGGATACTTGTTCGTTTAGGGGTTTTTATAGAGCCAATGGTGGTACTTGCCAATTCTAACCCTATAATTAATTCCACTCCTCTTTGCATTAGTTCTCTTTAGAGGCATATCCTGTAAATAAGTAGAGAATGTGTTAGAAGAAGGTTTTAATAGTGCTCACACTCTATCCCACGATATGAACTTCAAAGAAGTAAAACATTTCGTAGAACATTTCATAGCCTCTCACTTATAAGTGTGGCATGCTTTACATCAATGAATAAGACTGTTACGTGACTTTCAGACACCCCACGACACTTTAAACCTATTATTTAGAACCAAGCTTCAAGTACTTATAGGATTAAACATCAATTTTTAATAGTATGAGAAGGAATTTGGCCATGTACCAAGGCCCCAAGAACTTCATAGCCTTTATCCAAGCCAAAACCCCCTTAACAATTGATTTTTAAAAAATGATCAGATTCAAATAGGCATAAATTCCTAATTTTGACACATATTTAAGCTCCAGACCTACCAAATAAAATATATTTGAATTGTCATTTCAATGTATCTTTTTTTGCCTTAATCCAACATCCAAGCAAAATGTTATGGCCTTCTTAGTGAAGCCCTACTCGGTGGTGAGATACGACAAGACAAACCACGAGCTTGGTTATATTGTATGACTGTATAATAATCTTATCTAATAGAGACAACCGTAATGTCAAAAAGTGAACCATGATTATGCTTTGAAACCATGATCTTAAGCATGCGATGAAATATTTTTAGGTTGCTTCACACAGTAAGGGACTATCTCCCTCATAATCAATCACATGCAATGAAATAATAGAGTGCAAGAAAACTAAAGACAGTACTGAAAGAGTAAAAGACATAAGGAGTTTTATGTGGAAACCCAGGATGGAAAAAACCATAGCCTACCCTCATAAGCAACAACAAAATCCACTATAATCAACCTCTTGATTATAGTTTATTTTTTAGTCTAACCCTAGGATCCTTGCACTATTAGCAACACTCCTAACAACTCATCTTGGTAACTCTACCAAGGACTCTCTCCACATTGATAAACTCTAATCAGTCTCAAGCTTAGGCAACTCTACCTAAAAAGCACCATTAATGAGAAAACAAGACATTAATCTTATAGCTTTAAGTAATTATTTTACAAATCAATACTAAAAAACAATCACTCAGTCATTAAGCGAAGTACAAAGTTAAGAACATGTGTAATGCTTGAGCAGTTTTGAAATAGAGTTTTGCTACCTCACTTCTCTCTATTTATAACTAGAAAAAAATAATTGTTGAAGAGGCATCTCTTTCCTTTTATAGCTACGAAATAATTAGGGATGGAATATCATTGGACTAGCTGTCCAAGTCAGTACAAAATAGAACTTGTATGTTTATTACAAAAGAGGACAAAACTATTCATATACCATATGCCAGCTGCATAGTACTTTGTATGTTTAGGGACCTGGTCCTTTGCAGTTTAGCTGCTCATCAACAAAATCCATATTGAAATTTTCCCACTTTTGATGATAACAGACCAAACCATATAATTTGAGCATCAGTGCACATTCATCATATTTAATCAGAGTGATTACTACCAGAGGATGAATTTTCCCCCTATTATTATGCTTTCTCTATAATTCAACACAAGGACCTAGTTCCTTGTTGTCATCTTGTAGAAAAAACTTCCCACTATCATTGTGCACCTTCATTTCATTTGGTGCTTTTGTATTTAAACACTTTCCCCTGTTAGTATGAATCTCTTTAGGTATGCACCTTAATTTACCTTGTGATACAAGTATAAAGATCACAAGGATTACAGGGTCTTATCAAAGGTTCACACTTCGAATTGTCAAAGGTTCAAGCCTCGGATTTGAAAATGCTTGAAGATGTTTTAGAACCATTACAAAGCCTTGTTCAAGTTGAAGATTGGAGAAAGGGTCATTACACTCCAAGGCTGCCTATACTTGGGATTATTAAGGGCAATATTATCTTTTGGTGGCTCTCTTTTACACTCTAAAAGAGCACCCTTCATTAAGGATAATTTAGTCATTGTTATGTAATAGTATAAATAGACCTATTAGCTTCTATTTTCCTTAGATTTTGATGAATATTGAAAGATTACTCTTTAGAGTGTAGTTCTTAGTCTTAGTTTAGTGTAGAATCTGAAATTAGGGTTAATTCTAAGTGATGGATTTCACTTGTGTTGACAAATTGGCAAGAAAGGTGTAATTGAGGAAGTGTGAATTGTGTTTGGTTCACCTAAGAGTGATGTTTGATCTTACATTGGTGATCTATTTTTGAAGGTTTGATACACCTTCTAGTGCTATTCATTGGTGGAAGTGAGGGTCTCTCTACTATCTTTAATTTATGGTCTCTTCTTCATCTCTTTTCTTCTACTTGTGTTGTTTTTCCTTGTGTGTGCTTGCTGATTTTTACATTCTAGTGTTTAATTTTGGGAGTTGATAGTACTTTAGGCTATCATTTGGTATCAAACCCTTGGTTAGGGTTGTTCCAACATCCCTAAATCTTGGTTTTAGTGTCCTTATTAAGAAAATCTCAACAAAAAAGAGTCAAAAAATCTGAAAATCTTAAAAAAATTGTGTGTTGTCTTGTGTTTGTAGTAGATCCGTGTGATAGAAGTTAGATCTACTAATATTTAGCTTGTTTTGATAGTTTCTAGTGTTAGGTTCTTGTTCTCTAACACTTAAAGTGTCTAGATCTAAGTTTAGAATGAGATTTGGTTGTTTTTAAGCTAGATCCACCATTGTTGTGCCTTATTTGAAGCCTTTTTGAAGGTGGAAACGTGTGGGTTGTGATAGTTGGACGTTTTTGTTGCTGATTTATTGTTTTTTGTGCTTGCTTTGGCAAAGGGAACCTAGATCTAAAAGAAAATTTGAATTTGGGGTTCATTTGCCTTGTGGTCAAACCATTGTCAACTCTTGAATATTCATCTTGTTCATCCACCATCTTCAAACCTTGTTAAAGAAGAGTATTCAAAGAGTGTATTTGATCCAAAAAAGGAGAAGAAAGAGAGTTTACTTGGTGTTTGTGGAAGAATATTCCATGGCATATTCATTGTCATCCAAAAGAAAGAAGAGACAAAGGGAATAATCAAGTACAATTGGAAGTACAAGGGGGGACCAATCCATTTTGAATTCATTTGAAGCTCCAAACCTTCAATTTTTCCCTCCCAAACGAAATTTCTTCTTATCCTAAGTGTGTTTAGCTGAAACAAGAATTTGAAATTTGAAAATTTGGAAAAGTGACGTCCAATTAAAAGTTTCCACGTCATCACTTCTACAAACGACCAAATTGAGTTCTAAATTAGATTTCTAAGTTTCTATTTATTGATTATAGTTTCTTGTGTGTTAAAATCTATCACTAATTAGCAAACTAGTAACTACCTACTAGGTTGATAATTAGTCTTGGGTCCGTTTATTTCGTGTCTTCGATTTTTGTGTGCTTTTTTTGTTTTAAAGTCGTAGTATTTTGTTGGTTCAAGTTCGTGCATCACTTTATTTGAGTTGTTTCAAACAAAGATCAATTCCGGAACAAATCTTCTCACCACTCATGTAACTTGCGAAGTATTGCCAATTATTCAACACTTGTGAAACCATGTGTGAGGTGAGGTTGAGTGATAGTGTTGAGAGGCCTTCTTGAACTAACTTGTTTGTTTGTTTTGTAGGTTTTCTCCTTGTTGTTTTTCTTCTTTTTATTAGGTACTTTTGACCATGGAATTCAAGGGTTATTCATCCCAACATTTGGTAAATGATGCTATTGGAGCCTTGATGGTTGGCTTGAGGCCTTGGCCCAAAAAAATAGATGATAATTACGATGCTATAATAGGTGATATGGATTCTATGAGGAGTGAAATGGCATCGTTGATGGGTGGTGTGATTATAATGAAAGCGAGGGTTGATAGATTATATCCACCAAATCTCCACAAAATTCAAACCACCAAGTCCCAAATCTACTTTACCAAGGACATCACACTCCACAAAATCCCATGCCACAAATCCAAACACATCACCAATATAATCTAATGCCTCCTCTCCAAGATCTACTAAACTGAAATCAACCCATATAACTAAGAGAAAAGATGGTGATGGAATCCAAGGGTGATGAGGTCGGTTTTCATGATGGAGAGAATCTTGATATTGAGATACAAGAGGAGTGTGAAGAAAATAAGGAAAGGGAAATGGAAAGGGAAAGGGAAACCGCGGGTAGTGAAGTAGAAAAGGGAATAAAATGCTTGATTATGGATATTGTCCACAAAGAACCCTTGTTACTTCCTAACCCAAAAGCTAGCATTTTTCCTAGCTTTCACTACAAGAAATACAGCTTTTTGTGACGACTTTCAGTGGCGACAAAAACAGTTGCCACAAAAGTTAGGATTTTTGTGGCGACAAACAAAAGTTGCCACAAAAGGTATAATATTTAAGGGAGACCGTTAAATTCGCCACTAATAATGACATATTTAGCGGAGACTATATGTAGGTCGCCACAAATATGTAGTAAGTTTTTCAATAAAATTTGGGTTAGTGGAGACCTAGGTATTGTCTCTACTAAAAGCCTTTTGTGGCGACTCAGACGCCACTAATAATGACATATTTAGTGGTGACTATGTGTAGGTCGCCACAAATATGTAGTAATTTTTCCAATAAAATTTGGGTTAGTGGCGACCTACGAGTTTTCGCTATTAAAAGTCTTTTGTGGCGACTTAATCGCTACTAAAGGGAGATTTGTTATGACCATCTTTTTTGTTGCCACTAATACTTCTAATTTGTTATTCTACCCACTTATATAGGTAAATTAAAATCTTTTTTAGTGGTTATAATTGTTGACACCCAATTTTGACCTCCTGGTACTATATTTAGGCTGATATTTTAGCAAAATTATTAACTTTTAAATTTTAGTGTCTTTTACACATTTTTCTTGCATCAAACAAATTTTCAATGTGCCACATTCATGATTTAAAATGTACAAATTCTTTTATTAATTTTTTGATATCATTTTTTACAATTTATTAATTTATATATAATATTTTTTACATAATTTTATTAAATTATTGGTAACTGCGCATACTCACATTTTTGCAAATACATTGTCTACTTTTCCATTATTTAATATTATTTATTTTATTATTAATATTATTATTATTTATTATTATCTATTATTTATTTTATACTATTATTACTATTATTTATTATTATTTACTATTATTTAAACAACAACCTAAATTAAAATCACTTTGTCTAAATTTATTTATCTTTTAGCCATTTTCTATCCAATTTTACCTAATTTAATACCAATTTTAGCCTAATTGATGACATTGTAATTTCAAATTAATTTCTGAACATCTTTTTAAATGATTTTAATCTTAGATGTTGATCTGAATTGATCCAACGGTTGAGATCAAATTAGCCTCCCTTTTCTTTTTAAGGATAAACAAAAACCTAATTTAAAGTATTTTTTTCTCCAAATTCATCCGCCTTTCTCTCTTTTCTCCCTCTTCATCTCTCTAAAAACCCTCCAACGCCACCACTGGCCGGTGAAATGACCCTCAAGGCCTTATCTCTTCATCTTCTCTCTACATTGGAGTCATTGCTTCGATGCTTCGGCGAAACCACCATAAGACGCCTTCATCCTCCTCTTCTGCCGCCATAACATCCAATGCCACCAGCTACTATTCACGCCAAACCAGCCATCGCGCTCCCTTCGATCTCTTCTCCATCATCAAATCGATGCACCAGCCATGGCAGCACCACCTCTCAGTCCGCCGCCACTGCCAGCAGTCGGACCTGGCGCCTTTAAAAACATCGCTGGCAGCTGTCGTCCTTCCCCCCATATCCACACCCAGACCCGATAACCCCCTTTACCGAAAATCAATGGGTGTTAAGAGTCCATTTTATGGTGTGAGCTCAAATTTTACTTGTTGTTTTTTTACTTTTAGTGATTTAAAAATTGATGAAATGATTGTTGTGAATATGGTAAAATCTACTGGATGTGTTTATTTTATCATCTGTACTGTCATGCGTGAAAATTTCAGTCATGGTATTGCTTATTCTTAACCTAAATCCGAATTTCATGACCCTTTGTTCGATTACTAATCATGTTGCTGCTGAAACGTTATTCCGTTGGATGTCAAAAACTTATTTCTTGTGGACAGATTTCTTGCAATTATGGTGGATTAGCTGTTGTTAATTGTTATTATTTGTTCATTGTGATTAGGGTTGATATTGATATATTGCTATTTAATATCTTATTTTTGGGTACCCACTTTTGTCCTTATTTAGAATGTGTAGATCATTTTGCTTGGCATGTTAATTTTACGTGATTAGTTCCTTACCATTTTGTTAAGCTGCCCATATCAATATTTGCCTACCTTGTTTATTTTCCTGCATTAATTCTTCTTTAGGAAAAATAATAAATAATACCTCTTCGTACGTGCCTATTTATGGCAGACACTACAAATTCTCCTCTTTTAAGTTGATTATTATGATCTGATTTTAAAAACTACGCACTAGGTACATCACTACATAATATATATATATATAGAGAGAGAGAGAGAGAGAGAAAGAGAGATAAAAGTGATACGTACTTCTATTTTAACAACAACTTCATCGTTACATGCTTAATATCAAAAATAAGTTACAAACATAATTGTGAAGCCAACAAGCATAGAAAGCTAAGTTACTCAAGCATGGAAAATAGAGAAATCGTTTGAAATTATATGCTTGCAAACACCCTTATATTTCTTTCCATTCTAACTTGCCCAAAAAATAGAGAAATTATATGCATACAAAGCTTTGAAGGTACAATTTCAGATAGTTTGAAATATTTTTGGTTTTGCTTCTTTATTTTGTGTGTTAGTAATTAAAAATTGAACAAAAGTAATTCCATTAAAAGGATTTTTTTAGTTCCACTAAAAGAAAAATTGATTCCAATAAGTTTAAAGTTCTCTATGGATCCATTTTGTGTTGATTGTACGTAATATTTGACTATAAGGCCAAGTGGAGCCTTGTGTTTTATCAGTTGAGTAACATATTTGTTGTAACGCTCTGTGAAGCATATTTATATGCATTCTGGTTAGCTGACAGGTTTTCGATAGGCCTATTTACAAAGGAAACTCTGGCAATTTTTTTTGAAAATTTTGAGAGTTAACAGAATTTTAGGACTACATAATGAATAAAATGAAGTGGAAGTTAAGTAAATGATCTCATTAGTGTCTTAGATAATACTTAAGTAAATCCTTAAGAAAAAATGTGTTAGGAATTGATATGCCTAGCATGAATAAGTTTTGTGGTGTTAGCTGAATTGAGATCTTTCTTTTTTTTCTGGCCAGATCTTTCTGTTAGTTTCATTGTCCTTTTAGTCTATTTTGGTTTAATAAGTTAGAATTGAAACTTCGCTTTTTTTATTTCAGGGACAAGTAATTTCATGATGGGAATTGTTAGCCATGAGAATTTTGAAGATATTTTGTGATTTTCTTTCTCATATGTATATCACACTGATTTGTTACCTATTAAAAACTATATAATTCTCTTATGGAGAAATATATTTTAATATCGTCTTTGTACCTTTAAGTACTATAGTTGTATTATTATATAATTTATATTTTTTTTGGGGAAAAAAGTGAGTATTAGTGGCGACCCATAGTCGCCGCAAAACGTGAGTATTAGTGGCGACCTATAGTCGCCACAAAAAGTCGATTTTAAAAAAAATCAACCTTCTGTGGCTACAAAAGATCACCACTAAAGAATTTGTAGCGACAATGGTCGTGGGTAAAGCCTCATCTACAGTGGCGACTATCCCAACATCGATTTTTTTAACTTTGTTTTGTGTCGTATTTGCCTCATTTTTGTGGTAAGTATTGTTGCCACAGAATGTATGTGTTGTGGAGACTTACATATGTCATCACAAAAAACTTTTAGTTACGACAGTAATTTCTACGACACTTATGTCGCCACTAAAAATAATTAGTGGTGATTTTCCATACTTTAGGAGCGACATTAGTCGCCACAAAAAGTTAAGATCCTTGTAGTGTTTGATTCTTCTTATGTGCAGGTACTATATGAAATGATAATCAAGAAGGATCCAAAAGGAGTTCCACATGAATGCATGATAAATGAACTAGAGGCTCACTTCACCAAGAGCGCCAAAAAAGTGGACTGCCCAAGCCTTACCCGAGGTGACTTTGCTACTCTAAACACTTCTTTGAACTCAAAATGTTGTGATTTAGTGTCTAGTGAAGTGGTTTTGGGTTTGCAAGTGCATAGCTCTTTCCTTAGTAACTCTTTTGTTGTGAATAATGGTCAACTTCCTCTTAAAACTAGTTCACTACTTGAGCATGAGAATGGTATGTTTTAGAATTTCCAAGTTAGTGATGATGCTTGTATTGATGATCTTGGTATTGAACATGGCCCTTTAAACCTGTGTATTTAAATCCATGATATTATTCTTGTTCATAGTGGCCTTGTGTATGTCAAAGTTGTGTGTAATACCTTGAATAATTATGAGCAAATTAGCCTAATAAAGGGAGTGGGTCATCTCGGCTTAGACCTTTATCCATTTGATCCCGGAATTTCTTTGGGATGTGGGTGGAATAACTTCTGGTCATGTGTATTTATTTTTGATGTTGATGACATTCATGTCTTTGGTATCCTTTATGCTAAGTTTTTTATCTCAAACACCAAGGATATATGGGTGTATGTCAAATGTGAACCACCTTGGAGTGATAACCATGTTAATTTTGAATTGTTATAATGTAGAGGTAAGAATTTTGGTGGCTGGTTTTCACGTTGGAATGATAATGATATGTGGGTGATGTGGACCTTAAGATCAATAGTGGCACCATACTTGATAAGGTCCTTTGTAGAGGTAATGAGACAAATAAATCTTAAGGTTCCTAATCCAAAGGTAGTCTTACCTTTTGGGTATAGTAAAGACATTAAGACTATTGTAGTTTCCTTATCTCTTGATATTTGTCAAAGACACTTACTTTATGCCATTCATGCTAAGATCTTCATGTCACACACCAAGGACCTGTGGATATATTTCAAATGTGAACAACCTTGGCTTGATGATATATGTGATAGTATCGAATTGTGTTCCTTACTCCTTGTTGTCTATATTGGACACAGCCTTTGTAATGATCATACTAAATGTTTCATTGTCAAAACAAAGGATTGCTAGTTGTATATCAAAAGTGTACCCCCTTGGCTTTCTTATATCAAGTGTTACACTAACCCTAACCCTCCTATCATGAGGAATGTGTGCTTATTTTCCCTCTCTTTGGTTTTACAAGGTTTGAATTTGAGGTCAAATTCCTTTCAAGATGGAGAGTATGATACAAGAATAAAGAGGACAAGGATTACAAGGTCTTATCAAAGGTTCACGCTTCGGATTGTCTAAGGTTCAAGCCTCGGATTTAAAAATGCTTGAAGACGTTTTGGAACCATTACCAAGCCTTGTTCAAGTTGAAGGTTGGAGAAAGGGTCCTTACACTCCAAGGCCGCCTATACTTGAGATTATTAAGGGAAATATTGTCTTTTGATGACTCTCTTTTACACTCCAAAGGAGCACCCTTCATTAAGGGTATTTTAGTCATTGTTATGCAATAGTATGAATAGAACTATTAGCTTCTATTTTCCTTAGCTTTTGATGAATATTGAAAGATTACTCTTTAGAGTGTAGTTCTTTGTCTTTGTTTAGTGTAGAATCTAAAATTAGGGTTAATGCTAAGTGATGGATTCCACTTTTGTTGACAAATTAGCAAGAAAGGTGTAATTGAGGGAGTGTGAATTCCCTTTGGTTCACCTAAGAATGAGCTTTAATCTTATATTGGTGATGTGTGTTTGAAGGTTTGATACACCTTCTAGTGCTATCCATTGGTGGAAATGGATGGATAAGAGGCCCTCCAAAGAACACCTTTTTTAGTTCATTTTTCAGAGCATTTTCGTTCATCATATCTAAATGTCATTCCAAGGCTTCCTTTAGAACACAAGCTTCACACATTCTCTTGTTGAATATTAGCTTTCACAGGCTAGGATTAGGTCCTTGAAATCATCTTTTCACAAAAAGATGCCCTCACCAGAAGTGTGTTGAGAGAGATACCACAATTAGACCTTCTATCATTAAGCTTTGAACTCTTTCAATAAACAAACTAATCCTGACTGCAATCCCCTTCTAATTCCAAGAATCATGATCATTTTCATGATTTGGGAACCCACTTGATTCTGAGTTCCCTATAGTAGGATAATAGTGTGATCAAATCCCATTTTTCCCATCTAGGGAGAGAGTTCATTTTAACAATTTTGTGAGGCTTGAGACCTTTAGAATGAGCTTTTCCTTGCTGAATATATTTGGAAACATTCATCCTAGCTGTAATCCAATTTTGACAATCCCCCCTTAAGTGCCCATCTCTTCCACAATGAGTGCATAGAGGCTCATGAACCTTGTTCATAGAACTATAAGCAATTTTCCCTTGAGACCTATAAGGTTGGGTTCTTTCTTGATAACCAATCCCCTTTCCATTGTTAGCACCTTGATTAGTCAAGTTAGAATGCATTTGAGAAGATGTCGTCCATTGTAGGGATTTATTAAGTTATTCCTTTAGACTGAATAGGTCCCTTTCTAACTCCTTATTCTCCCGAAGAGAAGTCATGAGAATCCTTTGAGAATCCTCCAGGTTTTCTTCAAGCTCAACCATAAACTTTTAGACTTCCTTCATCCATTTACAATTGGAACCATCTTCTTTCTCTAGTTGACTTACCACACTCACATTTTAAAGTTTCAGCTTATAAACTTATTGCTTAGTTTCTAATATCAAGAGACTCAGAGCTATCACTTCAAGCTCCTGATATTGAATCTTTTCTTCTAGAGTATTAACTTTATCTTTATCACAGACACTATTAGCTTTTTCCAGTTGATTGACTAAGCTTGTATTTTTAGATTTAAACTTAGTAACCTGCTCTTTATTTTTAGACATTTGAAGATTTTGAGCAATTAACTAAAGCTCTTGAATCTCCTCCTTTTATTTCAGAGAAATTTTTTCATTAATGATTTCACACATAGAATCAATCAACATATTGTCAAGCTCTTTTAGTCTTCTCGTAGAGTAATTTTCTAGGATTTCTGTAATGTTTGAGAGTGTTACCTCATCTTTTTATTCATCCTTAATATTTTCCATAAAATCAAATAAGGTATCAAAGGTCACTTTCTCATCCTCCATTGCTAGTATAGAAACACCTCCAATCCTTTCATCTTAAACTGAATCAGTGGAAGAGTCTCCCCATAATACAAGAGCTTACTTTACAATATATTCAACTACTGCCTTCCTTCTTGAATTATCAGTGACCTTATCCCTAATCTTTTCTTTGTCTCGCTAAGCCTTAAGGTAATCCTGATGAACCATGATGTGCATTAGATAGTCCATGATAAAATGCTCAGGACTTCCACATTTTTGACACACCTCAACATTACTTCCCTTTCTGTTGCTTCTTTTTCTTCTTTAGAAATGACCACTCATTTTCATTGCATTGATAATTCTACTTACCAAATAGGCAATATCAGTACCTTCTTCACTTGAGTCATGCTTTGAAGACTTCAATGCCAGAGATTTTTCCATTTTGAAATCTTTCTTTGCTAGCTCATGTTGCTTCTTGAGCTTATAAGTTTTTAGAGTTCCAATTAGCTTATCCGTGGTGAGGGTTTTCAGATTTCTTGCCTCAGTTATACCATCTACTTTACTTTCCCATAACTTAGGAAGAACAACAATGATCTTCCTTACTTGTTTATATAATGGAATCACCTTTAAGCCATGTAGCTCATTAGTGATGAAGGTAAATTTCTTATGCATTGCTTGTATCGCCTCTCTTTCTTTCATAGTGATGGTTTCATACCGAATTGTCATCATCTCAACTTTAGAGTCCTTCACATCCATTGTTCCCTCATTTTAAGTCCTTAAACAATCCCAGATCTCTTTACCATTTCACAATTTGAGATTCTATTGTATTCATCTATTCCACATACTAATAGTTTCTTGGATTTGTAATTCTTTTCAATCTTGTTTCTATCTTCATCATTAAATCCCCTCTTGCTTTTGGCAACCATTTTTGTAACATCTTCTTCTTTGAGTTTTCTTATAGGTACATAAGGACCATCAAGAATACTGTCCAGCAGTTCACTATCCTCAGCCATGATGAGTCAAATATCCTAGATTTCCGCCAACCATAATACTGTCTGTTGAATCTTGGTGGTCTAGTTGTAGATTGCCCTTCTTCTAGATTAGGTGGAGTAGACATGGTAACCAATACACTCTTGGTATAAATCTTTTAGAGTGACTAGGCTCTGATACCAATTGATGAAACCCTTTGGGGTTGCTCTACATAGTAAGGGACTAGGTCCCTCAGAATCAATAAAAGGCAATCAAATAATAAAGTGCAAGAAAACTAAAGACAGTGCAGAAAGAGTAATAGACACAAGGATTTTTATATGGAAATCCTGGATGGAAAAAATCATGGCTTTCCCTCACAAGCACCAATGAAATCCACTATAATCAACCTCTTGACTACAGTCTAGATTTCAGCCTAACTCTAGCCTCCTTATGATAGCAACAACTCTACTACTAGCTTATTTTTTCAACTCTACCAAGGACTCCCTCTACACTGATTAACTCTAATAAGTCTCCAGCTTAGGCAACTCCACCTCCACCTAAGCAGCACTCTCAATGCAAAATAAGACATTACTCTTAAAGCTTTGAGTAATTATTTTAGAAATAAACACTCACTAACTCTTTAAGGAATGTACAAAGTTAAGAACATGAGCAATGCTTGAGCAGTCTTGAAATAGAGTTTTTGCTGCCTCACTTCTCTCTATTTAGAATTGGAAAAAACTAATTGTTGAAGAGATGACTCTTTCCTTTTATAGATAAGTGATGATTAGGGTTGGAATATTGTTGGACCAACTATCCAATTCCATACAAAGTAGCACCTACAAGTTTGTTACACAAGAGGACAAAATTGTTCAGATACCCTGTGCTAACTGTACAGTACTTTGCATGTCCAGGGACCTTGTCCCTTCCAGTTTAGCTTCTCATTATCAAAACTCCATATAGAAACATGATTATGAGTCTTATAGATGCTCTTGATTTAACTAACTTCACTTTGAACTTACTCGATCATCATTCACATTGTTCCTTATGGATTCAAACTCGACTCAAAGTTAGGGTTTTCATTGACATTGACTGTTGTACACTTTAATCGAAGTGTGAGTTGTGTGTTATCAATCATTACCCTAAAAAATGGACCAAGCTAAATTGGACCTAAAATCAAGACCTAAAGGAGTTGTGGTTTTGAGCAAATAATAAAGAAATTACACCAAGAAAAGGGTGTATAATTACCTCAAATTGGATGATAATCGCAAAAATAATGTTAATCTAGCTTCCCAAGCTCCCACAAGCTTCAATTTTATGTTAACGCACTCCCTAGGGTTCTTGCTCTCAAAAGAATTGGTGAAGAATGGCTAAAATCGGGAAAAATGGGGGGCCATTTTATACCCAGTCCAGGTACTCGAGAGTCGCTGTCGCGACCCCAAGGTGTGCAATTTCCACATCTTATGGCTGCACAGATGAGTCACGATCATGACCTCCCCTCAACAATTGCTCCATCTTTGGGCTGCAATTGCACAGGCTGGTTGCGATCGCAACCTATGCCTTGATATCGCACCACCATGATCGCGGCCCTAACATGGCAATAGTAGCTGCACCAGATGGCAACTGAAGACTTTAAAATCTTCCAAGTTTCCATCAAGGCCTCAGGACTCATTCGGAATCTCGTATATGCAAATAAAATATGTAACCATAACAAATACGACTTTCCGGATGCGGTGGCACACCCGATTTTTCCATTCGAGGTCATTTGGATTCGACACCGTATTTCATTTTCTTAACTTCTCGAGCAATAGATCTAAATAAGCCTAGGTGCCTCAATACCCAAACCAATGGTCTACCTAGCCTAAAATTGACATTTCAGAGCAGCTGGTGTAGTCAAAATTTGCATACGAGATTGTTTTACTGAAGTTTTTGATTGATGGCCATTTGGAACCAACAAAGAATTCAAAATAGAGAAATGACTCTAAAAAATGAATTTCCTGGTAACCAAACTGTCAGTCCCAATAAGTCATAAATGACTTAGGGCAGCTATAGAAAATCTCTAATAGAAAAAATATATGGAAATATGGAAAATAACCTAAAGGGTCAATACAATATCCACTACCAAATGAACTTTTATATGCAAAAGTTAAGGATTAGGATATATTTGAAGTCTAAAATAGGTGAGGATATTGGGCCCGCATCTCACTCTCGATCTCCAAAGTGGTTTCCTCCACTGGCAGTGCCTCCACCGAACCTTCACTCCAGGAATCTCTCTAATTTGCTACCTATTAACATCACTCGCAAAAATAAGCACTAGCTCATCTACTAAGGTCTATCTGAATTGAGTCCCATCTAAGAACATGAGATGGATTAGGAATGTATCACCATACCATGGAGACATGGAAAACTTGATGAATAGCGGCAAAATCTGGAGGTAAAGCTAACTTATAATCCATATGACCAACTGCACAAAGGATCTTAAAAGGTATGATATATGCTGAGCTTTCCCTTCCTCCCTAACCTTATCACACCCTTAATGGGCGATACACGGAGGAATTAAAGATCACCAACTCCAAATCTCAAGTAATGAAGCCTATGGTCTACATAGTTCTTTTGTCTATTTTGAGCCACTCTCAACATATCCCAAATCACCCCAACTCTATCCAACGACTCCTAAGAAAATAAGTACTATAAGGCCTAACCTCAGAAGTCTCAAACAATCCAATCAAAGAATGATATCTCCTAACATAAAAAGCCTCAAAAGGAGTCATCTCAATACTCAAATGGAAATTGTTATTATATGTGAACTTTTCTAAGGATAACTTTTCCTCCCACCAGCCTCCAAAATCCATAACACAGGCTCAGAACATATCTTCAAGGACCTAAATACTCTGCTCAAATTGGTCATCTATCTGCAGATGAAAGGTTACACTAAGATCTACCTGAGTGCCCAACTCCTCCTAAAAAAATTCTCCAAAACCTCAAAGTGAACATTAAACGATGATTTGAAATACTAAAGATGGGTACATCATGCAAACAGACTTATCTCTCAAATATAGATATGGGCCAATCTCTTAGCACTAAAGGATATTTGAATAGGAATGAAATATGCTAACTTGGTCAAATGATCTACAAGGACCCAAATACCATCAAAACTATGGGAAGTGAGAGGCAAACCACTAATAGAATTCATTGTAATTCGTTCCCATTTCCACTCGAGAATGATCAAACTCTAAGTCAAACCACCTGGTCACTGACACTAGGTCTTTACCTTCTACCAACATAGGCAACGAGCAAAAAGGTCTTCCATATCACTCTTCATACAACTCCACCAATAATGCTATCTCAAATCTCCATACATCTTGGTCGTACTAGGATGAATAGAATATCTAGAGTTGTGAGCTCTATGAAAAATTAACTGAATCAAGTCATCAATCCATGAAACACAACTATAGGCATCAAATCTCCAAATGCCCATAGAATATATGGTGTTACTCTCGAACTCACCACTTAACACCTGATCATGAAGGAAGAGAAGCTTACTATCCTCAAATTAATGATCTTAAATCTGCTCAAATAGCAAAGACCTCGCCTCCACACTAGCCAAAATCCTCCAAGGGTTTGAAATATCAAGGCAAACCATCAAGTTAGATAAGGACTAAATGTCATGTGAAAATGGACTCTGAGAAAATAAAATGAAAGCCAACCGACCCATACTCACTGCCTTACGGCTCAAGGAATCTTCTACCATATTTGTCTTTCCCAAATGATACAAACTGGAAATCTCATAATCCTTAAGCAACTCTATCTATCTACGTTGTCTAGAATTAAGCTTTCTTTGGGTCATATGATGTTGAAGACAACAATGATCGGTGAAAATCACACAACGCACACCTTAAAGATAATGCCTACAAATCTTAAGCGTAAAAACTATCGCCGCAAGCTCCAAATCATGAGTGGGGTAATTGCACTCGTTCACCTTAAGCTGTCTAGAAGCATAAGCAATAATACGACCCTACTATATCAATACACAGCCCAAACCAACACTAGAAGCATAAAAAAACACAGTGAATACCCCACCCTCAACAAGAAGAGCTAAAATGGGAGTTAAAATGAGAAAATCCTTAAGCTTTCCAATGATCATCTCATACTCCTTGGACCATCAAAAAGGAACCTCCTTCCAAGTAAATATGGTGATAGGGGATAAAATAGTAGCAAAGCCCTCGATGAAGCGTCTATAATAACCATCAAACCAATGAGGCTACAAATCTTAGTTAGAGATGTAAGTCTAGCCCAATAACGAATCACCTCAATCTTGGTTGGGTCAACCATAATACCATCCTTAGACACCACATGTCAAAGATATGTCACGGACTTAAGCCAAAATTCACACATTGAGAATCGGGCAAACATCACATAATCTCTCAAAGTCTAGAGCACAATTCTCAAATGTTATGCATTCTCCTCTATACCCCTCGAATACACAAGGATGTCATCAATGAATACAATCACAAAGAAATCCAAATTAGGCCTTAATACTTGATTCATCAAATCCATGAACGCAGCTAGGGCATTAGTCAACCCAAGTGACATCACCAAGAACTCATAATGATGATAATGGGTCCTAAAAGATATATTTGGGATATCCTCAGCCCAAATCCTCAACTGATGGTAACTAGATCTCAAATAGATCTTTGAAAACACATACACACCCTAAATCTGGTCAAACAAATCATCAATGCAAGGAATAGGATAATGATCTTCACCATCACCTTATTAAGCTACCTATAATCATTAAATAAGTGCATAGAGCCATTTTTCTTCTTCATAAATAATACAGGAGCTCCCAAAGGAGAGATACTCGGTCTAATAAAATACAAGAGCTCCCAAAGGGGAGACACTCGGTCTAATAAAATCATTACCAAGACAATCCTGAAGTAGAGAATTTAGCTCCTTAAGCTCAGCAAGATCCATACAGTAAGGTGCCATAGAAATAGGTCGGGTGCTAGGATTGAGATCAATTGAAAACTCAATTTCATGGACAGGGGGAATACCAAGCAGATTGCTAAGGAACACATGAGGAAACTTGTAAACTACAGGAACAGAGTCAAGCAATAGACTCTACACACTAGTATCATAAATATAAGCGAGATAAGACTCGCAACCACTCAAAATAAGTCTTTTACCACACATAAGAGATAATGCCTATTGGGTCGCAGCTAACAGCTCCTTTCCATATGACTGGGTATACCGGGCATGACTAAGGTAATGATCTTGGCAAAGCAATCCATGACCACATGATAGTGGGATAACCAGTCCATTCCAAGAATCATATCAAAATCCCCCATATCCCGAATAATAAGGTCAACATAAGTATCAACATTGCTAACAGTCATAACACATGATCTAAAAAATTGATCCACTACTAAAGAATCACTGTAATACCCCATATTTTTGGGCTAGTCTATCAACCGTCGTCCTTACGTGTATAAGCTATAATCCAAGTGATTCCCATGTGAATACAAATTTAAAATCTTTATCCTCATGTTTTATTTGTTTTTTAGGTTAAAAATATTCATAGGAATCACTTAGAGCCAAGTTGTGCTAAGATCATTTGATTCGTCCAAAATTTGATATTTGATTCTACTAGGGTCTACTTTAAATGTGTATAACTTTTTTATACATGGAATTTTAATGCTCAAAACTCACCAAATTGTAGATAATTTAATTATCTTTTCAATGATATCAATTTTATCAAAATCCAATACCCGAGGAAAAAGTTATGCCATTTTTTGTGTGAGGTAATAAGCCTACGCAATCTTGACGCGTCGCGTCTACTGCTTCTTGTAATGAAAAACTGAAGCGGATCCAAAGCTGTTTTACATGTTAATTCAGTTACTAAAAGGTCTAGGAACACTTTGGTCAATTCCCCTCACCCAAATACGCCCCTAACACTTAATTTCAACCCCAAAAACATTAGATACATTATTAATCATTTTTTTCTCGCCAACAAAACCTTAGCCTCCTCAAGAACACCAAGAACTCCATGATATTTTCTTTAAGAAAAGAATCAAGAATCAAGTTTCCTAATTCAAGATTGTGTTTCTCCTTCAAGATTAAAGCTTTAAGGTATGTGGGAGTTCATCAATGGGTCCTCTTTCACCCATGGAGCCCAAAACTCAAATTTCAAGTTTAAAGTTATAATCTTTACATGTTCCCATGAATTTTGTCTATAAATTTTCATGAATCTCAAACTTACATCATGTTTCCATGAAATTGTGGATGATATTAAACCTTACATATTTGAATGGTATTATTTGTCAAATTTAAACTCTAATCGATGATTTATAGGTGATATCATGCTATTACTACTATTTTAACTATTCCCATGCTTATCCTAAACCATGAATTACAAGCGTTTGAGTAAATGTCTACAAGAATAATTTTGAACAAAGGCTTACATATCATGTTCTTAGAGTTTTAGTTCGATTCCATGGTGGATCCTATATTCAAGATGATTAGAAATATTTTCCACGATTTAAATTCATGCCTTCGACATGATGATCCTTACTTGTTGTGATGAAATATCTATGTCCTATTTCAAGTGAACTTCATGTATTCTTCCCCAATTCACAATTTTGGTTATGAAACCATGCTATGCTCCCATGTTTTAAGATATTCACTTGTCCAAATATTAATCTCCATGTGCTTGATAGAATGCCCATGTGAATTGAATAGGATAATCATGACATGTTACCATGTTTTCTCATCCATGTACAAGTCCATAACCTCCAAGTGTTTGACAAAATGTCTAAATGAAAGCATTGTTAACAATTGACTATTGTTATGCTATTATGATTATGACATGCTTTACTTTCATGCTATCGAGTCCTGGGGGTATTTAATACCCGACAATTTAGCTGTTTACCTAGAGCAAGTGTCAGTTACAGAACAGTATTAGTCACATCACAATCAGTAGTACTCTCAGTTAATTACAGACCTCAGGAAAACTCAGTAATCTAAGTATCAGTCCAGTTCAGTTCAGTATTCAATTCAGACCTCAGTAGTATTTAGTATTCAGTTCAGACCTCAGCAGTATTCAGTAATCAGTTTAGACCTCAGTAGTATTAAGTATTCAGTTCAGACCTCTATTGTATTTAGTCAGTTAACAAAATTCAGTAGTATTTCCATCAGTCAACGGAACCTAGTAAACTCAATTCAGCTTAGTTAAATAGTAAGATCAGTAACAGTTCATTCAAGCCTAGTATGAATTAGGAAATTAGTTCAGTGTCTATTCATTTAGGAGTAGGATTCAGCACCAAGTGAACCCAAGGATGGGGACTCACCTGCCAGTAAAGGGTTTGATCCCTAGAAGCAATCCTTGCATTCCAGAACTACGTAGTCAGCATAGGTTGAGACATCAGACTTGCCAAATGAGGGTTGATGAGGTGTTTTAACCTGTCAGTTGAGGGTTCCACCATTCTCATTAGAGTACCTGCCAGATGAGGGTATCTCTTCAATGTCTTTACCCGTGGCACGGTACTGACACCCTTCTAATTGGGGTTATAGGTTGGACCCCAATTTTTTTTAGAAAGGGGCATGTCGGTCAGATAATTACCTCCCACAGTTTCAGTTTCAGATTCAGTCTCAAAATAGAGATAATTTTGTTCTACAAATTCAGGACTATCAGATATAGTCACTCAGCTCAGTACAGAACTCAGTATAGTTCCACAGAAATAGGACTGTTAGATACAGTACCTCATTTATCAGTAATACAGTTATCAGTAATCCCAGATATCAGACACTCAATTATCAGAACTTAGTATTCAGTTCCAGCATGAGTCTCAGTTACAGTATTAGTTACAGTCTCAGTGACAATCTCAGTCTAGTAATCATATTAGTAACTTAGTTTAGTTTCAGGTTTGCTTGACCATTGCGTACTTTTATCAGTTATCCAGTTATCAGTATTTTAGTACCTCAGTTTACAGACTATTTTAGAATCATGTTATACGCTTGGTCATGCATTCTCAAATAATACAGTTTTCATAAATTCATGCTCAGTTATCTCATGTTACTCAGTCAGTCCCATTCTTATATGCATAATACTCTACAATTTCAGTCCAATTATTCAAACTAAGTACAGTCCAGTATTATATACCCAGTATCTATGTGTTATCATATCCCAGCTTCAGTTATACTTATATCATTAAAGTAAGTTTTACAGAAACTAAGTGTAGAGATTCACTAGCTTATTAGATTATGTTTATTACTCATGTTTTAAGATGTTTTTAGCTTTCAGTTTATTCCAGTTTATTGGTGAGTCTACTTACACTTAGCATGCATATTTTATGATTACATATGAAATCAGTTTTACTTATTCCATTCATCCCTGCATACTCAGTAAATTCTAGAAGTACTGATCCACATATACGCCTGTATGGCTATATTTCCTCATAGTGTAGATAACAGTTATAACCTACGCATCACGATCAGACATTTGTAGATTCCAACCAGTAGGTGATGATTTCTCCTTCTTTGGAAACTCTAGACAGTTTTAGTTCATGTACAGTTCATTTACTTTCATGTGTATTGATTAGTGGTAGTTGGAGGCATATCCCAACTATCTATAGTCAGTATAGTAAAAGGCTTCATAGATTTCAGTTAAAGTCAGTTATGTAAATTTTAGTTTAATTTTTCAGATTTATCAGATTGTAAAGCTTCATCTGTACTGTATCTATTTTTGATCTTTTGTATGACTATGTTTCCGCACAGCAAAGAGTTATTATTATGCCATAATTTAGTTGCTTAACAGTATGCTAGTTCATGGGTTAGCTTGGGATCACTTGTGGTTCCAAGCGACGTGTGACGTCTCGAGGCAGATTTTTGGGGCTTTACAAATCACCAACGCTAGTAGATTTGCACAATGACACAGATAATAAGTCATAAGACAACTCTAACCATGGTAAATAATATGCAAATTTATAAGAATAAGTGGATCCCCGATAAAAAAAAAGGCCGACTAGAGGCACAATAAAATCGTAGTTGTAACAACAACATCCAAAGTCTCAGCCTCGGGTTTTGCAGGCAATGTATACACTGACCACGTCCCATCCTGCCTTCATGAGAACCTTTTTGACTATCTTGGAAACCATCCCTGTGACCATGAAAACTACCTATAGCTGAGGGATAAACTACTCTAATAGGGTGAACATGCCGAGATGAAGGAATAATTTCCCCACGAAGAGGGTGCTCTCGATAATAGTGACCAAGACCCCCACAGCTATAACTAAAACCTAGAGAAGAACTAGAACACACATTCGGCAAACCTGGAGTAACCACCATGACTAAAATGAAGAGAAGATGAATCCCTCAAAGATTGACCTCCACCTTGACTAGGGCAATCTATGACACTAGACTAATCTCCACTAGTAATCTGAAACACTACCTGAATAGTTTGACTAGGCTATCTCTGAGGTTGATAGGATGGACGCGGAGAATACCCACCATAAGAACTACTACCTCTGAATCAGAAACACTACGGATCCAACTGTAACAACACCGATATCTATATCTTTTATCATTGCCCTCTTGGTCCTTATGATGCATCTCCTCCTTTACTCAAGCGTGATCCGACACCTCAGCTAAAAACCTACCTGCAGTAACTTAACTCTGAGTAGACATATGAATGGGAGGTCTCATCCCTCTAAAAAGTAGAAAACTTTTTCATATTTAGTATCAATAGTAGAAGTCGCATGCCTAGCCAACTCGTGAAAATGAGTTGCATACTATGCAACTATTATAAAGCCTTACTTCAATTTAGAGAACCTATGCCTTAAACAATTTCTAAGGTTGTGAGTCATGTACTTACCCATGAACATCTCAGAGAACTGAGCCCAAGTAAAGAGAGAAGATCCAACTGGTCTAGAATCCATATAACCTCTCCACCAATGTCGAGTAGCCAAATCAAACTGAAAAGTGGTTTAATCCATACCATGAGTCTTAACAAGGCTCAAATTATAGAGCCTATTGACACAAATAATATGAAACTAATATGCATCCTTGCCTAGAGCACCAGAAAACCTAGGCGGAGCCAATCTCAAGAATCTACCCAATTTCTTTTGCTCCTTAGAAGACATAGCAGGCTAAGCAACCACAAGCTGAGCAACTACCAGCGTAGGAGGAATCTCAACTCTGGGAATCGCAGCTACCGGTTGCGCCCCTGCCTCAGTACCACTTAAATTTGTAGACTTAGCACCATTAGATAGCATAACACCTACTACAACCAAGAGATAAACCAACACATCTTTGAGAACTAAAGAAGAAATAAACCCTTATGGAGCCTGGGTTAGTCTCAGGACCACCACTGGCTGGGGTGGAAGAATCTCTAGCTCAGGAGTAGGAATAGGACGTAGGGAAGGTGGCCTATCTTGGAACCTATCTAGGGAGACATATCGTGGTTGTCCACGACCTCTGGGTCATCCACGAATAGGAGTAGGATCCTTACTCTTGGTCTTGGGACCCTCATCTCATGTAGCGGTAGCACGTGTCCTGACCATTTGTGAATAAGTAAAGTCAACTAAATACTTCTACAAACCAACTTAGACTATTAGCACAATATAAGTGAAAAAGTGATGAACTCCTAAGAATGTCACATAGCCTCTCGAAGATAGGAAACAAACGTTATTGTTTTGATCTGCAAAAATCTACTAGATACTTGCTCTTGTACCAATAATACTGATGAAACCTAGACTCTGATATCAATTTATCATGAATCAATTTTTGAGTAATGATTGCACAAACTAAATCTCAATAGTAGGTAAGTCAACCCATAACCCGGAGTTAACATAATGGTTTAATTCAGAAGGAAAAGCCACCAGGCAAAATTCAAGAACACAATTTATATAAGCAAGGAGTTCTAAATAAATTAAATAGATAACACAGGATACCATTCTAAAACCTGGTAGAGATAGTACAAGAGCATCTAATAGTATCAATACAACTCAAAAGTCTAGAATATTCAATACATCTTTATTAAAATAAGAGACTAAGAATAAAATATAGTGGAAAATGGGTGACTCAAACTATTTGAAAATCAATCATCGAACGAATGTCGATCAACAACGGCAACTAGTACCCAGATCTGCACCAAAAAGGTACAAAATTATAGTGTGAGTATCCAAAAAATGGGTACTTAGTAGGTATCATTGGCCGACTAAGCTAAATCATTATATAAACATGATAAAATGAAAGATACTATAACTAAGTCAAAGTACAAAAATAAACCCGAATCATCTCCAATAATATTGTACATGATAAGTAATTCAACCAAAATGACAATATAACATAAGGCATCAACGCATGCCAATATCGCCGTACATAATAAATAAATAATTCGGAATAATAACTTATCATAAAGTATCATCACAACCAAACATAACTATAAAACTTGCTCCCATATGCCAATTGGTGGAGAAAAGTAAGGAACTCATCATAGCCTCCTATACGACTGGAGAGTGCACTCAAGAGAAGAATAAATCAATCAACCAAGATTATAACCAACCTTCATCGTTATCTAACCATCATCCATAATAATCATCAATATGCCATTTACCAACATTATCACAATATACCGAAAGTCACCATTTATTAGCTAACCATCTTTTATTCACTAATCCATTTAATAACTAGTCGTCATATAACCCGTAGTCATCATTCAACAACTATTCACCATGTATCCACTTATAACTAGTCATCAACTAGCCTATACTTTTTAACTAAACACCCTTTACTAATTAATCCACGTTTATCAACTAGTCATGATTTGTAACTTAAATAATATCCACCACTAATCTTCATTTATCACTAATCATCAACTATACCACTTTATAATTATTTATCACTAATAACCAACTATACCACTTTATAATCATTTCTCTATACAACAATTATCACAATTCTTTACAAGTCCACTGATTATCATATTTACCACATTCGAGCTATATCCGACACCCCTAACATCAATATCAAACCAAACATCACATAAAGATATGTATATATATATATATATTATATCCATATATAGGGCATAGACGGACCCTAACCAATAGATGTACATATTCAATATAATCAACATACAACCTTTCCAGTCACCAATATGTCATCATAATCATTTTCCGTCCTTGTCGGGTATCAATATCATCATAATATTCTCTGGACTTTCCGGGTATCAACATATCATCATAATCATCCTCTGGCCTTACTGGATATCAATATATTATTACAATATCCTTCAGCTTTGTCAGGTATCAATGTATCATCACAATATCCTTCGACCTCACCGGGTATCAATATATCATCTCAATATCCTCTGGCTTTGCCGAATATCAATATATAATCATAATATCCTCAAGCCTTTTTGGGTATTAATATAGCATCATAATATCCTCTGGCCTTATCGGCTATTTATATATCATAGTCGGTGGTAAAATCAATAGGATAAGTGATCATATAATCAAATATCATGATTTTAAGCATAACTAATAGCGTATCTCCCTATATAATCAATAAGCATGACATCCAACATAATTTATGGTACAATTGCTAATATCTTCTAAAGAAAGGTTTTCTAGCATGATTACTAGTATAATTTCTTAGCATGATCATAACAATAAACAACATCATGAGCAATGACTTATCAATACCATATTAAATAACTTATCATTAGCATAAAAGGCCGCTTATCAATTGCTTGAGCAATAGCTAGTCCATGCCATAATCTATAGCGTATTAGTAGCTTAGTCAATAGCATAATTTATGTCTTAGACAATATCATAGTCAAGGGCTCATTTAATGGTATGTTCAGTAACCCAATCAATGGACAAAACAATAACATGATCATTAGGTCATCATAAGCTTAACAAATAAATCATACATATGGCATAATCATTTAGGTATTTTTCCAACATCAATCATAATAACCAACAAGTAGAAAGGATCCTCAATAGTCCCTCAAAAGGGAATTCCTTTGTCATTTAATAAGTGTACAAAGGGTTTTAAGAGAACTATCTCCAATTTGACTTAAGGTGGGTCATAGAACCCACTTCTAAATCTCTAAAATACATTGTCTCAATTTCTACCCTAGACTAGGCTAAGGTATCTAAATCAACTATTAGATCTGTAAAAATCCACGATTAGTTCTATAGTAAAGGTTCTTCTCAAACACAATAACTAAGCTTAATGAGAACTCAGGCAACCTCCATTAGTTTAAGAAACTAAGGCCAAAACACCCTAACCATGAGTAACTAGAGAATTTTACTTAATCTTGACCAATCAAAGGCATTCTTAAGATAAACATGAGTAATGAAGTCCAATTTACCTAAGGCCTAATGAACAAGTCAGGCATTCCAACTCTACTATTTCCATTTGTCTATATCTTCTGACTAACCGAAGTCTTGTATTTTTTCAATCTAAGACAAACCTATCCCAATCTAACAAGATATCATAAATATACTATGACATAGATCAATTTAACAAAGGATAAACCTAGACTACCTCGACGCCAAAGAAATCACAACAAACTACTAAACCATATTTTTTCTTCCGAGAAGCCTCTTCAAGATACCAAGCTATAAAAAATACATTATAATCATCAATGTGAGAATAATGATACACATATTACACCATGTTCTTTGGGTCCAAAAATTACCTCAAAAACTCATGTAGTTCCTACTTAAAGAAATTGCATTTTCGAAACCAACCCAACATTCATACAAGATCAAGGAATTATTACCCTAAAAAATAGGTGAAAACCAAGATAAATTGCGGCTAAAATCAATACCTAAAGGTTTTGGGGTTTTGAGAAAATAATAAAGAAATTTCACCTAGAAAAGGGTGAATTCTTACCTCAAATCAGATGATAATTGTGAAAATAAATGTTTATCTAGCTTTCCAAGATCCTACAAGCTTCAATTTTAAGATGTCTCACTCCCTAAGGTTTCCTATCTTAAGATAATAGGTAAAGAAAGGCCAAAATTGGCCAAAAGGGCAATTTTATGCCCAGTCCATGTACTCGGGAGTTGCTATCATGATCCCGAGGCTTACGATTGCCATATCTTGTGGCTGCACAAAGCAGTCATGATCATGACCTCCCTTTAGCAATCACAAAATCTTTGGGTTGTGCAGGCTAGTTGTGATCGCAACCCATGCCTTGAGATCGCACCAACACGATCACATCCCTAGGATGGCAATAGTAGCTTCAACAGGTGACAGCTGAAGACTTAGAAATCTTCCAAGTCTCTACCAAGGTCTCGGGATTCATTCGGAATCCTATAGATGCAAATTAACTATCTAACCATGCCAAATTCAATATTCTGAATACGATGGCGCACTAAGATTTTCCAATCAAGGACATTTTGACAAATATGGGTCCCACACCTATATTTCATTTTCTTAACTTCCCGACTAATAGGTCAAAATGAGCTCGGGTGCCTCAGGACTCGAACCAATGGTCTACCTAGCCTAAAATGGACATTCCAAAGCTTCTGGCCCAGTCAAAATTAACATTTGAGATTGTTTTGCTGAAGTTTTTGCCTAGTGGCTATTTAGAACCAACCAAGATTTCTAAAATAGAAATGGCTCTAAAAAACAAATGAATTTCCCGATAACTAAATTATCATTCCACGAAGTCATAATTGACTTAGGGAAGCAATAGAAAATCTCCAATGGTGAAAATATACAAAAATATGGATAGTGACCAGAAGGGTTATTACAATATCCACTACTAAAGGAACTCTTATCAGGGAAAGTTAAGGATTAGGATATACCTGAAGTCTCTAAAAGGTAAGGATACTGGGACCATATCTATCCCTCGATCTCCCAAGTGGCCTACTACACTGGGCAGTGCCTCTACTGAACCTTAACTACAGGAATCTCTCTAGTGCACAACCGCCTTACATCAGGAGCCAAAATAAGTATCGGTTCCTCTACAAAGGTCAAACATTCATCACGGATTGTATCGATGCAATATGGAGACATGGAAAATTGGATGAATAGAAAAAGAATCAATAGGTAAAGCTAACTTACATGCCACCTCAACAACTGTAAAAAGGATCTCAAAAGGTCCAAAACCTTATCACACAGAAATACTCAATCACTAACTTCATAACTCAAGGTACGAAGTCTATGGTCTGCATAGGCCTTCTGCCTACTCTGAGATCCTCTCAATCTATCCTGAAGCAAATCAGTACCGCAGGTCCTAACCTCGGAAGTCTCAAACCATCAAACCAAAGAACGACATCTCCTAACATACAAAACCTCAAATGGCGCCATCTCTATACTAGAATAAAAACAATTATTATAAGTAAACTCTGTCAAGGGTAAGTGTTGCTCCCACTGGCCTCCAAAATTCATTATACAGGCTCAGAGCATATCCTCAAGGTCCTAAATAGTACACTCTGACTGGACATCTTTCTGCGGATGAAAGTTTGTACTAATATTCACTTGAGTACCCAACTCCTCCTAAAAATCTCTCTAAAACCTTGAAGTGAACAAAAAACTATGGTCCAAAATAATAGAAATAAGAATACAATGCAAATGGACTATCTCCCGAACATAGTTACAGGCCATCTCTCAACACTGAAGGACCTTTGAATAGGAATAAATTATGTTGACTTGGTCAAATGATCTATAATGACCAAAATATCATTGCAAGATGGGAAGTGCAGGGAAAACCAATAGTGACATCCATGGTAATTCATTCCTATTTCTACTCAAGAATGGGCAACCTCTGAGTCAAACCACCTAATCATTGATGCTTAGCTTTTACCTATTGGCATCATAGGCAACGAGCTATAAAGTCTTCCACGTTACTCTTCATACCACTCCACCAATAATGTTGTCTCAAATATCTCTACATCTATGCAGTACCAGGATGATTAAAATATTTAGAGTTATGAGCCTCATGCAAAATCAACTGAATCAAGTCATCAATTCTTGAAATAAAAATGCGACCATCAAATCTCAAAACACCGTTAGAATCAATGGTGTTCCTCTTGGACTCACCACTTAACACCTGATTACAATAGAAGAAAAGCTTTCTATCCTCTAACTGAAAATCTCAAATCTGCTCAAATATTGTGGACCTCGCCTCCGCACTAGCCAAAATCCTCCTAGGGTCTGAAGTATCAGGGCAAACCATCAAGTTGGCTAAGGACCGAATGTCACGTGCCAACGACCCCTGAGAAACTTAAATGTAAGCAAAATACCCATACTTACTGCCTTTTAACTCAAGGCATTTGCTACCATATTTTTCTTGCTAAAATGATAAAAGATGGAAATATCATAATACTTAAGAAACTCTATCCATCAATTTTTTCTAACATTAAGCTCTCTCTGGGTCATAAGATGTTGAAGACTGCAATGATCGATGAAAAGCTCACAATGCACATCTTATAGATAATGCCTCCAAATCTTAAGCCCAAAAACTACCATCGCCAACTCCAAATCATGAGGGGGTGGTTGCTCTTGTGAACCTTAAGCTATCTAGAAGCATAAGCAATACCACGACCATATTTCTTCAATACAAAACCCAAACCAACACTAGAAGAATCACAAAACATGGTGAATATCTCACCCTTAACAAAAAGAGCTAAAACAAGAGTTGAAGTGAGAAAATCATTAAGCTTTCCAATGCTCATCTCACACTTCTCAGACCATCAGATATGAACCTCCTTCCAAGTTAATATTATGATACTGGTTAAAATAGTAGCAAAACCCTTAATGAAGCATCTATAATAACCGTTAAACCAATGAGGCTATAAACCTTAGTCGAAGATGTAGGTCTCGACCAATCTCAAATCACCTAAATCTTGATTGGGTCTACCATAATACCATCCTTAAACACCATATGTCAAAATATCAATGTCTCAAGCAAAAATTCACATATTGAGAATTTGGCAAATAGCACATAATCTCTTAAAGTCTAGAGCATAATCCTCAAATGTTGTGCATTCTCCTCTCTGCTACTCAAATACATAAGGATGTGATCAATGAACAAAATCATAAAGAAATCCAAATAAGGACTTAATACTTAGTTGATCAATTCCATGAATGCATCTGGGGCATTCGTTAACCCAAATAACACCAACAAGAACTCATAATAACCATAACGGGTCATAAAGGTTGTCTTTGGGATATCCTTAGCCCAAATTCTTATTTGATTGTAACCATATCTCAAATAGTTATTAGAAAAAATTGTTGCAACCTGAAGTTGGTCAAACAAATCATAAATACGAGGCATAAGATAACGATACTTCACCGTCAGTTTATTAAGCTATCTATAATCAATACACATGTGCATGGAGCCATTTTCTTCTTCACAAACAACATGGAGATCCCCAAGGAGACTACTCAATTTAATAAAACCCTTACTAAGAAAATCTTAAAACTGAGAATTTAGCTCCTTAAGCTCGGTAACAGCCATACAGTAAGGTGTCATAGAAATAAGTCAGGTTATAAGCTCGATATTAATTGATAACTCAATCTCATAGACAAAGGTAATACTAGGTAGGTCGGTAGAAAACACATCAGGAAACTCACAAACTATAGGAACAGAGTCTAGCAACGGACTCTCCACAATAGTATCATAAATATATGCAAGAAAAGACTCGCAACCCCTCAAAATAAGTCTCTTGGCAAATATATATGAAATAATGCACACCAGCTCACAGCTAACAGCTCCCTTCCATATGATTGGGGGGCATATCGGGCATGGCAAAGGTAATGGTCATGGCAAAGAAATCTATGACCGCGTGATAGAAGGATAACTAATCCATGCCTAGAATCATATCTAAATCTACCATATCCAAAATATTAAGGTCGACATAAGAATAAGCATCACTAACAATCACAACATATGATTTAAAAACTTGATACACTACTAAAAAATTGCCTATGAGAGTAGATACGCTCAATGGAATAGATAATAAGTTGTAGGTCAACTCCAACTGTGGTGCATAATAAGTAGATATATAAGAATAAATGTATCCTAGATCAAATAAAGTAAGGGTCAACTGGCAGCACATAAAAATTATTTCTGTAATAATAATATCTAAAGTCTCAGCCTCGGGTCTAGTAGGTTCTGTATACAACTTACCACACCTACCACCTGGCTGGGTACCTGACCAACCTCCCATGCTGCCTACCTAAGAACCTCCATGAGTACCCTAAAAACTACCCCTATGATCTGAGAACCACCCCTAGCTGAGGGATGAACTTGTATAAAAAAGTAAACACTCTAAGCTTAAGGAAAAATCACCCCATAAAGAGGAAACTCTCAAGAATAGTGACCAAGACCCCCATAGCTTGACTTAAACACAGAGCGAAACTAGAACCAACAAAATTAGTTGACCCAGAGTATCCACCATGACTAGAATGAACAAAAGATAAATCCCTTAAAGATTGCCCGCCACCCTGACTAGGGTGGTCTTAGACACTAGACTGACCTTTGCCAGTAATCTGAAGTGCTTCCCGAATAGGCCAACCAGGCTGACTCTGAGGCTAAAAGGATGGATGCAGTGAATACCCACCATGAGAACTACCGCCTCTGAATCAAGAATTACTATGGCTCCCTTTAAAACTTCCCTGATATCTTGGCCTTTTATCATTGCCCCCTAGGCCGCACGATGCATCTCCTTTATTATCCAGGTATTATTTAACACCTCAGCAAAAGACCTACCCACAACAAATAAATTCTAAAAAGAATATGAATGGGAAATCTTAGGCCTCTAATAAAGCGTGAAATTTCTCATACTTAGCATCTAGAATAGAAGTTGCATGCCTAGCCAACTCATGAAAATGAGCCTCATACTCTACAAATGTCATGGAATTCTACTCCAATCTAGAGAATTGTTCCCTCAAATGACCTCAAAGGTTGGGAGGCATGTACTACTCCACAAACATCTTGAAAAATTGAGCTTATGTCAATGAAGAAGATCCAATTAGTCTAGAATCCATATAAACTCTCCACTAATGTCGAGCAGCCAAATCCAACTAAAATATGGTACAATCTATACCATAAGTCTCAAGAAGGACCAAATTATGGAGCCTATCCTTACAAGCAATTAAAAACTCATATGCATCTTCACTTGGAGAACTAATAACCTAGGCAGAGCCAATCTCAATAATCTACCTGATATTTTTTGCTCCTCAGAAGACATAGTAGGTTAAGAAACCACTTTCTATGTAACTACCAGCTGAGAAACCACCTGTGTAGGAGGAACCTTAACATTAGGAGCCACAATACTACTGTGATTTGTAGACTGAGCACTATCAGATGGCATACCACCAACTAAACCCAAAAGCTAAACCAATGCATCTCTTAGAACTGAAGAATAAATAAACCATTGTAGATCCTGGGCTAGTTCTTTGCCCATCGTTGGTTGGGGAAGAAGAATCTTTTGCTTAGGGGCAGGAATAGGACCTGGGGAAGGTATCTTATCCTATCCCCTAGCTAAGGACATATCTTATGGCTGATCATAACCTATGGATTATCTATGAACAGAAGGAGGATCCCTAGGCTCATTTTTGGGACACTCGTCTCATATAAAGGTAGCACGTGACTGGTCATTTAAGAATGAGTAAAGTCAAGAGAATACTTATACAAACTAACTCAGACTCTTAGTATCATATCAGTGAATGAAGTGATGAACTCCTAAAAATATCTCATAGCCTTTTGAAGATAGGAACAGACGCCATCATTTTGATCCACAAGACTTTACTAGACACTTGCTTTTGTACCAATAATATTGGTAGAACCTAGTCTCTGATACCAATTTGTCATGACTCAATTTATGAGTCATGATGGCACCTACTAAATTCCACTAGTACGTAAGATAACCTATAACCCAGAGCTAATGTAATGGAATAATTCGATAGAAAAAGCCTAACATTGGCAAAATTCAAAACAATATATATATATAAGATAGGTGTTATAAATAGATAAAATAGACAATACTAGATACCATCCCAAGACTTGGTAGAGCGAGTACAAAGGCATTTAATACTATCAATATAACTTGATAGTCAAGAATAGACAAATATATATCTCAAAACAAAAGACTAAGAACAAAGATAGAGGGAAATAAGAGACTCTAACTCTAGGAGCTCACCCTATCTTTGAAAATAATCACCACACGAATGTCAATCAACAGCAGCAACTAGTACTCGAATCTGTACCAAAAAGGTATAGAAGTATAGTATGAGTACCAAAATGATGGGTACTAAATAGTCATCATCGACTGACTGAGCTAAATCATGATATAAATATGATAAAATTTAAGATACCATAACAAAGTCAAGGTACAAAAACGAACTTGAAACATCTCTAATATTGTTGTACATTATAAGTAATTCAACCAAAATCACAATATAGCATAAGGCATCAACACGAGTCAATATCATCATACATAATAAGTAAAAAATTCAAAATAATAACTTATCCTAAAGTATCATCACAAGCAAACATAATAATTATCTCCCATATTCCAATTGGTGAAGAAAAGTAAAGAACTCATCACAGCCTCCCATACTACTGAAGAGTGCATTCAAGAGAAGAATAAAGAAATCAATCGACATTATAACCAACCTTCATCGTTATCTAACCATCATTCCACAATTATCATTAATATTCCATTAACCAATATTATCATAATTTACCAATATTCCTAATACTACCACTATTTAACAACCTTATCATTAATATTCAAAAGTCTCTATTTATTAGATAACAATCTCATATTCACTAATCTGTTTAATAACTAGGTATCATACGAAATACCCCAGGTGTTGATCTCTGAGAGTTTCTAAAATTTTATCCTCACTTTTATGACTATGACTTACTGTATGAGTCATAGAGAGTCTTAACAATTTGTTAGACTCAAATCGTAGCCTAAATCGTCTATGTGTGGCTAAGTTCTATTTTGAGTACGAGTAGATCACTATGAGTCGTAAGGACTTGTTACGAGTTTATTTGTGCAAATCAAAGAATGTATAATGTTGGCCCTAAATAGTTTCTGTGATAACTACGACTGGACCCCACACGTCATAGGGTCCCATTATGAGTCGTACTTGTTGAGTCGTAGGGTCAACAGTGTGTGTACCCTTGAAATTGCCTTGGCTATGACTAGTAGTGACGAATTGTAATGAATCCCTACAAGTCGTATAGTGACCCATAGACATTGACAACTAAATTTAAGCTTTTAATTTGAGGGAACTTTGGACAATTTGTATGTACTTTGGAAAGGTAGTTGCATATTCTGCTAGACAGTTGAAGGTTCATGAGAAGAATTATCCAACTCATGATTTGGAATTATTGGTTGTGGTATTTTCGTTGAAGATCTGGAAAAATTATTGTATCGGGTCCATGCGGATATTTATTCTTATCATAAGAGACTTTAATATGTGTTCACTCAGAAGGAGCTAAATCTTTGGCAAAGAAAGTTGCTGGAGTTGCTAAAGGACAATGACATGAGCCTCCACTATCATCCAGGTAAAGATAACATGGTTGTGGATGCTCTTAGAATATTATACTTGGGGAGCTATTCTAGTATGGATGAAGAGAAGTGGGATTCGGTGAAGGATATTCACCATTTGGAAAATCTTGGAGTCTGTCTGTTAGATTTTGAGGATGGTGGTGTTATTATTCAAGAGATGGCAAGTTATCTCTTGGTGCTGAGGAAAAGAAGAAATAGATGTTGGATCTTATCTTGATGTAGATGAAGAAGGATATAGGTAGGCAGAAGGTGATGGATTTAAAGATTTGTGGTGAAGGTATCATAAGGTACCAAGGTAGATTATGTGTTCCCATGTTGATGAGTTGTGAGAAAGAATTTTGTCCGAAGATCATGAGTCGCGATATACTATTCATCCTAGTTTGACAAAAATGTATTATGATCTTAAGAAAATTTATTGGTGGAATAATATGAAGTGGGATGTGGCCAACTTTATGGCTAAGTGCATGGTGTGTTAGTAAGTGAAAGTGGAGCACTTGAGGCCTGGTGGATTATTCCAAGAAATTGATCTGCCAAAGTAGAAATGAGAAATAATTAATATGGAATTAGTTACCAGTCTTTCGCGGTCTTGCAAGAAATTTGATTTTATTTGGGTCATCATGGATAGAACGACTAAGTTTGCTCACTTCTAGCCAATAAGGACTAATTTTTCTTTCGAGGATAATGCCAAGTTGTTCATCAAGGAGATTGTGAAGTTTAATGGTGCTTCAGTTTCCATCATATTTGATCGAGGTACTCAGTTCTCTTCTTATTTTTGGCAATCTTTTCATTGAGGTTTGTGGACTAAGATGAGTCTTAGCACCATTTTCCATCCACAGGTTGATGGTCAAGCGAAGAAGACCATTCAAACTTCAGAGGATATGCTCATATCTTGTGTTATTAACTGTGGTGGATGTTGGGTTGACCACTTGCCTCTCATAGAATTATCCTGCAACAATGGTTACCACTCTAGCACTAGTATGGCTCCATTTAAGGCATTGTACGGTAGGAGGTATAGGTCTCTTATTAGGTGGTATGAGGTTAGTGAAAATAGGTTATTTGGCCCTGATTTGGTTCACCAAGCCTTGAAGAAGGTGAAGGTGATTTGAGATAGGCTTAAGACTTCCCAAAGTCACCAAAAGTCCTACGCAAATGTGAGGCGAAGGGAGTTGGAGTTTAACCTTGGTGACTAGGTTTTGTTGAAGGTGTCTCCCATGAAGGGAGTGATGCAATTTGGGAATAAGGGAAAGCTCAATCCTTATTATGTTGGTCTGAATTTGGTTTTTGAAGAGGGTTGGCAATGTTGCAAGTAAACTTAGAATTTCCTTCTATCTTGATCTCCAACCATCTGTTCTTTCATGTCTCGATGTTGAGGAAATACGTGGGTGATCCTTCATTGGTTGTTCCATCAGAAGGTGTGGGAATTTTGAATTCCTTGTTTTATACTGAAGTTTCGATAGAGATCTTGGATCGGCAAGTCCGTTGGTTGCAAACAAAGGATGTGGCTTTGGTAAAGGTTCTTTTGAGGAACCAAAAGTATGAGGAAGCTACTTGGAAAGCTAAGGAGGACATAAATTCCAAGTATTTGTTCCTATTCCCTACTCCAAAAAATCATGCTTAAGGTATGTGTGATCTTAACATCTTTGTTTTCTATCTTTGTTAAAGGTACGTATGGGTGTATTTCTATGTTAAATCATGCTAAGGGATACCTTGATGCATCATTCAAGGATGAATAATACTAGGGGGAGACTGAAATACCCCAGGTGTTGATCTCTAAGATTTCTAAAATTTTATCCTCACTGTTCTAACAACGAATTACCCTATGAGTCATAGGGAGTCTTGATGAGTTGTTGGACTTAAATAGTATCCTAAAAAGTGTGTGTGTGGATAATTTCTATTCTTAGTATGAGTGTATCACTATGAATCGTAAAGACTCGGTACAAGTCATTTTGAGCAAATCGTAGGATGTCCAGTATTTACCCCAAATCATTTTTGTGTTGACTAGAATTGGACCCCATGAGTCATAGGGTCCTATTACGAGTCGTATTAGTTGATTCAAGGGTTAACAGTGTGTGTACCCATGAAACTCTCTTGGCTATGACTCATGGTGAAGAGTCATAACAAATCCCTATGAGTTGTATAGTGACCCACAGACATTGACGACTAATTTAAAACTTTTAATTCGAGGGAACTTTGGACAATTCCCTTCTTACCCAATTAAAACTCCACATTCATTAAGCACTCAGGTGGGGTTATTTCCCATTCATAATGTAATTAAATAGGGTTTCTAAGAAGTAGGTTATCCAAGGGCTCAATGGTTGAATTCTCTCCATAATCTTGTGTATTTTAGCCATGTTACTCTTCGATAATTGCTAATTTGTTAAAAGCATATATTTTAAAGTATTGTTCATATGATATTGATAATGGTTTTAAAAGATGGGTTGAGGGTTTTGAATGTTTGTTTTTAAATTATGTTTCCCATGGTTGACATATGATTGTTCATGCTTTGATTATGGTTTTGAACTGGTGTGGTGCATGGGTATGGTGAATAAACTAGGGTATTATGATTTCCCCCAACTTGTGACTTTTGAAGTGGTAATGGCCTCAACCCCATATTGTGAAATTGGTTTTGAATATGAAAAGTATACATATTGAAATACTCTAAAACTATTGCACAATTTGAAAATTTAATGAAGCATAATGATTTTGAGTTGAACCTTATGGGGTTTTGTAATTCCCCAAGCTAATGCATAATATAACCATGGGGGCTATGAGTTTCCCCAAATAATAAAATTACTTTGGCATGTTGATGTTACCTTGCAAGTGTAATTAGTATGACGATACAAATAATTTATACCTAAATTTGTATCATGGTATAATGGATGGGAATGTGTGATAAATAATTTAATTGGGCTTTATGAGGGTTGTGTAGCTGAGTCGTGAAAGTGGAGGTCCCAAGGGACCAAAATTGGAAATCGCAGTTGCCGACATGAGAGTTTACATGATGGAGTGGTTCGAGTCCCCCATATTGTTCTCATATGATTGAAAGGTTCTATTCCTTCATATTATATTACATGATTGGGTGCTTATGTCACCTTGATATATCGGGAAGATTGTGTCCCCCATAGTGTATATGCATACCATCTGGTTCGTGCAGCCATACGCATTGAGGCCCTTCCATCTAGGGGAGATCAAGGCCCATATAGCCCGTTGGTGTTTTCTTATGTTATGGTGGTTCAACTACATAATCCAGGTAAAGTTTTACAGTGCATGCTAAGACCTGTTCCCTACCCTGGCACATGATATATATAAATTTGCATTTGATTATGTACATTGGATTTTGGACTGATTTTGAATTGTTATCCATGACATTATTTTACCCCAATCCTTGAGTTACATCCTATTGATCAACCCACTAATCATCTCCGAACATTGTATCCCCACGTGATGCTACTATGGGAGATACTTCTACTTTTCCTATGTAGAGTTAGGTGGATCATCTTGATTCATCAGTTTCTTGTGGTGAAGTGGTGAGCGTCCATTCTCTGAAAGTCTTAACATTTCATTAGTTCTTATCATAGACCTAAATTGAGAGCTTACATTATCATTAATATTGTCATTGTCATTGTCAGGGTTGGGGGCATGTCCCGACACTTTATTGATTCCAGTTTTATTTAGAAGGCTTTGTTGGATTACTATGGACTTGGGTGGTGATGTTTCTTGGATGTTTTAACCGGTTGTCATCCATTGACTTGTACTGAAATCTTTGAGTTTTATCTTATACTATCTTGTTATATGTTTGGAATTCATCCAACATTGGGGTAGTGTGTTCTGTTGGTTAGGTGCAGTGGGTGGTCTTCGGTCCTCGTTGGACTTGAGATTGCCATCACGGCTAGGTATTGGTTTGGGTCGTGACATAATATAACCTCTATTTGTAATTCAACAACTATTCACCATTTATCCACTAATCATTAGTAATCAACTAGCAAACATTTATTGACTAATCACCCTATACCAATTAATCCACGTTTATCAACTTTTCATGATTAGTCACTTACACAATATCCACCACTAATCCTCATTTATCACTAATCATCACCTATACCACTAATTGTCATATTACCACATTTCGGCTATATCTGAAACCCAAATATAAATATAAAAACAAACTTTATATAAGGGTATATATATAATATCCATACATAGGTGTAACACTCTGCAAAATTCTAGATGTGTTCTAGCTTTTCGTCCCATGTTTAGAAGTCCCAAAGCCATTTAATTCACTCAAGTACAAGTGACTTGGCCATTTTAAGACCCCAAAATTTTGATCATTTTATTTTTGGCCTTCCCGAGTTTGAAACATTGATTAATAAGTTGAAATATGTTTAAGGATGTTAAATGGGGTCAATCCAGAGAGTTTTGAAATTTTGGAAGGGGCTCGGGGTTTTTTCGCACCACGGAGTAGAATGCCCCTTCAATTTGGATGTGTCACTAAGACTGGCCTTTTGGGATACACGACGTGTCATATGGATTATTCTCCATGATACTCGTTGTGTCACGGAGGCTGGTCTCCATAATATCCTTGATGCCACGAAGGCTGTGAAATTCTAGAGCATTATTTAAAGGTTCAAAGGTTGATTTGGTTTTCCCCCTCTCCTTAAACAATCAATTCGCGTAATAAAACCCAAGAGGGGAACTATTTGCCTTATTTTCCATCAGTTAACAATACTCAAAAATCATCCCATCCTTAAGAACACAAAAGTCAAAGCCTTTCCCAAGAACTCACCATTCAAGGTCCCAACTTCAAGTTTTCTTCAAGGATTCAAGCAACTCAGGTATGTGGGATATTCATCAATGGGATTCCTTCCACCCATTAAGTCCCAAGAACCCTTTGTTTTCCAAGTATAAATCCTTTTCCCTATTTCATGAAATTTCAATGTTAAGTATGAAACTACTCAAATTGTTCTTAATAGCTTTGAATAAAAACTATGACTTTGTGTTTCTCTATGTGAATTATACTCTTACATGCATTATAATCTCAGTTACCCACATCATGTTCAATTGATACCAAGTTAATTTCTTTATTTATGAAATAAACCATGTGATCATGTTGTTCTCGTAAGTTTAACATATTCCCATACTCATAATCATGAATTTCATCTGTTTAGTGAAATATACTATGTTTTGGGGTTTACAAATCATGAATTCTCTTACAGTTTTTTAAATAATGTTATTGTATTTAAAAGTATTATTAAGTGCTGGAGGGTTATGAACACCCGATACCTATATGTTTACACGTTTCAAATTGTCAAGTTTAAAGTTATCATATCTTGATTTTATCATCATATTCAGATTTGCATGTTCATGTTCAGCAATTATCAGTAGTGATCCTAATTAACTTAAATCCGTACCATTGTCAGTTCACATAAGAGAAGGATTTAGCACTGATTGAACCTAGGGATGAACGCTCACCCACTGGTAGAGGACTGAGACCTTTAGTAGCTATGCCTAAGTTTCAAACAACGTAGCCAGTGTAAGTTATGAGATGTCACCCACCAGTAGAGGACTGACAGTCTCTTAGGAGTTACCCTTCAGTAAAGGACTGACATACCCTAGTCCTTCAAGAAAGTATCCCTTTGGATCCACATCATCAAACATATGTTAGTATCCGTAGCAAGGTACTCACACCTTTCCAACTGGGGTTACAGTTTGGAACTTGATTAACTCTAATTGGGGTATGTCGGTTACATGATAGCTCCCACAGACTCAGTTTAGTATTCAGAGTATGTCAGCTAGGATTTGTATGACCAAGTATACAGATATTAGTTATTTAGTTATCAATTATTCAGCTATTCAGATATTAGTTATCCAATTTTTTAGATCATTTTAGTACATGTTTATGCTTGGTCTTGTATTCATTTTGCATGTTCATACACTCATTATCAGTACTTATATGTATTCTAGTTAAAACTTATATCACATACCAGTACATTCAAAGTACTAACCGTATGCTCTCTTTTTTGCTATGTTGTCTAATAACATAGGTTAGGGAACTCAGTTCCCCGATCACCTTAGTCAACTCAGTACCCCTTAACAATAGTTTTGGTGAATCCTCATCCTTCAAGGATAAGTATTTGCAGTTAATTTAAGTGTTTTATTTATTTTAGTCAGTCGAAGTTAGTTAGGGGCTTGTCCCATCAACTCCTTATGTCTTAGAGGCTTTTAGATATTCAGATGTTCAAACTTGTTTTTATTTTTATTAGCAGTTTTAGACAATTTGGGTATTGTTTCAGTATTTTATCTTGACAGATCAGTTTAAATTTCACATATGATATCCTAGTATTATTTTATTTAGTGCTCACAGCAGGAACCAGATCATGGGTTAACTTGGGGTAACTTGTGGCCTTAAGCACCATGTTATAACTAGGAGGTAGACTCGGGTCATGAAAAATCTTGGTATTATAGACTAAGGTTGCAAAGTGATCTAGGGTGTCTAAAAGTCGTATTGAGTAGATTCTTGTGCATTGGTGCGAAGCGCACCATACTTATGGGCGAGAGCTGTGAGACATTTTAGGAAAGTTTTCCTTCTTTAGTATTCATGTCATGCGGAACAGCATGAGCTCTATTGGATTCCCTATTCCTTACTTTTCCTTCATCCATTATAGAAATGCCTCCCAAAAGAAACAACAAAAAGAGGAACGAGGATCATCCCGCACTACCACCTGTTCAGGAAGACCATCTAAACGAACATGTTTCTAATGCTTAATTCAAGACCACTTTTACTATTTTGGCTTAGACTATGGCTGCTCAGAATAACCAGCAGGTTGTTTCCCAATCCAATCTAGAAGTGAGTACGACAACAGCTAGGATCAAAGATTTCCCTCGGATGAATCCTCCATTATTTTTTGGATACAAGTTTGAGGAGGATCTGCGGGAGTTTCTGGATGGTGTGCAAAAAGTGAAAGACATCATGGGTGTTACTTATAGTAAGAGTGTTGATTTAGCTGCTTACCAATTAGAAGGAATGGCTCATACCTGGTTCAAGTAGTGGAAGGAGGACAGAGGTGTTGAGGCAGGGACTGTTAAGTGGGAGGAGTTTGCTACAACCTTCTTAGATAGATTATTTCCATTCAAGTTGAGGGAGGCCAAAGTGTAGGAGTTTATACATCTGAAGTAAGGGAACATAAGTGTAAAGGAGAACTCACTCATATTTTATCCAATTGGCAAGGTATGCTCTGACTATGGTGGCTTATTCTAGGGATAAAATGAGTAAGATTGAGTCTGGGGTTTCCAATGATATGGTTAAGGTGTGCAGAATAACTATGTTGGTTAAGGATATGGAACTTTCTAGATTGATGGTCCATGCTCAGCAGATTGAGGAGGAGAATATCAAAAAAAAGGGAAAGGGAGAATAAAAAGGCCAGAATCGATATCTTCAATTTCTCATATCAATGGTCTTATGGTGGTAATCATTCTCAATTCTGCTCGAATTTTTTGTCTCAGTCCTATCTTCAAGTGGTGCGCTAGTGCCTAAGTTCGGGTAGGACGATAAGGATATAGCTCCAAACTCTAAGTCCTAGGGTAACATGAATAGTGGTCATACCAATGCACTTTGCAGAAGGTGTGGTAGGAACTATCAAGGAGAGTATTAGGCAGGTAGTTTTGTGTGTTTTAGATGTGGAAAGCCAAGCCACTAGGTCAGGGATTTCATAGCGGTTGACCAGAAGGGAAAGGATTTTCATCAATAGGGTTAGTCTAAATTTTCATCAGATCTAGTAGGTCGCTCAACTCAACAGGGTGTAATGCCCCGAGTCTGTACCCAGAACACTACACGGTGCTCATAATCTCGAAGGACCACAAGCTAACCCATAACTGATACCTGTTGTAATAACTGAATAATAATATGGTATAATACGAAATAATGGGATGAAATTCCATAAGGTTAAAATAACTTAAATAAAACTAAAATACGGTATCTCAATACCAAAACTGAACAACTGTCTGAACATCTAGTCTGAAAAGCCTCTAACTGAACTGTCTGAACTGTGGAGTTGATGGGATAACCCCCCAACTAACTCCATCTACTAAAATGCCGAATATTTGAGATAATGAAATAAAAAAATATTCTCAAATGATGAGGACTCACTACTAGTCTACTGCTGCTGGCTGAAACTAAATCTATCTATGCGTGATCAGGAACATGGGCGTCCGAACCTATGGTATAAAACACTGTAGCGCAAGAGAAAAGTATGTGTCAGTATGCATGAATGTACTGATATGCAAAGTGAGGTGGGCTGAATACAAGGATTCACATGCATGAACTATAATTGACTAAATAACATGAACATTGCTGAGTTAGAAACACATACAAGAATACAGGAGTTGTAACAAAAGTCACAATAACACTGGATACTTAGTTTACTGGTAACATGCATTACTGATAACTGATATACTATTACTCAGTGACTATTCCTGACAGTCCTGATTCTGATGGAACTAGTTGAGTTTTGAACTGAGTTGAGTGACTTTATCTAACAGTCCTGAAATCTGTAGAACTATCTGAGTTCTTTACAGATGGATGAGACTAAGACTATGGGAGGTAATTATCTAACTGACATGCCCTTTTTTAATTGATTTGGGGTCCAACCTGTAACCCCAGTTGAAAGGGTATCAATACCATGCCATGGGTAAGGACAAGCTGAGAGTTACCCTTATATGTCAGGTACTCTAATGAGAATAGTGGGACCCTCAACTAATAGGTTAAACCACCTCATCAACCCTCAGCTGGCAGGTTTGATGTCTCAACCTACGCTGGTTACGTAGTTCTAGAATACAAGGACTAATTTTAAGGATCACACCTTCTACTGGCAGGTGAGCCCTTATCCCTGGGTTTACTCGATGTTGAATCTTACTCCCAACTGAATAGACACTGAGCTGAGTATACTGGCTAATCTGGACTGAGTTTATTGAGTTTCGTTGACTGACAAAATGAAACACTACTGAACTCTATTGACTAACTGAGTTTACTGAGGTTTGAACTAAATACTACTGAGTTTTTCCTGAGTTCTGAGACTGGTTGAAAGTACTACTGATCTTGACATGACTGAGATGGATTCTGTACCTGATACTGGCTCTAGGCACACAACTAATTTATCGGGTATTAAATACCCCCAGGACTCGATAGCATGAAAATAATAAGACATGACAATTATTGAATACTTGACAATAGTCAACAACTCATAATAAAATTTATGAGGCATTTCATCATACACTCGGAAGTCGTGAACATGCACATAAATAGGAATGCATGCTAACATGTCATAATTTCGTTAAACTAATCTCATGAACATTCCATCAAACACTTAAAAGGCATAGCTTTATACTTGGGCATGAACAACAATGCTAATACATCATGACTACTATATTAATTCATAATTCAGGGGTTTCTACATAAGAGAATCAAAGTTCAACTTACATGCCACCATAATATCAAAAATACATTAAAGGTTTCAACTTGACATACATACCACAACATCAACATGATTACATCCAAACTCACAACATGACATCACAATTTTACATTTTTAAAAGAAGTTTCATGAACTCCAAGGGTGGAAGGGACCTTTGGATGAACACTTTACATACCTTATTGATTGACTTTGGAAAGATTGATGGTGAAATCTTTTGAATTTGATTCTTGGAATGATAGCCCTAGGGTTTTGATCTTGAGGATTTTATGAATAATGATTGCATTATGCCTTTAAAGGGGCTAAATTTTGTGTTATGGGGGCTTAATGGCATGGGAAAAAGACCTAATTACCCCTTGAGACACTATTTTTAAATGACTGAAAATTGGGTTACCGACGCGTAGGTCGACGCGGTGCGTCGATGGCATCGATGCGATATCCAACGTATTGCGCCAAGTTAGCATCGACTTACTAGAATTTCAAGTTGGTAGATGGAAAAAATATTTACCAACGCGATAGTCGGTGCGACGTGCCAAGATCGCATTGGCTCACTGTTTTGTGATTCCAAAGGAGCTTCAAACAAAGTCTGAAAAATCCGATACTTTCCCGGGTTCACATATTGACCTTCCTGATCATGAATTAACTCAAATATAGACATTTAAAGGACATTAAGGTCGCGAAGTAAGAGCGCCAACTTCCAAAGGCTAAAATATAACTAAGTTGGAATACTTAGCTAAATATTCTAAATCTGGGACCCCTTGACAAGCTTAAAGGATGAATTAAGCTAGAAATTTTTTTATGGGGTCTTACAATATCTCTCCCTTGGAAACATTTTTCCTTAAATGGGATGAACTAAACTGAGAGTACTAGTAGGCTGAATCTACTTACTGGATATAGACGTCTGGGATATGACTTTAGGATTGATATTATTGATATACTGAATTACCACACTGAACATGCATATCTAATGCATGAGTACATAACTGATATAATTCATAAGTATATGACTGGGATTTCTAATAAGTTGAGTTTCTTATACTGAATATGCATATCTGATGCATGGATACATGACTGAACTGACTCATGAACATATGATTGAACATGTAATGGTATTTGATACCAAGTTTGTAACTGAAATCAAAATATGAAACTGAATAAGCTTAGCGAAAACTATTACCTTGGGCTGAGTATGAGTTTGCGGAGAAGAGGTGAGGATACTTGGTCCGCATATATGCCTCTGCTTCCCAAGTAGCTCCCTCAACGAACTGATTCTTCCAAAGAATTTTGACTAGAGGGACTTCTTTGTTCCTCAATCTACGAGTCTGATAGTCAAGGATTTCAATTGGAATCTCTTCAAAAGAGAGGTTTTTCTAAACCTCTATGCCCTTTATAAGGACTAAAATTGTTGGGTCACCTACGCACTTCTTTAGTAAGGAGACATGAAACAATGGATGGACTGAAGCTAGATTTGAAGGCAATTCGAGCTCATAAGCTACCTTGCTGAAATGACTGAGAACTTTGAAGGGACTGACATATCGGGGACTGAACTTTTCTTTCTTGCCAAACCTCTTCATTCCCTTCATGGAAGATATTTTCAAATACACATAATCTTCAATCTTGAACTCGAGATCCTTTCTGTGTATATCTACGTATGATTTTTGTCAGCTCTAAGCTGTCATAAGACTTTCTCTGATCAACTAAACTTTTTCTAAGGTATCGAATACTAGGTCAGGCCCTACAACTGCAGCCTCACCCACCTCAAACTAAGTGATTGAAGATCTGCATATCGTACCATAGAGAGCTTTAAACAAAGCTATCTGAATACTGGAATGATAGCTTTTGTTGTATGCAAACTCAATCAAAGACAAGTAGTCATCCCAAATACCTTTAAAATCTATCGCACACGCTCGCAGCATATCTTTCAAAGTCTGAATAGTCCTTTCTGCTTAACCATCTATTTAGGGATGAAAGGTTGTACTGAGATAAACTCGGGTACCAAGACCCTTTTGGAATGCTTTCCAGAAATGAGAGGTGAACTGGGTACCTTTATCTGAGACAATGGATAATGGAACACTGCAATCTGACAAACTCTCTGATATAGAGTTTGGCATAATCCTCGGCTAAATACAAGGTATGGACTAGAAGAAAGTGAGCTAATTTGGTCACCCTGTCTACAATGACCCAAACTAAATCGTGCTAACGACGAGTACGAGGAAAACCCATCACAAAGTCCATGTTCACTTCAACCCTCTTCCTAGTAGGTATACTAAACTCCTGAATGGAACCACTTGGCTCTGTTTCTCAATCTTAACCTGGTGACATATTGAGCACCTAGATATTAATTCTGCAATATCTCTCTTCATCCCAGTCCACCAATAGATCTCCCGCAAATCGCGGTACATCTTAGAGGCCCCTCGATGAATAGAGTAACCTGCACCATGCTCCTCTATAAGAATTTGCTACCTCAAGTCATCCACACCTGGTACACATAGAAGACCCTGACAATGCAAAACATCATCTCCCCCATTGGAGAAAACATCCACCTTCTGATCTCTAACTAACTTTTTCAACTTGACTAAAGTGGGATCTCTATCCTACTTTTCTTTTACTTTAAAAACTAGAGATGATTCTGAACTGTTCTGAACCCACACACCACCTTATGCTGAATCGACTAAGCGGACACCATTTAGGAAAGTTGATGAACTTCCTGAACTAACTTCTTCTTACTGTCCTCAACATGAGGAACACTTCCCATAGACAGTCTACTAAGAGCATCAACCACTACATTGGCCTTGCCCGGGTGATACAGAATGCTCATATCATAGTCTTTCAATAACTCCAGCTACCTTCTCTACTGGAGGTTTAAGTCTTTCTGATAAAACACATACTGAAGGATTTTGTGATCTTTGAACACATCAACGTGTACCCCATACAAGTAGTGCCTCCAAATCTTTACGGCAAACACTACTGTTGCTAACACGAGATCATGAGTCGGATAATTCTTCTCATGGGGTATCAACTTTCTGGAGGCGTAGGCTATGACCTTACCATGCCGCAGGAGGAAACAACCCAAACCTACTCTGAATGCATCACAGTATACCACAAACCCATCTGAACCATCTGGAAGTGTTAAAACAAGAGCTGAGGTGAGTCGAGTCTTCAACTCCTAAAAACTCTTCTCGCATAAATCTGACCTCTGAAACTTGACTTTCTTTTGAGTCAATCTAGACATAGGGGATGTAATAGACAAAAATCCCTCAACAAACCTCCTTTAATAGCCAGTCAAACCCAATAAACTCCTGATATCTGATAGAGCAATGGATCTGGGCCAGTTTCTCACCGCTTTAGTCTTTTGGGGATCCACCCTAATACCATCACCAGAGATGATATGACCAAGGAACTCTACTGACCTTAGCCAAAATTTGCACTTACTGAATTTGGCAAAAGACTAATGATTTCTGAGATTCTGCAATATTATTCTGACATGGTCTGCATTAGAGGTGTACAAAAACCAAATAGACCGATAAACCGAACCAATAAAAAGGTTATTGGGTTATTTTGTTAACGGTTTTTTAATGGTTTTATAAAAAAAATTATTGGGTTATTGGTTTGGTTTGGTTTGGTTTTTTCTTATTTGGTTATTGTGTTAAACCAATAACCCAATAAGAATATATATATATATATGTGTGTGTGTGTGTGTGACTTATTATATATTTCTCTTTAATTTCTACAAATTAACAAACCTATAATTTCAATTATACAAACTCTTAATTTATCCTAACAATATTTAGTTCAAACTTGAAGATTCTTGTAAATTAAAACACATTATATAGGATTTTTTATTACAACAAAGATTTATTTTTTTCATGTTAGTTACTACTATTTCTATTTTATGAGTATTTTCTTATTGGTTAAACCGAAAACCAAACCGATAAGGACTAAAAACCGTAAACCAAAAACCGATAAAAAATATCTTATTGGTTTGGTTATTGGTTTAACATATTTTAAAACCAAAAATTGATAAACCAAACTGATAGTCTATAAAATGGAACTGAACCGACCGATGCACACCCCTAGTCTGCATGATCATGCTCACTATGGGAGTAAACAAGAATGTCATCTATGATGACTATGACGAACATGTCCAAGTACTTCTTGAACATACTATTCATCAAGTACATAAAGGTTGTTGGGGTATTGGTAAGACCAAAGGACATGACTAAGAATTTGAAGTGACAATACCGGGTTCTAAAAGCTATTTTTGGGATGTCACATTCTCTGACTCTGAGCTGATGATAGCCTGATTTGAGGTCTATCTTAGAGAAGTAACTGGCTCCCTAAAGTTGGTCAAACAAGTCATCAATTTTGGGAAGAGGATACTTGTTCTTGACTTTGACCTTATTAAGTTTATGGTAGTCTATGCATATTTTGAGAGAACCATCTTTCTTACGCATGAATAAAATCGGCGCACCCCATGGGGACATACTGTGTCTGATGAATCTCTTGTCTAAGAGATCCTTTAACTATTTTTTAATTCTCTGAGTTTTGCAGGTCCCATTCTGTATGGTGGAATAGATATAGGCTGAGTGCCTGGAAGAAGGTCTATTCCGAAGTCAATTTCCCTCTCAGGAGGAACTCTGGGAAGATCTTCTGGAAATAAATCTGAATATTAATTCACTGCACTGACTCAAGACTGGGAGTTTCTAAACTAGAGTCTCTGACTTACACAAGATGATAGAAACTTCCCTTAAATATCATTTTTCTCTCCCTTAGGTAGGAAACAAGCTGACCCTTGAAGGCTAAAGTACTACCTCTTCACTCTAGGATAGGTTCATTCAAAAACCGAAACTAGACAATTCTATTTCTACAGTCATCTGAGGCATAGCAGGAATAAACCAATCCATGCTGAGAATGACATGAAAATCGATCATCTCTAATTCGACTAAGTCTGCTGAAGTGACTTTCTGAGATATCATAATCGGACAGTTCCTATATACCCGCCAAGCTATGATAGATTTACCCATAAGGGTAGAAACTGAGAAAGGCTCTGTTACAATTTCAGGACTAACTCCAAAATCAACTACTATATAAGGAGTAACAAAAGACAAGAAAGCTCTTGGATCTAGCAAAGCATAAATATGTATATGAAAGATCTGTAAAGGCAACAATGACCATATCAGGAGAATTTTCCTAATCCTGTCTAGACTGAAGAGCATAGAGTCTGTTTGGGCACTGCCCACTGGTGGCACTGGTTGCGGTACCTTGCTGATTTGGGCAACCGAACTGAGCTGGTGGACGATTACGATGAACCTAGAAACCCAACTGATGACAATCTCTAACTTTGTAGCCTGGCTTAACACATCCAAAACACACATCACTGCCAGCCCAGCAGACACCCTGATGGTTCTTTCCACAAGTATGATAAAGAGGATTCATTCGGGCACTGCTAACACTGCCCTGAGGTTTAAAGCCTGATACCTTATCTCTATTACCGTCTTTGAATTTTAGCACTGGAGCACTGGATGAGGATGGAGCTGGAACTAAAGATTTTGAGTAGAACTGAGAACGGTTCCCACCCTCTGACTTAAGCTGAGCAAAGTGGAAGATATCCATTCTAGCTCTTTTATTCTTTTTTCCACTCTCCTTATTCTTCTGCTCCTTTATCTACTGAGCATGGATCATTAGCCTAGCCAAGTACATCTCACTGATCAATATTCTGGTCCTTCACTCTTTGACTACACTATCATTCACTCCAGACACAAACTTGCTCAATCGGGATCTTCTATATGCTACCACATAAGGAGCATATCTAGATAATTGAGTAAACTTGAGAGAATACTCTTTCACTGTCATATTGCCCTGCTTCAAATTAATAAACTCTAACACCTTAGCTTCTCTCATCTCTAGGGTAAAGAATCTATCTAGAAAAGTAGTGGCAAACTCCTTCCTCTCTATGGGCCCTGCATTTATGGCCCTCTCTACTTTCCACTGTTTGAACCAAGTGTGAGCCATATCCTACAACTAATATGTAGCTAGCTCAACACTCTCACTAGCTGTAACCCCCATAATATATGTAATCTTATACACCTAATCAAGGAATTCCTGAGGGTACTCATCTGACTTAGACCCTGTGAAAGACAAAGGGTTTATTTGGGTAAAGTCTCAAATCCTGGATACTGTAGTATTGGCCACTGGGTTGGCCGAAATGACAGCTGGATGTTTATTCTGAGTAGCAACTAAATGAGCTAAGATGGTGAAAACAGCTATGAACTAAGTATGAGAGACATGTTCACCCAAAGGATTTGGCTAAACGGGCTGAGGGGCTGACTGATCTCCCATTCCTCTTCCTTGAGTCCTCTTTGGAGGCATTTTCTGTAGATGGAAGAGAAACTTGTATTAAAAAGAGAGTTTATCTGGATCTCATGATCACTCGCACGACATGAATACTGAAATAAAAACTATTCCTAAAACATCTCATAGCCTCCAGTCCATAAGTGTGGCGCGCTATACACCCATGCACAAGACTCTACTAGATGTAGCTTTCATACTTCCTAGGATACTGTTGAACCTTAGGCTCTGATACCAAGTTTGTAATGCCCCGAATTTGTACCCTGGATGCTACACGATGCTCATAATCCCGAAGGACCACAAGCTAACCCATTACTGGTACCTACAAGAATAATTGAATAATAATACGGTATAATGAAGAATAATGAGATAAAATTCCATAAGGTTCAAATAATAAGAATAAAACTAAAATAAGGTATCTCAATACCAAAACTAAACAATTATCTGAACATCTAGTCTAAAAAGCCTTTAACTGAACTGTCTGAACTGTGGAGTTGATAGGACAATCTCTCAACTAACTCCATCTACTAAAATATTGAATGCATGAGATAATGAAAGAAAATAATATCCTTGAATGATGAGGACTCACTGCTAGTCTACTGTTGCTGGCTGAATCTGAATCTATCTATGCATAATTGAGAACATGAGCATCCAAACCTATGGTATAAAACACCATAGCGCAAGAGAAAGGTATGCGTCAGTACATGTGAATGTACTGGTATACAAAGTTAGGTAGGATGAATGCAAGGGTTCACATGCATGGACTATAAATAACTAAATAACATAAACATGGCTGAGTGAGGAACACATGCATGAATACAGGAGTTGTAACTAAGGTCATAATAATACTGGACACTAAGTTTATTGGAAACATAGATTACTGATAACAGATATACTGTTACTGAGTAATTGTTCCTGACAGTCTTGATTCTGATGGAACTAGCTGAGTTCCAAACTGAGTTGAGTGACTGTATCTGACAGTCCTAAAATTTGTAAAACTATCTGAGTTCTTTACTGAAGGCTGAGACTGATACTGTGGAGGTAATTATCTAACCGATATGTCCCCTTTTAATTGATTTGGGGCCTAACCTGTAACCCTAGTTGGAAGGGTGTCAATACCATGCCACGGGAAAGGACAACCTGAGAGTTACCCTCATCTGCCAGGTACTCTAATGAGAATGGTGGGACACTCAATTGACAGGTTAAGCCACTTTATCAACCCTCAGCTGGCAGGTTTGATGTCTCAACCTACACTAGCTACGTAGTTCTGAAACACAAGGATTTCTTCTAAGGATCACACCCTCTACTGGCAGGTGAGCCCTCATCCTTGGGTTCACTCAACGCTGAATCTACTCCAAAATGAATAGACACTAAGCTGAGTATACTGGACTGAACTGGACTAAGTTTACTGAGTTTCATTGACTGATGGAACACTACTGAACTCTGTTGACTGATTGAGTTTACTGAGGTCTGAACTAAATACTACTGAGTTTTTCTTGAGTTCTGAGACTGGCTGAGAGTACTACTGATCTTGAAGTAACTGAGATGGATTTTGTAACTGACACTAGTTCTAGGCACTCAGCTAATTTATCAGGTATTAAATACCCCCAGGACTCGATAGCATGAAAATAATAAGACATGACAATTCTTGAATACTTGACAATAGTCAACAACTCACAATACAATTTATGAGGCATTTCATCAAACACTTGGAAGTCGTAAAGTTGCACATAAATAAGAATGCATGCTAACTTGTTATAATTTCATTAAACAAATCTCATAAACATTCCATCAAACACTTACAAGGAATAGCTTTATACTTGGGCATGAACAACAATGGTAATACATCATGACTACCATATTAATACATAATTCAGGAGTTTCTACATAAGAGAATCAAAGTTCAACTTACATGCCACCATAATATCAAGAAATACATTAAATATTTAAACTTGACATAAATACCACCACATCAACATGATTACATCCAAACTCACAACATGACATCACAATTTTATATTTTTAAAAGAAGTTTCTTGAACTTCAAGGGTGAAAGGGACCCTTGGATGAACACTTTACATACATTATTGCTTGAACTTGAAAAGATTGATGGTAAAATATTTTAAATTTGATTTTTGGATTGATAGACCTAGGGTTTTGTTCTTTAGGATTTTATGAATATTGATTTCATTATTCCTCTAAAGGATCTAAATTTTGTGTTATGGGGGCTGAAGGGCATGGGAAAAAGACCCAATTACCCCTTGAGATACGGTTATTAAATGACTGAAAACTGGGTTATCAATGTGCAGGTCGATGTGGCGCGTCGATAGCATCGCCGTGATATCCAACGCATCACTCCAAGTTAGCATCAACTCACTGCAATTTGATGCTAGTAGCTGGGAAAATATTAACCAACACGATAGTCGGTGCGACGCGCCAAGATCGCGTTGGCTCACTATTTTTGGATTCCAAAGTACCTTCAAACAGAGTCTGAAAAATCCAAAACTTGCTTGAGTTCACCTATTGGCTTTCCTAATCATGAATTAACTTAAATATAGATATTTAAAGGACATTAAGGTCACGAAGTAAGAGAGCCAACTTCCGAACGCTAAAATATAACTAAGTCGGAATACTTAGCTAAATATTCTAAGTCTGGGACCCCTTGACAAGCTAAAAAACTTAATTAAGCTAGAATTTTTTTTGTGGGGTCTTACACAGGGCGACACCTCTAGTGCTAGCAGTGCGCGGTGTAAACACTGACTTTATGCTCTCCAAACTCAATAGGATCCGGAAAGTTCTCCTGATGTGATTATGGGTATATTACAAGTCTTTCATCTTCATGTTTATACATTGTTAGACCCTGGAGCTTCACTTTCTTTTGGGAGTCCCTATATAGCAGTTGACTTTGGTGTTATTCTTTAAATCTTAATAGAACCCTTCTCAGTTTCTACTCCATTCGATAGTTCTATTACAGCCAGATGGGTATACAAAAATTACTCAATCAAAGTGTCTCAGAAAGTCACTTTAGTTGATATTGTGGAGTTAGAGATAAAATCTTTTGATATAATTCTCAACATGGATTGGCTCCACTCGTGCTATGCCTCAGTTGCCTATAGAAATAGAATAGTCCAGTTCTAGTTTCCTAATGATCCTATCATAGAATAGAGGGGTAGTACCACAGTGCCTGTAGGTTGATTTATCTCCTACCTTAAGGTAAGAAAAATGATTTCCAAGTGATTTATTTACCACCTCATTCAGTTCAAGGACTCAAATTCTAAAACTCCAAGTCTTGAGTCAATTCCTATAGTAAATGAGTTCCTAAAAGTGTTCCCTGAAGATCATCTCAGAGTTCCACCTGAGAGGGAAATTGACTTCAAAATAGATCTTGTCCCAGATACCCAGCCTTTCCTAATTCTACCTTATAGAATGTCCAGTTGAGCTTAAGGAATTAAAGGATCAGTTGAAATACCTCCTAGATAAGGGTTTCATCAGCCCTAGTATTTCACCATGGGGTACTCCAGTTCTCTTCGTGCGCAAGAAATATGGTTCCCTCAAAATGTTCAGTGATTATCGCCAGTTGAACAAAGTCACAATCAAGAATAAGTATCCTCTCCCTAGGAATAATGACTTGTTTGACCAATTTTATAGTGTGATTTCTCTAAGATAGACCTCAGATCCGGCTATCACCAGCTTGGAGTCAAGGAATATGGCATCCCAAAGACAGCCTCCAGAACTTAGTAAGGTCACATTGAATTTCTGGTTATGTTTTTTGGACTAACAAATTCTCCTGCAACTTTATGGACTTGACGTATAGGGTGTTCAAGCAGTACTTAGACATGTTTGTCATAGTTTTCATATATAGCATCCTTGTCTATTCCCATAGTGAGAGCGATCATACAGACCATTTGAGAGTTGTATTGTAGACCCTTAAGAATCACCAATTATTTGCTAAGTTTAGAAAGTGTGAATTCTGCTTGAGATCAAAAGCTTTCCTTGGTCATATCATTCTCGGTGATGGCATTTGAGTTGATCCTCAAAATACAAAAGCAGTGAGAAATTGGCCTAGACCCATCTCTCCATTAGATATCATAAGTTTCTTAGGTTTAGCTGGTTACTACATATGGTTTGTTAAATGATTTTACTCAATTGCTTCTCCCATGTCTCGAATGACTAAGAAGAAAGTCAAATTTTAGTGTTCAGATTCCTGTGAGAAGAGTTTTTAGGAGTTGAAAACTCGACTCACTTCCGCCCCAATATTGACTCTACTAAAGGGTTTAGATGGGTTTATAGATTATTGTGATGCTTCTAGAGTTGATCTTAGTTTTGTATCGATGCAGGGAGGTAAGATCATAGCCTATGCCTCTAGACAACTTAAACTCCATGATAAGAATTACCCGACCCATGATCTTGAGTTGGCAACAGTTATCTTTGCCTTAATGACTTGGAGGCAATACCTTTACGGGGTTCATGTTGATGTGTTCATGGATCATAAGAGTTTACAGTATGTGTTCACTCATAAGGATCTAAATATTCATCAGAGAAGGTGGCTTGAATTATGGAATGATTATGATATCAGTGTGTTGTATCACTCGAGTAAAGCTAATGTAGTAGGCAATTCTATTAGTAGAATATCTATGGTAAGCATTGTGTATATTAAAGAGGATTAGAAGGAGTTAGTTTGTGAGGTTCATTAACTTAAAAGATTAGGTGTTCGGTTGGATGATTCGGTCGAAGGTAGTTTATAGGTTCAGAATGGTTCAGAATCTTCATTAGTAGTCAAAGTGAAAGAAAAGCAAGATCAGGATCCTATTTTGGTCAAGTTGAAAAAAGTGGTTCTAGATGAGAAGGTTGAGGTTTTCTCCAAATGGGTAGATGGTGTGCTTCATTTTCAGGGTAGATTATGTGTTACAAATATGGATGGTTTAAGGTACCAAATATTAGCAGAGGCGTATGGTGCACGATATTATTTTAACCATGTGGCCACTAAGATGTACCATGATTTCCTAGAAATCTATTGGTGGAATGGTATGAAAAAATATATTTTAGAATTCATGGCTAGGTATTCGAATTGTCATCATGTTAAGGTTGATAACCAAAGGCCTAGTGGTATGCTTCAGGATATCAACATCCCTACATGGAAGTAGGAAGTAGTGAACTTGTATTTTGTTATAGGGTTACCTTATACGTGTCGTTAGCATGATTCGATTTGGGTCATTATAGATACAATGACCAAGTCAGCCCAATTTTTGCTAGTTCATACTTTGTATTCAGCTAAGGATTATGCTAGACTCTATCTCAGGGAGTTGTAAGAGGATTATGCTAGACTCTATCTTAGGGGGTTAGTAAGGTTGCATTGGGTTTCCTTGACCATTATTTCAGATAGAGGTACTCAGTTTACCTTTTATTTTCGTAAGGCTTTTTGAAGGTTCTTAGTACCAAAATTCCTCTCAATACAACTTTTCATCCTCAGATAAAAGGTCAGGAAAATAGGACCATTCAAAACTTAGAGGATACATTTAGGGATTGTGTTATTGAATTCAATGGTAGTTAGGATGACCACTTACCTTTGATATAGTTTGCTTACAACAATAATTTTCACTCTAGTATTCAGATGGCTACGTTTGAGGCTCTATATAGAAGGAGGTATAGATCTTCGATTGGTTGGTTTAAAGTAGGTGAGGAAAATTTGATAGGGTAAGATTTAGTATATGAGGTGATGGGAAAAGTTCAGTTAACCTGAGAAAGGCTGAAGATAGCCCAAAGTTGACAGAAATCTTATACAGATGTGAGGAGAAGGGATCTTGAGTTTGATGTTAGTAACCTGGGTTTATTTTAAACTTTCACCCATGAAAAGGGTGAAGATATTTGGTAAGAAAGGCAAACTTAGTCCCAGCTAGTTTGGCCCATATAGGATTTTGAGTCATTTTGGGAAGTTAGCTTATGAGTTAGAGTTTCCTGCATATTTGGCATTAGTGCATCCAGTGTTTTATGTTTCTTTACTAAAGAAATGCATTAGTGACCCGGGTTCTATCATTCCTATAGGGATTATGGGTGTGAAAGATAGCCTTTCCTATGAAGAAGTCCCAATTGAGATCCTCAATCGTCAGATTTGTAGGCTAAGAAATTAAAAGGTTCCCTTAGTTGAGGTTCTAGGGAGAAATCAATCCGCTGAGGAAGCTACTTGGGAAGTATAATAAAATATACAAACCAAGTACCACTATCTTTTCATTACAAATTCAAGTTCATCTTGAGATAACGATTTCCACTACATTAATTCTCTCATTTTCTATCTCAGCTATCCAACCATCCTCATACCATAGCCTGCATTCATGAATTCAGTTCAGCCTCTGCATCATGTTTCAGATTCAATTACTTAATCATGATTCAGCTCATAAGTATTCAGTGCATGATATCAACCTTCTTTCTATCTCAGTTCAGATAATTTTATTTGGGGATGAATGATCCCAAAGGGGAGATATCATAACACCCCACAAAATCTAGTCGAGTTTCGAGCTATTTGCCCCATATTTAGAAGTCCCAAAGCCATTTAATTCATACTAAGTACAAGTAACCTGGCCATTTTAAGACCCCAAGATTTCAAATATTTTATTTTTATCCTTCCCGAGTTTGAACTATTGATTTATGAGTTGAAATATGTTTAGGGATATTAAAAGGGTCATCCGATAGATTTTGAAATTTTCAGAAGAGGTTCGGGGTGTTTTTTGACCACGGAGGCTGAATGCCTCCAAAATTTGGATGTATAATGGAGACTAAACCTACGCAATACATGGTATGTCCTAGAGGTTAGTCACCATGATACACGTCGTGTAAGGGAGGCTAGTCTCCGTGATAGCCTCCGTGCCATAGAGGCTGTGAAATCCTGCAGCATTATGTAAAGGTTCAAGGGGTGTTTTGGTCTTTTTCCCCTCACCCTAAACACCCAATTGACATTTTAAAACCCAAGAGGGGTATTATTTGCCCAATTCTCCATCAATTAACGATACTCAAAAATCATCCCATCCTCAAGAACATAAAATTCAAACATTTTCCTAAGAATTCACCATTCATGGTCCCAACTTAAAGTTTTCTTCAAGGATTCAAGCAACTCAGGTATATGGAATATTTATCAATGGGATTCCTTACACCCATTGAGTCCCAATAACCCTTTTTTTCAAGTATAAATCATTTTCCTTATTTCATGAAATTTTAATGTTAAGTATGAAATTACTCAAATTGTTCTTAATAGTTTTGAATAAAAACCATGACTTTGTGTTTCCCCATGTGAATTATACTCTTACATACTTTATAATCTCAGTCACCCACATCATGTTCAGTTGATACCATGTTAATTTCTCAAGATATGAAATAAACCATGTGATTATGTTGTTCTCATAAGTTTAACATTTTCCCTCACTCATAATCATGAATTTCATCAGATTAGTGAAATATGCTATGTTTTGGAGTTTACGAATCATGAATTCCCTTACAGTATTGTAAATGATGCTATTGTATTTACAAGTATTATTTAGTGTTGGATGGTTATGAACACCCGATACCCATATGTTTACACTTGTTTCAGATTTCAAGTTTCAATTCAGTCAAATCGTGATTTTATCATCATATTTAGATTTTTATATTCATATTGAGCAATTATTAGTTGTGAGCCTAATTAACTTAAATAGGTACTTGTATAAGTTTAGTTGGGAGTGGGATTTTGCACCGAGTGAACCTAAGGATGAAGGCTCACCTACCCATAGAGTACTGAGACCTTTAGTAGTTGTCCCTAACTTTTAGAACTACAAAGCGAATGTAGGTTATAATATGTCACCTCCCAGTATAGGACTGACACTAACTTAGGGGTTACCCACCAAAAGAGGACTAACACCCTAATCCTTTAGGACATCATCCTTGTATATTGACATTATCAAATATGTGTTAGTACCTATTGCAAGGTACTGACACCCTTCCAACTGGGGTTACAGGTTGGAACCAGATTAGATCAGATTGGGGCATATCGGTTACATGATATCTCTTATAGTCTTAATTCTTTATTCAGAGTATATCAGCTCAGGTTTCCATGACTAAGTGTACAAATATTAGTTATTCAATTATTTGGTTATCAGTTATTTAGATATCAGTTATCCAGTTATTCAGATCATTTCAGTCTATGATTATCCTTGGTCTTGTAATTATTTTACATATTCACGCACACATGCTCAGTACTTATAATTTTTTCTAGCTAGTCCTTATCTCGCATACCAGTACATTCAAAGTACTGACGACATAATATCTTTTGCGCTATGTTGTCTTATAATATAGGTTCGGACGCTCAGTTCCTCGATCACCCTTAGTCAGGCAGTACCCCTCAACAACAGTTATGGTTAGTCTTCATCCATCAAGGACAAGTATTTAAAGTTATTTTTAGTATTTTCTTTATTTTAGTAAGTTGGAATTAGTTAGGGAGTGTCCCATCAACTCCTTATGTATTAGAGGCTTTTAGATATTCAGATATAAAGATATTTAGATATTTAAATATTCAGACATGTTTTTAGTTTTATTAATAGTTTCAGACAAGTTGGGTATTGTTTTAGTATTTTATCTTGAGCGTGTTTTATCAGTTTACTTAAGTATATAATAATCTAGTATTATTTTATTCAGTGTTCACAGCAGGTACCAGATCAAGGGTTAGCTTGGGGTCACTTATGGCCTTAAGCACTATGTTACGACTTGGGGTTAGTCTCGGGTCGTGACAATAGGGCATAGTTGGACTTGAACTGATAGATGTAGACATATGCACATCAATATAATCATCCTATGGCCTTATCGGGCATTAATATGTCATCATAATCATCCTTTGACCTTTTTGGGTATCAATATCATCATAATCTCCGCTGGTCTTATCTGGTATCAACATATCATCATAATAATCCTCCGGCCTTGCTAGGTATCAATATATCAGCACAATATCCTATGGCCTTTCCAAGTATCAATGTATCATCACAATATTCTTCGGCCTTGCCGGGTATGAATATCATCACAATCTTCTCTGAACTTGCCGGATATTTATATATCATCACAATATACTCTGGCCTTGTCGGGTATCAATATATCTTCATAATATCCTCTGACCTTGGTAAAATCAATAGCACAAGTGATCAAATAATCAAAAATCATGATTTCAAGCATAATTAATAGTGTAAATTCCCATATAATCAATAAGCATGAATTTTATCATAATTCATGGCTCAAATGCTAATATCTTCAATAGGGAGGTTTTCTAGCATGATTACCAGTATAATTTCTTAGCATGATCATGATCATAAGCAATATCATGAGCAATGAATTATCAATAGCATATTCAATGGCTTATCATTAGCATAAAAGGAAGCTTATCAATAGCTTGAGCATTAGCTAATCTATGGCATAATCTATAGTTTATTCATAGCATATTGAATAACACAATTTATGGCTTAGAAAATAACATAATCATTAGCTCGTCAAAAGCTTAATAACTAAATCATACCTATGGAATAACCTCTTAGGAATTATTTTCAATGACATTCATCATAACCAACAAGTACCAAGGTTCCTCAATATTACCTCAAAAACGCATTCCCTAGGCATTTAATAAGCGTACAAAGTGTTTCAAGAGACCTATCATCAATCTTGACTTAAGGTGGGTAAAAGAGTCTCCTTGGTATGGATATGTTTATTTTAACCCTTATTATAACCCTCATGCTTCAAGGATATCTTGGTTTTGAATTCATCTCTTGTGCTTTAAGGTTGTAGATTCGAGGACGAATCTTCTTCAAAAAAAAGTGTGTGATACAGTCCAAATTGCCTCCGGATCTTGGGAGAGGATGCTTATGGTTCAAGAGGAATTTGATGACTCTTTGGTACTATATAAAGGTTCCCATTGGATGATGATGATGATCAAGAAGGGTCAAGGGATGTTAAAGAGACCTAGGGAAGGCAAAACGGGGCTAGAATGACCACTGAAGATGACATGTGCCCCCACATGCTTTAGAGGTGCACCCAACCTGATCTAGATCTTCTAGTCAAGAACATAGGGTATTCTTCTCAGGCTAATAAAAAAATCATGAATTCACCAAGGTTTCCACATCAAGGTATGTGGAATTTCATCATTGGATTTTTGTTCACCCATTAAGTCCCAAAGGTACTTCAATTCTCAGTATAATCCATTATTCAAGATTAGTGATTTCCATATAAAACATGAATATTCTTATAACTCATTTACATTTTGTGATTTAAACCATGAGTATATGATTTCCATTATCAATATTTATGCAATTGGTATTTGTGATTATACAGATAGGTCCTTGTATCTTAGTTTACCTCATAATATGTAACTAATATAAATATTATATCATCAGTACATCACTTTGTATACCTCTTTATGATGTTTAGAATTTCCTTTTACTCCCATAGTAAAAACTGAGATATTGTATATTTTTATACTCAATATATTCTTCATATTATTAATGTTAAGTACATGTATATTCACTTGGACATTGCATCGATTCACATTCTTCACTCTATGTTCAGTTTATTTTCTCATGTTCGGCATATATAAGGTAGTTCATATCTCACATGCTCGGTATATTCAAAGAACTAACCACATACTGTCCTTGCACTATATTGTCTTATAATATAGGATCAGACATTCAATATCCAGCTCACGATCAGAACAGTTCCCTACTCATATGCAAAAGCATATATGGGTGACTCTTTCTCTTTCAGGGTTGATTTTTATATTTACTTTCTTTATTTCAGTCATTTATTTTTCAAACAACTAAAGCTAGTTGGGTTTTGTCACAATATATAATCACAGTAGAGGCTTTAAGATAGTCAGATAGCATATTTTAAACTTTATGGCTTTTTCTCAAAGATTTTTATTTTGTCTTATATATTGAAATACAGTTTAGACATTATTATATCATTTAGATTTTAGCTTCCGCTCAGTCATTGTTATTTTATTTAGTGTTCTTAGTGTCATGCTAGTCCATGGGTTACCTTAGGGTTACTTGTGACTCTAAGTGTTGTGTTACAACTAGGGGTAGTCTCTGGTCGTGATAGAATTCCACCATCAATTGACTCTAGTGTTCTATAATATACCTAAGGTTACATTAATTCCTACAATGGTCCAATTAACAACTCGTTTATCTTCCAAATATTAATGACTTGCACAGGAACAACTTTTCATCCATGTATCGTAACAATGTAGTACCTGACACTTTGAAATATCATCAATAAAGTATCCCTACCATCATACCCAACCCATCATAAATCTATATATATATGTGTGTGTGTGTGTGTGTGTATTTATTTATACATATGTGTGTATAAATATGTATATGTTTCCCACTTGTCTAGAACCTCACCCTCAAACATAAGCCACTTATAATAGGATGTTTTATATCTAACCCTTAGCTTTATAAATCAATCATAATATAATTTCCAAAGGATATATATTTATATATATATAAATGATATGAATAAACAAGAAAAGAGAGAGATATACAGTAATATCATATGTACATATATATATATACAATCACACACACACCTATATAGGACTAATAGATAATAACCTGAGGGAGGCAACCTAACATCTTAAGGAATCCTAACCAATTATGAAATATAATACTAGTGTTACGCCCAAGCGCACACTCAAGTGTACGTGGTCTCACCAAGTAATACAATGGCCTGAAATAAAGTCGAATAGCGATCCCTCAGAGATTTGTGGGAAGCAACAATCCAATTCTATTTTAACAATTGAGATTAACTCGTACAAACGTAACCAAAAGAGTTTTGAAAGTTTACAAACTAGAATTAAAGTAAACAGTGCGTAAAAGTAAAGACTTTGGAAAATCAATGGATGAAAGATTGGGGTTAAAGCACTACGAACAATAATACTACGCTAGTGAACCTCAATCGTTAGCTTTCTTATCTTAGTATTAATTCGAAGGGTTTATCGTATAATCATGGTCTCCCGACCTCTAACCTTCTACCTAACTACACATTACAACTACATCATTGAGCGGGGATGTAATAATCCATTTAGGTGCATTAAGATATCATCCTAAATGTGAACCTAGCAAGGCTTTCAGGTATATCCCTATCCTATTCGCTAATTCAAATTCCTTATTTTATAGAAGAATAAGAACCTCACTCTACTTATTCCCATCTTCTATCTTCTTATTCCCCCTCCTAGGCTCACCAAGTCAACAATATATATATATATATATATATATATATATATTCAAGGTTAGCTACTCACTAAAATAGTTATAAAAAGGATAAATAAACAACCATATATGATAGATACTCCTTAAAATAGTTATAACAAGGACAAATAAACAAACATACATGATAATAAGTCCAAAAAAAATCAATTCAAAGAGAAAGTAAATATGTTCTTGGCATTAACCCCGGAAAGGGGGATTGAGACACTAATATACACAACCGTAAACATGACAAATGAATACATGAAATAATCCATAAATAAACTAAAGAAGAAGAAGAAAACCTAATTGAAGTGTTTTCAAGAACCTCACTAAGTATCAAATACGTCCAAGTTTAATAACAACAAGTTCAAGTGTCCTATTTATATGACAAGGCTTTCTGTCGTCGGTGGAACAAGGGGCGCATCATGGGGGTCATTTTTCCAGGATGGGAATTACTCCATAGGATAATAACTAGGTAACACTACTTTAGGTCCATTAGGAATATTCCTATGCATATCAAGCACCCCAAATACCTTTCTAAGGCCTTACACACACTGGTGACATCCAAAGTGTCCATTTTACATCAAGTTGTGTCTTGTGCTTTCGTTGATCCATTCCCAGCCTTGTGGTGTTGTTTCCACTTGATTTACAGCTTGTATATCATTCATATATCAGTAAAATCAACTCAAAAATCATCCTATATCATCAAATACCACGTATTATAGTTCAAAACAACACAATATCAAGAACGGTGAACTAGAAACTCGAGTTAAGACTAGGCTTGCACACGTTGATTTTTAACTTATTGTTTTGACTCTTGGATTGATTCAATTGACCATTGAAAATTATAAACAAGTTATTCCACTGGTGATTACTCAATAATACTATTAGTAACTCATTAAACACAATAGAATTCATCAAGATCCACTAGACAAACACCTAGCTCAAGCTAGTAACACTAGTTTTCACATTTGAACTCTAAGTGACCAAATTAAATACAAACTTGTTTGAAATACACCATGAACATTGTAATCAAATACTTAGAAACTTATGTTCTCAATTATATCTTCATTCACTCATTAAGTACACAAGAAGTCCTCAAAATAAAACTAAATAAGCTAGGATAACGATAACGCGCAACTTACACGTCAATTTAAGTGCAAGGCAATTGTTGTCAATATAATAACCCAAAAATAGTTGGAGTCGAATCCACAAGGAACAATGTGAGTGGAGAATGGGTAAGTTCAAAATGAAAGAACTTACTAAATTCAAACTTAAGATACAAAGATGTAAAAATTGTGGGGTTTTAAACATTTTCAAAGATATGATTAATTTTGGGCTTCTAAACGACTAATTCAAGACTAAGAATAATTAGAGTATAATCAAATAAAATGGATCTTGGGACTATGCTTTCCTAGGGCAAGTTATGCATGGGAACATGATAATTCGGTGCAATCATTGATGATGTGGTAGGCTATGTTTAAAGTCCTTGAGGCTAGTTCTTCAACAAAACCTCAAAGATGTCACTCATTGACTCTTTCGAGTACCTAATGAGTGTGTCAACTAAATCTACTCAATACCTCAATTAGGCACCCCTATTTCTAGCAACTCATAAAGATAATAAACAAAAATATACCAAAATCTCCATCAATTTGATACATTAAAAATAAAGAGAATGCAAACCACACTTTAAATTCCAATGAATCCTCAATGGGTTTTGCTAATACTTCACTTTGTAGTTTCTCTAATTAATTCTTTCCTCAAATTAGTATAAATTCAAGATCCAAGCTCCAAGTGATAAACCCTAAACTAAGGATCGGATAATATGTATGATAAAAGATGATGTGAAAAAATGAACTAAAAACCCCCTATTTAAGCCTCAATTCCACATTTTTCAAATATTACAAAAATACCCTTGAAACTTTTCCGCGGTAGTCATATTGCGATCGTAATCTGATTGACTTGTTGACTAATTGCGATTGCGATCCTCAGGCAGTGATCGAGGTAACTGAGGGTCGACTCCTGGCCTGCAATTTCAGCTTTTATTCTTTTTGCTCACATTTCTTCTCTTTCAACTTCTCCCTTCCTCTTTATTATCAAGTTTCCTTGGTCATCTTTTCATTTCACTTTTACCTACAAAAATAAGCATTAAGTAAGAAAGTAACTACAAATCAATGAAAAAACATGAATATTTAGACTCAAAAAAATGCTATTAAGTTGTCAAATTGACGACTTATCAACACCCCCAAACTTAGACTATTGCTTGTCCTCAAGAAACCAAGAACAATTCAACAAGATAAGGTATTTAACTCAATTTCACCCAAAATAAAATTATACTAAAGGACTAAGCTAACATAGTTCTACAAAGACTTTCCAAACATGTCATGGCAACAAGTGAACCAAAAATTTTCAATAAGCTCATATTATGAAGCAAGTATGAAAGTTTGTATCAAATGAATCTTCCAAATTGACTAACCATCTTAAGAGGAAACACAAAATCTTCAAAAAATTTCTCCATCTTCACAATGCAACTTACTTCACCCATTTACCCAAATCGAGAGTAAGATTTAACCCTCTACTCCAAAGTATTGATGCCTCTCACAAGGAAGAGTTAGCTCTCCACACACACGAAAGACAAAAATTTCAAAAGCAGATCAAATAATGAAAGAATTCACACTCACTCTCGCAAAGAAATTCAAGTATAATGAGTAGAACACAAGGCCTGCCCTTTGTGTTTTTTGCCACTAATGTAGACTTACCTATTTTGGAATCACCAAGGTCTTGCGGGTTTAGATGAAGGTTTAAAGTGTGGGACGGAATGTTTATAGATCAAGTGACTAAAATACCTCCTTCAATTCAATTTGTCAACCCTTTCTACCCCAAGATTTTCAACCTATCCACCTTATCCTCCTTCAAATCATTTCCCATATTTTTCTTTTTTTAGCATTTACAAAACAATTCAAAGACACCATTTTCTTTCTTTATTTCTCTGGCTTTTTCAAGAGACTTTCTAACTTTAAGCTCTTCTTATCCCCCTCATTAGCCTTATTTCTCATCATATTTTATGGGTTATGCTAAATAACTTTACCATAAAGTATGTCTCTTGTCTCTTAAACACATGATTAGACCACCTTACATACACCTTTCTTGGCTCATCTTAGCACATCACATTAATCTCGCCCATACTCAGACTTTTGCCTACATTCTATTACTTTGAATCATTTAATGAACCAAAGGAGGTTAAGTGTCAGAAATAAGATTTTAAAAAGGGATTAGATGTTTTGGCTAGGTTATTATTTCAAAAATAAAAAAATGGGCAAAAAGTCTTAAAGAGGTTAACTAGGGAAAAATGTTAAGGTGAAATTTTGGTGATTTGAAGGGTCAAAAATAGCCTTGGGTCATTCTCCAAACCACACTTGTCTAGTTTATCGCTTTGAACACACTTTTGGAAAGTTCTAGACTACACATATGTATAAGAATTATTCAAAAATCTCACCACACATGGCATCGTACTCAAAGAACAAAACATTAATCTCCCAACTAATTTGATCAATTTGATCTTAATAAGTAACTCCGGGTCAAGGACTTATCCTTGTAAAGAGAGAGCCAAAAATATAATTTAATGGTCTCACTCAAAAGAAAGATCAAAAACATTCTTGATCTTTTTCACAAACAAAACTATATTTTTGTATTTTTTATCAAAATCATTTTATTTTTTGCCAATGACATTTGGAAAGCATTTTTGAACTTTTGTTTCTTCTTAAACAATTAAAGAAAAACTTAGGTGAATGCAAGGCAACACTATCATTACACTTCATGGGATTCTTTCCTCACAATTTCACTATTGTTCATTTATCTCATAAAACACTCATGGCACCACTACGAACACAAATGACCCTATACCCTTAATAATGGCATCACCTAATCTATTATAGGGCAAGGCAAGCATTCATATCTCTCGGGATACTTAGAATTCACCTAAACACTAATCGATCACAACATGGACTCTACATTCACGAACAACTTCAACCAAACACCACCGGTTATTCCATTTTTAAGACCAATTGGACTCAAAGATATACTCCAAAAATGGTCACACAATTCCCCAAGAAAGTTCACATTAACCTTTACAAGCATATAAGACATTTCTCTCTTATTGACATTTTAACAAACATGTGGTGTGCATGAAAAGTAAGAGCTTGAATAGATAAAATAACAACAGATGTGAACAAGCCCAATGCACCAATTTATTGTCAACTACACCACTTTTAATCATACTAACCCAATTAAATCACCCACCACTTAATTAAGAAAACAAACCTCAAGTGGGTGTTTCATCAAACACATGGTGCGCACTAGTGTATAGAAATAAGAATTTTGCAATTTAGCATTTGAGACAAGTCAGACATTCAAAAATATTCATCCCAACAACCATATTCTACCAAAATAAACTCAAATGAATTAAATTCAAACCAAAAAAAATCATGTGTTGTGATCATCATTTGTAATTTAAAGATCATACCTTGTAAGCTTACTTAAGAGAGTAATGTGAAAGTAAAAGTCCAATACACTTATCCGAGGTTTCATTCTTGAGGTACCCATTCCAACTTGTGCTATCACCTACAAACACCCAAAAATAAGCTAAAAATTGAACCAAAATCATTAGAAAACATCAAGAAAAATTCCTTGGGTTTCCTCCCAAGAAGAGCCTTAGTTAAAGTCGTGGTACGACATCTTTTGTCTATCATTTATGTCTCCATTTAGAACACTTGAATATGTGGCCCAACTTTAAATCAATACATCTTCAAGGTACTTTGGTCAAAGGTGGGGACACAATGAAATATTTTCTATCTCGCCACTTTGAAAATTTAAACATTTTACCCAACTTCACATCAAACTTTCTAATAGGCTCATTGGGTATTGGTGAGAGCATCAAAATTTCACTTGTTACACACCGAATTTTGCATTTATTGGCTATCAGAAGGTATAAACTTAGCTATCAAAGAAATGTCATATCATCTCCTAAACCTACACTCTTTATTTCACTTTGCACACTCACTAGGCATGTTCTAAACATCACATGCAACAAGGAATATACTACAACCTTACATTATAGATGGCACATGCTCAACTCAAGTAGGATCATCACAAACTCTTTGCCAAACAATAGCGTGAATTCAACATTAAGACAACATGTACAAGAGTCATAATCATGAGGCTAGAAGTCTAAAAAGTAGCAATGCACAAAATCAACATGCTTTTTACAACAAAAACACTTGCATCATGCAGTCAAATATAGCACCAACAAGAACATCTTACTTATTCCTAAAACATAAAAAATTAAAATTACTCTAAAAATAGGAATTTCCCCACCACACACTTAAAAATCTACTTCGTCCCTAAGGTATACTTTTAAAGTAGTGATAGAAATACTCCCTGAGGCCTCTAGGCCTAGATAATAGCATCTTTACATATCAAGGGGGTCTGGGGACCCCAGACTTAGTCTTCTCTATGCTCCTTGGCTCGGGTTTTTTGATACTCAGACTTTCCATCAACCTATGACTCAACAAAAATGAAAAATAGTGAAGTAAAAAAACTAAAAATACTAAAAAAAAAACATTCCTTAACTTGGGTTGCCTCCCAAGCTGCGATTGATATAGTGTTGCAGCACAACCCATAACAATTTTTCCTCCACCTTGAAGATATGAATTTTACCCCAACCACGCATTTATCTTTTTTCTTCGCTTATACCTTGAAGTGAGGTATGTTTTTATAGTGCTTATCCTGTACAAGATTAAGAACATAGGATTCTAGTTTCTCATCTTCACACTTTCCTACTATTTTAAATGATTCCACAGACTAGACATCATCTTAAAATAATGTATAAAAATGTTTTGAATGAGGCCCAACCAATCCTAATGCAAAATTTACACTATCCACAACACCATCACTTTTATTCACCTTTTCCATTTCAGTCTCAAAAGAAAGATAATAGTTGAACGGCTAAAATTCTTGTGTCTATTCCATAAATTGGCTAGTATCCTCCTCATATTTTTATTTTCTTAGTATTTGTAGACAAGGTGGTGGTGGTAGATCCTTAACCTGTTCAACAACTTTAGTTTTCGAGTACTTAAACTTCCTTGAATTATCGATAACTTTGTCTGCAATCGATTAGGGAGTCAACTATGCATCTCCTCCTTAGTTGTCTTTTGAGCATTGCCCACAAACATAACTAAATCAGGATTAGCACCACAGATATCTGTAGAGTGATATTTATTGACACAAACCACAAACCAACTTGTGGTCTTCTCCACAGGTCAGAAATAAGCAGGCCCCCTCCAAACGCTTCCATCAAAATCTGGACAAAAGGCCTCTTGGTGGGGTCCTCCACAAAAACAACAAGAATCATCATCCCTCAAAAACCATCTATCCCAGGTTGTCATGTCAAAAAGTGTGATAATAGAAATTAAAAATAAATAAAAAGAAAAAACTACTAAACTATGTACTTTATTCTTGTCTGTGACCTTGTTCAACTGACGATAGTCAATACAAATTCTGAGAGAACCGTCTTTCTTATGCACGAATAGAATTAGTGCGCCCCACAGGGAGATGTTGGGTCTGATGAATCCATTATCTAAGAGATCCTTCAACTGTTCTTTCAATTCTTTGAGTTCAGCTGGAGCCATTCTAGATGGCGGAATAGATATAGGCTGAGTATCTGGAAGAAGGTCTATTCCAAAGTCGATTTCCCTTTTGGGAGAAACTCCAGGGAGATCTTTAGGGAACACATCTGGAAATTTACTGACTACTGAAACTGACTCAAGGGTTGAAGTTTCTGAGTTAAGAGTCTTTGACTCGCATAGATGGTAAATACACCCCTTTGATATCATCTTTCTGGCTTTAAGGTATGAGATCAACTGACCCCTAAGAGCTGTAGTACTACCTCTCTATTCAAGAACTGGTTCATTTGGGAATTGAAAATAAACTATTTTGTTTCTGCAATCAACTGAGGTACAGCATGAGTGGAGATAATCTATGCCAATAATGACCTCAAAATCCATCATCTCAAAATTTATGAGATCAACTGAAGTTACTTTCTGAGATATTGTGATCAAACAATTCTTGTATATATGTCTGGCTACAATGGAAACACCTACTGTGGTAGACACTGAAAAGGGCTCTGCTAAAGTTTCAGGACTGACTTCAAAATTGATGGCTATATATGGAGTTACAAAAGAAAGAGAAGCCTCAGGGTCTAATAAAGAATAAACATGTAAGTGAAAGACCTACAACATACCAGTAACTACGTCAGGAGAATTTTCCTGATCTTGGCAGGACTGAAGAGCATATAATCTATTCGAACGCTGACCATTAGTAGCACTGGAAGTGACACCCTGCTGAGTTGGGCGATCGGATGGAACTGACGACTGATGGGACTGGCCCTATTGGCGCACATCCCTACCTTTCTGAGAAACTACCCAACACTTCCGAATCCGATGGCCTGGCTTTCCACACCCAAAGCACATATCACTACCCGTTTTATACTCACCCTGATGGTGTCTGCCATATTTGTGACATAGGGGATTTGTACGAGTACTGCTAACACTGACCTAGGACTTAGATCCTGATGCTCTATCCCTATTTTCATTTCTGAATTTGGGTACAGGAGCACTGGCTGAAGAGGGTGTTGGGGCTGAAGACCTCTGATGAAACTGAGGACGGTTACCACCCTCTGACTTTAGTTGACTGAAGTTAAAACTACCCGTCCTAGCTCTCTTATTTCCTCTCTACCTCTCATTAATCTTCTTCTCTTCTATCTGTTGAGCATGGACTATTAGCCTAGACAAGTCAATCTCACTAATCAGCATTGCGATCCTGCACTCCTTGACCATACTATCAGATATGTCAGACATAAACTTACTCATCTTAGACCTATTATCAGCTACCACATGAGGAGCATATCTATCTAACTGAGTAAACTTGAGGGAATACTCCCTCACGCTCATGCTGCCCTGCCTAAAGTTAATAAACTCTAACACTTTGGTCTCCCTCAACTCCAATGGGAAGAATCTGTCTAAGAAAGTTATGGCAAACTCTTCCCATTCTACAGGCCCTGCATCTACACCCCTATCAACCTTCCACTGCTCAAACCAAGTATGGGCTACATCCTGCAACTGGTATGCATCCAACTCAGCACTCTAACTAAATGTCACCCCCATAGCTTCCATGACCTTATGAAATATATCTAAGAATTCCTGTGGATCCTCTTCAGACTTGGATCCCATGAAAGAAGGAGGATTCATCCAGGTGAAATACTGAATTCTGGTTACAGCAGTATTGGCCACTGGGTTGGCTGGAACAACAGGTGGTCGTTTATTCTGTGCTGCTACAGAGTTTGCTAGAGCAGTGGACGCAGCTCTAAATTCTGCGTGAGAGACATGCTCGTCCAGAGGATCTGCCCGGATCAGCTGAGGGGCTGGCTGGTTTCCTGTTCTTCTTCTATTTTTTTCTGTAAACGAAAGGAAGAAATGGATTAGACAGGGAGTTTAACTTAAGCTTATGCTCACTCACACAACATGAATACTGAAAGAAGGGAAACTTTTCCTAAATGCCTTGTAGCCTCTCGTCCATAAGTGTGGCGCGATACACACCCATGCACAAAACTCTACTTGATGCGGCTTCCAGACTTTCTAGGACACTTTAAAACCTGGCTCTGATATCAAGTTTTTAACGCCTCAAGAGTACACCCTAGGCATCATACGGTGCTTACAGTCCCGAGGGACCACAAGCTAATCCATGAGCTGGTACCTGTTATGAGCACTAAATAATAATATCATAATTGCAAAAAACATTTGATATTTCCATAAGGTTTTATCACTGGCAATACTGAAATATGAATCTATAGAAAAACTGAATGAGTCTAATTAAATACTGAGAAACTAACGTTGTCTGTGTGGATCCACTAAACTGATATAATGTCCAAAGGACTAAGGGTGTCAAGCCTGAACTAACGGGTGACCCCTGCGAGATAGTCAAGCCTAATCTAACGGGTGACTTCTCATATCCTATATTGGCTACGTAGTTTTGGAGTATAGGGACTGCTACTAACTACTCTGCCTATCTGACGGGGAAGCCGCCATCCCTACACTCGCTCGGTGCTAAATCCTACTCCCAATTGAAAGATACTGAAATACTAGACTATTCTGAGTTTAACTAACTGATATTTGACTATTCTGATAATGTTCATAGTATGTTCTGAAGACTATTCTGTAATGTACTGAGACTAGACTACATAAACAACTATGATTTTCGGGTATTCAATACCCCCGGGACTTAAAAACAACAATGGAAAAATGATACTAATGCTTGAGGGACAAAGCATGAAGGTTTTTATTAAATCAATCACTCTTGTAGGCATTTAATCAAACACTAGTAGTTCATGGTTAAAAACAATCATAAAAATGTCATGAAACTTATGGAATAGCATGAATTCAACATAATAGATCTAAATCATGGTTTAATTCAATAAATAATAATATAAAAACATGGAGGATTGAATGATATCAATAATTTCATGGTAACATGATATAAAATCAATAGTGCATGGACGTTCATGGATGAAATCATAATTTAAAATCAAATAGCTTGAAAAGACTATAACTTGATAATTAAAATATGATATTTGGACTCCATGGATGAAAGGAATCCATGGATGAACATCTAACATACTTGGGATAATGAATTTCTTGTTGTTCTTGGTGAGTTCTTGAGGATTGGTCTTGAATTTGAAAGCTAGGGTTTCTTGTTCTTGAAAAGGAGATTTTTTATTGTGAGAGGAATTGAAATAATGATGACTGCGTAGGGTGTTTAGCGATTAAATTTCGTATTTTAGGTTAATTAGGGCCATGGAGAAGGACCCAAATACCCCTGAACGAATTTAAAAACGCAAGCTGGAAACTAATCATCTCAATTTTTGGCCTTGGCGCGACGCGCCACTATCGTGCCAAGCCACTAGAAATGGACAATTGGGACCTGGACAAACATCGCGATACTGAGCTATCGCAGTAAGCCTTTGGAATGCCAATTTGGCCACCTCCGTGGTGCGCTACCATCGCGGAGGTCCACTAGAAATTGCCAAACTGGAATTTAGCCTGCTCCGCGATGCGCCAACATTGCGGAGTCACACTGGAAATTAAAAATTTTTATTTGGACTATCTCCGCGATGCGCAAAGGGTTAAAATGACGAGGTTCAACGACTGAAACTTAAAATCGCCATAACTTCTTACTCAAATATCCAATTTTGGCGAATTTTACATCATTGGAAATCTAATTGAATTTCCTACGCAATGGCAAGCTCTACACTGAAAAATAATGAGTGTAAAATTTTATATATAAATACTCATGCATTGGGACTTAGATTATGCTAGAAAAATACGGGGTGTTACAGTAAGTATATTTTTTCCTTTTTAATCAGTTCTTTCTTAATGATATAATAACAACTAATTATATTATTTTAAAATAAATCACTACACAGGTTTTATGGATCATTTATAGCTGTGTTCATCGAATATCTAAGTGAAGGATTGAAATTGTCGTCCTCTGGGATTATTGTTGAATACCACCTTTTGTGATATGCTTTTGTATTGTGGAATTATGGGAGTAGATAAGGCAGAGAAAATATATTTTAGTGATAATGAAGACCCACCAAGGCCTAAACAAAACTTCAAAAGACCCGTTGTTGAAGACATAGTTAGTGTTGAGTAGTTATGATCAGTGCTGATTTCTCATGACTGTTGACATATTCATGTAAAGAAATAATTCGATTAATTTTGTGGATGATGTTTTATGTTTAATTAAAGTTTAAGTGTTTTGTTACATTATTATGTTATTTTAATAAGTATTAAAAATATTTAATTACATTTAAGGATCCTTTAATAGGTGGTATTATGAGTATATGATCACATATATCATATACAAGAATATTGCAGTCATACATATGTGTCGCTAATTAATTTATTGAAAAGAGATATGTTTTGATACCTTATATCTCTGATTATGCTATATGTTTATTTATATGTATCTCTAATTAAATATGTAGACTGTAACAAGTATATGAGATATATATATTAGCAGTGTAAGAGAAACATATACTTTTGTTATAAAAATAATTTGTATCTCTCATAATTTTTAGAAAAGCGTACTATTTTTTACATACATGTACTTGATAACAATTTTTATTCACTGAAAAGTATCATAACAAGAATCAATAATTATGACAGATATACATTCTAAATTTTTAATTGACAAATTTCATTCATAAAAATAATCTGCAATTTTATCAAGAGATACACGTATTCCATCACAGCACTTACGTTTTTAAAAATTTAAGTTAATACATAATTTCGTTACAATTTCATGATATGATATTTTTTGTTTCAAAAGATTATATATCTAATATCCGTAAATAAAAAATAAATATTGATAGAAGTAATTATACTTCATAAACATTCAGTTTAATATAACGTTTTGTAAGATTCATCATTACAATGTAAAACATGTTAACATATCTGATAATAACTTTAATATAGGTAAAACAGTCATTTTATTCCACAACATGTTATTCATAAATGTCTCAAAACAAGCAATAACTTCATAAATAATGTAGTCTAAATATCAAAACAAGAACAATAAACTACTAAGAGTTATTTTCTCTTAATCATAACAAGACCGCAAGGTCAATCCTCTTTAGGAAAGAAATTACAAGTACGTCTGTTTTGATCTTCATAATCACATTTCCCGTAATAATTATCATTTGATATAAAAGTTTTACTTGGTTTCTTCTGTCTCTTTTTCTTTGGCCTTCTTGGTGGTCTTTTGTATTTTGGTGGTAACACTACTTCATCTTTAATTTCCTGTGGAACAATTCATTTTTTCTTATCTGGCGTTGGAATCATTGAAACTTCATATGTATTCACTAAAGTTTCTGGATGGTAGTACTCAGAGCAATAAGGCTTATATCTTTTACATGCTTGCTTTTTAGAATTGCAATCGTGTGTTGACATGTTATCTTGTCCAATTGAAATCTTCCGCAACTACAAGTCCTCCTATCTAAACATCAATTTATTTTCTTTCATCATCATAAACAGAGTACACATACGGTGACGCATCACTAACCTATCAGAAAAAACAATGTATTAACATGATGTTATATATACCTCTTTCTAAACAAAAGTTTTGTATATCTTTGAAAACTTCATGTACTTATATGTATATCTGACAAATAGAGTAAATAGAATACAGTTTCAAAAAAAGTTATATCATGATAAAAGTGTAATGTAATAACAAAATAATAATACATAAGTTGCATATCAAAAGTAAACAAAATAACTAACCTTCAATCGAAAAATTTTCGAAGTATTTAGCTGAAGAATGCCTTCGAATCTTTTACCAATGATGTTTTTGTATAGGATGCTCTTTATCCATTTTTGCAGTTTCACTTAGCAAATAATATTTTTGTCTGTTCCAGAAAATCTAATTTTTTCAACTCATATGCTTCCTTAAGTTTTTCATTTATATACTCAACTATATGTGAAGTCGTTATTCTGCCTCGGATAATTGGTGCATACACTCATGCGAACTTTTCAAAACTCACATTCTCAAAATACGACTTTAATCTATGATCCACCTTCCCAACTTGATTCATAAAAAGATTAAAATCTTTTTTTCTGTAGGCCTTTGCCATTGCATAAAAATTTTTGCTAAATCTATCTTTGTTTTTTTTTTAAGATTGTGCATATATTCTTTCATAGATGTCAAACACATGCAAGGTGCGTAACATTGGGATAAATAATCCTAGCAATCTTGATTATGCTTTCGTTATGATCTAATACAATACACATATTTTTCACGCTCTTGAAATGCACATTTAAGTTGGTTAAACAAATAAATCCAAGAATTATCATTTTCTGAGTCAATAACACCATATGCGATCACAATCTGCTTTCTAAAATTAGAAAATAAAAATATTGTGTCAATTATACATTTAAATCTAATCAAGACAATAAAAACGATAAATGTAATTTGAAATTCATTGCAAAATTATATATGAAACATCTAATATCATGTATCAGCACCATTAAAAGTGTTTGTCGAGAGAAATATTACTTTATATGCTTCTTCCAAATGTGCCCCATCAACTACAACTACTAGCCTGCAAAACTAAAATCCTCTCATTAATGGTTGTAATACTATGAACAGATACGTAAACTTATTATCTTCGGATTTGTGCATTCTGATATGTGATTCGAGATACACTAAATTAAGCATATATATGTATCTAGGCATTTGACGATAATCATTTCCAGGTTTTTTCTTAACATCTCATCTACACATTCTTTTGCCCTTGATGATTCTTGATAATTAATGTCGACACCAAAAGCAAATTTAATATCATCAATTATGTCAATTGGTATGTGTATTCTCTTGTGATTGACTAATTTTGGAGCAGTAAAATCGCTAACAAACGAAATCGTAACTTGAACTTGTGTGAATACTCTATCTTTCAAAGGGCATGTGTGAAAATCATAAAACAACCTTACTTTAAAGAGATCCGAACCCTTTCGACATGATGCCTTGAAAATCCAACGACAATCCACTGAATAACATTTTAGGATATAACTGCATAAACATATAACAACCTCATTTTAGGATAAAGAAAAATAACCTCATTTACATCAAAATAAACATATAAAAATGTAAAAAAAATTAATGATCCTATGTCGATTATTTATAAATTTAAAAACTTAATCTAAGTACATTAAATTATGTATCCACCTAAACACGAGCCAGTTAATTATGTATCTCTTACTAATAAGATCAGAATAACATATATCTTAAGTTATAAATTAACATAAGATAAATGAGATACATAACTCATTACATGAGATACATAAATCCTAACATGTGACATTATAAATTATGTTTGTCTCAGATACTTTCAGCATTCTAAGATGTCAATTTAACATATGAGATGCATAATTACTGAACATAGGATACATTTTACTTAATCTAATTGAAATACAAGATACATACCTTTGTTTGTCGGATCTTTTTACTTTAAATTGAAAGAATGATCAATGACATACCTTCCATAATAGAAAACAGTGATTTTTTGTCCTAATAGATTTGACCTACCTTAACATCGATATTTTTGCAATCTGAATATTGTTCACCTTAACGTCGACCAAAGACGATGGATCTAAGCTATCAGAATTAACAATAGTTAATGATACACCTTCTCTATCAGAATTTTCTAAACACATAACAGTCTCAGTTTCACCCTCAAACAACATCTCCTTATCATCTTTATCAATTATTGTGATGCATAATGGATACATCTCAAAATGGGGCACACTTTTCTTAACCCAATATAAAGCTTCGCCCCCATGTCATTACGAATCAACAATGGAGATGAATTACCATCAACAACGTATCGAGCTTCAACTTTTTTCCTACTTTCATTAATTTTAAGTTCTGCTACAATGGCAGAAATTAATTTTTTATACGTAACTTGTTTGCCTACTATGATGCTATCACTCTTACAATCCTCGTACTTGACATCAGTAATCTAAATACCGAAATGACGTAATAATACTGAAATAGTCATTGCAAATAGTTGAAAAGGAAAAAATAGCACAAAGCAAAAAAAAAAGCAGAAGAATGAATATTCAAATTTAATATGGAAATGAATATTTCAAAAAATCTTCATTAGAAACAAAATGTTGTTTTTAGGAGATGTTATGCAGTTAATTAGAATATTGATTTAGTAAATTGCTCCTTTAATGTTGTTGTTATCGTTACATTCCATAGTTTCAGCTAATTAGTTGAGTTTTAACATGTATCATCAAACTTGTATCTCTTTTAATTTATATGTATCTGAAAAACACAAATATGAAATTTTTTGAGATTTTGAAAAAATCGAAAGAAGGTGTAAATATGTCTAAACTAGTCGGGATTTAGGTAAGTTTTACTTTTTTAAAATTGAACATTCTTTAAAAAAAGCATAAACTAGAAGGTATTGCTCTGTTCACTTTTATTTGTCACATTTTGACTTGTAAATTCATTAAGAAAAACAATTACTAACATGACTTTTTTTTTATAGTATCCCTATTAAATGATGTTTACTATTGTGTTTTGAAATTAATTTGAAGAAAAAATAATTAATGTTAAGGGTGAAATAGAAAAACAAAAGTTGTCTTTTCTTGATATGTCAAAAATGTCAAGTAAAATCGAAAATTAAATCAGAAAATAAGTGACAAGTAAAAGCAAATGGATGAAGTATTACTAATCTAACTTTATTTGATGTTTCTCTTTTTACAATGTATTAATCTCTCCATATTTATTACTAAGGGGTTATTTGGTTGGGAAAATGCTAACCCGGAATAATTAATTCCGAAATTAGTATCTGATGTTAGGCGTATTTACACGCCTAAAGCACCTTAATTTACCCATACTTTAGCTAAGTTTTTGAGGACAAAATATATAATTCCTACACTTTTAGTCCTTTTTCCTGTAAGTGAGCTAACCAACGTGATTAGCAAGTTTTCAGGAATAAATGATGAAGATTTCAGCATGTTATGGACTGTTGGACGCCAAAGGAAACTTCACGTAAGAAGGAAGGCAGCTTCTGGAAGCTTGTGGACTAAAAGTGATGCATGGAGAACTTGTCCCGGGAAAAAACAGCATTTCTAAAGACTTGGGGGATCAGCAGTAACTTAGTAGGATTAGGACAAGTATGCAGTAACCCAGTAGGACTAGGACAAGGATAAAAACCCTATTTCAGTAGGACTAGGACAAGGATGTTATAAAAACCCTATTTGCTGAATTTTTCAGCAAGCTTTTTATTATTCACTCATTCATTAATTCAATTCTTTTTCATTCAACTTCCGCTCCTAATTCACGTTACAATTGTTAACAGAGAAAAATGTTAACTCGTGGGAAACACCAAGAGGAAAAACGTCAACCTTGTTGTGACGCCACACTCCTCTCCAACGTGAGATCATTCTAGTTTTGATATGATGATGATGTTTATTGTGATCTCTGTTGCGCTCATGAGTAGCTAAACTTCTCTGTTAGGGTTATGGAAGCCTTATGAGATACTATCTATTGCTATGAGTTTGTGAATTCTTGATACGTATGCTGCTTATATCATTACTCTCTTCATCTTAATTGAATTCTTGTGGTTGCAAACATATAGAATACGCCAATATAGCATTAACTTGTTCGAAAGAAAAGTTACATGTCTGGAAAAGAGAGAATGACAAGGAAATAGGGCTACCAACCCCTGTTTAAAAGTTAGTGCCGTAACTGGATTAACCTCTTGGAGAATTCGTACCATTAGTATATGCTTTAAGCTCGAAAGAGTTAAAGTGATATAATCCTTGATGGTCGAAAGACACTAGGATTTACCATAGAATACGAATCTTTATAAGCGCATGCATGTCTGAATTCCGCATAACTCATAGCCAATAGATACGTAAAACTCATAAGGTGGACATAACCCTAACTTACAATTCTCATTGATTAAAATCTACTAAACATTCCATTTTTCTTTGTTACTTTGATACTCTTAATTCACGCTATAATTAAATCCCCCCTTTTTCGTAGAGTTTTCAATCAACAGTTAACTAATCGTTGCATACTTAGTGACCAAGTATTCCCTGTGGGATTCGACACCCAACCCAGTTGGGTTCTATATTTGACAACGACCGCTTACACTCTTACGAGAGTTGTAGTTTGAGCGTTATCAAATTTTGGCGCCGTTGCCGGGGAATACGGTTGTCAACTAAGTTTGTGATAGTTACTAGACCCTTTGGTCAAAGATTCTCAGATTTTACTTTTAGTTGTTGTTTTTGTTTTATTCAATTTTGTTTGGGTGCATGCCAAACACTCGAATTTCAGGTCAACTGTTATTACCCATAAATCCTGAACCTCAACTTATTGGCAGAATGGATGCACAACGTGACATTGAAAGAAGGGTTGCTCAACAGGATCAGGCTAGATTAGCTGCGTTGGCAGCTGCTCAAGTGCATCAACAGAATATTGATAACCCAGGTCGGGCAACAAATCCTGATGATGAGGACCTGGGTGATGATGAGTTACTTAATCCACGGCGTGCAGATGAGGTGGCAGCACCTATGCACAGGAGAGATCGTCAAGCTAGAATGAGACCTGACCGCCGAGCTGTGCAGGCTCCTTTTGATGATGATGATGACGATCTGGATGGAGCTGGTGCCATAGGGGCTATTATTCCTCCACCCTTGGCACCCGGAGCTAAGTTCAATATCACTAGCACCATGATTTAGTTATTGCAGCTCAAGGGGTTATTTGGTGGACTCGCAGGAGATGATCCGAATATGCATCTGATCAACTTTATTTCAACATGCAAGTCGTTTGACAATCCAGGAGTTGGGCAGAATGCAATTCGACTGCGCTTATTTCCATTGTCTCTGTCTGGGGAGGCAACTCTATGGTTGAACGGGCTAACTCCTGATTCTATTACTAATTGGAGGCAACTGAAAGACGCTTTCCTAAAAAGATTCTTTCCGCCATCTAAGAGAGCCCAATTACAGGATGAGATCAACAATTTTCGATAGCTTCCAACTGAAGCTCTCCACAAAACATGGGAGAGATTCAAGAAGAAGCTTATGCGGTGCCAAACCATCAGATGACGAATATCCACTTGATGGAAATATTATATAGGGCTTTGAACTCGGTGACAAAGCCAGTGGTTGATAATGCTGTAGGTGGGTCATTCATGGACCTTACTTTTCTTGAGGCAAGTGATATGCTAGATCGTATGACAAAACAGAGTAGAGCTTGGCATACCAGGGATTCTGAGGTAGCAAGCTCTACAGTATCTATTGGCATGACTGCAGAGCAGAGGCGTAGACAATAGAAACGTGATCAAGATATGGCGCACATGAAAACACAGATGGATCTTCTTACCAAGCATTTATTATCAGGGAAGACCAAAAAAGTAAAAGCGGTTGCGTCAAAAGGAAGATTTGAATCCGATTCTGAGGAAGAAACTAACTACTTGAATAATCAGGGGGGTTTTCGAGGCAATGCCCAAGGAAACGAAGGTCAGAACTATTATGATAAATTTGGATACAAGGACCGCGATCAAGGTGGTTGGAAGAATAAGACTGACATGAGTGGTTTGTATATTCCTCCTGGAAACAGTGAGGCTATGGCGTCTGGCTCTGGGAAGATGTCGATGGAAGATATGATGGCGAAGCTGTTAAAGGGAATAGAGGCAACTAATACGGGAGTGAATGAGGTGAAGAACGATTTGTCTTCAATAAATCAATTGGTTGACTCGTATTCTACTTCAATAAAGCAACTAGAGCAGCAATTGAGTCAACTTTCAGCGGCATTAAATCAAAGAAAAGTTGGAACACTACCTAGCGACACAGTGCAAAATCCAAGAAATGATGGATCGTGTATGGCTATCACCACCCGAAGTGGTAAAGTGTTGGAAAATCCATCCAAAAGCAAGCAGGTGGTTGATGATATAGAAGATAATGAGATCATTGCAGAACCAAAAGATGCCGAAGCAGCTGATGAGGTTGTTCGTGATGTCACCTCTCAACGTCCACAGCCTGAAAAGATCGCCGAACTGAAGCAAGATGAAAAGAAAGCGGTGGAGAAAACTATTCCCCTTCCACCACCACCTTTTTCTCAGAGATTGAGGAAGAAAGCTGACGATACCAAGTTCAATAAGTTTATGACTATGTTGAAGCAGCTTACTATTAATGTTCCTTTGGTCGAGGCACTGGAACAAATGCCTGGGTACGCAAAATTTATGAAGGATCTTTTGACAAAGAAGCGGGCAGCAAGTTATGAGTTGACGGATACTGTTCATCATTGCAGTACAATCGCTACCAGATCACTAGTTCAGAAGAAGGCTGACCCCGGTGCCTTCACTATTCCTTGCACTGTCGGATCTTTGAATTTTGCCAAGGCATTATGCGATTTAGGAGCCAGCATCAATTTGATGCCGCTATCTATTTACAGAAAGTTGGGGTTGGGGGATCCTACTCCAACCAATATGAGGCTCGTGATGGCAGATAGGTCGGTAAAATGACCTGTTGGTATTTTATATGATGTATTGGTGAAGGTTTCTTCATTCATCTTTCCGGCAGACTTCGTTATTCTGGACTGTGAGGTGGACTCTGAAGTTCCCATAATCTTGGGGCGCCCTTTCCTTGCAACAGGGAGTGTGCTTATTGATTTAAGAGCGAATGAGCTTTTATTCCGAATGAATGACGAAGTAGTCCGCTTTGATGTATGCAAATCAATGAAGCAACCCAAAGATCTGAACGTGTTCTCGGTAGATGATGTTTATTTTGATGATGAGAAAGAATTATCCGTAGAGGAGCAGCTTATTGTTGACCCATTGGCGGCTGTGCTTATGAATATTGAGCGTGAGGATGCTGAAAATTATGAAGAAACTATTTGTGCTCTAACAGAAATAGGGTCATATCCTTATGCTCCCAAGAAGCTGGACCTCGATCTCAAAAATCGGCCTACACCACCAGCTAAACCATCCATTGAAGAGCCACCAATGTTAGAATTGAAGGAGCTACACAGTCATCTAAAGTACGCATTCTTGGGAAGTGGAAACACCCTCCCGGTTATTGTGGCGGCTGACTTAGGTGAGCAAGAAGTTGCAGCTCTCATCGCTGTTCTAAGGAAATACATGAGAGCCATCGGTTGGACCATCGCTGATATTATTAGTATTCCGCCTGGGATATGTATGCACAAGATTCAGCTTGAAGAAAATTGCATACCCACTATTGAGCATCAAAGACGTTTGAATCCACCTATGCAATAGGTGGTGAAGAAAGAAATTATTAAGTGGTTAGATGCAGAGGTAGTGTATCCAATCTCTGACAGTAAATGGGTGAGTCCGGTACAGTGTGTGCCCAAGAAAGGGGGCATGATGGTAGTTGCAAATGAAAGGAATGAGCTAATTCCACTCAGACCTGTCACAGGGTGGAGAGTATGCATGGACTACCGGAAGATGAATTCATGGACGCTTAAGGATCACTTCCCAATGCCATTTATGGACCAAATGCTTGATCGATTGGCAGGGAAAGGATGGTTTTGCTTCTTACATGGTTATTCCGACTATAATCAGATTTGTATTTCCCCCGAAGACCAAGAGAAGACAACGTTTACATGCCCATATGGTACGTTTGCCTTCAAACGTATGCCATTTGGGCTATGTAACGCACCCGCCACTTTTCAGCGTTGTATGATGTCCATTTTTTCTGATATGGTTGAAGACACCTTGGAGGTATTCATGGATGATTTTTCAGTTGTGGGTGAGTCGTTCGAATCGTGCTTGGAAAATCTAAGTATGGCATTACAGAGATGTGTTGAATTCAACTTGGTGTTAAACTGGGAGAAGTGCCACTTTATGGTTAAAGAAGGTATTGTTCTTGGGCATAAAATTTCCGAAAGAGGAATTGAGGTGGATCGAGCTAAAATTGAAGTCATCGAGAAACTACCACCTCCAATCTCTGTAAAGGGAGTTCGTAGTTTCCTCGGGCATGCAGGTTTTTATCGAAGGTTCATTAAAGACTTTTCCAAGATTGCTAGTCCGTTATGCAAGCTTTTGGAGAAGGATGCAAAGCTCGACTTCGGTGAAGATTGCTTGAAGGCATTCGAATGCCTCAAAGGGAAGCTAATTGAAGCTCCTATCATTGCAGCACCTGATTGGTCCCTACCATTTGAAGTTATGTGTGAGGCAAGCGGAGTAGCTTTGGGTGCTGTACTTGGCCAGAGATGAGAAAAGTTATTTCATCCAATCTACTATGCGAGCAAGGTCTTGAACGGAGCCCAGAAGAACTATACTGTCACGGAACAAGAGCTTTTAGCAGTTGTTTATGCTTTTGAAAAGTTTCGTGCTTACTTGTTGGGGACTAAAGTGGTGGTTCATACCGATCATGCAGCCCTGAGATACCTAATGACGAAGAAGGATGCAAAGCCGAGGCTAATTCGATGGGTGTTATTGCTGCAAGAATTTGATTTCGAGGTAAAAGATAAAAGAGGTTGTGAAAACCAAGTGGCTGATCACCTATCTAGACTTGAGAATGAGCACACAGCACAGCCCGATATTGAGATTAATGATTCATTCCCCGATGAAGAGATCCTAGCCACGATGGTGGAAGAATTACCATAGTACGCAGACTTTGCAAACTATGTGGTAAGTAATGTGATACCTGCACATCTGTCTTTTCATCAAAAGAGGAAGTTCATGCATGATGTAAAACACTACTTCTGGGATGAGCCATATTTTTTTCGACGATGCGCGGATGGTGTTATCAGGCGATGCATAGCTCATGTGGAAGTGCCGAGTATCTTGGAAGCAAGTCATGCTTCCCAAGTTGGGGGACACCATGCAGGTGGTCGAACAGCAAGGAAGGTATTGCAAAGCGGCTATTATTGGCCTTCGATATTTAGAGATGCCTACGAATTTATGAGAAGATGTGACCAATGTCAGAGACAAGGCACGATTTCGAACCACCATGAGATGCCCATGTCAAAAATTCTCGAAGTAGAGTTGTTTGATGTGTGGGGTATTGATTTCATGGGCCCATTCGTAAATTCATTTGGGATGAAATATATCCTAGTTGTTGTCGACTATGTATCCAAATGGGTCGAAGCAGTAGCGCTGGCCGATAATGAAGGAAAGCGTGTTGTAGCATTCTTGAAGAGAAATATCTTCTCTCGTTTTGGGGTACCAAGTACCATCATAAGCGATGGAGGATCACACTTTTGCAACAAGCTGTTCAAATTCCTGTTGGTGAAATATGGGGTCAAGCAACATAAGGTAGCCACGCCTTATCACCCACAAACTAGTGGACAGGTAGAGGTTTCTAATCGAGAGATCAAGCAGATCCTTGCTAAGACTGTAAACGCTAATAGGAAGGATTGGTCTCGGAAGCTGGACGATGCACTATAGGCTTATAGGACTGCATTCAAAATGCCAATTAGCATGTCCCCGTACCAACTAGTTTATGGGAAGGCTTTTCACTTGCCCATTGAGCTCGAGCATAAAGCATTATGGGCGTTAAAGCGACTGAATTTGAATTGGGATGATGCCATGAATATGAGATTGGAGCAGCTGCATGAGATGGATGAATTTCGTCTACATGCATATGAAAGATCAGACTTCTACAAGGAGCGGATGAAAAAGTATCATGATCAACGGATTGTTCAACGAAACTTTCAAAAGGGTGATATAGTACTTCTTTTCAATTCCAGACTGAAGATATTCCCAGGGAAGTTAAGGTCCAAATGGTCTGGTCCGTACAAAATTAGCCAAGTCTACTCATCTGGAGTAGTTGAGAAGACAATAATGGTGTTTTCTTTAAGGTGAATGGCCAACGAGTAAAACCATATATCAGTCCTCTTGACTCGATAAAATGCATGGCCACCATCTATCTCGACGAAATCTAAGTACTCGAGGTAACTATGTCATGCCGCGATAATAAATCAAGCGCTAGATGGGAGGCAACCCATCGTTTTTCATTTTTTATTGTTTTACTAAGAGTTTGTTTTTGTTAAAAAAATCCAAAAAGAAGAGTTGAGCCACGACCAAAACTAAGGCGCTTGGTGGGAGACAACCCATCGTTCTAATCGTTTTTGTTGTTTTTGAATAAGTGTAGGTGCAAGAGGTGTAAAGGAGGAGATTGGTTTCAAATTTTGATTTGGAAGTATTGCATGTTGAAGGTGGTAAGTTGGGAATGAAGAAGCAAAAGGCTATGAGTTAGGCATTGCCTATGAAAATCTAGGCAACGAACAAGGCAAGGCATATGCCATGGCCTAAGCTCTCTGAATCTAGAGTGCCATGGCATAGGCTCCGCCTATGCCTAACAATGCCATAGCATAGGCTCCGCCTATGCAAAAGCCTTTTGTCTCTGAATCTAGAATGCCATGGCATAGGCGCCGTCTATGCCTAACAATGTCATAGCATAGGCGCCGCCTATGCAAAAGCCTTTGGTCTCTGAATCTAGAATGCCATGGCATAGGTGTCGCCTATGCCTAACAATGACATAGCATAGGCGCTGCCTATGCTCAACTAGGCTTTGCAAAAGGCGCCGCCTATGCCAAACATAGGCAAAGCATTAGGCGCCGACTATGCTCACTTCTTGGTCTCCTAATCCGATTTTAAATGGGTCAAAACCCGACCCAAGCTTGTCCTATAAATAGAACCTTAGTCTTAGAACAAAATTTCATTGCAAACTCAACCTAAGCGCCGCCTACCTCTCCAAAATCTCTCAAAAAAATTCTTTTTGCTCTTTTAACTTTGCAAGAACATCTTCCGAGGCCATCAACCAAGTAAGTACTTCTTTGCTCTTTTTTTATATTCTGTAAAGTACTACAATACTACGCCTATAATAAGTTGTTAAATCTTGAAGTAGTGTTGGTGATTTGAATGTGGTTGATTTGTTGTGATACAACTAAGTGAGTGAAAGAATATGTATGGGTGTTCTAGACTTGGTTCCAACCTGAATTTGATTTTGATACACTGTCATACTTTTGCGGAATCGACATGGTTAAGATAATTGCATAATCTTGTAACTCGAAAGCTTGTATGTTTGAATGACTTGTCCATCGAGATGAAAATCATGGTTAACTACAAACATGAGATGTTGTGATTATTTCTAAGCCATAAATTGATACGATATCTATGTAGTAGTTTTGTTCAAAGAGATGCATTAGTCCAAACATGAAAACATTGTTAAGAATACATGAAAAAGAATTGAAAAGGATAGTGAAGATGACAAGAAAAGTATGACTGTGCTGAATATATTGTTGGAACATAACACCTAAATGTAGGGCGATGAAGTCTGAGTAATCGACATCTTTCACTTAATTAAGTTTGTGCCAACAAATTAAGTGTGGGGTAGTGCCACTACTGTTGGTTTGTTGATTGTATCTACCGAGATGAAGCTAACATGACTATTATTTTAATCTCAGGTACAATGGCACCAAAAAGTCGACCCGGAAAAGAAAAAGCATCTACCTCACAGAAAGGCCAGAAAAGGGGAAGAAAAGAGCAAGCTGAATCCTCCTTGCTGCAAATACCTCGACGCATGTACGGGATAAAATGGGTCCTAGAGGAGGAAGGAAAGGAGTGGTACAAGAACAATAAAGTAAAAAAATATGTTCATGTGGAGTTGATACAAAAGGAGAGCCTAGCAAAGAAAGAACCCCGCATTTTGGCTAAAATCATGGCGCTACATCTTGATTTCATTTTCCAAGATATGGGAGAATGCAATCTTGATCTAACGCGAGAATTCTATGCCAATTAGTCCCCAAAGACTACCGGAAGTGAAGTGAAGATTCGGGGCCAAGTCTTACAACTGAATGCGGAGTTCTTCAACTCTTTTCTGGGTCTTCCATCTGTGGATCCATCACCGCTCAAGGAGCTTTATCGCAGACCTCCATACAGGGCAATCAGACACACACTATGCGGAACAATATCAATGGCACGGTGGGGTCGTCACAAGGATACCGGTCGGCACAATACCTTCCCGTATGCCTCCTTGAACAGAGAAGCTCGGATATGGTTGCGGATAGTCAATTTTTGCTTGATTCCAGGGTCACAGTACACAAAGATCACACGTGATAGAGTGTGCTTGGTGTACGCTTTGATGACGAACATCCCCATCAACATTGGGGCGATTATTCGATCTTCAATGCGTAAGGCCAGGCTACACAAGAGGTCCCACTTCAGCTTTGGAAATCTGTTGACTGCGATATTAAGGAAGGAGGACATCGAAGGGGAACTTGCAGATCATAAGCTTCCACACAACCCGAAGAAGGTTGACCTCATAAAGGTTAAAGATGTTGAATCCATGCATGGCGTCAACCTAACCACTGCAGAAAGACATGCTCGCGACGAAAGCTTCTTCCTCCATTTATATGGCATGACGAGGTTTACCATGATGAGCGGGGGTCGTGTTCCAACCGCTGCAGAGCTCCAACAGTTGGATTATGACTACCCAATGAATGAGCATGCGAGGGCTATGTGTGGAGTAGGTGTATATTTTGAGGAACCTCTTGATGACGACATGCCAACCGATGATGATCGACGAATGCCAGACTCCGACGTGGAGGAGAACTCTGATGATGACGACTCTGATGATGATTCCGTTGCAGGGGGTATGACCCCAGACATAGAGGATGAGTCCGACTAATCAGGTTCTTCTTATTTATTTTCCACTGAGGGCAGTGTGTTCCGTCTAAGTGTGGGGTGCTGGTATTTGTATGCTATACTTCTTTGTCTGCATTTGCATTTATTCTAGTTCTTGTTCGTTTTAATTAGTCGTAATTAGTTAGTTTAATTTTAAATTTTTTTTAGATTTTGCATGAAATTGTTCTGATAGATGGCATGGTAGTATAACAAGATTTTGTGCTAAATCATTACTATTGAGACATTTAGGCTCTACATGTGACTCACTGTGTGATAATTGTGTGGTTTAACTCATTCATCTGTTGGGTCAAGAGTCTATACTGCTCCCAATAAAGTTGACCATGTGCCTTGTGTGTGTGAGGATATAGTATATTCTGTGTTGTGGCTGATGCTAGAACTTGCCTGGTGTGTGTGTAAAGCAAAATAAAGAGTGTGAGTTTAGGAGATGATTTAGGCATTTCTTTGACAACCTGTGATTGTTTACCTTCTTTTTACCTACCCGTGGACATTATCCTAGTCAACCCTTTTGAGCCTTTAAGCCATTTTCTTTGACAGCCTCATATTTAGCCTAATCCATTTTTTTAAGACCATAATTTGATCCAAATTCCTAAGCGCATTAAATTGTAAAGCCATGTGACAAAATAAAAGGAAATTGGGTGAGAGTGATGCCTTAAAGTGAATTGGTACTTGAATTTGTTATGAAAAAGAATGGCTATTATAGAGGTGTGTTATAAAAAAAATGAAAAAGAAAAATACAAAGTTGATTTTATTTAAAATTGAATAACAAAAGAGGTGAGAAGGGGTGGTAGATTAAAAGAAAGTAGAAAGGTCGTTTGAAAGAAAGTGTAAATGGTATAATGTGCTGTATTAAAGCGCTTAGGGAACTTAGTCACTATTTCTGGCCAAAATAGTCCTACCCGTCCCTTAGCCTACATTACAACCTGTAAAGACCTATTTGATCCTAAGATTAACATTTTGATATTAGTAGAGCATTACACTAAGGGCAAGCCTATGGTCATCAGTTGCAACATATGAATTCTTTGTGAGAGTGAGAGCAAGGATAATCTTATACCCATGTTTTGAAAAATGAAATACTTGTGAGTAATTATGGGTGATATATTGTGAGACACACATGGTTGATGAGTTTTGGGTAGTCTAGTATGATTCTTTGTGCCTTAACTTTTGAATACGAATTAACCATCATCACGAGTCTATGTTGGAGGTTGAATTGTTTCTAGTAGTGATCAGAAAACTACTCTTTGTTAATAATTGTCGTGCCTGTCTTGTTGAACATTTTGTGCTGTTACTGTGAAATCCTAAGTAGATGTTTACATGGACATGATATCTTGTTCGAGGACGAACAAAGCTTTAAGTGTGGGGTGTTGATGTTAGGCGTATTTACACGCCTAAAGCACCTTAATTTACCCATATTTTAGCTAAGTTTTTTAGGACAAAATATATAATTCCTACACTTTTAGTCCTTTTTCCTGTAAGTGAGCTAACCAACGTGATTAGCAAGTTTTCAGAAATAAATGATGAAGATTTCAGCATTTTATGGACTGTTGGACGCCAAAGGAAACTTCACGTAAGAAGGAAGGCAGCTTCTGGAAGCTTGTGGACTAAAAGTGATGCATGGAGAACTTGTCCCGGGCAAAAACAGCATTTCTAAAGATTTGGGGGATCAGCAGTAACTTAGTAGGATTAGGACAAGTATGCAGTAACCCAGTAGGACTAGGACAAGGATAAAAACCCTATTTCAGTAGGACTAGGACAAGGATGTTATAAAAACCCTATTTGCTGAATTTTTCAGCAAACTTTTTATTATTCACTCATTCATTAATTCAATTCTTTTTCATTCAACTTCCGCTCCTAATTCACGTTACAATTGTTAACAGAGAAAAATGCTAACTCGTGGGAAACACCAAGAGGAAAAACGTCAACCTTGTTGTGACGCCACACTCCTCTCCAACGTGAGATCATTCTAGTTTTGATATGATGATGATGTTTATTGTGATCTCCGTTGCGCTCATGAGTAGCTAAACTTCTCTGTTAGGGTTATGGAAGCCTTATGAGATACTATCTATTGCTATGAGTTTGTGAATTCTTGATACGTATGCTGCTTATATCATTACTCTCTTCATCTTAATTGAATTCTTGTGGTTGCAAACATATAGAATACGCCAGTATAGCATTAACTTGTTCGAAAGAAAAGTTACATGTCTGGAAAAGAGAGAATGACAAGGAAATAGGGCTACCAACCCCTGTTTAAAAGTTAGTGCCGTAACTGGATTAACCTCTTGGAGAATTCGTACCATTAGTATACGCTTTAAGCTCGAAAGAGTTAAAGTGATATAATCCTTGATGGTCGAAAGACACTAGGATTTACCATAGAATACGAATCTCTATAAGCGCATGCATGTCTGAATTCCGCATAACTTATAGCCAATAGATACGTAAAACTCATAAGGTGGACATAACCCTAACTTACAATTCTCATTGATTAAAACCTACTAAACATTCCGTTTTTCTTTGTTACTTTGATACTCTTAATTCACGCTACAATTAAATCCCCCCTTTTTCGTAGAATTTTCGATCAACAGTCTATTAATCGTTGCATACTTAGTGACCAAGTATTCCCTGTGGGATTCGACACCCAACCCAGTTGGGTTCTATATTTGACAACGACCGCTTACACTCTTACGAGAGCTGTAGTTTGAGCGTTATCAGTATCCCACCATGTATATGGGTTAACTTATCTCATCACTATGATATGATGTACATGGAGAGATAAATAATTCTAGGACTAACTAATACCTCACGCCAAGCATGGGATAAAGTAGTCCTTTATTTTATTCCAGGATTATCTATCCCTTATACCTCACACTAAACGACTCCTAAGGGTATCAGTGACGAATCCAGGAATTTTCTTCAGGAGATTCAAAAATAAAAATATGAATTAATAAGTACAGGACATTTGAGGCGTCCTTTTTTTTTATAGCCGAAGGACATTTAATATTAATGAGTAGCAGCTATACAAAACAGCTTATTTTTAAATAAAAATGCAGCCTGCAATAGTGGGGATTGAACCCACCATGAAGGCCGAAGGAGCGGCCCAAGAAGTAGAAATACTACCACTAAACTATCTCACAAGCTTGTATTAGATGGTTCAAAATTAATATATGTACATAAATATAGATTTTCTACCTTATATATATAACGTAATTTTTGGTCAAGGGGGTTCGGGTGAACCCCCTGGCAACCACGTAGGTCCGCCCCTAAAGGGTATAAGTTGAAACAAACAACTAATTATGTCTTGGTTTTGTAAAATGACAAGTATTAAAAAATATTTATTTTTAGTAAGACGACAACTAATTATGAATGAAGGGTGTGTTTTTCTTTTTGAAATAGTTTTTTAAAAAAAATAATGCCACAACAAATTAAATAAATATAATAATAACCACAAAAAGGGATGAAATTTTGGGGTCTCTGAATAATTGGATGCACTGAAATCTTATTTTTTGGATTGCTCAGCTTGAATAATTGTGGTTTCAAAGAAATTTTCAAACAAATGCGGATGTAGTAAAAACCACCCAACTGGATGAAATTTTTGGAACTGCAAATACTAGGATGCACTTAATTCTTAACGTTAGGATTGCGACAATAATCGTTCCAATGAAATTTTCAAACAGGCACGGATAGTAATAACCGCCCAAAGGGCTGAAATTTAGGGTACTACGAATATTAGAACTCGAATTAAAATAAGTCAGAAAATAAATAAAGTGATCAAAATAGACCACTTATTTAATAAGTTACCAAAATATGTTAAATGTAATAAATTATAACATTTTATTCTTTTTTAGCGGTCAACTGACGGAGATAAACAGTGAAAATACTATTTGTAAAACGTAATAATTTATTACATTTTATATGAAAATAAAAAAATAAAGCATTATACTTTCCCATCAAAAGTTTATGTCAATTATTTGTCATATCAGTATACTATTTATAAAACATAATATTTTTTTACGAATTATATAAATAACATTACCTAACCCCGTCTCATCCATTACTTACTTTATTTTCAGCGGCCCCCACCCCACCCACCTAACCCGTTCTATCCTTTACTTTTAAGTATTACAATTGTAAAACATAATCTAGTTTTGTAAAATATTATATAATTTATTACGTAATATTATGTTTTATACTTGTAATCATTTATAGTTTAGAAAAAGTTTTGTAACATGTTCTATAATTTATTACGTTTTATACGAAATTTTAAAAAAAATTAGTATATTATCTCATCATCAACTTTATCTCAACCTTTAATCAAATCAGTGTATTATCAAATTTTTTTGTAAAATCTAAGTATTCTTTAGACAAAGTTTATTACAATTGTGTATTGTAAAATCAACAACTTTATCTCAACTATTAAAAAATAATTGTGTTTTACACAAAATTAAAAAAAAAAGTGTATTATCGAATCAACGGCCTTACCTCGATTACAATTTATATAAATTCTAGGTTTAACAATTTGTACAAAAAAAAGTGGTGTGTTGTCTAATCCACAGCTTTATGGCAGCATCATGTGAATTGTAATAAAAAGTTACAATTTATAAATTATAATTGTAACTTTTTATTATGTTTTTTACCAAATTTTTTTTTTTAAAAAAAAAAAGTTATTACTTCGTTTTGTTAAATCATGTACCACCTAACTCACTTTTTTTTACTTTTCTTTCATAAATCATATTAGAAGGTTACTTTTTCTAAATAAAAAAGTAAAAAATACGTAATTAAAAATTTTATTTTATTAAAACGTAATAAAAAATTATATTTTTTTCTAAATTTGTTAGGTGAATGTGTAATTGTTGATGTGACGTCTCATACAAATGGACTGAATAATTAAAAGTATGTAGTTAAAAGTTACGTTTTCGAAAATATTTTATATTTTTAAAAAATTTGTCAGTGCTGAATGGATAGGACGGGGTTAGGTGATCAAAAATATTTTATACTTTTTTAAAAATTTGTCGGTAATTAAAAATTTAGGCGATATTATTTATATAATTTGTAAAAAATTATTACGTTTTAAATTTATTTTTTTTAAAACGTAATAATTTATTATGTTTTACAAATAGTATACTGATTTGACAAAAAGTTGACAAAAATTTTTGATGAGATAATACAATACTTTATTTTTTATTTTTTTTCGAGTAAAATGTAATAATTTACTACATTTTACAAACAGTATTTTCACTGTTCACTTCCGTCAGATGACCGTTAAAAAAAGAACAAAACATAATAATTATGTTTAATTTATTTTGATAGCTTATTAAATAAATGATCTATTTTAATCACTTATTTCGTTTCTTAACTTATTTTAGTTCTGAGTTTCGAATATTAGGATGCACTAATATCTTTTAAATTTTGAGTTGCGTGATAGTCCTTTCAAAGAAATTTCCAATCAGTTCTTTGTCAATCATTTGCCATTTTAACAACTACCTAATATTCTTTTCGTTTAAAAAATAATGATCTAATTTAACTTAAATAAAAAAATTTAAAATTTATAGTGTTAAATTAAAGATATATCAAATATACAAAAATGTCCTTCAATCTTATTATTTTAAATATGTCATGTAAAAGTTAAAATTAAAAAATTGCTAAAAAAGAAAGGGTTATTTTTTTTTAAATGAATTAAAAAAAACAATGATTCTTTTTTAAACGGAGGGAATAGATTACAGGAGAGTTGGATGGATCAATCTAACATGAAAAGAAATCCAGTGGTTTAAGTAATACTCCCTCCGTTCCATAATAAGTTAATTGTTGAATTTTGGCACACATGTTAAGAAAAAAAAAAAGCAAAGTCATAAATTTATCATGTTTTTTTATTTTTACCCTCTTCAAATACATCTCTCCCAATGCACATTTAATAGAGGATAAATTTGAAAAAAAATTCCAACATCTACGAATCATTCACTTACTTTGAAATACTAAAATTACTCCAACAATTCAGTTATTGTGAAAGGATGGAGTATTATAAGATAACATACACCAGTGAATGTGCAAAATGAGGAGAGAGACGGCCATCGTCAAGATCAACGTCAAATGAAGGAAAAAATAAAGGAAGATGAGGTGAAATTGAAAGTTGTTACAAGGAGATGTCACTTCACCATTAATAAGTTGAAAAAACATGGACACAATCCCTTTGAATGGGTGGCGCTTCAAAATACATAACGAAGTTAAAGTAAAAATAGATTGGGTGGGTGGGGGGGGGGGCGGGGGGGAGAAAGATCTCAGAAGACAAAGTTTTCCCCCTTTATCTTAGACAAATTTTATGTGGTTTAAGGCCAAAAGCTTGTCTTTGTTCTCTAATTAACATGGTGTAAATTTGATCAAGTTTCTCAAACTGTATAATGCTGCTGGATCGTTTCGATATCCAGTCCTTTCAGCTTCACCACTGATTCAACATGACCCTTGAGCGTGTGCAGCTCGCGAAGCCTACAATAGACAAAATAGAATATCCATATTACCATTTTTTACAAAAAGTCAAAAGGACGAGTTAGCAGAATGACTAGGAAAGTTAATACCTGGCCATCTCTGCTCTCCTCTTTGCTTGTTCAGCAATTTCAGTCAGTTCCCGGTAACTGTTCTTTTCGTTGAAGAGATTTGAGGCTTCGGGTGGTTGAAGTCCATGTAAAGTTCTCTGAGCAAGTGCCCATTGAGCTTCCCTCTCTTCTTTTCCGTAGTCTTTCTTGGTGGTGAAAGCAGTCTGTTTTTAGGGCAAGTGGTTAGTGTTCAACGAAACAATTGAACTTAAAGTTGATGTAGAGAGTAAAATTTACCTTGTTATCAAGCAAGTTATTCCAAGCCTTTCCACTTAAGATGTAGCGGATGGCAAATTTCATCAAGTCAAGTGGGAAGTAGGTAACAATGCTGTAAAGCCAGATGACACCAGCCCATCCCCACCCACATCCTTTGACTCTTGCAAAACCCCAGTCGGCATATACAGCAATTAAAGTGGCAACCTGCACAATCAATTCATGAAGATTAGTTACATGCGGAAGAACTAGAAAATAGAGATCTATCTTTGGGTTTTAACCAAAAGACGTAATTTAGTTGAATCAGTGCAACACTAACCAGCTGGGCGATCATGAAAGCAATCATTAAAAGAGCTCCTGGGCGTTCAACAAACGACCAGCTGCGTGAACGGGTCACAAAAATCAAAGCCTGGCTGATAATACTCACTTGCAGGTACAGAGCAGACATCATTTCATCATTGCTTTCCCTAATACTCTTCACACCAAATTTGTCCTATAATGGCAACACCAAAAGAAATGGTTATACAAAATATTTGAAGTGAAGAAATCATACTATGCATCAAGAACCATACCGAGAAGAACTCAGTGTCATGCATGGCCCAAAAGAAAACTACGGTCATCAGTGCTTGGTAACCTCCAAGAACAACACCGGTTGAAAAGATTTCATTCAACTTCCAGCTATCAGGCATTGGAGATGGTTTCACTCTATCCTTTGAGATTGTCATGATGGTTCCTGGACAAAAAAAGTGTGTTAGTCATTAACAAACAAGATGCAATGTGACTGCATGATTTTGTGATCCATATACATGACATTACCGTCGTTCAGGATTGCAATTATCAAAACCATAAATGCAGAGAAGTCGTACTTCCATATCAGGGCAATAAGCATGAAACCAAACTGCAGATAGGAAAACACGAGCAGACAAACTCAAACTTCAAATAATTTAACGAGTTATTTGGCTTTATCACATTTAATTTCAATTGGGACATACCACAATACGGATTGTGATGGAAACCGCATATATCTGCCAAAGAAAAGGTTGATCGAAATTAATGGGGTTTATTATAATGGTCTCAACTGGAATACTATATAATATCTAAGATAGACTAACTGTGTAATTCTTCATCCTCTGGAAAATAGCTCTACTGGTCAAGACAGCACTGATGATAACACTTAGACCTGGTTCAGTGAGAACAATGTCAGAAGCACCTCGTGCGGCATCAGTAGCATCTGCAACAGCAATTCCAATATCTGCCTTCTTCAAAGCAGGAGCATCGTTCACACCATCACCGGTCATTCCCACAATGTGCTTTCTCTCCTGCAACTTCTTCACAATTTCATATTTGTGCTCTGTGAAACAAGAAAAAGAAAAGCATGGTCATCATCTAGATTAAGGTTGGTAGTTATAAATACTTCCAACAAGATAAATTGAGACTGACCAGGAAACACCCCAGCAAATCCATCAGCCTTCTCGATCAACTCTTCTACAGGAAGTGAAGCAATGGATGAATCCTTGTCTTGACCAAGCAAAGATGCCGATGGGTACATATTTGTTCCCATTCCAAGCCTACGCCCAGTCTCCTTAGCAATAGCCAATTGATCTCCAGTGATCATCTTAACATTTACACCAAGGTTGAGAGCTCTACGGATGGTCTCAGCGCTATCATGCCTGGGAGGATCAAAGAGGGGCAGCAATCCAACAAATTGCCATGGCCCTCCAGGACTCTCTTTCGATTTCTCTGGCACTTCCTGCAGACAAGTTAAACAACAGTGAGACAGCTGTGCATCTATTCCGGGCCTAAATCTGCAAACTTAAGTTCGATATTACAAACCTGTCTAGCCACAGCCAATGACCTCAACCCACGCTCGGCGTATTTATCAATTATTGCATGAACCTTTCTCTTGACATCTTCCTTGCAGTTACATAGGTCCAAAATCTGATGCAAATTGCAATATCAGTAACAAATGTATTTATTGCTCACACTTAAACAGGAAGCCAATGTAATTAAAACTGAAAACCTACATACTTGCTCAGGAGCTCCCTTGCTGGCACGATGCCAGTTGCCATTGTTCTCAATATATGTTAAAGCAGTTCTCTTGTCCACTGGATTGAAGGGCAAGAAATGCACCTCCCTGATACCAGCTCGTGCCTCTTTTGGATCGGCAAGCATGCTAACCATGCAAGCATCAATTGCATCCTGATTTTCCACTCTAGAGGCCCTTGCGGCAAGGAGGAGCACGTACTCTTTATCGACCCCCTTTGCAAACACCTCGACCAAGTTTCTGTCAACGCTCAACTTGTTAAGAGTCAAGGTACCTGTCTTGTCACTGCACAGCACATCCATTCCAGCCATTTCCTCAATAGCAGTCATTCTCTTGGTGATGGCACCCTGCTGGGAGAGCCTATGGGATCCAATAGCCATAGTGACAGACAACACAGTCGGCATAGCAATGGGAATACCTCCAATAAGGAGCACCAAGAGATTGTCAATTCCATCCCTGTACTTCCTGTGCTGGATTGGGTACATGACAATAATCTCAACAACCATACCAACAGCAATTGAACAGATACAGAAGTTTCCTATGGCAGTTAGCACTTTCTGGAAATGGCCGACATTGTTGGTGCTGTCAACAAGATGTGCTGCCTTGCCAAAGAAGGTATGAACTCCAGTGGCAATAACTACAGCTTCAAGTTCACCTTGTTTGCAGGTTGATCCAGAGAAAACTTCATCCCCAGGATTCTTTGTCACAGGAAGAGATTCTCCTGTAAGGGCAGATTGATCAATCTTTAAAGGATCACCTTCAAGAAGACGAGCATCAGCAGGAACGATGTCTCCCAGTTTGACACTTATAATATCCCCTGGCACCAGAATAGCGGCTTCCTGTTCACTCCAGCGGCCATCTCTAAGTACCTTGGTTTTGGGAGCAAGTCCAGCCATAAGAGCTGCAGCAGCATTTCCAGCATTGTTTTCTTCAATAAAACTGATAGTTGAATTGATCACCAGCAAGCAAACAATACCAACAAAGTCTTGCCAATCTGGGGGCTTTCCATCTCCATTAGCTAGTGCAATTGCCATGATAGCCGCAGCTTCCATAACCCATGACAGAGGATTCCACATAAAGCCCAGGAACTTTAGTATTTTGCTTTCCTTTTTCTCTTCCAACTTGTTCGGTCCAAAGATTTGAAGCCTGTTCGCTCCTTCGTCCGAACTCAGACCCTCCCGCGTACATTTCAGTTGTTCAAATACTTCTTCAATGGGGATTTTCTCCTACAATTTAAACAGCAAAAATAGCTAAATTAGCCTACTCATTCATCTTCAAATTGTTTTACACCACAATTACTGAAAACCTAGTCCATATTTTCAGTTCAATCCATAAAATGAAAAAGGGACAATATGTTATAACTATTTCACTGTGTGTACCAAATTTAGCTACACAACTTCTGCTGTAGCTTAGTTTTGAAAGTTAGGCTGAATTAAGCAGAGTGATCTAGAAACGCATCCAAGAAAATTATTGAAACTCATGCACTTTAAGTGATCATGTCCTAAACTATGCTCATTTTATGATATGATATTACCTAATTTTAATGGAGTAGTATTTAAGAGCATAGAAGGCATATAGAGAAAAAACTGACAATCACATAGGAGCTCAATATATTTTGTGTTTTCTTATTCCATCCAGATTTTCGTATTTGATGTTCTAAAAAGGAGAGATTGCATAGAAGGTTAGAAGGTAGTTGAGCGTTGTCTCGCTCTCCTCTGCGGTGGGTTTGGTGAGTAGTTAGCTTTAACATTATTCTCGTAATTTCTTATCCTTTAATTTCTATTGCTATCTGCTTTGGTTGTTACATACTTTGCTTAGAATGCTATGTTACCCTCTTTCTAATATTTGCTATTCCTATTTACTTATGTATCTTCTGCTTTAAACTGCTTTTTTTTACATGTTATTTGATTTGAAGTTCTTTCGAAAAAAAAAAAAGGCAAAATGACCTTCTGGACCCTGTACTATGTCGGTTTTGTAAGTTGGACACTTCTACCTACATGTTTGTTACATGTTTGGCATCTGGACCCCTAAACCCACTAAAAAACAACATTTTAAACCTTTTTTTTGGTGAGTGTCACACACTCTCCTCCACATCAACTGTCATGTCAGCTGCCACGGCTGACACGGCGGCCACGTCATCTACCACATCATTTAAAAAAAAATATTACATTAAATTCCAAGTCATTTTTAAAATGCTACATAACAAATTAAATATTAAAATTAATTTAATTAAATAAGAAAATTTTATAAATTGTAAAAAAAATTGAATAATCATGTTTTTATTTTTGCTCACAAATTAAACATCAAATCCATTCCAAATAATTAAAATTCTTCTCCAACTAATTTAAATTTTTAACTATAAATTCATACATACAAACATAATAAATTTTTAAATTTGAATATTTTTAACAAATTCACAAAGTTTAATTTTTTTAAGCGAAATTCACTTTTTTTTTCAATATTCACTATCACTCACTTTCAATTTAAATTTAAATTTTAATCCCAAAAAAATAAAAAGATTTCAAATTTAAATTTTAATTAAAAAATGAAAGGAATTGAACTGAAAGGGAAAATTAAAATTAAAAAAAAAAGTGAACGTGTGTGTGAGAGGGAGGGGGCTGGAAGTGTGTTTGGGTGGGGTGTGGGGGCTGGAAGGGGCTGGGGTGGGGTGGGGATGGGGCTGAGAGGGGCATGGGGTTTGTGGGTGGAGTAGGGCTGGGTAAGGTGGGGGCTGGGGAAGGGGGAGTTACGTGGGGCTGGGTGGGCTGGGGACGGGCTGGGGTGGAGGGCTGGGGGAGAGGGGTGGGGTGGGGAGGGGCTGGAGAGGGGGTGGGGTGGGAAATTTTTTTAAAATTTATTATTTTTATATTTTTAAATTTTTAAAAATATTTTTAAATTAAAAAGGATGGAGGAAAAAAAGAAGGGGTTGGGGGTGTGGGGGTGAGGACGGGATGGGTAGGGTGGGGGAAAAAAATATATTTTTTAGAATTTTTAAAAATATTTTTAAATTATTTTAAAAATATTTTTAAATTAAAAAAAATGGAGGAAAAAAAAGATTCTTTTTTAAATTATAAAAATATTTTTAATTTTATTTTAAAATTTTAAAAATATTTTTAAATTTATAAAGATAGAGGAAAAAAAAGAATCCTTTTTAAATTTTTTTTAAAATTATAAAAATATTTTTAAATTTAAAAAGATGGAGAAAAAAATAGGACCCTTTTTAATTTTTTTTTAAAATTTTTATATTTTTTTTATTTATTTTAATGTTAAATTAGCCAGAAAATGAGCCTCACTCACAACCCCAGGCGAGTGGGTACACTCTCCTTGTCCTAGTCAGCATGACCTTGCCACATAGGCAAGGTCAACGATCAAAGGGTGCAAAATGTTGCCTTTTGAATGATTCAAGGGTCCAGATGACAAACATGTAAGTAGAAGTATCCAACTTACAAAACCGACATAGAACAGGAATCCAAAAGGTCATTTTGCCAAAAAAAAAAAACATCTCTATCTCCACAACCCCAGGCGAGTGGGTACACTCTCCTTGTCCTAGTCAGCATGACCTTGCCACATAGGCAAGGTCAACGATCAAAGGGTGCAAAATGTTGTCTTTTGAATGATTCAAGGGTCCAGATGACAAACATGTAAGTAGAAGTATCCAACTTACAAAACCGACATAGAACAGGAATACAAAAGGTCATTTTGCCAAAAAAAAAAAAAACATCTCTATCTCCACAAGAATAAAATTTACAATACACTGAACCCTCCCAAACAGGTAGACCCCACCCGTGGGGTATGTTGTTTTATGTTCCAAAACGAAAAGAATAAGTCGAAGGTTCTATCTTCATGATAGAGGAAAAAGTGTAAATGAAAAAAAAGTCACAGTTCTAATAAGTTCCATAAAGGCTAACATAAAAGCAACACCATAATCATCATAAATCCCAATAACACAATGTCATTAGTTAAGTGGGTACGATTACATTATTGTGTAGATTCAATTGTTCATATTTATTTTACTCCCTCTGTGTAGTAATTCATTATTAATTTGACACACATATTAAAAAATAATAAATAAGAATTTTTAGATTTGATCATTTGTGAATCTTTTTTATGTATTTGATTATCAAAAAGAAATGATTCTAGTAATTTATTATTGATTTGACACATATATTAAAAAAATAATAAATAGGAATTTTTGGATTTGATCTTGGAGGATTGTGAATCTTTTTGATGTATTTGATTATCAAGAAGAGATTGTGAATCTTTTTGATGTATTTGATTATCAAGAAGAAATGATTTTAGTCCTTTGTGATATTTTATAAGTTTATGAAATTATCTAGAAATATTTGATTTCTTTATAAATATCTCGTAAATTTGTGGATTTTAAAGCCTCTTAGAAGATATATTTGACTTCTTTATATAGGCGTAATTTAGGATTTAGATAAAATAACGCCAAATTAAATTTAAGATAAAATAATCTAAAAATTTTAATAAAAATTATAAAAAAATTAGAGTCCACAAAACTTTAATGTTTGTAGTAACATTATTCATTAATTTAAGACTGTATGAGTATTGTCGGAAAGGCGAGTATTTTAAAAATTTGATAACTATCCTTTTCCCTACCTGTAATTCACATGAATAAACAAAAAAGTCATATGGATGTGTGAGTCATTTAAGTTGACTTTTATTAGTGGGTCCCATTAGTAATTGGGCCCTGAGAATGGAGTTTCCAACCCTCAGACAATGGCCTTGAATTGACCACCAATCACAGAAGCACAAAAAAATGAGTGATTAAGGGGGTTGAACGCGCCTTTCACATGGAGCATCTTGTCGTTCATGCCACGCGCTCAAATGTGGGGCCCACAATCGTTGTCTTCGCCTGCTCTAATGAGGGCATCTTTGAAATTTCAGAGAAATGTGAGGGTAATTTGTATTTTACTTAAATGGGAAAAACAAATTGCGGAATCCGAGAAATGTGTCAGTAGTCAATAGTCAGAGGCATTATTTAAGGAAAAAGATAGGCAGAAAAAAATGGAAAAAGAGATCAGAATAAGTCGGAGCCGTTAATGAGGTTGAAATGCCCAAATCCCTACTATCTATACATAACAAGTGCAGGGTACCACGGAAAAAGTACAATAAAAAAAATTCCCTCGGATATAATCGCACACAAACTTTTAGGATTTAACCTATATCAACTCCATCTAGTAGAAAATAAAATACTTCAGTTTTTATCGATGGCTATACCACACCCTTCTTGATAAAAAAGCAATATTCCTTTTTCATAAGCGTAATATTTTTCAATTATTCTTAAAGTGAAAAAAACTAATACTAAGTCATTTTATGCTTTCAATTGAACTGATCTTACATATTTTTAAAAAAAAAATTGAAAAAGACATCAGGGTTATTGAGTCAAGAATTGAGGATTTTCAAAACCTATAATTGTTACAAGTTGGAAAATCATTTTCATCAAGTAACTTCAAATAATTTAAGGTTGATGAATTGAGAAAAGGGTATTAAAATTCAGCTTCTCCCTCTACTTGCGTAAGTATTCCACTAACAGAAATGATAATGATTGGTCAGCACACAGTGAGGAAAAATGGACGGTAGAATCAGATGCTCGAATTCATTGAACTTTTTGGGCATAAAAAAAGAAAAGATTCTGATTTCTCTGTTTGGATACAAGGGTAATTTTATATTTATTACTTCTTGTTTATATTTCCGTCTTTATCGGGCTAAACAGTTCATCCTAACCAACAAACACGTGAAAAGAAAATTGAAGGAATAAGAGACTTTCTGTGAACATATTTAATAAACAAGAAAAGGCAAAACTTTAACAATCTTCTCGCATAGCCCAGTATATCTTTTTGCCTTTTTTTCCTTTTAAGTTTATATATGTATGACTCAATATAAAATAAATATCTTATACTCCGTCATCTAAAATTGAATACCTTAAATACAACTATCCATATATATTGATGAAACAAATTTGATCAGATAAACAGAAAAGCATAAAAACAAGAGCAAAAACTTTCAGGCCAAAAAGTGGTTCTAGTGACTTATACATATACCATAATAAATATTCGATAATTAACATTATTTGATTTGGACACTGTCATTTTTTTAATCAAAAAATAAAAAACACTGGTAAATAGTACATGCACATGCAAACATACGCACTCATATATGATGTAATATACAGATCCATACACACGGTTAGCAGTTGGGAGGTGCAAGGATTAAAATGACACTATACAAAATTAAAATTTGTATTTTTATTTATATATAATACATATTGAATTGCCTTGCCTTTTTTGAATTTTGAATTATCTTTGATAAAATTAGTCTCGCGACTGAGACACGTGTGAAAGTGTGTCGAGAATATTTTATATACATAAGATCAATGGACGACAAAATTAAATAGGTTCCAAACGTTAAGAAAATAATACTCCCTCTGTCCCAAAATTACTCATTCCAAATTAAGATAATATTGATTAAAAAAATAACTAATAATATACCTAGTTTATCATAGTAAACCTTATTAAATGATATTTACATTTTAATTCGAAGAAAAAGTAATTAATACAAAAGGATAAAACATAAAAAAAAAAATTCTTCTTAATTAATGAAAAAAATAAGTAAAATAGAAAATCTTAGAAAATTTGGAACGATAATTTGAAACGGAGGGAGTAATAACAAAGTTAAGAAGAGTTTTAGCAACCCACAATATAATAAAGGTTACTTCTGTAAAAATCTATCAGCCTCCACTTATTTGCTTAAAAAGAAAAAATGTAAAACAAACATGATATACTGGAAAGCAAAGTATCTCGTTTCTCGTCACATTCGTTATGAAAATAATAATAACAAAGTGAAAAAGTTTTAGCAACCCACAATATAATAAAGGTTACTTCTGTAAAAAAACTTATTTGCTTAAAAAGAAAAAATGTAAAACAAACATGACATACTGGAAAGCAAAGTATCTCGTTTCTCATCACATTCGATTTGTAATTATTTAAGTTAAAAGGTAAAATAAATATAAATAAATTAGAAAAAGGGCAAAGGGAAAGAAAATCAAAATTCGAGATTTCCTCAATTTCGTTTCCTTTCACATGGAGAATTGAGATCTCTAGTAATATACTTCTTCCGTCTCAATTTATTCAAAAATCAACAAAAAATTTCTTATATTTTGTTTCAACATTATAAGGTGTTAATTAATACAGTAGGATTTATGGTATTTTTCTCTTCGTTTTCAAAATATCTTAAAGTTTCTATATTCAAATTCCAAGTCAAAGTTTAAGAGTTTAAATCTCAAAAATTCAACTGTCATATATTTGTAACAAAAGAAAGTATGTGACAAAATTGAAGTTAAAAAAAAAAAAAAAAAAAAAAAAAGAGGAGAGGAAATGAAGAAAAAAAAGCAGAGTCTCACCAGATCAACAGTCTCATTTTTTATCTCTTCGAGGCTGATAGATTTTGCCATCGCTGCTCCACGGAAAAATCAAACCAAAACAAACAGCAACCAGGAAAAAAAAAAAGATTGATTCAGCGAGTATGAAGGATGAGATTCATTGAACAGTAGAATTCTCGAGAAAGAGAGATCCGAAAATGAGATTTGGGGGTTAGGACGGGGCAACGGCGGAAGGGATGAACAGAGGTTTTGATTTGCCTCTGTGAGATTCTCTTGCGGAGAGCAAAGAAATATGAGGTATATGGCGTTGTGGCTTGCCCTCCTTTTTATACTAGTCACTCCACCAGTGTAAACACTAAACACCCCACCCCCCTAGCTCTATGCCTATTGCCCATATACCCCACAATTTCACAGCTTTCTCTGACTTTTTATTTTTTATTTATTGTTTAATAGCCATTATTATTCACTATTCCTATAAATATTTAATACTCCCTCCGTTTCATAATAAATGAATTATTAAAATAATTTTAGTATTTCAAAATAAATGAATGGTTCATAATTTAAGATAGATGTTGAAAAAAAATTTTAAATTTACCCTTCATTAAATATGCATTGGGAGTGATGTATCATGTGTCTTTAATTTTTTAAGAGGGTAAAAATAAAAAAAATATAATAAATTTATGTCTTTATTTTTTTTTCTTAATATATGTATCAAAATTTAATAATTAACTTATTATGGAACGGAGGAAGTAGGAAGACAAAAAAAAAAAAAAGAGTTATCGTTGAATTAAATGGCGTTTCTATTAAAGTATTGCCCTAGTCTGGAATTAAATTAGGGTTTCTTTTAAAATTATTGGGCTGGCTCTGTCATATTCTTTTTGTGAAAAAATTTCCATTTATCTATAATCCACATCTATATTTATATTTATATTTATAATGTATTAAAAGTATGAAAAATTTTAAAAAAATGATTTAAATTTTTTGTTTTTTTTTAAACAAAATTGTCATTTCCTATTTTTTATTATATTTAAAAAATTAAAAATTCTCATTATTTTTTATAAACTAGACATATAATAGGAGGCCTAACAAACATTATCTTATGTTTGACAAAACAAAAATATATAAGTAAATTTTTTTATTATTTTTGACAATGTAAGAATATACTGGATTGGTGATATTGTTGTTGTTTGACAATGTACAAAATATGCATATAGTAGGAGTCCATAGATATTGTCTTCTTTGGCAAAAAGAAATAGTAATAATAGCTTTAACAAAAATAGAAAACTCCTTTTTTGTGGAAAACAAAAAACTCTCATTTATGTTTTAGGCAAAATATTTTTAATTTACAAAATAAAAATGGAAGTGAGAGTCTTTTTTTTATATTATAGGAGTCTTCTTTTTCCTTTTCACAATCGATAGTATCCTAATATAAATTATATAGGAGTCAAAAATCAATTTTTTTTTTAATTTATGAATACTCCTTCTATAAATGAATAAAAGGTACCTAAAAATAGTTATTTTTTTCTCTTAATATTTTTATTTCTTTGTTCAATTTTTGTGCAATTTACTTTATCGCTATGTTGTCAATTGTGTTTGGATGATAATAAATCATTATCAATTTCTTACAAATTTGATTTCAAATTGTTGTTTAGCTTAGATTATTTAACAATGAAAATTAGTTGACACTATTTGAGTGGTTGTCATCTATATTATATTGTATTTTGTTCTTAGTTAAAATATAATGTTTTTATTGTCTCAATTTTTTATTTTTCTCTATTTGTTTTGTTAAAGTGATTTTTTTTTATGGATACATTTTGAAAGGGAAAGAATTGAAATTCTATACAAAGAAACTTCAAAAGACACTACTAAAAAAATAAAAAATCGATCATAAAAAATCGACCACATGTTGTAGTCGCAAAAAATCGACCACACGTGGTCGGTTTTTCGTAATATTTTATTAATTTTTTTTAAAAAAGCGACCACAAGTGGTCGCTTTTTTATTTTAAAAAATCAAAATAATTATTTCATTAATTTTTATATTAATTATTATTTATTTTACAAATAAAAATTAAAAAAATAGCAAAACCGACCACTAGTGGTTGGTTTTTTTAAAAAAAATTAATTGAAAAACATTTTTAAAAACCGTCGGTTTTTAAAAATTCTTTTTAAATTTATTTTTAAAAAAACCGACCATGTGGTCAGTTTTTGAATTAAAAAAATAAAAATCAAATAATTTTAGTAACCAATAATTATATATAATTAATCAAATATATATATTATTTTCATTAAAAATAATTATATATAATTTTTTAAAATTACACTGATCACATGTAGTCGATAACCAGTATAATAATAATAATGAAAATCAATCATTCTTAAATTTTGTGAAAAAATTACATTAAAAAATATATCAAATAAAATAAATAAATTACGTTAAACATGATATTTATCTTTTACTTATATTTCAATATATGGAATAAATATTTTCCTTGTATATACATTAAATGACGTTAAACATGCATAATCTTTATATAATGAACATGTGTATGTATAACCGATAATTCATCAAAATATAATGAATTTGTTCTATTATAAGGTAATACACTTGTGGATGTGAAATATATAGCACGTATTCAAGAGTTCATATATATATATATATATACATATATACATATATATATACATATATACATATATATATATATATATATATCATTTAGTGATCGATTGATGAATGATTTAGTCGAAACCTAGTATATTAAGTTAATCAAATATAATTAATCGATCACTCATCTGAATATGTATATGAAACACGTCGCAATATATTATTGGATAATATACTTGTGTACGTATGTGATATATATAGTAAGTATTTAGAACTTTATATAGTTGATAGTGTGTATATGTGTGTGTATGTATAGGTATATATATATATATATATATATATATATATATATATATATATATATATATATATATAGTATATACATATTAATTATATAGTGAAGGTATATTAATGACATAAGATAAAACTAACCGATAATTCATCTGATCAGTATATGTGAAATACGTTATATATTATTATGGGGTATACGTAGTATATTAAAATCGTGTATATGATGTTTATAGTACTTATTTGAAAGTTGATAGACAATTGAGTATATGTATATATATGTATATATATGTATATCTCGTGTAGTGGCGTATGCAGTATTTGAAAGCTCGATAACTGAATCTATGTATCAAAATATTTTGAATAATACATTGATATCATACTATTGAGGAAATAGATATACTATTTAGTGTGAATATGTAGATACGTGTATATTGTTGAAGTTGTAGGGACTTTAAAGGAGATTTTTTTTGTTTTGAATGCGGTTTGGTAGGTGACTTAGTTGGTTCAAAACGGTTAAGTGTAGGGACTTTAAAGGGAATTTTTTTTGTTTTGAATGGGGTTTGGTAGGTGACTTAGTTGGTTCAAAACGGTTAAGTGTAGGGACTTTGAAGCGGATTTTGTGTTTTAAATGTAGTTTTGTTTTGATACTTATTTGGTTGAAAATGGTTAAGTGTTGGGATTTAAAGGGGATTTATTTGTTTTGAATGTGGTTTGGTAGGTGACTTAGTTAGTTCAAAACGGTTAAGTGTAGGGACTTTAAAAGAGATTTTTTTATTTTGAATGTGGTTTGGTAGGTGACTTAGTTGGTTCAAAACGGTTAAGTGTAGGGACTTTAAAGAGATTTTTTTTTATTTTGAATGTGGTTTGGTAGGTGACTTAGTTGCTTGAATATTCTTAAGTGTAGGAACTTTAAAAGGAATTTTATTGTTTTGAATGTGGTTATGGTAGGTGACTTAGTTTCTTGAAAATGGTTAAGTGTAGGGACTTTAAAGGGGATTTTTTTTATTTTGAATGTGGTTTGGTAGATGACTTAGTTGAAGGGAATTTTTTTGTTTTGAATGGGGTTTGGTAGGTGACTTAGTTGGTTCAAAACGGTTAAGTGTAGGGACTTTAAAGGGAATTTTTTTGTTTTGAATGTGGTTTGGTAGGTGACTTAGTCACTTGAAAATGGTTAAGTCTAGAAACTTTGAAGGGAATTTTGTGTTTTGAATGTGGTTTTGTTTTGATGCTTAGTTTGTTTAAAATGGTTAAGTGTAGGGACTTTAAAGGGGATTTATTTGTTTTGAATGTGGTTTGGTAGGTGACTTAGTTGGTTCAAAACGGTTAAGTGTAGGGACTTTAAAGGGAATTTTTTTGTTTTGAATGTGGTTTGGTAGGTGACTTATTTGCTTGAATATGGTTAAGTGTAGGATCTTTAAAAGGATTTTTTTTGTTTTGAATGTGGTTATGGTAGGTGACTTAGTTGCTTGAAAATGGTTAAGTGTAGGGACTTTAAAGAGGATTTTTTGTTTTGAATGTGGTTTGTTTGGCGACTTAGTCACTTGAATATGGTTAAGTCTAGGAACTTTAAAGGGGATTTTTTTTGTTTTGAATGTAGTTTGGTTGGTGACTTAGTCACTTAAAAACTTTTAAGTGTAGGGACTTTAAAGGAGATTTTTTTTGTTTTGAATATGGTTTGGTAAGTGACTTAGTTGCTTGAAAATGGTTAAGTGTAGGAACTTTAAAGGAGATTTTTTTGTTTTGAATGTGGTTTGGTTGGTGACTTAGTCACTTAAAAATAGTTAAGTGTGGGGACTATAAAGGTGTTTTTTTTTAATGTGGCTATGGTTGGTGACAATTAATTTTTTGTTACTTGATTTAATTAGTTGAATCTGATTGATTGCGTAGATGGAACCTGATTATAGCATGATATATCACCAGAACAATGATAATAGAATGGGTATTAGGGAGGAATTTGTTGAAGGTGTCAAAAAATTTGTTGAACATGCTAAGACACTTGATGTTTGGACACATTTTTGGGCTATTCGTTGTCCTTGTTTTAGATGTGATGGTATAAATCTTGTAAGTGAAGAAGATGTAAAGGAACATCTTTATAGAAAGGGGTTTCACGAGGACTTTTTAAGATTGTGTGGTATTCATGGTGATGTTGCGCAAAATAACTTTGTTGTTGGAGAAAGTAGTAGGTCTGCAGGGCATAATGAATATCAAGATACTAGGATGACAAAAATAGTGCACGATGCTTTTGGGATGCAACACGGGGGTGACTTTAGGGAAAATGTTGAAGATGTTCCTAATAGCGAAGCGGATAATTTCTATAAAAAATTACATGCTACTAGTCATCCTTTCTTTGACGGGTGTTCGCACTCTCGTTTGTCTGTTGCTATTAGATTATTAAGTATTAAATCTGACTAGACATTGCTGAAGGAGGAATGGACTCAATGATAGACCTTATTAAAGAGTTAGTTGACCCCGGCTTGGAGGTTCCTGATTTTTTCTATAAGGTAAAAAGATTGGTGTCAAAGTTAGGTCTCTCCTCGGTTAGAATTGATTGTTGTGAAAATGGTTGCATGTTATACTTTAAGAAAGATGCTAACCTAGAGTCCTGTAAGTTTTGTAAGCACCCTCGATATAAGCGTGGTTCTAGTGAAAATCAAATTGTTGTTAAGGCGATGCATTATTTACCTTTAATACCAAGGTTACAGAGGTTGTATGCTTCAAATAGCTCAGCTCCTCATATGAGATGGCACAATGAAAATAGAAGGCTCACTGGTGTTATGTGTCATCCATCTGATGGAGAGGCTTGGAAGCATTTTGATGTAACTTATCTAGATTTTGCAGCTGAGCCACGAAATATTCATTTGGGATTATGTGCGGATGGTTTCTCTCCTTTTTCAGTTGGTGCTACACCATATTCATGTTGGCCTGTATTTATCACCCCTTATAATCTTCCTCCTGAAATGTTGATGACTAGTCCTTATATATTTCTGAATTGTGTTGTTCCTGGCCCGCGTAATCTAAAAAATAGAATAGATGTCTACTTGTAACCTTTGATTGATGAACTTTAAATTTTATGGCATGAGGGGGTTGAAACTTGAGACATCTCACTTAAACAGAATTTCAATCTGCGTGCATATCTAATGTGGACAGTTAATAATTTTTCTGCTTATGGAATGTTGTCTGGGTGGATGACAGCTGGAAAGCTGGCTTGTCCATACTGCATGGAAAAAATAAAATCTTTCACATTGAGACATGCCAGGAAAAATTCATGGTTTGATTATCATCGTTGTTTCTTGCCACCTGATCATGAATTTAGGAGACTCAAGAATGCATTCAGAAGGAATAGAAGGGAACATGATGGTCCACCTCCAAGGCTGTCTGGTCATGACGTCTGGAAAATAGTTCAGGATTTGCCTAAAGTCAGTGAGGAACAATTGTACAGTCTTGATGGATATGACATTTCGCATAACTGAACTAAGCAAAGTATATTCTGGAAGTTAGAATATTGGCCAGATAATTTACTTAGAAATATGTTGATGTCATGCATATTGAGAAGAACTATTTTGACAACTTGTTCAACACAGTTATGGATGTCACCGGCAAAACAAAGGATAATCCTAAGGCTAGACTTGACTTACCAGAATATTGCAACCGCAAAGAATTACACTTACAGCAGGGGCCCAACGGCAATGTTCTTAAGCCCAAGGCTAGTTTTACATTTAAGTTGGACCAAAAACGTTAAATATGTGAGTGGGTTCAAAGTTTGAAGATGCCCGATGGATATGCCTCAAATTTGGGAAAGAGGGTTGATATGGCACAAGGAATCTTGCATGAAATGAAAAGCCATGTTTGTCATGTTTTCATGGAACAATTACTTCCAATTACTTTTATTGGTTACCTGAAAACATATGGAAACCAATAGCAGAGATCAGTTTGTTTTTCAATGACTTATGTTCCACCACATTAAAATAAGAAAATCTGGCGCGAATGGAAAGTAATATTGTTGTTATCACTAACAAGCTGGAGAAGATTTTCCCGCCAGCATTCTTCGATGTGATGGAACAACTTCCCATTTACCTTGCACATGAAGCTCGGCTAGGAGGTCCAGTTCAAACTAGGTGGATGTATCCATTCGAATGGTAAGCATTTGCAATATATTTAAATTCATACATGTCTTTTTTAAATATAGTAAACATCTAACCTTAAGATTGTACAGGGCAATTGGAAAATTAAAAAGGGGTCACAAAAACAAACATAGGGTGGAAGGATCTATAGTTGAGGACTTGAGGCATATCTTGCAAGAGAAACTTCTCAATTTTGCTCATACTACTTTCATGATGAAGCTGCTTGTTCAAGAAACCAACCGAATCATCATCAGGATGATGTGAATGAGCCTTATTTGAAACCGATATCAATTTTCAATCAATCTGGTTGTAAGGCTAAAAAGACCATACCTCGTCGGCTCACTCCCACGAAGTGTAAATCAACAACTTTGTATGTCTTGCTGAATTGCCCAAAAATTGAGCCCTTTCTGAAGTAAGGAGATTAAAATTTTAACATATCTCATTTGTTTACTCATTCTCTTAAAGAAACTAATTGTGTTTTGCATGTTGGATGTTCAGATCATTTAAGATTCAATTCCACGAAAATCAAGTGTATGCATCATTTGCAACATGGTTTAAAAATGAGGTTCGTAAGTGTATTAATATTTCTGCAAAGTTTAAACATTTACACATTCCTCAACTAAAATATATATATATATATGTATAATATTTTTAAGTACACCATTCACCAAATGCAGCTGCATACGATCAGCTCTTGAGAGTTATTTCTTTGGGTCCAGTTGAAACTAATGCAGTGTCCCAATACAAAGTAAATGGGTTTAAATTTTCCACCGAACAACACTCCAGAACAATGAAAACAAACAATAGTGGTGTTTGGGTTAAGGGTGATGATGATGTTGATTACTTTGGCATCATACACGAGATCTTAGAACTGGAGTATGCTGGTTTTCCAATAAAAAAAATTATCCTTTTTTGATGTAAGTGGTTTGATCCAAGCACAAGAGGCACAAGAGTACATAAAGAGCATATCATTATTGAAGTGAAGCACAATAAGTCGTATTCTATTTACGATTCATTTGTTCTAGCGCAAAATGCTAAAAAAGTGTATTATACTCCTTATCCGTTGTGCAATGACAAGTCTGATTGGTGGGTTGTAATCAAAACAAAGCCTATAGGCCGAGTAGAAGTTGAGAATGTGTTAGAGACTCCGTATTAAAATGAAATGCATATTGATCACCAGCCAGTGGACGTTGAATTAGTGGATGGTTTGAATCACCCGAAAAATATATTTGAAGAAGTTAATATTGCGGAAGAAAAGGCTGAGTGGGAAGGAGATGAGAAAACCTCCGAAGAGGGTGAATGGTTTAGTGGAGAGTCTTCAGAAGAGGAGGATTAGTTGTGTAGGTTGTATTTATTATGTATTGATATCTTTATGCTTTGTACTATATATTTACCTTTATGTTTCTTGTTTAAGATTGATATGTAATATACTGTTTAAGATTGTTATTTTCACTTTTCCATGATTTATATAGTAATAAAAATATTCTTGTCTATATCTCGTGTTGTTGGATCGATTTAAAATATGAATTAGTAACTTGAAATTAGTTACTTGAAATGTTTTCTTATATATTCATTTTGTAGGAACTAACTATTTGTCAACTTAACATAATTTAGATATTAGGCAGAGGTGACAAGGGTAAGAGAAAAGTTGATACTACGAAACCAAACAAGAAAAGACAACCTCCGCCTTATAGACGACCGACAGGTATTCATATATCTGAGGGTCGGTTTGCTGACGCGACAGCACGACCCTCATATTCTAGGTCATCCGAGGATTCGATACCTACTCCTACACATGTGGGGCCACTTCATGGGTCTACACCGACTCATTCTGCTCCTATGACCATGCCACCGCCAACACGATACTATCGGACGACCGTTGGCCCATCCAGACATCTACCATCATCGATACCCTCCTGTAGTAGTCACGCAGTTTCGCACAATGATTCTGCTGGATCTATTAGGTTGTTGGATCTTCAGCTTGGAGGCACTCCATCTGGTGCTTCAGATCCGCCCACGCCAGTGCATCCACCATCACTTACTAGGCAGCCATGAGACAGAGATGATTCTGGGAGGATTTATCTTGTTCCATTTGAGAGAGGGTAAGCTTTCTAAATATAATAACGTTATTCATTTTTCATTACTATATTATTATGCTCTATGAAATTACAGTTTGATCTTGTGTTGTAGGTTTAGGCCGAATGCTGGAGTTGGAAAAAAAACGTGAATATGTATTTCTCGGCACTTCAACGGCTACTAGACTAGCTGGCAAAAAGTTCCAGAAATTGACAGGGAAAGAATGTTTGAAGAATTTAAGGTAAGGATTTAACTTATCGATTACTTATTAACACTTTATTAGAACAAAAGATTGAATATTATATTTTTGTTGTAGAAATTTTACTGGTGGATGATGTAAATACATTTCTTATAAAGAGAAACTTTTTCATAAGATGTAGAGCCAAATTTAACGGTCTCTTGGATTATGTTCGAACCAAATTGGTAAAACCTAAGTGGATTCCTGAAGCAGCATGGCAACTGTATCTTCGCCATTGGAGTAGCCAAGAATACCAATTGTTGAGGGAAAAAGGAAAGAAAGCCGGGGCAACATCCAAGGGTAGCTCCCTACATACTGCGGGTGCCAGAAGTACTCTTGTTGTGCTAGAAAAAATGGTATGTAGCTTTTACAGTTTTAATTATTTGTTTCTATTTAATTTTTTTTATTATTTGAACATTGATAATTTTTTCATATGCAGAAAAAAAGAAAAGGGTAGGAAAATACCAACTGATGAGCTATTCGAGGAGACTCATCTGAGAAAGAAAAAGAACCCGACTGATGAAGATGTCTGGGTTGAAGCTCGTGCAAAAGCTGTCCACGTAAGAAATAAATTTTGAATTTATGAATCTTTTTCTCAAAGCTGATATTATTCAATTATAACTATTTCAATATTTTTTTACTTTTAGTATTAACTTTACTTTGAATATAGGACGAATATACGCGTCTTGTGGTGAGTATCGTGTAGTCAGCCTCCAGAAAGTCAGGGTGACCCAATACCCCAACATGTAGAGGAAGAATTATGGGCAAAAGTTGTGGGTCCTACAAATAGAGGTCATTTCTACGGATACCACAAAAAAATTTTGGCGATAATATTAGGTGTTCGTCCGGCGCTGCATACTCTAGCTCTTCAGTTGATAGAGAAACCATTGAAAGACTAGAAAATATGGTTTCTAAACTCACTGAAGAGCTTGTTTCATACAGAGAGAGGTTTGCTAAACAGAGAGAGAGGCAAAAGAAGACGGAGGAGGCAACAACATCACAAATCAGGATGCTGCTGCAGCAGTTCAGCTCTTTCATTCAGACTGCGGGTGTTATTCCTCCATGTTCTGGTGATGTAGTTCGGGCTGCAAAAGGTCTAGGCCCTCTAGATGATTTCAGCACGAATGAGGATATGAAAGACGAGGACGAATTTGATGATGATGACTTTTAGATTTTTTAATTTTGTATGTGTTGTACTTTGAATTTAGACATTTTGTTGTTTGAAACTATTGTTGTAGATTTTTTATACTCACTTTTGTTGAACATTTTGTATGTGTTGTACACTTTTGAAAGTATTTATATTCGACTTTTTGTTGTTGTTGTTGTTGTTGTATTTACATTTGGTTACTGCTGTATTGCATTGTTGTTGTAGCATGCTGTATTTGGGTTTTGATAATCCCAGAAAAATCGACCACAAGTGGTCGGTTTTTGAAATTAAATTTAATTAATTAATTTAATAAAAATCGACCACTTATGGTCGGTTTTTTAATAAATAAATTAATTAATTTAATAGAAAACAGACCGCAACTGGTCGGTTTTCTAATAAATAAATAAATTAATTTATTAGTAAACCGACTACTTGTGGTCGGTTTAATATTAAAATTAATTATTTAATTTAATAAAAAATCGATCACTTGTGGTCGGTTTTTTTCCTAAAATTATTTTTTTAATTTTAATAAAATAATAATGAATTTTAAATATATATATATATATATATATATTTTTAAAAAAATCGATCACTTATGGTCGATTTTTAAAAAACTACCACTACTTTACCGACCACATACTTTGATCGGTTTTGTGATAAAAATTGGGGAAAACCGACCACTTGTGATCGATTTTTGTGGTCGGTTTTCCCCTTTTTCCGCAAAACTCCTTTTTTGTGGAAAATAAAAAACTCTCATTTATGTTTTTGGCAAAATATTTTTAATTTACAAAATAAAAATGGAAGTGAGAGTCTTTTTTTTATATTATAGGAGTTTTCTTTTTCTTTTTCACAATCGATAGTATCCTAATATAAATTATATAGGAGTCAAAAATCAAATTCTTTTTAAATTTATAAATACTCCTTCTATAAATGAATAAAAGGGACCTAGAAATAGTTAGTTTTTTCTCTTAATATTTTCATTTCTTTGTTCAATTTTTGTGCAATTTACTTTATCGCTATGTTGTCAATTGTGTTTGGATGATAATAAATCATTATCAATTTCTTACAAATTCGATTTCAAATTGTTGTTTAGCTTAAGATTATTTAACAATGAAAAGTAGTTGATACTATTTGACTGGTTGTCATCTATTATTTTTTTGTATTGTGTTCTTAGTTAAAATATAATATTTTTATTGTCTCAATTTGTTATTTTTCTCTATTTGTTTTGTTAAAGTGATTTTTTTTTATGGATACATTTTGAAAGGGAAAGAATTGAAATTCTATACGAAGAAACTTCAAAGGAAGAAAGGCAAGGCTATGGTGCTGCTGCTTAAGTGGCACTTTCGGAATGCCTCTTCTCCCTTTTTTTTCGATTTTGTTCTATTAGGTTTTAATTGAGAAGTTTTTTTTTTACGCTACCTTTATATCTTATGCACCACCATAACTTCTGAATGATGTCTGGACTTAATTATTATTAGCAATTTTTAGTTTACAATTTTCTATCAAAAAAAAGTTACAATATTTTTCTTAAGTGATTTAGGTGAGATATTATCATGAAATTTGAATTTTAGAAGGTATTATAATGTTAATATTAGTTTTTATATTTGGACCTACAGACTGAATAGAAACTTGAAAGTTAAAATAGCAAATCTCAATTTATTTCAAAGTGATGAGCAATAAGTCGTTTATAATTTCTTGAAAAGAGATGTGTTATTTATTAAACTTCAAAAAATTTAACTACTTTAGGAACTTAAAGTTTTTCATTGATATTTATTTTGTAGATCAAATATGTTAACGTACACAGATGCAAAACACGTATACTAAAGTAGTGTATATAAAAAAGTAAATAGTTTAAAATTACTTAAAATGACCATTAAGTCATTTTCTCCTTTTTTTTCTTTTCAGCAGTAAATTTTTTTTAAAAAAGAAAAACTTTTTTTTTTTTTGCTGCTTTGTTCTTAATTCAAAAAACTGTTTTTGCTTTTCTATTTTTCAAACTTCTTCCGTACAACTTTTTTTTATGTATCAATATTGTATAAATGATATATAAATATGTATATATGATGTATACATAATTATGGAGTGTATATTTAATGTATCGATATTGCATAAATAGTTATGGAATGTATCTATATTGTAAAAATAATATCTAAACGTGTATTAATATTATATAAATGGTGTATAAATATGTATATATGATGTACAAATAGTTATGCAGTGTATATGTAATATATCAATATTGAATAAATATGTATTGATATTGTATAAATAGTTATATAATGTATCGACGTTGCATAAATGGTGTACAAGTATGTATCAATATTGTATAAATAGTATATAAACGTGTATCGATATTGTATAAATAGTTATATAATGTATCGACATTGTATGAATGGTGCATAATCATGTATTAATATTATATGAAAATCACGTAATGTTGCAATATCGATATTTATTTGAGTATTATGTATTTCCACCTTAATAAATAAAAATATAAACAAAAACTAATAAAACAACATGAATATTTATATTTTCCTAAAAGAAGAAAAACAATTATAAAAGAAAAAAGTTTTAAAAAAGTGGACAAAAAACAAATTAAACAACGGATTTTTTTCTTTTTAAATAGCACAGTAGAAAATGCTTATATATATATATATATATATATATATATATATATATATATATATATATATATATATATATAAAAGAGGCAATTGAGCAACTAAAACAGGCAGGAGGTTGACATGCCTGCTTCAACGGTAATTTTACTATATCACCCCAATTAATTATTATAAATTATTTATATATTACAAAATTAATAAGATTTAATAAAAAATTAAAACAGATATTTATGACATATCTGCTTCAGCTGCTTCAATCGTAATTTTACTATATTATCCCTAATTAATTATTATATTTCTAATTAAATATTGTAAGTCATTTACGTATTACAAAATTAATAATATTTAATTAAAAAAAGATTAAAATAAATATTTATGACTGTTTCAATTGCTTTAATCGTAATTTTACCGTAAGAGGGAGTTGAGCAGCTTAAGCAGGCATGAGGTCGACATGCCTACTTCAGCTGCTTCAACTAATTTTACTATATCACCCCTAATTAATTATTATAAGTCATTTATATATTATAAAATTAAAAATATTTAATAAAAAAATTAAAATAGACGTTTATGACATATCTATTTCAGCTACTTCAATCGTAATTTTACTATATCACTTCTAATTAATTATTGTATCCCTAACTAAATATTGTAATTCATTTACGTATTACAAAATTAATAATATTTAATTAGAAAAAAGGTAAAACAAATATTTATTACTATTTCAGCTGCGTTAATCATAATTTTACCGTAACAACAAAGCAAGCACGAGGTCTACATGCTTGCTTCAGCTGCTTCAACTTTAATTTTACTATATCACCCCTAATTAATTACTCCCTTCGTTTTGGAATAAGTGAATTGTTGGGGTATTTATTGGTGTTTCAAAATAAGTGAATCATTGAATTTTTTTTTCAAATTTACCCTTATGATTTGACAACCAATTAACTTTTGAAAAGGTATTACAAGGTCAGTTTTTTCTTTTTTGTGGTAAAAATGAAAAGTTGTGTTAAATTTATGTCTTTAATGCTTTTTCCTTAATTTATGTGCCAAAATCTAACAATTCATTTATTCTGAAACGGAGGGAGTATTATAAGTCATTTATTTATTAGAAAATTAATAATAGTTAATAAAAAATTAAAATAGACATTTATGACATGTCTGCTTCAGTTGCTTCAATCGTAATTTTACTATATCATCCCTAATTAATTATTATATCCATAATTAAATATTATAAATTATTTATATATTAAAAATTAATAATATTTAATTAAAAATAAAGTAAAATAGACATGTATGACTGTTTCAATCATCGTTTTACTATACCAGCGTTAATTAATTATTATACATTTTTATAGTAACTTTGCTATGTCACTTCTAATTAGTTATTACAAGTCACTTAAGACATGTGTGCTTCATTGCTTTCATCGTGATTTTACTATATCACCCATAATTAATGATCGTCTAAGTATTGAAAAATTGATAATATTTCACAAAAAATGTAAAAGAGACATAAAATGATATGTCAACATAAAAAATATGATTGACTATCGAAATCATATTAGTGCACATAAATTGGGATGGGACAGAGCAAGACATAAAAATAACGTATATTATTTGAAAATAAAATAAAAAATATTATAAATCACAATAATTAAGAACTTAATATAAAAGTATATGTAAAACAAATTTGATTGACTGTCGAAATTTTATCTGTGCCACATAAATTGAAACAGGGTGAATATTCATATATTATTGAAAAATAATGTAAAAGACATTGTAAATCGCATAATTAACAACTTAAGAAATTTTAAAAATATAAAATGTTTAACTGACTCTCGAAATTATACCAGCATCATTTAAATTGAAACAGAAGAAAAAAATATTATAAATCATACTAATTAAAAACATAAATTATTTTAATAATTTAAATTAAAATAAAAAAAATGGATCGTCGATATATATATATATATAGAGATATATAATATTAAAAGTGTGAAGACCCTTAGAAAAGTGATTTAAACTTTTTTCCCTTCATTAAAAGACTCTGCAATAGACAAAACTGTTTTTTCATTATTTTTCTAATATTTAAAACTTAAAATTCATTTAAATTTAGTTATTAAATCTTTCCTTTTTTGAATTATATACCTTAAATTTTAGATTTTTAAATTAATGAAAATATTAACTTAACTAAATCCTTAAAAGAAAGTCAATTAGTTGAAAATTCTACAATGGCCAATTACGTGAGCAATTAATATTGTGGTACTACTTACGTAAAATACCATTGTTTTAAAGTTTACCAAAAATAATCTATATAATATATATATATATATATATATATATATATATATATATAATATAAAATATTTTATAATATTATCAAAGTGTGAAAATTCTTAGAAAAGTGATTCGAACTTTTTACGCTTCATTAAAACACTCTCCTTTAGACAAAAACATCTTTTTACTCTTTTTTTTAAATTATAATTATACATAAATACAAATAATATATATTTTTGGAAAAATAAAAAATCACCATTATTAAAAGAGTCCTAATTATAGTACCTTATATTTGGCAAATAAATATAAATTTGCCAAATTTGAAATAGAATTCAACATATACACTAAAATAATAAATTTGTCCTTTTTTTGGACAGTTTCTTTATTTTTGAAAAAAAAAAGGTCTAAAATGTGTATAAATTATTTTAAACTTGAATTCAACGTGTGTGTATGTATGTGTATTGAATTCAACGTGTGTGTATGCATGTGTATATAAATATATATAGTTTTTTCTACTTTTACTGTATTTTCTTATTTTATTTTCATTCAAGTCGGCCTTTAGGATCAAAATTTTCTCTCAGGCAAAAATTGAAAGGCTAGTTTTAATTGCATTATTTTGATAACTTTATTATCGTATTGTTTTATTTTAATTTGCAGATAGTAGATGAATGTCGAGCGGCTTTGAAGATATTTTTTTAGGTAAAGGTTAGGTTTAACTATATTGCTTTAATATCTCTATTAGTGTATTGTTTTGTGATAGTTTATAGGTCGTAGATGATAGTTTATAGGTCGTAGATGAATGTCGATCAACTTTGAGAAATTTTTGTGTGTAAAGGTTAGGTTAAATTGTATTATTTTGATATCTCTTTTATCGTATTGTTTTGTTATAGTTTACAGGTGTAAGATAAATGTCGACTGACTTTGAATATTTTTTTAAACTAAAGATTAGATTTAATTGTATTGTTTTGGTATCTCTGATTTGATAATTTTTTCTGTTAAGTTTAGATGTATTGTTTTGATATCGCTATTATCATATTATTTTGTTGTAGTTTACAGGTGACAGATGAATGTCTGTCGGCTTTGAGGATTTTTTTTGTAAAGGTTAGATTTAATTATATTGTTTTATATATCTTTATCATCGTGTTGTTTTATTGTAGTTTATAGGTGATAGATGAATGTCGATCGGCTTTGAGAATTTTTTGGTAAAGGTTAGGTTTAATTAAATAAATTCTCCATCTTTACATATTTAAAAGATGTTGAATTTAATTATTATACTAATCTTTATCAATTTAAATAAATATCTTATTTAGTGTAACATGTGAATTTCATTAAAATGAGATACACGCGCGAAACGCGTATACCTAAACTAGTATATATATATATGTGGAGTACAAAGGCCAAATAGCCGAATTATAGGTAACGGAGAAAATGACACAAAACATAAGTAGAATATGCAAATGTCCGGCGACTACTATTTTTAATGTAAATAGTTTGGCTGACCGATCATTTTTTCCTTGCTTTTATATCAATTGTCAATATGGTTCCCACTTTAACTTTTAACTACTATGTTCGCAAAATTCCAACAAGTAACCCTTTGCCATCACATGAAAAATTTGTAAAGGTTTAAATTTTCTAACCCTTCGTAATTGCATATGTGTCTACATTGTAATCGCAATACTTTTCCCTTATTTACCTCATGATCGTAGCTAATACCCTCGCGTTCGCGAAGAATACACCAAGCATTAGAAAACAAACATTTGAAAAACAAGCTTCAAAGGTGTCGAGTACTCCTAAGCTCTTTTGATCTAAATTCAAAAATGTCAACAAGTTCAAAAATACATTTAGACCTATATAAAGCTGGAAACCACCCAATGACACTAATACTTAAAAAAATGTGCCAGGTTCTTCAAAGTTCTTAAGCCTTCTAAAATAATTAATCGTGTTAAAGAATCTACCTAAATCCTTTGGGACTCAACTTTGACAATCCCACAAAGCCTAAAAATGCGATATCAAGCTATTTGAAGCATCAAAACATGGACTAGAGTACAAATGCTCAAAACAAACGTTTTGGTTATTACAATTGTATTTTGAAGTGAGAATCGAGATCTTATACTGAGTTACAAGATTTAAATGACGAACAAAATTTGAAAGCCTCTTCTTCATTCTCCTCTCCCGCCTCCTCATCCTCGTGTTCTCCTTCCTCTTTTTCGTTGGAACTCATTTGGTGTATGTGAGTAAAGACCTCCTCCGATTCTCTTCCTCCTTTATTTCGAGATTCAAATTATTTGTGTGAGTAAACAAATTTTAATTAGATATTTGTGATAGGTTGATGCTCTAATGGTGGATGGATGGTTACGGTAGTTTTTAGTGGAGAGATGAAGATATTCTCAGTGGATTTTGAAAGGAAAGAGATGATATATCCCTTGTATATTTTTTTATTTCACATGTACATATACTAATATCTTTGATATATATTCACATATATTTGATTGTGATATGCATTGTCGAAGAGAGTTTCTAAGTTTATTTCAACTTCGACTTTTATTTCAAACAAATCCAAATCACCTCTGTTCTTCTTAAACATTTGTGTATAACTTCATCCTAGTGTTCTTCACGAATTTCAACGACATATAGTTAAACAAAACTTAGAAAAAATAAATTTCAAATGAGCCTTTAATTATAATGTTAATGAGTAGAAACAATGAAAAATATGATTGTGGTGACTATGGAGGAACAGGATGACAGTTGATGCAAGTTTGGAAAGTACTTGTTGCATTAAAGAATTTCAGCTTGACATCAAGAGTTTGGAATATTTCAAGATAGTAAGAAAATCAAAGAATTGATACAGAAAAAATTAATGTTACATTTTAGGGTCCTTTTAATCATAATTTGATGTATATGTAATTAAGAAAAATTATATCTTTTATTCTATTGGTGAACCCTAGTAGTATAAATAGAATGAGATGAGTATTATTTAGGTAGACAACATTTTTGGGAAAACTCTCTTGATGAGGTTTGTGGGTTGTATCCTCTATTCTTTATGCTGGATCTCTCTTGAATATTTTTTGATAAGATTATTCATGTATGAGTTTCATTATTATTTTTCTTGAATTAATCATATAATTATTTGTTTAAATTAGAGAAGTAAAAATTTAAATTTATTTATCTCTAATTTACTTTAATTGTGAAATTGTTCTTTCTCTTTTCTTGATTATCACTTTATCTTATATTTCGTTTTACATCAGTGGTATTAGAAAGGTGTGGTGGAGGAAGGTGTTAATTTTTTGGTAGCTTTTTGTAGTGAAAATCAGCGTTTTTAAAGGCAGAAGCATTAGACGAGGCGTTTTATTTGGTACAAGGTGAGGCATAAGCCCTACGAATCCTTTAATTTTTAATATTTTATAAATTAATATAGTTATAAATAAATATTTTTTGAAAGGGATAAATTACCCAAAAAAAAGATAAAACTACATCAAAATTATAAAAAAAAAATATGTGGAATATGTATCTAAAACTGCTTCAGAAAAAATAAAAAACTAGCCAAAGCCACATAATACAATTAATAGATAAAGTCATCTTTCACATAATAAACTATTATATGTCTTCAAAAACACGAGTTTGTATAAAAAAATAGTACATAATTAATCAACCCTCTCTTTCCTAGTACTCGATCAATATATTTATACACCCATTTATCATATACTGTATTTTAAAAGATACCACAAAAAGTAAATAACTTGAAAGCTTGTCACTATGCGACTTTAAAAGATCTAAAAGAAAAAAAAAGTAGGAAGAAGAAAGTAACCTAACATCTTCTTTAGTAGTGGTGTCGTCGACATCACCAGCAAATATGTTTGAAAGTGTGACTTTTAAAAAAAAATTACTTTTAATTTGAATATTTAAGTATTTATCAATCATACTAGTTTAGGTGTACGCGCTTCGCGCGTGTACCTCACTATAATGAGTTTAAACGTTATACTAAATATAATGTTTGCTTAAATAATAAAAGAATTTGTTTAATTAGTTATATAGTAATTGTAAATATTTAAGATACAAATGAGGTAGGTAAAAAATACATTGATAACTCCTTAAATTACGGTTGGAGTCTTAGAAAGAGAAAAATAATCATAATATTTTGTATGGCTCAAAATTTTGATCGTCAATTGTTTATATTATCATCGTCATCATTCATCTTCAAGATACCTAATAAATTGGGGGGAAAAGAAACCTACGAAAAGCAATGCATCAATGTAAATCAAATATTACAAAAATATATTTCTTGACGACAAAGAATCATTTAAGAACAAAAATAAATAAATCTTGTTCCATATGTTCATATTAGATATTATTGTATTGTTATTGAAGAATTCTCAATTTATGAATGTTCAAAATATTTTTCTTTAGTAAAGAAATTATCTAAATATGATAAATTTTTACTTTTTTCATAAATTATTTACAATATTAGAATTTTCTGAATTTCAAATAAACTAAACTAAAACAAATATTAGATTTTTTTAAAGATGTCTACTGAACCTTTTTAAAATTTTGGTAGACTTTTGTTTCCCTTTTATTTAATATAAGATAGAGTTCATGGTTTTTTGTTTTAAAAAAAATGATATACGCATGATTTGAAGTCCTAAAAAAGAGGGGGGAAAAGAATTCGATTTTAGTTAGGTTTGAAGTTTTAAATTAACTAAATATTATTAGGTAAAAAATAAAAAGATGATTTTATCTAAAAGATAGACTTTTAATAAAGACAAGAGGTTCATACAATATTTGTAAGACTCTTTACACTTTAATATAATATAGATAGATTCCTTCACACTTTAATATATCCTTCACGCTTTAATATAATATCGATAGATTCCTTCACACTTTAATATAATATAGATAGATATAGATTTGTAATGAAATTCAAGTGATAAAGTCAAGAATAATTTAAATATACAGTCAATTAAAACTAACTGTATCATTTTTAGTTGTTCTTTTTGCACCATGACTAATTATAATTACTTATCCAAATTCTTCTCCAAATATCAAGTAAGATTATGGGTGCCACGACAAAAAATCAACATGCATGAGACTTAATATCATCAAAACAAAAGAGTTTGGATAATGTTATCGGTGTAAAATTTTAACTGTAAATATAATGTCGATAATCAAATTTAAAAACTCATAGAGGCATTTATGAATGCTTGCAAACTAATATTCAAATTTGAAACTTGAAACCAAGTAAAAATGATTATAAAAAAAAGTCAGAAATCTGTAATAATTTAATAATCAAAGTTTCAAGTCCTCATCTTGATATATGTGCTATAATTTAATTTCTATCTATTGCAAAGTAAAGGTATCACTTCTTGCTTTTTAAATATATGTTGAACAATTGATAAGACCTTTTAAAAAATGAATGACTAAATTTTTTAAATAAAATAACAGTACCTAATTAATTGCTGAAAAATAATTTCGAAGGATCATACAAACGGATTATGGCATATTACCCTTGTTTCATCCATTGATTGCAAAAATAAATATCTATACATATAACACAACTCAATTACTATAAAAACTTGTTAACTCTATGTTATTCTATGTAATGATTTATTATCAATTCAAATACACAATTAAAAATATAATGATAAAGAAACAAAAAAATTAAAGGACAAAATAACTATTTCTACATACCTTTTGTTTACGTAATGATTTAATCACCACATAGAAGAACTCCTTTTATGAAAGGAGTATTCATAAACTAAAAAAGAACTTAATTTTAGACTCCTATATAATTTGTATTAGACTATCATCCATTGATTGTCAAAAGAGGACTCCTATTTATAATAAAAAAAGGACTCAAGTAAACTTTTATTTAGCAAAAATTTATTTCCGGCGATAATTTTTTATTTACAAAAAATAAGGTAATTTTTATTTTGCCAAAAATATAATTTTATCACAGTTGGTCAAAAGTAATAACAGTTTTTATTTTTCAAAAGTAAGACAATATATTAGGACTCTACTGAATGTATAATTGTTACCATAGTGTTTTAGTTTGTTAAAAGTATGACAACTTTTTAATTTTGCCAAATATACTCCTAAGTCCTACGTTTTTCTTTTGCCAAAAAATAAGACAATGTTTGTTAGGACTCCTATTATATGTCTAATTTATCAAAAATAATGAAGTTTTTATTTTTCAAATATAATAAAAAAATAGTGAAATGACAATTATTCTATTCCAAAGTTATTACATTCCTACTTCTAAAATTAGTGCTAATCTTTATAGTGAGTATAATTATAATAAGATACAATTTTTATTTAAGGTAAATTATGATTGATTAAAATTATCTCTTAATTTAAGAAAAAGTCTTACCATATATTTTAAACTCCTGATCCCATATATTTTAGGAGACAATATTATAAATATAATTAAATAATAATTTAAGAAAATAGTGAAAAGACGATTTTGTCTAAAGGAGAAACTTTTAAGCAAGGGCAAAAAGTTCAAATCACTTTTCTAAGGGTCTTCACACTTTTAATATATTATACATATAGATTATAGATTATAGATTATAGATATTTTAGTATTAAGTTCAAATTAGAGATTTAATAGAAAAAATTATTTTACTTTATAAAATTTATAACGCCTAATTTGTGTCTCACGCTTCGATGAACGCTTTGCCTTTCGATACATTTACCTCCTACAACACCTCAAAATGTTTTTACTATATCTCGCCTAGAAACGAACCTCAAAACGAGCCCCATAAACGGCTTCTAAAACACTCAAGAAAATTTAGGCAGTGATGTTGTAATTAAGATGGGCGAAATTGTTCTTTACTGCCAATTGTCAAATTGGACTGTTATTTATTTTTTTTGGTTTAATTTAGATATTTTATTAATAATCAACAAATGATAGACCAACCCACCATACAAGAGAAAACCAACCCATTCTTATTCTTGACCCGGCCCATCCCATAATTCATTTAGAAACATATACAAATAGTAGGGTTTCTAAAAGCAGTACTAGTTTCCAAATCCTAAAAATATCTCCGCCTCCTTCATCTTTGTGTCTTCCTTCCTCTTTTCTACGAATCGATCTGTAATTGCTTTGAGGGTTCAATCCTGCATCATCTTCAAGGTAAGTGCTGATAATCCATTCTTTGACATCTCTACTGTACCTCATACTCTCTGATTATTGATTTTACTTGTGTTTCAGCTGCATTCTCCAGTAACTAAGATAAAACATGTATTTTGGTCAAGTAAGATGGATCTAGTCTTCCGCTTAAAGTTATATTAGCCAAGTAAATTTCCTTCTTCATTTCTTCTATTGTATTTTCCAGATCTACTTTGACTAAAATCTCTTATTTTTCTTCCGTAGATGTGGTACTGATGATAAAAAAGAGTTGATTGGCCCCACAAATGGTCAGCTTGCCTTCTTCCTATCAGGTGCATGTTGCTCCATCTATATCGATCCTCTCTTGTTGATGGTACTCCTTCATGGTGACTGTAATAGCTGAGAAATAGTACCTTTACTGCTAATTGTTGTGTAGATACTAAATGAAACCTTTTCATTAAAAGTTTCCTTCCCCTCTGTACCCCTTGACTTGTATGATTCTCAGATATGGACTCTGCCATTTGTTAATATTTAGAATAGATTTACCTCTGCTCTGTAACTATTGGAAACTTGTAATGATATAATCACCTGCATCTATAGCCAAATTTGCTAGATAATCTGCCAATTGGTTCCCCTCCTTGTATATGTGCTGATACTGTGCTTGTTTATTCTTCATGAATCTGTGGATTTGTTTGACTATGTCTGCTACCATGGACAAGGCCACTCCCCTGTTAGTATCTTCTGCATAAGTAAGGAATCCATCTGAAATATTATCTTATTGTACTGAGAATTTGTACCATGTTTAGCTACATAGAAAACTGCATAAGCTTCTGCTTGCATACTACTAACATAGTACTGTTGTTCTCCTTTAGCAAATAAGATATCTCCCTTCTTATCCCTCAAGCAAAATGCACATGAGCTTCCTCCTTCTGCACCTCTAACTGCTCCATCTGTGTTATACTTTAACCATCCCTCCTCCGGTGCTTTCCATAATACTTTAACAACTTTAACTTTCATTTTTAAGATTCCTATCTCCTTAATTATATTTGGCCATTCATTTGGAAAATCCAGTTCTGGCTTTCTGACCTTCAATAACATTCTCAGGTTTCTTGTAACATTGTATATTATCCTCAAACCTAAAATATTCTTGTTTTCATGCTTCTTCCTATTTCTTCTCCTCCACAATTCCCATAGAATAATTCTAGGCATAGCAAAATAGTATGGTTGTTCCCTCCCTTTTACTTGTGCATTCCACCAGATTAAAATTGTTCCTCTCAGTGTCATATTTTGAATTGTAATACCTGCAAAAGAGGAAAAGTAGGACCAGGTCCTGTTAGCATAAGAAGAACTCCTGAAGACATGCTGAATTGTCTCCACTGCTGGTTCCTCACAACACCAACACTTAGAAGGGCCTTGTAAACCAAACCTCCTTGTTATATCATCTACGAGAACTTTTCTTCTCCATAACTTCCACATGAAAAAACATATCTTGAAAGGCAGTTCTTTCACCCATATTCTCTTGAAAATATTGTCAATGCTTTCCCTATTCCTTATGTAATTCCAAGCTGACTTCACTGTAAACAAACCTTTAGGTTCAATACTCCATATTGGCCAGTTTTTCTCTACTTCTGATAGAGGTGTCACCTTCTTAAGAATATGGTCTGCTATCTCATCTGTGAATAAATTTCTAATCAGCTGTTCATCCCAGTTTCCTGCTCTTACTAGATCCTTCACCTTAGTATATTGTTCATGCTCCTCTAGTTCTCCTTTCATTATAGAAAATAGATCACCCTGCCCAGACCAATTATCTAACCAAATATTAGAATTTCCTTAATTCAGTTGCCATATAATGAGATATTCCACCAGATCCCTAGCAATAAGCATCTTCTTCCACACTTGAGATCCACCTCCCCCAGTTTTCCACATGACTATTTTTGGGTGTTCTTTCTTGCAGTATTTATTAAACATGTAATCCTTCCACAAAGACTTTTTTTCCTAAAATTCCACCAAAGTTTGCAAAATAATTCCATAGAAATATCACCAATTCTTCTAAAACCCAAACCACCTTCATCTTGTGGTAACCAAACTGTTTGCCAATTTACCCAATGTTTTCCCTTTTCTCCAATTTTACTACTCCAAAAGAATTGATCAAGCATTCTTTGAATAGTATTCAAAACATTTAAGGGAGGACTCATTACTGATAAGCAATGTATAGGGATACTTTGCAAAATATGTTTGATCAAGACTGCCCTACCTCTATAAGATAGCAATTTTCCTTTCCAAGCTTGCATCTTACAAGCAATTTTATTCAGTAATTGCTGATAGTAATCCTTCTTCCTTCTCATATAAAATATTGGACAACCGAAATATATGAAAGGAAAGTCTCTTCTCATGATGCCAGTAGTTATTTCTGCAATAATCCCTACTCCATTGGATACTCCTTTGTGTAAATAAATTGCACTCTTTTTCTTATTAATCTTTTGCCCAGATACTTCCTCATATTTATCCAATGTGTCAATGACCAATTTTAAGGTCTTCAACTCTGCTTTGTAAAGGATTATCATATCATCTGCAAATGCCAGGTGATTTAGTTTTGGGCTTCCTCTTGGCATCCCAAAACATTAAAAATCCTTATTCTGCATCAGCTTCTTCAAAGACCTTGACAATACCTCAGCAGCTATTATGAACAGAGTTGGTGACAATGGATTCTCTTGTTTCAAGCCTCTTGATGACCTAAAAAATCCTTTTGGTTGACCATTCATTATTTTAGAATACCAATTGTTTTCCAGTAATTTGAAGACCATATCTATAAGCACCTCTGAAAACCCAAATGTCCTCAATACCTTGGTTAAAAAAAGCCACTCTACTCGGCCATATGACTTCATCATGTCAAGTTTCATAACCATGTTAGATGGTTTGCCTCTCTTTCTATTTTCATCCATAATCTCCTGAACCAATAGAACATTTTTAGCAATACTTCTTCCCTGAACAAATCCTGCCTGTTCAGGTGCTATTAATTGAGGTAATATTCCTTTAATTCTTTCATGAACAATTCTTGAGAAGATCTTGGTCACAAAATTACTAAGAGATATAGGCCTCATATCAGAAAATGTATTCACTACTAACTTTTTTGGTATCAATACCAAATTTGTATGAGTAATGAATCTAGGAAGCCGAAATCCACAAAAGAAAGAATTTACCATTTTGTGAATATCCTCCTTAATAATCTCCCAAGCATCCTGATAAAATGCTCCTGTCATTCCATCTGGCCCCCCTGCACTATTTCTATTTAACTCCATGATAGCTTGTTTGACTTCTTCCTCCTCTGGTAATCTTATAATGTCCTTGTTTTGATCTTCTATCACCAGCTTTGGTATTTCCTTTAAAATAGAGAAATCTTCTGGATCTTGCTGCTTGGTAAACTGCTCCTGAAAAAAGTAACTATTGTCTCTACAATATCTTGAACTTCTTCCTTCCATTCTCCCTGTTCATTCTGAATTCTATTAATCCCGAGTCTGTTTCTCCTTCCTTTTACAATAGTATGAAAAAACTTAGTAGTCATTTCTCCATCTTTGAACCACTTATACCCAGCTTTTTGCCTCCAAAATTCTTCGTCCCTCTTAAGATGCATGTTTAATTCAGCATGAGCCTTAAACAAATTAGTTCTATTCAGTCCACTGGGATTTTCTTCAAATTGCTTCTCTCTTATCTTAATAATATCCTCCAGGGTAGTTATCTCCTGAAATATGTTACCAAAATGGTCTTTGCTCCACCTAGTTAATATTGATTTAGTGTTTTTCAGTTTCTGCTGAAACACTATAAAAGGATTACCTGCAACCTGAGAATTCCAGATTTGTTTGATCACCTCCATACATGATTCCTCCCTGAGCTAGAAATTCAGAAATTTAAAAGGTCTTACTATCTGCTCACTTTCTATCCTGCATTGGATTAATAGGGGAGAATGATCTGATCCACTCCTGGCTAAATGCTCTACTTCCATCTTCTGAAATACACTTTGTATTCTATCATTACACAGAACCCTATCTAGTCTCTTGAAAATACAATCATCATCAGTTCTTCCATTCCACCATATGAACTTGCTTCTTTTAAACTTAAATTCTTCCATATTACATAAATTGAGACATTGAATAAAGTCTTGTGTCTCATTAAATATAACCGGAAGTCCACCCAGCTTTTTCTCTTCACTTCTTATCACATTGAAATCCCCTCCAATAATCCAAGGCATTTGATATGATTCTGACAAATCCACTAAAGAATCCCATAATACCACCCTCTCATTAGCATTACATTTTGCATATACTAAGGTCACCAACATAGAAATGCCTGCATTCTGATTGGTCAACTTCAGTGTAAGTTGTTGATCTCCATCTCTTATTATACTACAATCCACATTCTCTTCAATAAAGGCCCATATCTTTCCAGAACCATTAAGAACTACTTTATTCATGTCTAACCTCCTTCTATACTCCTCAATGTGTTGTCCATCTTGAAAAGGTTCCATAATCCCAATAAAATAAAAGTGATATTTTCTCTGCATTATTATTAGTCTGCTAAAAGCTTGCTGAGTGTTAACAGACCTTATGTTCCATATCAACGCATTTATTTAGATTTTTATTTTGCTGTATGACTTCTGGTATGCATTGCTACTGATTTGTCCTCAGCTATCTTGGTACTATCTTATTTCTTTTTCTTCTTCTTCTTCTTCTTATTTTTTCCATGCTTCTTCTTCAAATCTTCCACATGCTTAGGTGACATATCTGCTGCTCTTGCAATTTGATCAATGTTATCTTCCATATCATTCTCATCTATGTATTCTTTTGCACTATTACTACTCTCTAGCATGTTCTCAATCTGCATTGCTATTGGTTTTATTCCTTCAAGTACCATCAATTCATTTACTTCTTCATCAAAAACCTGCATCTGTATATGTTTAACTGAGCTATTTTTTCTTTCTTTGTCTGAATTCTGGTCATTTTTCTCATCTTGCTCTTGCTGACTACCCCTTTGTGGCTCCTTGTCCTTCCTATTGTCTGCCCTGTTATTCTGATTTTGTTGTTCAGCTCCTTTCTCAGCTGATATACTTACTTCTTGATCATTCTCTGTACCTTTTCCAAAACTTGTATTAACCCATTCTTTTGTACTCATCTTTGTTCCTTCTTTCTGGTGATCAGTATTAACAGTTCCCTCTGCATTCTTGTTATTTTGCTGATTTTCCTCTTCACCTTGTAAGGCTTCAAAAACATTAGATGTCTGTACTTCTTTTTCTGCAATCTCATTCACTTCACCCAGAATATAGCCAAATCTGTCCCTTTTATATTTATTTTTTCTTGTTATCCATTGATGATTGTTATTTCTTCCTCTTGCTACATTATCAGACTTTTGTGTCTGACTCTCCTGCTTGTACTTCTCTTCTACTTCCTTTTGTCCTTCCTTCTGTTTGACATATAATTCTAGGTGTTTAATCCAACAATTTTCTTCATCATGTCCTTGTAGACAACATTCAGTACAGTATTTGGGCATATAATCATACTCAATACGTACCCATTTGGATTTAATTTCTCCTGTAGATTCATTCTCGTCATTAATTCGAATCCTTTGGGGTAGTTTTGCTACTAAGTCGACCTCTACTTTCACTCTTGCACAACTAGGTCTAGTGTGATTTTTAGTAGCCATATCAACTGTAAGAGGTTTGCCAACAGCTGAAGCAATCGAAAATTTTTTATCTTTGGCAAAAAAATTTGGGGGCAGATCTGGCATTGAAATCCAAGCTATTACCACAGTGGTTTCAACATCTGGTTCAAACCATGGGTCCCATTTTAAAGTTCTCATTTGCCAATATCTATTCATGGATCCAATGCAAAAAGCTGTTGTAGATAATAATTGAACATAATCCTCAAACGCATGTAGTCTTATTAATATGTGCCTTTCATCCAATACCCCAATTGTGCATTGACTCTTAATTCCACATTGAGATGGAATAATTTTACGTAAAACTTCAATGTGAGGCTTACTATATGAGAATTTACCAATGATCGCATACTTTAGATTCTCCTGCATGATAAGGTTTTGCACCTCTGATGATTTCCATGTAATTGTAGGCTCTCTATGCATCATGATAATTGGATTAGGAGGAACCCTAATGCAACTAATATCCACCACTTTCGATTTCAATAAATCCGCATATTTTGTATTACCATCTTTCTTTTGAATGGATTGAATACTTCCCTCTTTACTCTGATTATTGTTATTATTATCCGATGGAATAGTCCCATCGGATATGGTGGCCATATTGGCCGGAAAATTTGTATTCTGCGGCTAGGTTATAACCGGCGGCTAGGTACTGTGAATAGACTAGGGCTAATGCGCCATCTTCTTCAATAAATTGGAATGTTAGCTAACCGTACAATAGTACATCCGTGTCAATTACTACCTTTTTTTTGCTACAGTCAATTTCTTTTTCACTCAACCAACAATTTTACTTTGTAACAAAAATATCACTCAATTAATAGTAGTTATCTCAAAATTCATTCAATTTTATTTTGTAACAAAAAGTCATTCAACTATTATCCTTTCATCTACTTTTTGCATTTCATTTTATTTGATCCTTATTAACTTGGTACTCCCTTTAAAAATCTATATATATAATAAAGCAAAGAAGTTAGCCTAAAATTAAGTCAAGTGGCAAATTGAGAACTAGTCATTTGATATTTTGGCAACAAAAATCTATTTTGTTGGCAACAAAATTTATTTTGGTGATTATTTTGGTGAATAACCAATTAGTAATTTAGCAACTTATATGGAAAAAAATTACTATGACCAAAAAGTCATTCCAAAATAAAAAATATTTCAATAGAGACGCCATTCCTTAAAATAAGTGAACAATTAATTTCAACAACATAAATAATAATATTATAAAAAGTAAATATTTATGATTTTACTACAATTGAATAAATCACGAAAATATTACAAAAAATCAATTAGTAAATAGTAATCGTGTAACATATATGAATAAGATTATAATAATTAAAACGTCATTTCAAAATAAAAAAAATATTATGAAAAAGATGTTACCCCTCAAAAAATATACACAATTAATTTAAATAATATTATTTAAGAAATATTTATGAGTTCACTACAATTTAGTAAATCAAGAAAGTATTACAAAAAAATCAATTAGAGAATAACTAATTAATAATCAAGTAACTTATATGAAAAGGATTATTATGACAAATGAGTCCTTCTAAAAGTAAAAATATTATGAAAAAGATGTCATCACTCAAAATATATATAATTAATTTAAATAACAATATTATCTATAAAAGAACATTTATGATTTGATTACAATCGACTAAATCAAGAAATATCAATTAAGAGAATAACGAATTAGTAACCAAACAACTTATATGGAACAAAAATATAATAATCAAAGAGTTATTCCAAAATTAAAAATATTATGAAAAAGATGTGATCACTCAAATGGTAACTTTGAACTACAAAATGAAAGAAATTTATTTCAATTTATTTCAAGTAATTTTATTTAAAAAATATGCATTCATATTTATTGGATGAATTTTCATTCGATATATTTTAAGTAATCTATATTTAAAACAATATGCATTCATATTTAATAAAAGGATTTTCATAATTAAGAATAACTATCAATGAGTAATTACACAATCATTCTATATTAGAAATAAATAAATGATAGTCTTGAATTTAAAAGGAGGGTAGATTGAAAATAAATAAATATTAAAAAAAATATTACTACACAGAAAATATTGCATAATGTTTATCCAAAATAACTACTAAAATTACATAGTCCTAATTAATATTAGAAGTCAAATAAAATTTTACCTTACAAAGTTATTCTTTAATTGACCAATTATATAACCTTATATATGTCTGTAAGAATAATTTTGAATTTTAAAATAATCAAATTTGAAAAAGATACTTCACTTTGATGAACAAAAAATAATTTAAAAAAATTAAATTATGTTATATAAAACTTTAAACGTGCATATAAATAAAATGAACTAGAAATAAATATTTCATAATAATAAAAATATCAATACAAATTTATAATAATTTTTATATGATAAAATGTAGGTGTGAGTTACTGATTAATTAGAATATATGCAATTGAAGTATTACGATAAAATAAATATTTACATGACAAAAAGTATTTATGATTTCATTCAATGTAAGTCAATTAAGGAAGCATGACAAAATTGATTGAGAAATATAAATAGAAAATGAATAAGCAATTAACAATTATATACATATATATGGAAAAGAATATTGTACCAACGACAATTAATCTAGAAGTTCTAATGCCATAACAATAAAATCAATTAGTAAATAGTAATCATGTATCTTATATGAATAAGATTATAATAATCAAAAAGTCATTTCAAAATAAAAAAAATCATGAAAAAAGATGTTATCCCTCAAAAAATATACACAACTAATTTACATAATAATATTATTTAAAAAACATTTATTATTTTACTACAATTTCGTAAATCAAGAAAATATTACAAAAAAATCAATTAGAGAATAACTAATTAATAATCAAGTAACTTATATGAAAAAGATTATTATCACAAATGAGTCCTTTCAAAATTAAAAATATTATGAAAAAGATGTCACTCAAAATGTGTATATAATTAATTTAAGTAACAATCCTATATAAAAAAGAACATGTATGATTTGATTACAATTGACTAAACCAAGAACGTATCAAGAAATATCAATTAAGAGAATAATCAATTAGGAATCAAACAACTTATATGGAAAAAAAATATAATAATCAAAGAGTTATTCCAAAATTAAAAATATTATGAAAAAGATGTGATCACTCAAATGGTAACTTTGGACTACAAAATGGAAGAAATTTATTTCAAGAAATTTTATTTAAAAAATCTGCATTCATATTTATTGGAAGAATTTTCATTTGATATATTTTAAGTAATCTATATTTAAAACAATATGCATTCATATTTAATGAATGGATTTTCATAATTAAGAATAATTATCAATGAGTAATTACACTATCATTCTATATTAGGAAATAAATAAATGATAGTCTTGAATTTAAAAGGAGGGTAGATTGAAAATAAATAAATATTAATTTTTTTTTAAAATGAATATTACTACACAGAAAAGATTGCATAATGTTTATCAAAAATAACTACTAAAATTACATAGTCCTAATTAATATTCGAAGTCAAATAAAATTTTTCTTTACTAAGTTATTTTTTAATTGACCAATTATATAACCTTATAAATGTCTGTAAGAATAATTTTGAATTTTAAAATAATCAAATTTGAAAAAGCTACTTCATTTTGATGAATAAAAATTAATTAAAAAATATTAAATTATCTTATATAAAAATTTAAATGTGCAGATCAATAAAATAAATTAGGAATAAATTTTTCTTAATAATTAAAATATCAATAAAAAATTATAATAATTTTTATATGATGAAATGTAGGTGTGAGTTACTAATAAATTAGAATATATGCAATTGAAGTATTACCAGAAAATGAATATTTATATGACAAAAAGTATTTATGATTTCATTCGATGTAATCCAATTAAGGAAGCATGACAAAATTGATTGAGAAATATAAATAGAAAATAAATAATCAATTAACAATTATATACATATATATGGAAAAGAATATTGTACCAACTGAAATTAATCTAGAAGTTCTAATGTCATAACAATTTACCACTATATCAAAAGGCTACACTTAGTAAAAGCTAATTAATTTCTGCCATAACATGTTAGAGAAGATGAATTTTACAAGTGATTTTTGCCACAACTTATCTTGTCGTGATAATCGCTAGAATCTCAATTTACTGTGAGTATTGTTTTAGAATAGATTTTTCTTGATTTATCAAGTCAACTAAATATACAAGTTATGTTACATATTCATTTTATTTTCTATATGTTTGGTGAAAATTTTATGAGCCAGTATTCATGTACTTTATGTTTTATAAAAAAAAATATAATTTGTACTCTTTGAAAATTTAAGTTAGTGGTCTTTTAATATGTCATACATTTTAAAGACTTATAAAAATTTATTTTAGTCAAAATGTGCAATGAGAATTTTAGCAATAACATAAAAATTTACAAGTTATACATTAAATATGAAGAAACTAATATTGATATTAGATAGTTGATTTTCTTGCATTGCAAATATTGTTGCTTTATATTTTAGTGAGATAATAATATGATTTCAAAAATTAATAAACTATGATACTAAATTACTAACCCATTATATTTCTATATATTAGGATTAACACTTGATTTGTCTATACTATATTTCTATATGTTATGATTAACAATTAATTTGTAAATTAAATTGTGTGATTTTAATAGTATATTAAAAGTTTTTTAATATTGTATTAGGAATGATAGTTAAGTGACCTTAGTAAAAAAATGATAGTTGTATAACTATCTATGAAATTTACCCAACACTAGGATTACTATCTCAAAAGCTATATATCAAACATCAAAATTTGGGTGAGTATCTCGCGGCTGATGCTCAATGGACAATGCTCAAATTCAATAAATCAAATACTTATGAATATTGTTTTTTTTCAAATTCATTATATTTAAATTCTTACTGCAAATATTATTGTACTTTTACGTAGCATATTGCACTAATGTGAAAGTAAAGGTCATTTATCATTTGTTATTTATAAACATTATGCTACAAACTTTCTTATTTTTTTGTTTTAGTTGATATAAACAGGCAATGAATTTAATCATGTTTATATTTATATTGTAACTCCAATTTAGAATATTGTAGATCTTTTGGAGTAATAATTAGTTTGATCTACTTTGTATAATATAAAGGATAAAGATGAATAAGATTAATATATTATTGTACTGGTGAACATGAGGGGTTAAGTATTAGTTGAACGTTCTAAAATGGGAGGAAATTCAATTTCGATAGTGATTAATATTTATAATTTTATTCAAATTGAGTAAATTGAGAAAGTATGATAGTGTTGATCGAAAATAGAGTTGAAGAGTGAATATTCAAACCTATGAAGGACTAAACCTTTATTCGAAAAAATAATATACAATAAGATTCATTAATATTTGTTGGTCTATTACCATAAGAGAATAAGTGAACATTGTAAAATCGTGCAAACAAGTTAGGAGAGGGAAAAATGACTATTATTGAGACTTTGCTCAAGATCGTGCAAAGGAATACAAAATTTATTTTAAAAGAAAAATCTATTAAGAATGAAAGAGAAGGGGAAACTCCTTTCTTCCTTTTGATAGAGGGTGCAAATTAAAATATTTAATAGAAAAGAACTTAAACTTCAAGATAAAATTTTGCAGAGAAGCCTCATGTGCATAACTCTAAAACACATCTTTCATTAGTTCTTTGTTTTTCTAACAAAATTTAGAACTAAGTCACTTAACTAATACTAATAATTATGTTATATATGCATTTTCTTTTATAATTATATATATTTTTTCACAAAATTAATTTATATAAATCACAATATTATCTAATATTCTCAAATATTATATTAGAATATAATATTATTTACACGCGGATACTAACTTTTGAAAAGAAATGTTTAATTTTTATGTAATTAATGATATTAAGTTCAATATTTTAATAGTTATTTTTCGTATTGCATATATTTATTAATTTCAAATATGTGAACGATTTTGAATAATTTATTTTTTTTATATAAAATCAATAAGATAATAGTTTCTATAATTAATTTCATTTAATATCGACTGCTCATCGCGCGAGTACTAATACTAGTATATTTAATACAGGTTTATTTTACTAAAGTTGTCCTATTAATTATGCATTGAAAATATAAATTTAATTATATACACTTTACATAGTCATTTAATGATAGGGGTAATATTGAGAAAACATAATAAATTTCTTTTGATTTTAAAACTTAGACAATTAAAATAAAATAAATATTTTTAGCAAGAGATCTAATTAATATAAAACGGAGTACAAAATCACTCAACTAATTTAGCCGCTGTTTTCGGTAGATATAATTTATGAGGAAATTTTTTAAGCCAAATCATTTATTTTTCAAGAAACATATATTTTTTCATATCAAACACATCCTTGATTTAATTATTTGATATTAGAATTTATTGATCCTGTTAAATTAGATTTGCTATGTAGGAGCCATAGGGTGTGTTTGGTATGATGGAAAATGTTTTCCATGGAAAATATTTTCATGGAAAATAAATTGATTTTCTACTTATTTTCTCATGTTTGATTGGTGGGCGGAAAATATTTTTCGAAAAATATTTTATGGTGTTTGGTTGGTGAATAGAAAATATTTTTCTTAAAAATATTTTTAGTTGTTTGATTGATGAGAGGAAAAAATATTTTTTGAAAAATACTACTGAACAATTAACTAGTATATCAAACAACTCAACCTTCTGTCGGAACTAATTTAAGCATAGCAAATAATACCAATATCGAGTATCAAAATATTACAAGAAGCTAAAATTTAAGCAACTATTACTTACATAATTCAAGCTTCCTAATCAATTCCCACAAATGCACAAAAGAGAGAAGTTTGGAAGCAAATACACAATACATTATCAAAAACAAAAGAACGGAGAGAAGTTTGAAAGTAAATACACGATACATTATCAAAAATAAAAGCGTGCAAATAATAGTTGCTTCCAATTCCTACGAAGCTAAACCAACCAATAGGTGTCACTATTGGTGTTGCTTGAATCGTTTCAACCACACCTTACGAAGATTTTGATTTTTGACCATGAATGCCTTAGCTAGAGTGTCGCTTTGCACAAAAAAATCAAAAGCTTCACCGAGGAACTCTTCATTATAACCTTCCATTGCCATAACTTCTTCATACAACTTTGTCACATCTAGACGACTATCAACCGTTCTACCGTTGCCGTTGCCATTTCTCCAAACTTTATTGATATATCACCAACGACATCTTGCATCTCAAAAGAATATTTTCTTTTGCGACTTGCCTTGATTTGAGAAGCTTCGGTTGCTTGCACATCCTTTTCGGTGGATGGTCCTTCAAGGTCATTATCATTATCTTTCTCAGAAAAACTATCAAAATCTATATCTTTGAATGATTTAGCACAATTTCCCCTAGCCCGATCATTTCCACACACAAGAGACATTTCGTCAAATATTTTAATTTTTTTGTTGATGAACTTGTCATGATTGGGATGTGCTTACTGATAACGCTCAAATTACACCTCTCTTATGAGAGAGTAAGCGGTCGTTGTCAAATATATAATCCAACTAGGTTGGGGTCGAATCCCATAGGGAATATGGTGTTAATTAAGTTGTGTGCAGATTAGTTGACTTTTAATCGTTCGCTTCCATAAAATAAATAGGGGGATTTGATTCAGTTCGCAAATTAATGGTTTCAGTTTAACAAGATGAAATATGTGTAGTAGTATTCAAATTCAGAGAAATAGCAAGCTAGGGTTATGTCCACCTTGTAGTTTTCAATACGTTTTAACTATGGGCTTTACGAATTCATACATGTATCGTGTTTACAGAGAAACGTATTGTATTTAATAACATAATCCAAGTGTTTCTCAACCATCAAGGACTAATTCACTTTAGTTCTCTTGAATCAAAAACATTTACCAAAAACAATACGAAACTCCAAGTAGTTAATCCTGCTAAGGCATTAACTTATGAAATAGGGGTTGGTAATCCTATTTTCTTGTCACTACTCTCTTTTCCAAACATCAACCTTTCTTTCGAACAAGTTGCGTTTTAAGGCATATCCTCTATGTTTGCAACCACGAGAATTCAAGATAAGCGAAGAGAGTATGATGTAAACTAATCAATGCATAATGAATTCAAAACCCAAAGTGATAGATTGTATGCTACAAGGCTTCCATAAACTTAGCTATTCATGAATAAAATGAAAAACATCATAAATATATTCATTATACCAAAAACTAGAAGAAGATCTTGGTGTGTGAATCGTGAAAACAAGAGAGAAAACGTTTCTCTCTCTCTCCAGGCTAAGCCGCCACTCTCCGTGTTCAGAATAATACAGAATAATGAATAATTAATAAAACTTCAGCAATTAAGTCTTTTAATAATCTCTTCTCTCATAATTTCCTTCTAAGTTCCTGAACTAATTATAAATGACAAATTAGTCTTGGACAAAGTTTCTAGGCGCCACATTTGGTCCAGATTGCTACTCTCTCTTATGTCATATGCCATCCGCATTTCATAGTCCCATTATCTCTTCATCTACCTCATTAATACCTGAAATCATGCTAATCACATCGGTTATCTCAATTACATAGAAGTAGAGTAAAAACATAAGAAACTAGGCACTTTGTTCTCTAAACTTAGCTAAATTATGGATAAATTATGGTGCTTAGGCGTATAAATACAGCCAAGATCACCACCCCACACTTAAAGCTTTGTTCGTCCTCGAACAACATATCTATTTATGCATACTACACAAGCCTTAGCACCCATAAAGGAAGACAAGATGCTCAAATAGGCTCACACAATAATTATGAACAAGAAGTAGATTCATGGATCATTACTAGAGACAACCTACCCTCAAGAATAGACTCATTAAGTTGGCAATTTCATGCATATCGTTTAAGCAAAGAAATCATATAAATTACCCAACCTTCATCAACCATGTACCCTCACAACAAAAGAGTTACCCATAATCACTCACAATCATGCAATTTCTAACAAAATGGGTACAAGAATCAAGTTGCGCTCACTCTCACAAAGAATTCTCAAATTACAACTGATGACCATATGCTTGCCCTTAGTGTAATACTCCACTAATATCATAATGCTAAGATTAGGATCAAATAGGTCTTTTACGGGTTGTAATGCAGGCTAAAGGATGGGTAGGAACTATTTTGGCCAGAAATAGTAACAATCTTTCCTAAGCGCTTTAATACACTACATTATGCAATTAATATCAATCTCCAACAACCAATTTCCAATTCTGCTATCTTCACAGATTTGCTTTTCACCCCAACTCGTTAAGCTTAATTAATAACACTATGGTGGGAGTATGCAATCCTTTCAAATATTTTTTTTGACACCCTTTTCACGTTACGCACCCCTATAATAGCCACCCTCAACTTAAGAAATTTCCCTTAGTTGAGGTGCACAATGTCCAAGAAGGACCAAGGCCAAAACAGGTTCATTATAACATGCGGGATAAAATTTTGAACTTTTTCAACAATTTTAGCTACTCCAAACCACATCAATTGCTCACGCCAATAACTAGACTTTGGGTCATCAATTTCACCTTTTTCCTCTTATTGTCAAACTCCTAACTCACATTGATTTTACATTAAAGCACTTAGGAGCTTTTTGGATCAAATTACGGTCTATTAAAGAACGGATTAGGCTACATATGAGGCTAACAAAAGAACAAGCTAAAGGCTCAACGGGGCTAGCTAAGATAATGTACATAAGTAGGTCAAAAGAAGGTATGACCAATGGTTATCAAAGAAATGCCTAAATCATCTCCTAAACTCACAATCTTTATTTCGCTTTGCACACACACCAGACAAGTTCTAGCATTAGTTGCAATAAGGAATATACAACATTCTTACACACTCATGGCACATGGTCAAATCAATTAGGAGCATTATAGATTCTCGACCCAACAATTACATGAATTCAAATAAAACCAGCAATCACAACAAGAGTCACAACTAGATCCTAGGTGTTTCAAACGTGATGATCCATCACATACTTATATTATAATGTCATGTGATCCACAAGAACAGTTACATGCAATTAAATGACTAATTTTCTCTTAAGACGGTCGACATCCATCCATCATCGAAAAAAGCACCTAATTATGACTAAAGAGAATAAACATCTAACAAGAAACAAAATAAACAAAATAATTAATCCTATCACAGAAGTATACTAAGGAGAAGGTCCTATTTTCTTACAAAACAAGTAGCAAAGTAACCAGCCACCCCACACTTAAGCTCGACACTGTCCCTAGTGCAAATAACAAGATAAAGAACCTGGCTAGTAGTACTCCTCATCCACATTCGGAGTCATGCCACCTGCATGGAGATCATCATTGGAGCCATTTTTCCTGTATTCATCCACCCTTGATGTAGTTGATTTTCTCACCAAATTTAAAACCAATTGTCTCCTTAATGCCTGCAGTACCTACACTTATTCAAAACAAACAAACAAGATGATTAGAGGGATGGGTTGCCTCCCACCAAGCGCCGTAGTTTCGGTCGTGGCTCGACTTTTTTTTTTGCATTTTTGTTTAACATGATAAAGTGAAAATAAAATCATGGGTTGCCTCCTATATAGTGCCTGATTTAACGTCGCGGTACGACTCGATTATCTTGACTACTCAGACTTCGTCAAGATACATCGGTGATACCATTTGTACCTCATTTGTTGGATCAAGACAATGCTTTATTCCTAGTCCAACCACTTTGAAGTCACTTACATCCTTGCTTGCAAGTTCAACCAAACCAGCTATGGCCTCCACAAAAGACATATCCTTAACTGGTACATCTCGCTCATCTTCGTAGAATACATCAACAATCGAGAAGACACTTATCTCCTTTTGTTGTTTCATAGACCGACATACTTTAAAACTAACTTTTTTCTCATTGAGCCTAAATTTTAGCTCATTCAGCTCCATGTCAACTAACACTCTCCCAGTTGCTAAGACCGACCTACACAAAATTATGGGTACTTCAAAGTCCACTTTGCAATCAAGAATTACAAAGTTGGCAGGAAATATAAAATCAGCAACTTTTATGAGTACATCATGTAGAATCCCAATCAGCCTTTTTATCGATCTATCTGCCATTAGAAGCCGCATATTGGTGGGCGTAGGATCTCCCAAACCCAGTTTCTTGAAAACCGTCAATGGCATAAGATTTATACTTGCCCCAAGAACACAAAGGGCTTTTTCAAACTTTAGCAATCCAATCGTACATGGAACAGTAAATGCTCCCGGATCAGCTTTCTTCTGGACAATAGATCTTGTAGCAATAGCACTACAATGATGAAGATTGTCTACCATTTCATAGCTCACAGTCCTTTTCTTCGTCAACAGGTCTTTCATAAACTTATCATATCTGGGCATCTGTTCCAGTGCTTCAACTAAGGACACATTCACTGTCAACTGCTTCAACATAGCCATGAATTTTCTAAACTTGCCATCATATTTTTTCTTCTTTAATCGTTGTATAAATAGGGGTGGTGGCCTTGGGATTTCAGTTGGAACAACTTCTACCTCTTTTCTTATGCCTTGCTCCATATCACTAACATGTTTCTTCTTGGGTGGTAGTTCCATTTCTGCACTCTTTTTTCTGAACCTCCCAACTTTACAGGCACCACTGGAGATTCATCAATCATCTCCCAATCCATTTCAACTGCATCAGTATGAAAGGATGCTCCCAATGCTGGACTGGATAACATCTTACCGCTCCTAGTGGTAATGGCCATACACGATCCATCATTCCTCAGATTTTGAACTGTATCACTTGGTAGAGTCCCATTTTATCTTTGATTGAATACTGCAGATAATTGGCTCATCTTCTGCTCCAGTTGTTTAATAGCAATTGAGTGCGAATTTACTAGTTGCCTCATGGAAGATATGTCACTCTTCATAGTAGTCACCCCAAAATTAGTCGTCTCAACCCCCTTTAATAGTTTCTCCATCATGTCCTCCATGGACATTTTTCCTGAACTGGTGGCAGCATTATCACGACTTCCAGGAGGTACATACAGTCCACTCCTGTCATTTTTATTCTTCCAATCTCCTAGATGGTTCCAACCTTGGTTTCCTTGACCACTGGTCCGGAAACCCCCCTGATTATGCAAGTAGTTAGCCTTTTCCTCTGTGTTTGATTCAGCTCCTTTACCATGGGACCCTACAACTTTTACCTTTTCTACATTCCCTGATAGCAAATGTTTCATGAGCAGATCCATCTGGGTTTTCATGTGAACCATATCCTGATCACTCTCCTCTTTTCTCCTACGCTACTCCGCTGATATTACACTAGACCCAGTATTGCTTGCTACCACGGAATCTCTGGTGTGCCAAGATCTACTTGTCTTAGTCATCCTTTTTAACATGTCCGTAACCTCAGTAAAGGTGAGCTCTATAAAAGCTCCTCCTGCAGCATTATCCACTATTGTCTTTGTAAGTGAGTTCAAAGCTCTGTAGAAGATTTCCATCAAGTGTTCGTCAGTCATCTTATGGTTTGGGCATTGAGTTAACTTCTTTTTAAACCTCTCCCGAGTCTCATGCAAAGCTTCATTGGCTAATTACCTAAAGTTGCTGATCTCATCCCTCAACTGTAACATTCTGGAGGGCGGAAAGAACCTTTCTAGGAAAGCTCCTTTCAATTACCTCTAGTTTGTTATAGAATCAGGAGTCAGCTCATTCAACCACTTCTTTGCCTCACCAGACAGATACAGTGGGAACAATCTTAAACGAATAACATTTTGTCCCACTCCAGGATTATCAAATGACTTACAAATACTGATGAAATTGACCAAATATAGATTTGGATCATCACCAGGTAATCCACAAAAGAGTCCTTTCAGATTCAGTAGTTGGATCATAGTACTAGTGATGTTGAATTTCACCCCAGGAGCTAGTGGTGGTAGAATTATTGCCCATATAGATCCAGTTCCATCTAAATCGTCCTCATCATTGTCAACATCAAACTGTGCAGCTTGACGGTCTGGTCTTCCTCTGAATGGACGATTTCGATTTACAAGTGCAACTACCCCGGCTGCACACCTCCTATTAGCTGGGTCAATTAAATCATCATCTCCCAAGTCCTCCTCATCTAGATTAGGTACCCGACCTGGGTTATCTACATTCTGTAGATTTAATTAAGCATTAGCCAAAACGGCTAATCTTTCATCTTTCTATTGGTTAGCCATTTTTTTAATGAGATGAGGTTCAGGATTGAAGGGTAATAATGGTTCTCCTGAACTTCTAGTTTGTGGCATAAACAACAATGAGCCTGTAAAAAACAAAAACAATAAATAATGTAAAATAAGGAAACTTGACTAACAGTCAATTAACACACATAAACTCAATCGACAACCGTACTCCCCGGTAGCGGCGCCAAAATTTGATAACGCTCAAATTACACCTCTCTTACGAGAGAGTAAGCGGTCGTTGTCAAATATATAACCCAACTAGGTTGGGGTCAAATCCCACAGGAAATATGGTGTTAATTAAGTTGTGTGCAGATTAGTTGACTTTTAATCGTTCGTTTCCGTAAAATAAATAGGGAGGATTTGATTCAGTTCGCAAATTAATGGTTTCAGTTTAACAAGATGAAAAATGTGTAGTAGTATTCAAATTCAGAGAAATAACAAGCTAGGGTTATGTCCACCTTGTAGTTTTCAATACTTTCTAACTATGGGCTGTACGAATTCATACATGCATCATGTTTACAGAGAAACGTATTGTATTTAATAACATAATCCAAGTGTTTCTCAACCATCAAGGATTAATTCACTTTAGTTCTCTCGAATCAAAAGCATTTACCAAAAACAATACGAAATCTCCAAGTAGTTAATCCTGCTAAGGCATTAACTTATGAAATAGGGGTTGGTAATCCTATTTTCTTGTCACTACTCTCTTTTCCAAACATCAACCTTTTTTTCGAACAAGTTGCGTTTTAAGGCATATCCTCTATGTTTGCAACCACGAGAATTCAAGATAGGCGAAGAGAGTATGTTGTAAACTAATCAATGCATAATGAATTCAAAACCCAAAGTGATAGATTGTATGCTACAAGGCTTCCATAACCTTAACTAATAAACTTAGCTGCTCATGAATAAAATGAAAAGCATCATAAATATATTCATCATACCAAAAACTAGAAGAAGATCTTGGTGTGTGAATCGTGAAAACAAGAGAGAAAACATTTTTCTCTCTCTCCAGGCTAAGCCGCCACTCTCCTTGTTCAGAATAATACAGAATAATGAATAATTAATAAAAATTCAGCAATTAAGTCTTTTAATAATCTCGTCTCTCATAATTTCCTTCTAAGTCCCTGAACTAATTATAAATGACAAATTAGTCTTGGACATAGTTTCTAGGCGCCACATTTGGTCCAGATTGCTACTCTTTCTTGTGTCATATGCCATCCGCATTCCATAGTCCCATTATGTCTTCATCTACCCCATTAATACCTAAAATCATTCTAATCACATCGGTTGGCTCAATTACATAGAAGTAGAGTAAAAACATAAGAAACTAGGAACTTTGTTCTCTAAACTTAGCTAAAATATGGATAAATTATGGTGCTTAGGCGTATGAATACACCCAAGATCACTTACAATACAAAGATTAGAAATGAGATAGAGAGGTTTTCGAAAGACCCCCGGCTCAAAATAGAATAATGCTCAATATAAAACAATCTAGACAAGGCATAGTCAAAGGACAATATATCATAAAATACAAGGCATAGTCAAAGGACAAAATATATAGAAATCAACATATTTTGTTTGTACTGAAGAAGAGGCAGATAACATAGTAGTTTTCAATTTTCATGATCATCAATTGACCATTACAATTTTCTGGTATACATCTCCACTATAAACGCTCCCTCGTGTGCTACATTTCACCTCTTGTTGATTAGATAGAGTAGTCCTATAGCAGAATATATCATCAAGAAAAAAGCCATTTCGAGAAAAAAAATGGATAGAAGTCAGCAAGATTCTATAGTTTTGGATAGGCTAGTTTAAAACGCAAACTTCATTTATCTACTTGTTTAGAAGAATATATATCATTGCACTTCTTCATAAATGATCGAGGACCCCAAATGAGTTTCATCTTTTGTACCTAAATAGGAAACAACTGGAATTCCAACATATTCCCAGCAAAAAAGATAACAAGTACAATTGGAGCGAATTCTAGAAGATAATTTGAACTTTTGAAGCATGTCCAAGTATAAACTTGAGTTAAGAGTATGAATGCAGTATGTGTTATGACATTTTTCACTTCCCAGCACCAAAATTTTGAACTTTCCCCCACTTTTAAAAAAAGAATCACATATAGGGTTAATGTATTTTCGTCTTCGTACAGAAGAAAAGGTTGAAAAACTGATACAACCTCACACCATATGCGTTGCCAACCTAGAAATTCAATCCATCATTGGTCAACATCTCAAACCAGATTTTTAAAAGAAAACTAACCTTAAATCCATCAATGCAGAAACATTAAAAGGATTCAAGAGTGAGCAAAAAATCTCAAAGGCCTAAACTCAACCTACTAATGGCAAACAACAAAGCAAATAGGTCACAAACATAGTCCAAAATTATTAGATGGGAAATTTACTCATAACTCACTCTATTCGAATACAAATTTACTCATAACTCAAGACTTTTTCAGGTTATTGACTGGTTCAATTCTAGCTCATGAAATGATGCATGCATGGTTGCGGCTTAAAGGTGGATCTTTTATTTTGATAACACCTGAATGTGATATCCTTTTACATATTTACGATTTTGAAGATAATAAAAGCAGCCAACCTCCATTATCTCATAGCTGCTTTTGTTGACACCCAATTTTGGCTCGCCCTTTTTCCTTTAATCACTTTTCTGATGCTTCTTGGCGCTAAATATTTTTTTGAAACTTAAATAATAAATGAGATTCACATTTTTATCTCTATTTCTATGAATTTTAAATAATAAAAGAGGATTTATTTTTCCTATCGTATTATAAAATATTTTAATCAAATATAATAAAATATTTTAACATAAAAAAATTAAAAAAAATTCTTTTTATAATCGCATTCGCATTTTTTTAGGCTATATGGTGACCATATATATATATATATATATATATATATATATATATATTGTTATATAAAATAAATATTTTATATTTTATTCCTATTTTCAAATATATCTTATATCCTTATTTGTACACACACATATATATACGTATATTTTGTTAATATTTAACCGCAAAAGATATTAAGTCAGACACGTATACAAATCATGTTTGTGATTATATACGTTAAGACTAAAAATAATTTTAGGACAACAGGTATAAATAAAAATTAATTTCAGTGGAAAAAGAGTATTCGGGCTAACAATAATTCAATTTTTTATTTTTTATTTTTATTTTTTATTTATCTTTTATTATTATTATTATTATTATTATTATTATTATTATTTTTAATCTATACCCAACGCTTATTTTATAAATTTCTACAAAGAGGCCAAAATTAGCCCGAAATCCATTCCAATTTCATTCAAACAAGCAATTTAATCTGATCCGTTGATTGCTTCCTAATTCAAGGATCCCGAATTTTCAGTTGTTTATATATATATATATATATATATATATATATCATAATTTATTTTATTATATTTTGAACTGTTCTGATTAAAATCGGACGGATCAAAAAAATAATCACTTTCAAATCAGTTTTTTCTTTTTACATTTATTCATATATATATATATATATTTTAAGATACTTGTTTTAAAACCGTCCGATCGAAGATCGAACGGATCAAATTAGTCAACAATATAGCAGAGACGCGTCTTTTCTCTAGAGAAATAGAAGCACGCATTTGTTTCTCTTCCCAAGAGTCACCGATCTCTCACCATCAACTTTCCCAAAAATACGAAAAAACAAGAGACCTTCCTTCTTCTCTGCTCCCCTCTCTTCTCATCTCCCCCAAAATTAAAACCCTAGTTGTGCCATGGCAGCCATAGCTTCCACCCCTGCAAAATTCCCCTCCCTTTTTAGCCATACCAACCAGTGAATCCCTTCAAGATCAGAAAATCAGACCCAAATCAGTGCTTCAACGGAAATTTTATTTCAAATTCGCATTAAATGCACAAAATCCTCCAAACTCGTGAAGCCATTTTCAACGTTTGAACGTCAGATACATCCCTTTTGATTTAACCGTTGGTTTCTTTGAAATATTTGGTTCCAAATCCGGACTTTCAAGTCCGGATTTACCTATAAGTACCCGCTACTTTATTCATTAGAGGGGGGGTTTTTTTGGTTGAAAAAAAAGAGAGATTGAAAAGATAGTGAACTTTCAAAAATTAACCAAAAAACATTCAAAAATACTCGTTATCAAAATCAAGTACTTGTTTCTCTCTGTTTCTTTCTCTATTTTACTTATTGCGAACTCGAGTTTGCGAAGTTCGAATTCGATAGCCAGAAAAATCCTTGATGCCGAAGCTCTGGCTTGCTGCCCGACAAAAGGTAAACGTCCGCCCTCTTATTTTTTCGTCGTCTTGTTTGACCCAGTGAATACATAATTTGCTTTAAGTTTCAAGTTTTCGTTCCTATCGCTGTTTACTCGGACCAATTTTCCTCAATATGCGGCTATTTCACACTCACAGTATGTGAGACATATGCAAATCCATCCTTTATTTCTCTTTAGTTTTCGGCTCCTTCACGTGGTTTGGTTCTGTAAATAGATGATTTTGTTCTAGTCTTAAGCTTAAGTTGTGGTTGTTTTTCGTTGACCCTGTCGTTAAAATATAATTCTGACTTTTGAAGTGATGTTGTGTGAAAATATATGCAAGTCTGTGACTATGTGAACATATTATTTCCCTTGGTCTCAAGTCTTGCTATGGCGTTGCTTCGAAGATCGATTTCAAGAATATGATTTTGTATCTTTTAATCTTTAAAAAACTTATTTGTTTCAAGAGAGACTGCTTTGCATCCTAAGTGTGAATCTGTCGTTGCTCTTAAATTTCAACTTTTGTCTGCTTTTATTTCACGTTATTTTGGTTCCATGAACATGTTTTTACTCTAAATTTGATCAAGGTTAAGCTATTGTTTTGTTGTTTGATTCTGGAAGAGTGGTTTCCTGACTGAAGAGACTTGGGGTGTGCCTCCAAATGGTTATCTATTTCTGCCATCTTAATGTTAATAGAGAAATGACTAAATTTTTTGTTTGTTGCAGAAGGATACGTCCAGTTTTAGTTAGTGAGGGAAGAATTCCTAAGTTGTCCTCCTACTTTTTGAAGTATGAATGTATATGTCTTCTCAAGTTTCGCACAAGTGGTCTCAATAAGTTTCTTTTAAAACTTACATGTCTCAAGTTATCAAAATATTGTTATGCTTGTCTCGGTATTAGAAAAAAAAATTGATCTAGTGTTTAGAGAGTAACTTTGAAGTGTTCCTCAGGGTGGCCATTTCCTTTTACTTATGCAGATGTGATTATGTGCCTCTTAAGTGGAAGTTTAAACAAAAGTTTTTCTTTTTTCAAATAAATAAATAAATAAATGAATTTATCATTAATCCCCCTTCTTTCAAGAATTTAGTAAAAGTTCAATTAGGATGAAATATCACCCCTCGATATTTGATATTTTTATGCTTAGACATATTCTTAATTTTGCGTTTGGTGAAAACTGTATAAGCTTCTTAGAGTGTCGGTATTCATTCGGATTTTGAGTATTCATTTGCCTCAAGTATGTTTTCATTAAAATTATGCTCTTCTCTTAATATGTACCTTAATCTTTATTTGATTAGCTACTAATCTTTATTATTTTTCTTTTATGTTACATGTACACTCGGGAGTCGGAGTTTCCATTGAAACTCATTTTGACCCAAAGATCGGGTCAACGGCTATAGGATTACCAACACTCGGATCTACATTGCTAGGAGTCATTCGTCTCAATTGAAACTTATAGTATCGAGTTCTTTACCTTCCTTAATCACTTTATTATATGTACATATTTTATTGACCTTTGTATATATTTGGATTATGAATTTTTGTGTGGTGTGATTGAATTGAAACTAACGGTAGTATGATTTAGTTTTTGTTTAAGTTTTAAGATGTCTATAATTGATTCTCTTTGGCTAGCCCTTTATATATTCAATGCTTATATATGTAGTAACCATTATTTTTATACGCATGAATAAACTCCTTTTTAGAGCAAAAGAGGCAAATTGTGGTTTAAGGGGGCTCTTAGAAAGAAAATACAATCTTCTCGAAATTGGACAAAATGGTTAGTTACTTTTTATCATTTTAATTGAAGTTCTTCAAATAAATCACCAAGAAACTTTAGTTAGTCAAATCTCTTTTCAAATTGGCAAAATTACTCACCTTTCAAAATTTGGCTTTTACACGATCTCATGTCGTTCAAATATTTACCATATTCAATATCTATTTTTTAACATTATTTTGGGTTTCATATTTTTAAAATCTTCAAAACAGAAGGTATATGCACGCAATTACACTGTCATATGTAAGATCTATTTTTACTATTCCTATTCTACTATTACTATATCATCATTTACATGCTCTGTTAACTCTATTATACATATGCGTTTTACTATTATATTTTAATTACCATTCAATTTCAAACTATTGAGATTTCACCATTTAATGAATTTTCAATTCATTTTCATATACTTTCAAACACATGTATTTATATTTATTTTCTTATAAGTTTTCATATAATTTAAAATTACATTTTTTATTTACGTTATAATAATTTTATTTTCATATTTTAACTTTTACATTTTTATAGACTCATAAGATTTTTTACTCTCTAACAAATGTTTATTACAACACGTCTTCTTTTCATGTTCTAAAATGTATACATTTTGCAATAACCATAGAATTTCTTATATATGGTGGTGTCACGTTTTATATACCTTGAGTTTCTTTTCCACAAAAATTATAAAGTCTTTTTTTTAATCACCATTTTAGCAACTAATAAAATAAATAATTTCCAAATATTTTTCTAAAACTAGGTTTAAGGACTATCTTCGGATAGGCTCTGAGGGGTGCTTAATACCTTCCCCTCAAGTAACCAAAACCCTTACTTAGAATCTCACTGGTTTTTGCAGATGAGAAACAGAATTTTCACATCATAAAAATGCTTTTCCTAGTTTTTCCTTAAAAGTTAGGTGGCAACTCAAAAACAAAACGAATAATTTTTATTTTTTTTCAAAAACCAGTAAGCGTCGCTACGACCACCATACGTTGCGGACTGTTTTGGCCGGTCCGAAATGGGGCGCGACATCTCTGTCATTGAGAATCATGATATTATCATGTCTCTTAAGAAATCATAAATGGATATGTAAGTCGGTGATATCAAAATATACTATAATTAATTTTCACTAGCTTTAGATCAAATAAGTTCAACACATGTCACTGAGGCACACCATCTATGGAGACCATATGTTTTGAATGCTGGAAGAAAACAACAACAACTTACCTAATGTAATCCTACAAGTAGGGTCTCAGAAGGGAAGTGCGTACGCAAACCTTATCCCTTTCTTAAAAAGGAAGAGAGGTTGTTTCTGATAGACCCACAACTCAAAACAGATGAAAAGGACGATAACAACAACACACAGGAAGAACCAAGAAGAAAATACAATAATTAAGTCTAAGGGAACAACCAAAAGAATTAAAAATCTAAGAACACGAAAAATACAAGAAGAAGACTAATAATCTGGGAATGAAAAAGCAAAACACTTGACTACATACTAATCTACTATCCTAATTCTCTAAGTTTTTCCATATATCGTCGCGTTACTAATTAAAATATCCACATGTTTTAGCTCAGTATTGATCCGTAGATGATCTGAAGAATAACTGTTAAATCTTCAGCATAAATAACCAGTTTATTACTACAACAGCATCAATCAACCAGCCAGAAAGGGGACTCACAGGTAAGACCCCCAAATGTAAGAAACAGGAGAACATCAGGGTCTAAAACTATTGCTTACCTGAATATGGACTGTATAGACTTCGGGACTGGCCGTAATCATCTTCAAGTTGTCATCCCATCTAAGACCACTTTTGTTTAGTAGAGTTTGGATTGTACTCCAAGTGTTTCTTATTATTTTAAGATGATTCTCCACATGCTTAGATGAACAATCCATTCCTAGTTGTTCGTTAATGGCATTCAAAACACGATTAAATGAGCTGGCCTTAAACCGATTCATCGATTTATTCCCTTGCTTTACTTTATCGGCTAGAATCTCCAACATCAAATATTCCATTAGTTTTGACCACCTAAACTGCTTCTCGCCTTTTCCCCCCATGATTTACTGTTACAAGTCAAGAAACTACGTGAACAATTCATACTCAACAGAACACAAATACAAATTAGCAGAAACCTGTGAACTCTACATATACCAAATAAAAATAGTAGTAAAAAGAACACTCAAAGCTAATAGAAAAACAATCCATAGAAGTATTTCTTTCATACAGGATCTGGCCAATTACTACAACAATACAAAGAAATAAGAAAATATCAAAAGCAAAATCAAGCAGCATTGTCTATTTAGCTATCAAAGTTTCTTAATACACTAAAGTCCCTCATTCCTTTGCCTATCATAATTTACAAACATGGCATGAGCAATTGCATCTCTTTTTGATGACCATTGTCTAGCTTCTTCACGCCTTTCTCTTTGTGTTTGATAGCTTTGACTTCCTTAAGAATTTTGAGTAATTTGAGCATTTTGAGGTTGAATTACTACTTCAACATCTACTTCTTGTATTATCATGTCATTTGGATCCAAATCAACTATGTGATTATTTAAAATGCACGACGCTAATACCACATTCACTTGTGTCTTAAAGTTCCAAAAAGGTTAATTGTCAATCACACGAAATCGTCTCTTTAGAATAGCAAAGGCACATTCAACCGAGGATCTCAGTGATGCTTGACGAAGATTGAACAATTCTTTTTCATTTTGGGAAGGACAATCACTATATTCTTGCAAGTGATAGCGTATTCCATGATAAGGAGGAATAAACCCTTTACGAAGTCCATATTCCGCATCTACAAGATAGTATTTATATACAAAGACAAACTAAAGTTAATTAATATACTTTATTCACCTACGTTTGATATAAACTACTTTATATTGAATAAGATACCTTGTGGGATTTGGAGACCATGTGTCTCTCCAATGCATCATTTAATATGCGAGAATCATGTGCAGATCCTTCCCAACCAGCAAGCACATATGTGAACTTCAAATTAAAGTTAATGGCGGCTAATACATTTTGTGTTGTTGTGCCTTTTCGACCACGAAATCTATTTTGTTGTTCAATAGGGACAGATGCAAGCACATGTGTTCCATCTATTGCTCCTACACAATCCTATACACAACTTAAGTTAATAATATGTAGTATTTTTAACAAAATATCTTAAAATATAAAATTTTAGTATGTCACTTACGGTAAACCAGGGATAATTCCGATGGTTTTTCATTATCTCCGGTTGGACGGTTCCATCCGGTGATTATATAAGGATTGGATAGAGCTTCAAAACTACTTGAAGTACAATGTGGAAGCATCGATGAATAGACTCGATTGACCTATAAAAATGTGATCCAATCTTCCAAAATCGTTCATTAAAACCAACAATCTCTAAAAATATCAGCACTTGTTCTTGAACAGACATATTTTTGGTTGAACACAAGAAACTATTCCTTCTAAGAGCATTGCATAGTTCATAAAACACATGCTTACTTATTCTTATCTGACCTACACAGTGAACATCACTTTCATTCAAAATAATATTCATGTAAAATTCTCTTTCTTGATCTTTATTAACATATGGTTCTCTAGGAATGCTACTTTCATGTTCGTAGGCAATAATTATTGCAACCCTGGCAGCTAAAATAGATGTAGCTGCAACTCCAATTATTGCACCATCGTCATCTTGGTTAGTCGAACCCATTTGTTGTAGTGACCAATGTAATTTCGTTACATTTCGTTTATTATATACAACAACAACAACATACACAGTATATTCACACCAACACTACTAGAAAAACAACAAAAACCGACCACTCAAAACCGACCACAATAAAGTGGTCGGAAAAAACTGACCACTTGTGGTAGGTTTTTTTATTTTTATTTTTTTATTAAAAAAGCGACCACATGTGGTCGCTATTTTATTATAAAATATCAAAATAAATATTTCAATAATTTTAATATTAATTATTATATATTTTAAAAATTAAAATGTTAAAAAAATAACAAAACCAACCACAAGTGGTCGGTTTTTATAAAAATAATAATAAAATATTTCTAAAAAGCGACCACTTGTGGTCGATTTTTAAAAATATTTTTCTTTTTTTTTAGAAATAAAAAACCATCCACTTTTGGTCGGTTTTGAAACTAAAAAAGAAAATACTTTTAAACATAATATTTATATGTAATCAAAATAATTATATATATGTAATCAAATATATATATTATTTGTTTCATAAAAAATAATTATATAAATTTTTGAAATTACATTGATTACACGTAGTAAATAATCAGTATAATAATAATAAAAATCAATCATTCCACAATTTTTTGAAAAAATTACACTTAAAAATATATCAAATAAAATAAAAAAATTATGTTAAACATAATCTTTATATTTTATTTATGTTTCAATATATAAAATAAACATTTTCTTTCGTATATACGTTAAATGACGTTAAACATGCATAACCTTTGTATAATGAATATGTGTATATATATATATATATATATATATATATATATATATAATATGTTACTATATATTATGTTACTATATATTTCGGTCATAATAATGTAATATATAATCGATAATTCATCAAAATATAATGAACGGGTTCTATTATAAGGTAACATTCTTGTGGATGTGATATATGTATACGCATCAAGAGTTCATATATATAGATATCTTTTCATATATATATATATATATATCATGTAGTGCTGAATTGATGAACGATGTAATCAAAACCTAATATATTAAGCTAATCAAATATAATTAATCGAACACTAATGTAAGTATGTATAAGAAACACATCGCATTATATTATTGGATAATATACTTGTATACGCATGTGATGTATATAGTATGTATTTTGAATTTTATATAGTCGATAATGTGTATATGTGTCTGTATATATATAATATATACATATTATACAACGACGGTATATTAATGACATAAGATAAATCAACCGATTATTTATTTGAGTTTATGTGAAATACAATAGGGTAGTCGATAATGTGTATATATGTGTGTGTGTATGTATAGGTATATATGTAGTATATATATACATATTATATAGTGAAAGTATGTTAATGACATAAGATAAACCAACCGATAATTCAACTGAGTTTCTATGAAATACGTAGTATAGTATTATGGGATAGTAAAATTGGGTATGTGATGTATATAGTACGTATTTGAATATTGATAGCCAATTGAATAAATTTATATATACGTATATCTCATGTAGTGATGAAATAGATACACTATTTTGTTTCAATATAATGTAGACAGACGTATATTGTTGAAGTTGTAATAACACAAGACAAGTATTACGAGGTATATAGGGGGGAGGAAGGAAGTAGGGGAAGGAGACAGAAAATTGAATCATGAAACTAGCATATACTTACCATTTGCTTTGAATTTCGAATTTTGAACGACCGCTAAAATTGGATATATGTATATATATACTGCATATCTCGTGTAGTGACATATGCAGTAATCGAAAGCTCGATAACCGAATGTATATATCAAAATATTTTGAATAATACATTGATATCATACTTATGAAGAAATAAATATACTATTTTGTGTCAATGTAGATACACGTATATTGTTGAAGATGTAATAATGTAAGACATCGATAATTTATCTGATTGACACGTTATATATATATAATATAATTTATCTGTTATAAATATTATACAATTTATTAAAAAAATAATCTATTAAAAATTAAATTAAATTTATTAATTAATTTATTAATTGTAGTTTATTAAAGTATAATTTATCAAAAACTTAGTAAAAACCGACCACATGTGGTCGGTTTTTCTGTTATTTAAAAAAAATTAAAAACAACTTTTAACCCGACCCACCCAATCCCCAAATAAAGAAAAGGGAAAACAGGAATCAGCAGCCCTAACTCAAATTCTCTCCATTTCTCTCCAATTCTTTCACTCTCAAAGTTTGTCACGCCAGGATCTTCTCTACCACTTTTCTCCATCACTTCAATTCGGGTAAGTGCTGAAATTGTTCTTATTGGATAGTAAGGTCGATTAGGGTTATTAATCCTAGTTCGTATTTGTATAAATATGGTAAGTTATGGTGTATGGTTATGTTATTTTTCCTATAATTGATTTCGAACCGAGTAAGTCAAATAACTTGTGGTAGAATCCCAAACTTGAACCAATAAAGTTTACTGTTCTTAGTTCTTGATGACGTTTCATTGTGAATCATATAGTGATATCTATTGCTTAGTTCTTATGTATATAGCCTATCACTTTTCTGTCGTTTTGTTTTTGGGTAAAATAATGTGTCACTTTCACATAGTTATATCTATTGGACATGAACAACCACCCTCCCCCACTGACATTTTCACTTCAGATAAATTGTACACCTTCAAGATACGGGATACAGGGCACTATAACTATTTATAGGGATTTGGAAACAATACTGAAAATTACATTAAAATGCTTAAAATATGTTTAGAAAAAAAAGGCCAATACTATTAGAAACAATATTATTAGGTGTTCATATGTCATTATATATGCTATAAAACTAAATACTGCATTAAGTATCTCCTATTTCCAATACTTAAACATGAATGTAGCATAGAGTAGATGGGTATTTTGGAGAAAATTGCAGTAGTCTGTCTTTTAATTTGCTAAGATCATCATTTTCGATAGTGCAGCTTCCCGTGAGAGAATCAAGAAGTAGATTGAAGCTGCCATTTTGAAATATCAAGACATTAAGGAAAATATTAAAGGTAAGTTGACATAGTGAAGCCGTGTGGGGCCTTGTGCGATTCACTATTGTTGTTATCTTCCTTTTATTATTCATATTGAAGTCTAGTGAAGCCGTGTGTGGCCTTGTGCGATTCACTAGCATTGTTCTTGACATTTTGTTGTTGCTTGTTTCTTGTGCTTTCAACATGATCTTATATCATTTCTTGTTTTGAATGTGGTTTGTTCGGTGACTTAGGTGGTTGAAAATGGTTAAGTGTAGGGACTTTAAAGGGGAATTATTTGTCAAGAATGTGGTTTGTTCGGTTACTTAGTCACTTGAAAATGGTTAAGTGTAGGGACTTTAAAGGGAAATTATTTGTCACGAATGTGGTTTTTTCGGTCACTTAGTCACTTGAAAATGGTTAAGTGTAGGGACTTTAAAGGGGAATTATTTGTCAAGAATGTGGTTTGTTCGGTCACTTAGTCACTTGAAAATGGTTAAGTGTAGAAACTTTAAAGGGGAATTATTTGTCAAGAATGTGGTTTGTTCGGTCACTTAGTCACTTGAAAATGGTTAAGTGTAGGGACTTTAAAGGGGAATTATTTGTCACGAATGTGGTTTGTTCGGTCACTTAGTCACTTGAAAATGGTTAAGTGTAGGGACTTTAAAGGGGAATTATTTGTCAAGAATGTGGTTTGTTCGGTCACTTAGTCACTTGAAAATGGTTAAGTGTAGGAACTTTAAAGGGGAATTATTTGTTTTGAATGCGATTTGTTCGGTCACTTAGTCACTTGAAAATGGTTAAGTGTTGGAATTTTAAAGGGGAATTATTTGTTTTGAATGCGATTTGTTAGGTCAGTTAGTCACTTGAAAATGGTTAAGTGTTGGAACTAATTAGTTGAATTTGATTGAATGCGTAGATGGATTCTGATTATAGCTGGATATATCACCGGAACAATGATAATAGAATGGGTATTAGGGAGGAATTCGTTGAAGGTTTGAAAAGATTTGTTGATCATGCTAAGACACTTGAAGTTTGGACACATTTTTGGGTTATTCGTTGTCCTTGTGTTAGATGTCATGGTATAAATCTTGTTGATGAAGAAGATGTAAATGAACATCTTTATAGAAAGGGTTTTCACGAGAACTTTTTAGGAGTGCATGGTATTCATGGTGGTGGAGCGCAAAATAACTTTGTTGTTGGAGAAAGTAGTACGTCTAAAGGGCATAATGAATATCAGGATATTAGGATGACAGAAATGTTGTACGATGCTTTTGAGATGCAACAGGGGGTTCACTTAAGGGAAAATGTTGAACATGTTCCTAATAGTGAAGCGGGGAATTTCTACAATGAATTGCATGCTGCTAGTCATCCTTTTTTTGATGGGTGTTTGCACTCTCATTTGTTTATTTCTGTTAGATTATTAAGTATTAAATCTGACTGGAATATTGCGGAAGGAGGAATGGACTCAATTATAGATTTTATTAAAGAGTTAGTTGACCCCAACTTGGAGGTTCCTGATTCTTTCTATAAGGCAAAAAGATTGGTGTCAAAGTTAGGTCTATCCTCGGTTAGAATTGATTGCCATGAAAATGGCTGCATGTTATACTTTAAGGGGGATGCTAACCTGGAGTTCTGTAAGTTTTTTCAGCACTCTCGATATAAACGTGGTTCTACTGGAAATAAAATTATTGTTAAGGCGATGTATTATTTACCTCTTATACCAAGGTTGAAGAGGTTGTATGCTTTGAACAGCTCAACTCCTCATATGAGATGGCACAGTGAAAATAGAAGGCCCACTGGTGTTATGTGTCATCCATATGATGGAGAGGCTTGGAAACATTTTAATGCAACTTATCCGGATTTTGCAGCTGAGCCACGAAACATTCGATTGGGATTATGTGCGGATGGTTTCTCTTCTTTTTCAGTTGGTGGTGTGCCATATTCATGTTGGCCTATATTTATCACTCCTTATAATCTTCCTCCTGAATTGTTGATGACTAGTCCCTATATATTTCTGAATTGTGTTATTCTTGGCCCGCGTAATCCAAAAAATGGAATAGATGTCTATTTGCAACCTTTGATCGATGAACTTCAAATTTTATGGCATGAGGGGGTTGAAACTTGGGACATCTCTCTTAAACAGAATTTAAATCTGCGCACATATCTAATGTGGACTGTTAATGATTTTACTGCTTATGGAATGTTGTTTGGGTGGATGATAGTTGGAAAGCTGGCTTGTCCATGCTGCATGGCAAAAACACAATCTTTCACATTAAGACATGGCAGGAAAAATTCATGGTTTGATTGTCATCGTTGTTTCCTTCCACCTGAGCATGAATTTAGGAGAATTAAGAATGCATTCAGGAGGAATAGAAGGGAACATGATGGTCCACCTCCTACGTTGTCTGGTCATGACATATGGAAATAGTTAGAATTTGCCCAAAGCCAGCGAGGAACGATTGTACAGGCTTGATGGATATGACATTTCGCATAATTGGACTAAGCAAAGCATTTTTTGGAGGTTAGAATTTTGGCCAGATAATTTACTTAGACATAATGTTGATGCCATGCATACAGAGAAGAACTACTTTGACGACTTGTTCAACATAGTTATGGATGTCACCGGCAAAACAAAGGATAATCCTAAGGCCAGACTTGACTTACTAGAGTATTGCAATCGTAGAGAATTACACTTACAGCAGAGGCCCAACGGCAATATTCTAAAGCCCAAGGCTTGTTTTACATTCAACTTGGACCAAAAGTGACAAATATGTGAGTGGGTTCAAAGTTTGAAGATGCCCGAAGGATATGCCTCAAATTTGAAAAAGAGGGTTGATATGACACAAGGAATCTTGCATGGAATGAAAAGACATGATTGTCATATTTTCATGGAACAATTACTTCCGATTTCTTTTATTGGTTTACCTGAAAACATATGGAAATCAATAGAAGAGATCAGTTTGTTCTTCAAAGACTTATGTGCCAGCACATTAAAAGAAGAAAATTTGGTGCGGATGGAAAGTAATATTGTCGTTATCACCAACAAGCTGGAGAAGTTTTTCCCGCCAGCGTTCTTTGATGTGATGGAACATCTTTCCATTCACCTTGTGCACGAAGCTTGGCTAGGCGGTCCAGTTCAAACTAGGTGGATGTATCCATTCGAACGGTAAGCAGTTGCAACATATTTAAATTCATAGATATCTTTTTTATATATAGTAAACGTCTAACCTTACGATTGTACAGGGCAATTGGAAAATTGAAAAGGGGGCCCAAAAACAAACATAGGGTGGAAGGCTCTATAGTTGAGGCATATCTTGCAAGAGAAACTTCTCAATTTTGTTCATATTACTTTCGTGATGAAGTTGCTTGTTCAAGAAACCGTCCGAATCGTCACCAGGACGATGTGAATGAGCCTCATTTGCAACCGATATCAATTTTCAATCAATCTGATTGTAAGGCTGAAAAGACCATACCTCCCCGACTCACTCCCACGGAGCGCAAAGCAGCAACTTTGTATGTCTTGCTTAATTGCTCGAAAATTGAGCCATTTCTGAAGTAAGAAGATTAAAATTTTAACATACCTTATTTGTTTACTCATTTCATTAAAGAAACTAATTGTGTTTCCCATGTTTGATGTTCAGTTCATTTAAGACTCAATTCCACGAAAATCAAGTGTATGTATCCTTTGCAACATGGTTTAAAAATGAGGTTCGTAAGTGTTATTATTTCTAAAATATATATATATATATAATATTTTCAGGTACACCATTCACCAAATGCAACCGTATACGATCAACTCTTTAGAAATATTTCCTTGGGTCCAGTTGAAGCTAATGCAATGTACCAATACAAAGTAAATGGGTTTAAATTTTCCACTGAACAACACTCCAGAACAAGGAAAACAAACAATAGTGGTGTTTGGGTTAAGGGTGATGATGATGTTGATTACTTTGGCATCATACACGAGATCTTAGAATTGGAGTATGTTGGTTACCCAATAAAAAAAATTGTCCTGTTTCGATGTAAGTGGTTTGATCCAAGCACAACAGGCACAAGAGTACATAAGGAGCATAACATCATTGAAGTGAAGCACAATAGGTCGTATCCTATTTACGATCCATTTGTGCTAGCATAAAATGCTAAGAAAGTGTATTATGCTCCTTATCCATTGTGCAATGACAAGTCTGATTGTAGGGATGTAATCAAAACAAAGCCTATAGGACGGGTGGAGGTTGAGAATGTGCTGGAGACTGTGTATCAAAATGAAATACAGATTGATCACCAGCTAGTGGACGTTGAATTAATGGACGATTTGAATCACCCGAAAAATATATTAGAAGAAGTTAATATTGCGGAAGAAGCGACTGGGTGGATAGGAGATGAGAAAACCTCCGAAGAGGGTGAATGGTTTAGTGGAGAATCTTCAGAAGAGGAGGATTAGTTGTATAGGTTGTATTTATTATGTATTGATGTCTTTATGCTTTGTACTATATGTATATAACTTTATGTTTCTTGTTTAAGATTGATATGTAATATACTTTTTAAGTTTGTTGTTTCCACTTTTCCATGATTTGTATAGTAACTTGGAATTAGTTACTTAGAATGTTTTCTTATATATATATATATATATATATATATATATATTCATATTGTATGAACTAACTACTTTTTAATTTAACTTAATTTAGATGTCAGGCAGAGATGACAGAGGTAAGGGAAAAGTTGATACGACGAAACCAAAAAAGAAAAGACAACTTCCGTCTTATATCCAGCCGACCGGTATTAATATATCTGAGGGTCGGTTAGCTGACACGCCAGCACGACCCTCATATTCTAGGTCGTCCGAGGCTTCCATACCAACTCCTACGCATGTGGGGAAACTACCTGGGTCTTCGCCGACTCATACAGCTCCTATGACCATGTCATCGCCAGTTGGGTACTTTCGGACTGCCGCTGGCCCCTCTAGGCATCGACCATCATCGATACCCTCCTACAGTAGTCATGCAGCTACGCACTGTGATTCTGCTGGATCTATTGGATTTTTGAATCTTCAGCTGGGAGGCACTCCATCTAGTTCTTCAGATCTGCCCACGCCAGTGCATCCACCATCAGTTACTAGGCAGCCAGGAGACTTAGATGATTCTGACTTAGATGATTCTGGAAGGATTTATCTTGTTACATTTATGAAAGGGTAAGATTTCTAAATATAATAACGTTAGACATTTTTTCATTACTATATTATTATGCTCTATGAAATTACTGTTTGATCTTGTGTTGTAGGTTTAACCCGGATGCTGGACTTGGACATAGGGCGCGAATATGCATTGGTCGGCACTTCAACGACTTCTGGACCTGCTGGCAAAAGGTACCAGAACTTGACAGGGATAGAATGTTTGATGAATTTAAGGTAAGGATTTAACTTATTGACTACTTATTGACACTTTGGTAGAACAAAACATTGATTATTATAATTTTGTTGTAGAAATTTTACTGGTGGGATGATGAAAATACATTTCTTATAAAGAAGAACTTTATGCAAAGATGTAGAGGCAGATTTAAAGATCTCTTGGATTATGACCGATAAAACATGGTTAAACCTACGTGCATGCCTGAACCCGAATGGAATCGGTATCTTATATATTGGAATAGTGACGAATTCAAATCGTTGAGTGAAAAGGGAAAGAAAGCCCGGGCACCATCCAAGGGTGGCTCCCTACATACTGCGGATGCCAGAAGTACTCTTGCTGTGATTCAAAAAATGGTATCTAACTTTACAATTTTAATTATTTATTTCTATTAAAATTTTATTATTATTTAAACATTGATAATTTTTTCATATGCAGGAAAAAGAACAGGGTAAGAAAATACCACATAATGTGATATACGTTGAGACTCATGTGAAGAAAAAAAAGAACCCGACTGATGAAGCTGTCTGGGTTGAAGCTCGTGCAAAAGCTGAACATGTAAGAAACAAATTCTGAATTTATGAATTTGTTTTCTCAAAGTTGATATTATTCAGTTATAACTACTTTAATATTTTTTTACTTTTAGTATTAACTTTACGTTGAATATAGGACGAATATATGCGCCTTGTTGGTGCGTATCGTAGTAGTAAGCCAGTTGAAAGTCAGGGTGACCCAATTCCCAAACATGTCGAGGTGGAGTTATGGACAAAAGTTGTGGGTCCTGCAAATAGAGGTCATTTGGCCGGATACCACAACGACTATTTTAGCAATAATGTTAGGTGTTCGTCCAGCCCTGCATACCCGAGCTCTTCAGTTGATAGTGAGACAATTGAAAGACTACAAACTACAGTTTCTCAACTCACTCAACAACTTGTTGCACAGATTGAGAGGGAGAAGAAGAGGGCGAAGGCAACAACATCTCGATTCAAGAAGTTGCAGCAGCAGTTGAGCACTTTCATTCAGACTGTGGGGGTTATTCCTCCATGTCTTGGTGATGAGGTTTAGTTTTTTTTATGTGTGTTGTACTTTGAATTTAGACATTTTGATGATTGAAACTGTTGTTGTATTTTGATACTCAGTTTTCTTGGACACTTTGTATGTATTGTTCTCTTTTCAAAGTCTTTATATTTGATTTTTTTTTGTTATTGCTGTTGTATGTATTTGATTTGATACTGCAATGTTGCGTTGTTGGATGCTGTAATTGGGTCTGAATTTTTTATTTTTTTTTTGAAAATTCACATAAATACCGACCACAAGTGGTCGGTTTTTCAAAATTTTCTTTTGGAAAAACCGACCACAAGTGGTCGATTTATTATTAAATTAATTAATTTATTTATTACAAAACCGACCACAAGTGGTCAGTTTATTATTAAATTAATTAATTAATTTAATAAAAAACCGACCACTTGTGGTCGGTATTTTTTTCCAAAAATTATTTTTTCCTATTTTAATGAAATAATAATCAATTTTAAAAATATATATATTTTTTAAAAAATACCGACCACTTGTGGTCGGATTTTACAAAAGCTACCACAGGTTTTCCGACCACATTATTTGATCGGTTTGGTGGTCGATTTTTGGGTAATACCGACCACTAGTGGTCAGTTTTTGACTGTCGGTTTTTCCCGTTTTTCTAGTAGTGCAAGTGGGGTATGGGGAGGGTAACTGCACGCATTCCATACCACTACCTTAAATGTGAAATAGAGAGGCTATTTCCAATAGACCACCGGCTCAAAATAAAGTAGTTTAAGTTCAAAATTCAAATCATCAAAAAAGAATACATTGAATCATAACAATTGGTTTAAGTATGCCAAAATTACGTAGTGCATCTTTTTCTTCTAGTACTATTTGGGTTAATAATAATAAAAATAAGAAAATTTATTCAACATGATAGAAAAATTATGTAAGAAACGAAAAGGGTAAGTTTATTTTTCTCCCATAAACTCTAACCCACCAAATCCAATAACATATAGATTTTTGTTTGTACTGTTTTGGATAATATGGAAGAAAAGTTAAAGCTTTTTGCCCAAAAGTCAAAGTTGGGATAAAACAGAAAGATGAAACCAGCTCCTTCTTCTTGTGATAGAAATCAGCTCCTCCTTCTTGTGTAGTGGAATTATGTTCAATTTTTACTTGTAAATATAATGGTAGTATTAATATAGCAACTCAAGTCTTATCCAGAAATAGACCCAATCAAGCAAAATTGAACTCAAATCAGAAATTCAAATTTTAATTTTTGCACAAAATTGGCCTCAAATCAGAAACCCAAACAAGCAAAAAAGAAAAAATTGCAGAACTTTTTTACCAAGCACCACAAAAAAAATTAGTTATGGACATACCTTTGAAATTCTTGCAATGGGGAGAAGAGATAGAGGGGAGAAAACCCTAAATTTGGAGACAACAATGATCTATGCTGGTAGTGTCGATTTTGTTGGAGGTAAAGAAGAGAGATACGCGTATAAGATCTTTTGTCTGGAAAATGACTTCGCTTGACTTATTAGGGAAGTCATTTTCCCTCAAAATAAGGAAAACAAGTGGCTTTGGAAAATATTTTCTAAAATTATTTTTACAACCAAACATGGGAAAATGGGAAAATGGGAAAATGTTTTCTAGAAAACATTTTCAATCATACCAAACACACTCATAATGGAGAAACATTTCCAGAAAACTTTTATTATGTCCATAACTCGAGCTCGAAATCTCTCATTAAAAAAAATAAATCTCATTCATCCCATTATATATCCCTAACTAATTCAATTATACTGATAGGAGAAGAGATGCCGCAATGGTGAGTCAATAAAACGTTTCTTTTAGGTTTTTAAAATTTTAAGGTTCTAAAAAATTTAAATAGTGAATGTTTAGGATTTTAACTTCACTTAAGACAATATTGAAGATTGTAAATAAAAAGTTACAAATTTTATATTAAAAAACTATTTACCTTTTGCTAAAATATCTTAAAATTTTGAATAAAACAACTCAAATCTTCATAGGAATATTAATAAATAAATTTTTGAAACAGTATTCAAGGAAATATATTGCTAAATAATGGCTAATTAACATATCATTAACTAGAATTCATCTTATTTTTATAAATAATAATTTTACCATTTAAAATCCAATGCTTTATATGTTTTATGAATAGTACACCAAAAACTAGTAGTATGTAAGAACAGAAAAGATAATTTTTTTTTATTATTATTATTATTATTATTATTATTTGTTTTATATATATAAGACTTTTTATTAAAATTTTATTTTAAATGCTAATTTTATTGAGACAGGCTTAGATACAATAATATATAATTTTGGGTTGAGCTTTAACTGCAAAAAGGAAATTGAATTATCCTCAACAATAACAAGTATGTTAGTACTATATTATAGTTGCTACTTGGTTGCAAAATATTGGCAAGAAAAATAATAATTAAAAAATAAAATAAAAAAAGCAATATAAGTGCCTGAATAAGTGCCTCTAAATGCTGAAATTCTTGGATAGAGCTAACAGTCAACCAACCACAGATAACGCACGGAGCATGTTAGGTTAGAAAAGGAATAGCAGGAAGTGCTCCCTATGACGTCAGTCTTTTATTGCAGCTTCCTTCTTTAACCTACTAATAATGGAAGAACTGCCAACCCCAAAACCAATAAATCCCATGCACATAGATCCAACCTCCCACGTAAATACTACGATTTTTGGAAAAATTAAAAAGCAATCCTTGCTTCCCGCCTCAAAACGACAACGACCAGACGATGGCATGGACAACTGATCTGGAAGATGAAACCTCGCCAACGCAACCAACAGATAATTTTATATCAATCACGGTAGCGGACAAACACAGATTACATTTGCCATGGAAATATGCGATTATTATCAAATTAGTTGGCCTAAGAATGAGTCATCAGCTACTAAAGACTAAGCTTTTAGCATTGTGGAAGCCCACAGAAAACTTTACGCTGATAGACCTTGGAGCGGATTTCTTCCTTATTAAATTTATAAAGGAAGAAAATATAAACCGCGTGTTGCATGACGGACCATGGTTCGTATTCAACCGCTGGCTCTCTGTTCAAAAATGGGAACCCAAGTTTGTAGCATCGCAAGCAAAAATTGCGTACTCAGCCATCTGGGTTCGCTTACCTGAACTTCCAACTTAATTCTACGACTTGGAAATCTTGCTTAAAGTAGGAAGTAAAATTGGAACCCTGCTAAAGATTGATAGTTGTACCTCTTCTACCACTAGAAGACGGTATGCTAGGTTGTGTCTACAGGTTCCTTTGGAACAACCGTTGCTACACCACATACACATCGACACTTATAAACAGATCATCCACTACGAAGGAGCAAACCTGCTATGTACTAAATGTGGAAGATTGGGACACGTAGTGAGAAACTGATAATTTGCCATACCTAACTCCATTGAAAAGCAAGATGAGAATAACGGATCTCTGCCTACCCTTGAAAATAGCCATTCCACGGACGAAAAGGACGGATGGAATTTAGTGCACTTCCCTAAAAGGCAAAATAGAAGGTTCCTGTTAAGAAGTCAACAAAATTCACTTCCAGGTGATAGTAATGGTCGCGGAAAAGGTAAGATCTCTGAATCAACGGTCAATCCAGGTAAGCCTTCTCATCGCCCTAATACTAGCACGCAGTTTGAAAGCTCCTCGCCTAAATTTTTTAATCAAAGGGCTTTATTGTCTTTATCCCTTGACGACTCTAATAACGCTAACAACGACGGTAACATGGTCTTAATTAATGACAGTCAAAGCTCTCCAAATTACCAAACTAACCTTAACAGTGAAGCCGCCAAACCTTTTCTTTCTGTCCACATCAGCCATGCTGGCAATTTCCCACCTCTCCACGTAGACGGAATGAACAACTCCTCCTTGCTAGCCGAAATCTTGGATGCAAATCTTCCAATTGACCATCCCAAGCATTATCCTAACCATAGTAAAAAATTTGTTACAGGTAGGGCTGGGCATATTTTTATTTAAACCGAGAAAACAGAAAAATCAAACCAAAATTTAATTTTGGTTTGTTTTTTTAGTTTTTCGGATTGGTTTCGATTTCAAATTTTTGAAATTTGGTTAAACGGTTTGGTATTTGGATTTTCAAATTTTTTTTTTGGATAAACCGAAAAATCAAAATTATATAAATAATATATTATAATTTATATATTTATTTTATTATATATGCAAATATACTAAAATATAATATAATCTGATATAACATATAAATATATAAATTAATCATTTAGTAACCCTAAATCCTAATATACTGCTTTGCTTTAGCCCCTAATATTACTGTGAAGGCTGCTATGACGCTCAGTTATCCTCAATTCGTCAGTTCATTTGAAATTTCAACATCGTCAATGGCAGTCAACAGTCGTTTGCTCAGTTCGTCACTGTCGTCGGCAGTTGCTGCCAAGTGCGGCCACTGCCGTCACGCCAACAACAATGACTCAACGAGGTCGATATTTATGGTTATTTCATGCTTGTTGAATTAATTATATTTGGGAATTAAAATAGGTTTGAAAAATAGATTATTTTTCTAGAAAAATCACCAATTTTAAATGTTCACTATTTTAATCATTAAAACCGAAATAAAAATCCAAAATAACCGAACCAAATTTGTAAAAATCAAACCAAATCGAAATAATTTTGGTTTGGTTATGGTTATCATTTTCGTCAATCCAAAAATCAAAAAACTGAACCGATATTCAACTATCAAACCGAACAAACCGAATGCCCACCCCTAGTTACAGGTTTATCTACTAATCCCTCTAACCCCATAACCCCTGCCGACCTTCCTACCCCCATAACCCCCATAACCCACGTGACCCCTTTAACCCTCTCTACTGCGAACATACCTACCAATTATAAAATAAAAAATGACCCACCAAACTTGTCCTTACCAGGAACTACATCTCCATCTCAATCCAACCTCACCTCTCCCATCGTTAGTGCAAACAATAATGGTAAACCCAGAAACCCTCATCCGGTATACTCTTCGATGAATCCTATCCCACTCCTACCACCTCAGTCATGGTTGGAAGTGGGTCTGACGGGTCCTGCGCTCACATTTACAATGGAAATCAATGGGCAGGAGAGCGTAATACGTGTTCAGAATCCGAAGGACCTTGTACAAATAGTAACGAAAGGAATGAGCTTAGGACTGGAAGTTTATAGGAGGTTCCACTGGTTTGCGCACCCGTAAACCCATTCCTAACCCGTTTGAGGCTTCGACTTCAAATGTCGACCCACCGACTCTCAATAGCCTAATGATGTCGGGACTCCCTTTCTACTTACAACCTGCACCGGAAGAGGAAGTAATACCATGGATTCAAAAACATGTCACGATAGCGGTGATGGAACTACCTCAACCGACGGTTGAACAGCAGTTACCGGCGCAGGACCCCATCTTCATGCCGACAAATTTAGTCGATGACATGTATGAGGCGGGAACTATGACCTCTACCCACCTGGGTCAGGTACGCGTATTCCTGCTCAAAGAGCACCATGCAAGAAAAATAAACGTAAGCTGTCCCCAAAATATGTTCAAATGCTCGGTTTATGTAAGGCCCACAATGAACCCGACAGTGGGGAAATATGTTGTGATAATGAGTCCCACTCTGAGAGAGAGGGACCGGGACTCTGAATTTGCATGTCGTGCTAATGCTCAATACCGTATTTATAAGCCTATGAATTTTATAATCTGGAACTGTAGAGGCTCTATATGTAGGGATTTTAGGCTAGCTTTTAAGGAACTTATAGCCAATCATAAGCCTGCTCTTGTGGTGTTACTTGAGACACATAGAATAAGTCACCAGTCTCTGCCGCACGAGTTTAGCTTTTCCAATGTCCTAGAAGTCCCGGCTGAGGGACGAGCTGGAGGCATGGCACTCCTCTGGCATGATGACTTACTTAATATCTCAAGTGTGTCCCTAACGCATCAAGAGATTCACTGCATGGTTAAGGTAATACCTTCACCTTTTCAATGGTTGTTTTTCGTTGTTTATGCTTGTAATAATACGGCTAGCAGGGTCAACCTATGGGAAAACCTAAAAATGGTGTCGGATAGTCACTCAGGACCTTGGTTACTGGGTGGAGATTTTACGAAGTCACTGCATCAATCAAAAAAATTGTGGGGCATACTATTGGAATGAATATGACTGATAGGTTCATACATTTCCTCAACTACTGTAAAATGATAGATTTAGGTTTTAGTGGTAGCAAGTTTACTTGGACGAATCAGAGGCATAACAATCAATTGATCCTAGAACGCCTTGACAGATTTAATAGTAATGCTGCTTGGGTACAAGCTTTCCCGAAATCCCATGTCAAGCACCTGCCTCGCATCCACTCAGACCACTATCCTATACTTCTTCAATTATCCAATCCACGAACAATACTAAACAAACCATTTTGGTTAGAGTCAATATGGATGTCCCACCCTCAATTCCCGCTTGTAGTCTCCCACTCTTGGGATGCTTCCAATAATATCCTCATACCATCCATTCTTCGTTTTCAAGAGTATATACTAAATTGGAACAACAATGTGTTTGGGAATATTTCATAAGAAAAGACGCCCCACCGCTAGGCTAGCAAGAATCCAGGAATCACCTTTCTACCCTAATAGTTCTTTCTTACAAAATCTAGAAATACAACTTACTAAGGACTACAAAGATCTTCTCCTCCTTGAACATGAATTTTGGAAAATTAAGTCAAGAGTGTCTTGGCTTAACGAGGGAGACACAAATACAAATTTTTTTCATTTGTCAGTCATGAATCGAAGGCGTAGGAACCGAATTGTGGCACTTAGAGATGAGGTAGGGAACTAGGTGGAGGATTACCAAAACCTGGAAAAATATATTCAAAATTTTTTCCATGAACTCTATTCGTCTGACCTTACTGTTTGTTCTAACAAGTACCTACGTGCTCCAACCCACTTCATTCCTTTATCGGCACGTGACCATCTAGAGCTCCCCGTGCGCCCGAGTGAAGTATGGCAGCCATCAATTCTTTCAAACCTTTTAAGGCTCTGGGACTGGACGGGCTGCATCCTTTCTTCTTTCAAAAGTATTGGTCGATTGTGGAGAGCTCAGTACAATAATTCTTCTCCACGGCCTTTACCAACTGGACCATCCCGGAAGGAGTAAATCAGACTTATATATGCTTAGCACCAAAATCTACTAGTGCTGCAACTATCACTCAGTTCCGGCCAATAAGCCTTTGCAATACAATCTATAAGGTAATTACAAAAATTTTAGTGAATAGAATCAAGCCTTTCATACAAGACCTGATTGGGCCAACTCAATCTAGCTTCCTGGCTTGAAGAAGGGCTTCAGACAATGCAATAGTTGCCCATGAATTGTTGCATTTCTGTAGAAAAACCAAAGGTCGAAAACACTACATGATGTTAAAAATTGACCTACAAAAAGCTTTCGACCGACTTGAATGGTACTTTATACGCGACACCCTCCTGTTCTTTAACTTCCCCGCAAATATCATCAAACTTATAATGTCGTGTATTTGTACTCCTACAATATCTATCTTAATCAACGGTACTGTTACCTCTCCCTTTCCTCCTACTAGGGGCATTCGGCAGAGAGACCCTCTATCGCCATATATCTTTATCCTGTGCATGGAAAGATTATCCCGCCGCATTGACACAACAGTAGACCAACTTTTATGAAAACCCATTACTCTCTCCCCACGAGAAACTCAATTCTCTCACCTTATTTTTGTAGATGACATTATTTTATGTGGAGAATTAGATGATGAGACTATAAACTCAATCCAAACCATTATGACACACTTTGGAGCAGTCTCGGGTCAAAGAATTAACTACTTTAAATCCAAAATCTTTTTCTCAAGAAATACTCCTACTGCCAAAAGAAATCACGCTGTGAACTCCTTAAATATCTTGGACGGCTTATCTTTTGGTAAATACTTGGGCTTCCCAATCTCAAACACCAAGCTAACCAGAGTTGATTACCAATTTTTCATTGACAACTTCCGAAGGCGTCTGAGTAATTGGAAAACTACTTTCTTATCTCCTGCGGGTAGAGCTACCTTAATCGAATCCACCCTTAACAGCCTCCCTAATTACCTCATGCAACTCTTCAAGATCCCAAGATATATTATCAAATGCTTAGAACGTTGTGAGCGAAACTTCTTTTGGGGATCCACCATATCCAGGAAGAAGATTCACCTCCTGAAATGGTTGACTCTTACAAAACCCAAGGACATTGGGGGATTGGGTATTCAAGATCTTCAAATAAAAAATAATGGACTCTTGGAAGGTACGGCTTGGCAAGCTTTCCACTCGAATATTCTCTGGGATAGCCTCTTAAAAGGTAAGTACTCTCCCAACTCGCGTCGTTCCCCATCCTCTGTAGTGTCTTCAACTACCTCGAAAGCTCTAAAAATGGGCTGGAGCCACTGTCAGGTAGGCCTCCGTTAGCAACCTGCCAACGGACAATGCATTAGCTTTTTTAACAACGCATGGGTTAAGCCAAACTTCCTTATCCGCAACCAAATCTATGGGCCTTTTCGGAGTCGAGAGGTGGCCTACCATATCTCGGATGTAAGAAGGGAAGGCACATGGGATTTCTCAAGATTATCAATCCAATTACCTGACTCGATGATCTCCCAAATTCAACAAGTATACTTTCCCAGATTCACCAGCTCCTTTAATTGTATCACTTGGGGCTTGACTACCACTAGGGCTTTTTTTGTAAAATCATGTAGCACAGCCCTAAAAAGTGCACACGACGTACATCCTCAAAACAATCTCATACCTCAGAACCTAATCTCCTTTACTTGGATTTGGATACTTTGGGTCCCTCCGAAATTAAAATATTTCCTGTGGCTCCTGAATCATGGACGGATAACTAACTCTAGCTTGCTATACCATATTAAAGTTGTAGATTCTCCTATGTGTAGGCTTTGCAATACTATGGATGAAGAAACAAACGCTCACCTATTCGTCCTTTGTCCAAAGATTGCACCAATAGGGACTGGGTTAGGTGTCATACATTAGCTGAGCACTCTCCTCTCAGCTGATAATCACCCATCCCGATGGTTGCATGATCTAATCCACCCCCATTTAAACCCCTCCGAAGGGATGTGGTTACGCACACCCTCTAAGATCTTCATGACATTTTGCATCTGGCATATTTGGCTTGCACAAAATAAATTCATTTTTGAAGACATTCATTTTTTACCATCTCTAAAGGATGTTTCACAAATGGCCACAAAAATTTGGTTCCTAGTAGGCCCTGGGAAAACTAGGATTACAATGTATACTAAGTGGAAACCACCCACGCAAGCAAACTACATGTTTAATACCAATTGTGTTTCTGAGACCTCATCTATAACTCAACATCAACTCGGCCTAGGTGGTGTGTTCAGGAACTATAAGGGGGAATGGGTATTAGGCTTTCATGGAACCTGCGCTGCTACAGATGTCCTGGAAGGAGAAACTCACGCTCTGTTATTAGGACTCCAGTTTGCTTATCAGAACAACCTTTTTCCACTGGAAATTGGGATAGACTCTCAACAATTAGTCCGGCTACTTGATTCTAATATATATCCTAATTCAACTTTGATATCTGACTCAACTTTAATATCTGATTGCAGGTACCTCCTGGGCGAACTAGATAATCCTCAGTTGCACCATTTTTTCAGGGAGCAGAATAGGCTAGCTGGCGGATTGACAAGATTACCTAGTTCAACCTCTACTACTACGCTATTTTGGACTCCACCACAGTCACTCAGTGACAATATGAATGGAGTATTATTAGTTAGGCAGGTAAACACTTTAACTGTTCACCCAAGTGTGTATTATATTAGTCCCATACAGGATGTAAATAGGACTCCTACTCCCACTACTACGCTTGTGACTGGATCACAACTAGGCTTGTAAATGTTTTTGTGTTATAAATAAAACTCTGCCTGTTTCACCGGAAAAAAAGGGTTAGTAAAGAATCAAGAGGACATTTTAGTCCTTTAGCTAACTAATTTTAATACGTGGGTCCACCAGACTTCCATCCAAATTATATATTCACCATTTATTACACTTACGAAAAAAAAGTTAGTATTGAAAAGAATAAGTCTTTTCCTCTGTGTTTTTGTTTTAGAAATTTTTTAATTAAATTGTTGTTAATTTTTTTTTAATCAACTCAAATACTTTTACAGGTAATTTTAGCTAGTTTATGTGATAATTTTTTTAAAAAATAAGTAAATTGATATGATGTAAAATTTAGATGTTTCCAACTAATATAAAATATTTATAATTGTATTTCTTTTTTTTAAAATTCAAAAAGATCTACTTGTCAGGACATCCAATTTTTGTCTATTTCTTCTTTAGAATATTAGGCAAAGTTGTTAATTTCTGATATAGCCCAACATTTCCCAATTAGATGCTTTAGTTATTAGTTTAATCTAAGAGAATTACCTTAATCAAAATCTTAAAATATTTTTAAGTTCAATATTGTACTTAGAGGGGTGAATAAAGTGACTGAATAAATCGTTGATTGGTGAGATGGAGTAGAAGCATTTCATTCCAGTTGCTTTTCCCAATCATTAACCTATCAATGATCTTATTTCAATTATAATCTCATTTAACATAGTTTAACTTGCAAATAACAAATTGATTTTGTTTTTCATAAAATTGAACATTGAAAAGGAAAAAATATATACATGTTGCATAAATAGCAGTATATATCATGACTAATATTTTAATCAGCCAATCAAAATGTATTTTTCCACCAAAATTCTGAATACAATAATTTGGGTGAAGTTTGATGTTTTTTTTAGTATTTGTGGTAAGTCTTGTGATTGCCTAAGAGTCACTGTAGCCTATAACTATTTGAATTCACATTTCTAACATGATAAAAGTGTAATATGATTTTGAAGGATTTTAGAAAGAGAAAGGTGGAGCTTCAACCTAAAATTCTAGCTAATGATCCCTAACATTAATCTGGTGATTATATTCAATTTCATAGAATTTAGACCAAGAAATTTCATATATCATAATTAGCCTTGATCCTAAAAGAGGTAAATCATTGGTTTGGCCTAGTAATTGATATTAAAATTGAATTTTAATTGTTGTATTGATTTTTTTTAACTTATGGATAATGTGTCCATGTATTAAATATTGAATTTAGACAGTTGATTTGAGGGTCGAATTTGAGTTGACCAAGAATTGATATTTGCCAAGAGGAGTTGTAAAATTATGGAAAAGGCCTTACTAGACTAATTTGGCCATGTTATTGATGAATTTGAATGGGTTGAAGTCATCATAGCTTGTTGGGGCGAACTTCCAAACTTCAAGTAAGGCTTGGAATAACAGAATTCAAGCAAGTGAGGCTTTAACACTTAGTTTGCTTGTTTTTCTTTAAAAGAATGTGTGTTATATGTAACTTACGTGAATTTAAATCATTTGCGTGTGAGTGGCAAAGTGTGAGCTAAGTTGGACAAATTTGAATGTGTCCAGTTAGACCAGGAGGATTGCTTTATGTGTTTTAACACCATTTGATATATACTTCTTATTGATATGAGTATGATGGATGTTTAGTTGTTTAATATTCATTATCACTTGATTGAGTAGCATTGATAATGTCGGTTAGAGAATAGTCGTGTAATAGTGGCTGCCAGGTAAGATAGAAAATCTTACACTGTCACGATTCAAAACTGGAACATGATGGAACCTATCACATCTACTGTGATCGGTAAGTCTAAACCCAACCTACGATATAAACCCAATAGTTAAAAATTGAAAAAAGTAAGGTAACAGTAAAACTCAAAATGTCTCAACGTAGATCGATAGAGATATACAATCAAACAACGACATCCAAGTTTGATGATCACAAGTACAAACCTCTAAATACAAAGTACAATAAAAGAATCTCAAACTACGGAAACGACATAAATATAAGATATAGAAGATTTCAGTAGTCTCTAAGATCAACAACAACTACCTCAAATCCCCGAGAATGCTATCACACAAAATCACAATTAATGTATGGGGGTTGCCGACTTAATAGCTATACATAAGGTGCAGAAAAATAGCAAGGGTGGGCATAACCACTTGTACTTAGCAGTATCATTGACTAATCCCAATTCAAAGCGGTGATAAACAACAACAAGACCAACCATAAAAAATAACAACAAATCTGCACTCAGGTAGGCCACCCTATTTTAACAAATATAACAGGCCATAATAATCATATAGGTATCATATCATAGAAAAAGAGAGCCTCAAACCATTAAGATCAGACAACAAGTACTCGTATTCTTAGCCAACAGTACAAGTTAGTAAATACACCTTATTTTACTTAAATTAGAAAATGAATGTATGAATGCAACGCATATGTTGTGCACACACCTGCCGAGGATATCTGTCACGACCCAAACCAGGGCCTGGCCCTGACGGGTATCTCAAGTCTGACGTGGAACAAATGTCAGATGAGTTTTGAACATATAACAAGATAACGCATAATAAAACTAATGTTAATTCATGATATGTCTATACCAACCACCGATAATCGAACAATCGTCCGTCACCAAAACAATCAACCAAACCACCTATGTCCACAGTAATCCAACAAAGCCTCTACAAACTGGAGGTCAGTAAAATATTGGGACATGCCCCGACAATAGCCCAAACCAATATCCAAAAGATAGTCAAAACATAAAAAGAAAACAACAATATGAACTGGGTATTCCAAAGGATGGAAGGTCACTATTTCAATCTGAGTCGCTAGCTGATCTCGCATCCAAGTCATTGAACGGGAGATGTGGAAGTATGGCAAGTTCCTGCACCGTGTGAAGATATAACATCTAAAGACGGTTAGCGGTTGGAGTGCTAACATGTAACTCAGGGATAGAGGAACAAAAATAATACCACGATAACAGTTCAAAACCAATACAACATTCAATGCATAATACTATATAAAGTGCATATACATATATAATACCATATGCTGGGGTAGGGAGCAAGGATGTAAGGCCCCGCAAGGTTCCCTCGTAGTCTAAGTCATTAGAGCCTGTCAAGTGAAGCCTAATTTTGCTCTTAAAAGACTAAGGAATGGCTTTCAAAGTGAGTAGTGTTTAAATCATAAAAAATTTCCCTAATTTTAACTTTTTATCGTGTGGAAAACTGAATTATCTTTCCAATGATACCCATTTCGTCAAAATCCAACACTGGAAGAGAAAGTTATGGCCGAATTACAGAAAGCAGTCTGAACCGCCCAGGTGCGACAGAAAGGTCCGACGGAACGTCGAGCTAGCGACGGGCCGTCGCCCAAACCGTCGCAGCGGAGGAAATGAGTCCATCTTCTGTCCAGGCGCGAAGGAATGACCGACGGACCCTCGCCGCCAAGAGAGTAAGTCCCATTCTGGCCCAGGTGCGACGGTCAGGCCGACGGACTGTCGAGCCAGCGACGGACTGTCGCACGAGCCATCGCAGATCCCGTTCAGTATTTTTAAGTCATTTTAAAAAAAGTCTTTTTAGTCATTTTCCATCCTTTTCAACATCTAAATACGTCTGGTCAAGGCAAAAATGCCATATTCTCCTTAAGCATAAAAAATCTAGGGTTTCTTGTAAAAATTACTCCCAAGAACAAAGTCCAAATCTTCCTCCAAGAAATTCAAGAACTCACCATAGATTTTACAAATTGAGTTAGGATTCAAGACTCCCAAGTCAAAAGCTTTAAGAACCCTCATTCAAAAGTGCAAAAAAGAGTCTCAAGCAAGCTTGTTCATCTACATTCAAAATCTGAGGTATGTGGGGTTTGAACAAGGACACTTCTTTCATCCTTGTACCCAAAAGTTGTTTTACTTACGAGAATATATGATTTTTTATGTTTTCTTATGAAATTGAAGTATGGGTTTATACCCTATGTTGTTATTCCTTGAGATTTTAATAGTTTCAATGTTTTAGAAATTGAAGTACATGAGTATGTTGATATTTTAAGGCAAAATGTTGAAAATTCCAGATTTTCTATATGATTTATGAATCTTTATGACATCTAGTATGTATTGTGATGAGTTTTAACTTGACATTTGATTATGGGTCATTAATCCCTACTTGAGATTTGTAATTTTATGAACTTTTGTGCTATAAGCACCCATGAATTGAGTACTTTGATATTATTGAGAAAGGTTTGGCCTTTCGGTCATAATAGAGTTGAAATCCATATTGAGTATGATTTAAATCAAATAGAAATATGTTTTGGTCTTTATTATAGACCCTTGAGTTATTTTGAGGTGGATTTACTAAGAGTTCTGAGCTGAGTATGGGAGTAGTATTTAGCACCGAGTTGGGTATGATTCCAAGGTCTCATACCCTAGAACTACGTGCCACCGTAGGTTTGAGATTTATGGGCCCAAGTCCGAGATAATGATCACTAAAAATGAGGTTCTACTCCGATAGCAAGGATACAATAGCTCTCCCCAACGTGGGCAAGACGTTGGACTCCATGTAACTCACATGGTTTATGTCGGTTAGAAGAAACTCCCGAGTTCCAAGTGTCCCAAGTCTAAAAGAGTTCCATAGTTCTCAAGTGTTAAAAGTTCCTAAAAGTTCTAAGTTTTTAAGTTTTAAAGAAGTTTTACTCTCCACAAGATAAAAGCATGAGTTTGAAAGTATTGTTTAAAGCTTCCTTTAGCCTTCAAGTACTGAGAATAAAAGGAGAGTATAGATTTTAAAGTTAAGTATAATGACTCACGAGATTTGTGTTACATGCTTCACTATTCATGATTCATGAGTTTTATATTTTAGACTTATTCAAGCTATGTGAGTCATTCCTATTTGCATGCATGATTTTATTAAAGAGTATTGATATTGTTTTATGTAAATACATACACCCCCATATACTCAGTACATCCTCAAAGTACTGATCCACATATACGTCTTTGTGCTACATTGTCTCATAATGTAGGTACAAGTTGTAGCGCATACACCATAATCAGTCAGTTCGCAGATTCCAGTCAGCAGGAGATGAGTCCTTTTGATTAAAGGGCTCGAGTCAGTTATACAGTTTGAGAAGTATTTTATTTTCATTATTCAGTCGTATTGAGTTGGGATAGTTGGGAGTCATGACCCGGTTCCCCATAGTCAGTACTAATAGAGGCTTCATAGATAGTCAGTAGGGTCGATGTATTTTATTTCAATTTCGTTCGTAAAGGCAGAGTTGTAATCTTGTAAACTCAGATTTTGTATTAATCAAGTTCAGAGAAATTTTATTGTTTCCGCTGATTTTGTTCAGATTTATGTATTTTATTTAGTTGCTTGTATGTATGCGAGTAGCAGGGTTAGCTTGGGATCACTTGTGACCCTAAGCACCGTGTGACGTCTCGGGACCCATTATTGGGGCATTACAAAGGCTTAGCATGAACTTCAAAAACCTTAACCTGGATTGTGTAGCATAACCATAATATAACAAGGCACCCACGGGCTATATGGACCCAACTCTTCCCTAACTGGAAGGGCCTCAGTGCGTGTAGCCACACAAACCAGAGAATATCCATATCTATATATGCCTTTATGGGGACTCGAACCTCTTGGTATAATCAAGGTGAATTAAGCACCAATGCATACAATATGGGGGACTCGAACCTCCCATTCATATAACCAATACAGGGGACTCGAACCTTCCGGTCATTTAGACACCTACACCTGCCCGGCTACACACCCCACTCTTAAGCCCAATTCAAAACATTTAACATGCATCAACATTTATTAAGCCATTATACATATAGGCACCTCGTTGGTATCGTCATACCAACCCCACTTGCAAGCGTACGTTATTCCATAACAATAATTTCATCATTTTTGGGACTCGAACCCATTTAGACAACCGAACCCCAAGGTTACAATTTAAATCAATCTATGGCCATCAAGGCCTTTACAAAGTCCTTCATCAATCATTATAATGGTTATGCCAAAGCCTTAGTTCAAAAACACAATTCAACTTGTGACAGATTTAAACCATAGAAAACAATATTGAATGATATGCATTCAAACCTCTCAACCTTGGTTTCAAAACTACCATTAATGATTCTTGAACGATATTTTAAACACATGCTTTTAGTAAACTAACATTGAGAAAAGAGTCACATGCCTGAATTACAAAGATTCACGAAAAGAAATTGACTCTTAAACCGTTAGATGGCCACTTTGGAGAAACCCTAGCCAATTTTTCTTGAGAGGATTTTGAGAGAGTAAAGAGGATGTTTTGATCTTGTAAAGTGTAGAATGAATGTCCCAAAGTGTTTTAGGGACGTGGGGCCTTACGGATTTTAAGTAGGAAATGTCCAAAGTACCCCAACTAAAAACTGTAAAAAGGCCATCCTTGGTTATGAGTCGAACCATTGACTTGTTACCACATCCTACGACTCGTAGCCATGAGTCGTATCCTAAATAGTAAGTTGTATACCCATTCACTTCCCACCTTATGACTCCATGATCCCATATGTAACCTGATCATATGACTCGTATGGTCTAGTCGTATCCAAGACAGAACCCAAAAGGATTAGACACTGGACAACAGATGACTCAACCCTATTACTCGTAACATGGTATTACGACTCTTAGTGAGTTATTCGTACTCAGAGAAGAACTTAGCCAATCACAACTAGTTTCGTTACGACTTGGGTGCCTAGACCTATAACCACACCATACGACTCGTATGATGAGTCATCAATAGGGCAGTGAACTCAAAGCTCAAGGAATTTTCAAGGGCCAAATCTAGGGCATTTCAGTCTCTCCCCCTTAAGATCACTCGTCCTCGAATGATGGGACAAGGCATTGACTAGTACGATTAAACCCCAAACATTTCTACCCTTACTTTTAACTAAGTTAGTAAACAAAGATGCCAAGGAAATCAGTCTTCTCTTCTACAAAGTCAAAAAACAAAGATGTTAATAATAACACATACCTTAAGCATGATTATTCAAAATAGGGAATAAGAGCGGATACTTGGACTTCATGTCCTCCTCAGCTTCCCAAGTAACTTTCTCAAACTTTTGGTTCCGCTATAGAACCTTTACCAAAGCCACACCCTTCTTTCACAACTGACGAACTCGTCGATCCAAGATCCTCACCGGGTCCTTCTCATAGGACAAAGAATCCGAAATACCAATTTTCTCCAAGGGAACAACCAACAAAGGATCACCCACACATTTACGCAATATGGATACATGGAATACCAGGTGAATGGAACTCATGCTTGAGGGCAAATCCAACTCATATGCAACATTACCAACCCTTTTCAAAACCAAGTACGGGATAATATATCAGAGACTGAGCTTCTCTTTCTCCCAAACCGCATTACTCTCTTTATGGGAGACACCTTCAAGAACACCCAATCTCCAACCTCAAATTCTAAGTCCCTTTGTGTAAGTCCGCATAGGCTTTTTGGCAACTTTAGGCGTTCTTAAGCCTATCTCAGATCACCTTCCCCTTTTCCATAGCTTGGTGAACCAAATTCGGGACAAACATCTCTGCTTCACCAACCTCAAACCATCCAATAGGAGATCTACTCCTTATACCGTACTATGCCTCAAACAAAGTCGTACCAATGCTATAATGATAACTATTGTTATTGGCAAATTAAATTAGAGGCAAGTGGTCATAGCAACTACTACCAAAGTCAGTTACATAGGCTCGCATCATATCTTCCAAACTCTGAATGGTTCTTTCTGCTTGTCCATCCGTCTGTGGGTGCAAGGCGGTGCTAAGGCTCACTTTAGTTTCCAATCAATGCTGAAATGGACGCTAAAATTATGATGAGAACTAAGTACCACGATCCAAAATAATCGAGATAGGCACACCATGCAAATTTATGACCTTCTAAAGGAATAACTTTGCATAATATTTGGCAGAATAATTAGTCCTCACTGGCAAAAATTGAGTAGACTTAGTCATCCTATCCACAATGACCCAAATGGAGTCACACTAATTCCGCGATAGCGAAAGGCCGGTAATGAAGTCCATATAAATTATCTCCCATTTCTACACCGACAGTTCAATCTTGTGGATTAGCCCATCGGGCCTCATGTGCTTCACCTTCACTTGCTGGCACACCATACACTTAGCCACAAAGTTGGATATATCCCGTTTCATGTTATTCCACCAATAAATCTTCTTAAGGTCATGATATATCTTTGTTGAACCAAAATAAATCGTATATCATGATTCATGGGCCTCGGCCAATATCATGCCTTGCAACCTATCGACATCGGGAACACACAACCATCCTTGGTACGTCAAGATACCAACACTATCGATCTCAAGAGCCATCACCTTCTACTTACCCACATGATCCTTGATTTTCATCAAGAAAGGGTCTAATATTTATTTCTCCTTTATTTCAGATACAAGAGATGATTGCATCACCTGTTGCACAAATATACCACCATACTCAGAGTCCAAGAGACGAACTCCAAGGTTAGCCAAATAGTGAATATCCTTTATCAATTCCCACTTATCCTTATCCACATGCAACAAACTACCCATTGACAACCTGCTAGGAGCATCATCAACTACGTTAGCTTTACATAGATAGTATGAAGTCTCATGTCATAATCCTTGAGTAGCTCAAGCCATATCCTCTGTCTGAGATTAAGATCTTTCTGGATGAACACGTACTGAAGTCTCTTATGATCAGAAAAGATATCAACATAGATCCCATATAAATAGTGACACTAGATTTTCAACGTGAACACCACGACTATCAACTCCAATTCATGAGTCGAATAGTTCTTCTCATGAACCTTTAACTATCAAGAGGCATAAGGAACCACCTTGCCATGCTGAATCAAAACACAACCCAAACCAACCCGGGCTGCATCACGATAGACGACAAAACCTCCGGTGCCAGAGCTGAAGTCAACTTATCTTTCAGCCTTTCAAAGCTACCCTCGCAAGCATCATACCACAAAAACTTCAACTTCTTTTAAGTCAACTTGGTCAATGGAGCAACAATAGAAGAAAAGCTTTACACGAACCTCCTAAAATAACTAGCTAAACCCAAGAAGCTCCAAATATCGATTGGAGTCATGGGTCTAGGCCACTTCTTAACCATTGCAACCTTCTGAGGATCCACTATGATCCCCTCACTAGACACAACATGACCCAAATAAGTCACAACATTCAACCCAAACTCACATTTAGAGAACTGAGCATACAACTGCTGATCTTTCAAAGTCCGCAACACAAGGCGAATGTGATCAGCATGATCCTCCTTACTCTTAGAGTACACTAAGATGTCGCATTAATGAAGACAATCACGAACGAATCTAGAAACTGATGAAAGACCCTATTAATTAAGTCCATGAATACCACATGGGTATTAGTCAAACCAAACGACATCACCAAGAACCTAAAATGCCTATATTGGGTGCAGAAAGCTGTCTTAAGGATATCCACCTCCCTAATCTTTAACTGATGATACCCGTATCAAAGATATATCTTAGAGAAGAATCTAACACCCTGAAGTTGATCAATGAGATCACCAATTCTTGGAAGTGGGTACTTATTCTTTACCATTGACTTGTTCAGTTGCCAATAATCAATGCACATACGAAGGGAACCATCCTTCTTATGTATGAACAAGACTGGTGTACCCCACAGGGACACACTAGGATAGATGAAACCCTTGTCTAAGAGGTCTTTCAATTGCTCCTTGATTTCCTTCAACTCAGCTGGAGCCATTATATATGGGGGAATAAAAATAGAATGAGTGTCCAGAACAAGATCAAAACCAAAATCTATTTTCCTATCGGGAGGGGCACCAGGCAGATCATCGGGGAAGACTTCAGGAAACTCATTTACCACAGGAATAGAATATGTAGAAAGGCCCTCCGAGTTAGAGTCTGTAACCCAGACCGAATGATATAGATAACCCTTAGAAATTAACTTTCGGGCTCTAAGATATGATATGAGCCTTCCCTTAGGCACTAGGGAACTTCCCTCATATTCAACAATTGGTTTATTAGGGAATTTTACCATGACCTTATGGGTTCAACAGTTTAGATGAGCATAACACGAGTGCAACCAATCCATCCCCAATATGATATCAAAATCAACCATGTCTAATTCAAATAGATCCATCAAAGTCTTCCGACCGCTCACAGATACCACACAACCCTATAGACTCTTCTAGCAATCACAGGGTCACCCACTAGGGTAGAAATAGAAAAAAGGGTTAGAAAGACACTCGAAACCAAAATCAAAATGCACAGCCATAAATAGGGTCACATAAGAAAGAGTGGACCCGCGATCAAGTAAACAGTATACATCATGAGAAAAGAATTTCAACATACCAGTAACGACATCCGGAGATGCCTCGAACTCCTGACGAGTAGTGAGAGCATAAAGACAGTTTCAGCCAATGCCGGAGCTAGAAGTGGCACCCTTTGGTGTAGAAGATGATGAAGAGGCAACATGAACGTTGTTCGCCCCAAAAGCAACTCTAAAGGGAGAATCCCGCTGCATATGTCTGATCTGACCACATATAAAACATTGATTCCTTTCATTCTCTCACTGACCACGGTGGTGATGACCACAAAATCTGTAGGGAGGGTAGGATGGTGCTGATTGGGGTCTACTGGCCTGATATTGGGCAGTCTATGTCCTATATATAAGCATCACCACCCTAAAAATGCCGGTCACCAGACGGCTTTGGTAGGGGTGTGCATCGGTCGGTTCGGTTCGGTTTTATATATTATCGGTTCGGTTTATCGGTTTTTGGTTTTTAAATATGCTAAACCAATAACCAAACCAATAAGATATTTTTTATCGGTTTTTAGTCCTTAACAGTTTGATTTTTGGTTTAACCGAAAAGAAAATACTCATAAAATATAAATAGTAGTAACTAACATGAAAAAAAATTAAATCTTAGTTGCAACCAAAAATCCTACATGATGTGTTTTAATTTACAAGAACCTTAAAGTTTGAACTAAATGTTGTTAGGAGAAATTAAGAGTTTGTATAATTGAAATATTATGTTTGTTAATTTATAGAAATAAAAAAGAAATTAAGAGAAAAATATAATAAGTCATATATATATATATATATATATATATATATATTTATTTATATTGGGTTATCGGTTTACCCAATAAACCAATAAAAAAAATCAAACCGAACCAATAACCCAATAATTTTTTTTTATAAAACCATTAAAAAATCGTTAACCCAATAACAATAAACCAATAACATGTTTATCGGTTCGGTTTTTGCACACCCCTAGGCTTTAGTTAGGGGAAATAGCCATCGAATAGGAGTTTGGACTCCTTCAGATTTTCTTCTTAGGCCACTTTTCACTTTGTTGTTGGCCTCCACCCTGATCTAAAAACCAGAATTTCTTACTCTACTTCTCCCCTATCTTTGCCTCTTTCTCCTTTTCATCCTCAACCTGCTGCATATACACAACTAATCTAGAGATATTCATGTCCTTATTCAAGAAGGCAACCTTACTCTCAAGGATTAACTCACGGTACAATCCAGAATCAAACATACGTCTAGCCCTCATGCTAGACACCAACTCAGGAAAATACCTAGATAACTGATGAAATTTCAAGGCATACTCCTTGACCGTCATTCTACCTTATTTTAAATTAATAAATTCTTCCACATTCGCCTCCCTCAACTCCTGAGGAAAGAAACGGTCCAAAAATGAACTTAAGAAATCATCCCAAAAGGCAGAACCAACATCTTTGCCTCTTAACTGTTCCCACTCTTCGTATCACTGATATGCCATATCCTTTAATTGCTAGGCAGCAAACTCCATACTTTCAACCTTCGAAGCATGCATAACCCAAAAGCTCTTCTACATCTCATCAATGAAACTTTGAGGATCTTCCTTAACCTTAGTACCGGTAAATATCGGAGGATCCAACCTCATAAATTGGCCAACTCTAGTGGCCTCAGAAAAACCCATAGAAGCACAAGCGGAACACGACTATTGTGATTGTGATGTCACCAACTGGGTCCTTATTCAAGAAGGCAACCTTACTCTCAAGGATTAACTCACGGTACAATCCAGAATCAAACATATGTCTAGCCCTCATGCTAGACACCAACTCAGGAAAATACCTAGATAACTGATGAAATTTCAAGGCATACTCCTTGATCGTCATTCTCCCTTATTTTAAATTAATAAATTCTTCCACATTCGCCTCCCTCAACTCCTGAGGAAAGAAATGATCCAAAAATGAACTTGAGAAATCATGCCAAAAGGCAGAACCAACATCTTTGCCTCTTAACTGTTCCCACTCTTCATACCACTGATATGCTATATCCTTTAATTGATAGGCAGCAAACTCCATATCTTCAACCTTCGAAGAATGCATAACCCAGAAGCTCTTCTACATCTCATCAATAAAACTTTGAGGATCCTCCTTAACCTTAGTACCGGTAAATATCGGAGGATCCAACCTCATAAATTGGCCAACTCTAGTGGCCTCAGACAAACCCATAGCAGCACAAGCAGAACATGACTATTGTGATTGTGATGTCACTAACTGGGTCAATAGGTTAATGAAGTGTCAAAACTCAACATTAGTAACCTCTCCATGAGGCGACTAAGTATGAATGTCGCCCTTAGCAGTAGGATGAGTGGGGACAGGTGGGATTCCACGAGGACAGTCGGATGCAGCGACCCTTGACCAGGTCTGAACCACAAAAGTTAGATGAGCTCCATCCATATTGTCCTCAGACGAGACAGAAGAAGTTCCACAGACATAATATCTTCTTAGAGGCATGACCTGAAAGATGAAAAAACAAAAACCATAGGGATCTAAGACCTTAGACTTTACAGCCCGAAATTAAGACAACAAGAAAGGGAAATATTCCTAATTGTGTGGCATGCTACACACTCATAAAAGGGACTCTACTTGATACAACTTTGTGAACACCCAATCGACCATAACCCTAGGCTCTGATACCACCTTTACCACAACCCAAACCAGGGCCTGGGCATGACAGGTATCACAAGTCTCACATGGAATGGAGATCACCTCTTCACCAAATCGAACCAACACAACATCCCCAAATGTCGAATGAATTATTATTATATAACAAGATAGCACATAGTAAAACTAATGATAATTCATGATATATCTATACCAACCACCGATAATCGGATAATTATCCGTTACAAAAATAATCAACCAAACCACCCAAGTCCACAGTAATCTAAAAAAGCCTCGACAAACCGAAGGTCAATAAAATGTCGGGACATGCCCCCAACAATAGCCCAAGCAAATATCCAAAAAATAGTCAAAAAATAAAAAAAATAAAAATATGAACTAGGGTCTTTCGAAGGATTGAAGCTCACCACTTAAATCTGATTCGCTAGTTGATCCCGAATCCAAGTCACTGAGTAGGAGATATGGAAGTATGGCCAGTTACTACATCACATGGGGATACGACATGTGAAATGGTTAGCGATTGAAGCGCTAGCAAGTAACTCAGGGATAGAGAAACAAAAATAATACCACAATAACAGTTCAAAACCAATACAATATTCAATGCATAATTTCATATGAAGTACATATACATATATAATACCACATGCTGGGGTAGGGAGCAACACTTAACATGAACTTCAAAAAATTTGAGCTGGGTTGTGTAGCATAATCGTCATATTACAAGGCACCCATGGGCTATATGAGTCCATCATTCCTCTAGCTGGAAGGGCCCCGACTCATATAGCCATACGAACCAAAGAATATCCATATCCATATATGCCTTTATGGGGGACTTGAATGTCCCGGCACAAGGTGACTTAAGCACCAATATATACAATATGGGGGACTCAAACTTTCTATTCATATAACCAGTACGAGGGACTAGAACCTCTCGATCACTTAGACACCCACAACTGTTAACACAGTCTCCAGTGTTAGTTCTTCGGACCTTCACTTTCACGACTTGGCTACACACTCTTCTCTTAAGCCCAATTCAAAATATTTAATATGAATCAACATTTATTAACCCATTATAAATATAGGCACTCCGTTGGTATCATCATATCAACACCATATGTAAGCGTACATTATGCCATACCAACTATTTCATCATTTGGAACTCGAACGCATTGTCAAAACATAAATATCAAGTTAATTTAACATTTGGGATCCAAACCCATTTAGCCAACCAAACCCCAAGGTTGCAATTTAAATTAGTCTTTCGCCATCAAGACCTTTACAAAGTCCTTCATCAATCATTATCATGGTTATGCCAAATCCTTAGTTCCAAAACATAATTCAACTTGTGACAATATCATTCTCATTAACAATTTCACAAACAGGTTGAGGGCATGCCATTATCAAAGTCAAAATCATCAAATTTGGGGTTTAACTATGGCCCCTCAATTAAATCACCATTCCCATCCACCCACATGTGCAAAACTATAATTAAATCATGCATAATCATAATCTAAACCATAGAAAACAATATTCAATGATATACATTCAAATCCCTCAACCTTGGTTTCAAAACTACCATTAATGATTCATGAAAAATGCTTTAAACATATGATTTTAGTAAAATAACAACGAGGAAAGAGTCATATGCCTGAATTATGAAGATTCACAAAGATAAATTGACTCTTGAACCGTTAGATGGCCACTTTAGAGAAACCCTAGCCAATTTTGCTGGAGAGGATTTTTAGAGAGTAAAAAGGATATTTTGATCTTGTAAAGTATAGAATGAATTCCCAAAGTATTTTTGGGACATGGGGTCTTAAGGTTTTTAGGTGAGAAATGTCCAAAGTAACCCTAACTAAAAACTTTAAAAAGGTCGTCCTTGGTTACGAGTCGACCCATCGACTCGTTACTACATCATACGACTCATAGCCTGTAGTTATATCCTAAACAGTGAGTTGGACACCCATTCACTTCCCACCTTATGGCTCTATGATCCCACACGTAACTTGACCATACGACTCGTATGGTCTAGTCGTATCCAAGATAGAACCTAAAGGGATTAGACACTGGACAACATACGACTAAACCCTACTACTCACAACATGGTATAACGACTCGTAGTGAGTCACTCATACTCAGAGTAGAACTTAGGCAATTATAACTGGTTTAATTATAACTTGGGACCCTAGACCCGTAACCACGCCATACGACTCGTATGATAAGTTGTCAACAGGGCAGTGAGCTCAAAGCTCAAGGAATTTTCAAGGGAAAAAATCTGGGTCATTTCAATATCACTTCTAGGTTGGAACTTATGGGTGACTCACGAGTTTTATATAATGTATGCCACATATTTAATATAATAATATATATAATATATGTGCAATGCACACACTGATCCAATAATATATATAATATGTGTAGGTGTGCACTCTAATCCCAATAAGATGTCATATATGATGGACATGCGTGCCACTCTAATCCCATATCAACAGTATAATTTAAGAAACCATCTCATATTACAAGGAAAAACAAATATCAACTCAAAACTAACTTAGCTTATCAAATGGGTTGTCATCTGATACAAGCCAAATCGACTTCAAACTTTCAAGGACTATAATACAAGGCTGATACAAAGGTACCCAAGCTATGGTTATCTATGAGAAGAAAAGAAATATTTAGGTAACCCTTTTCAACCAAGAGCTCAACACCTTGTGTGAAGGATAGCTTGGAGCCGAGAGAAGAATTTATCTTTTAACTTCAACAAAGAAGTAAGCTCGAGGAATATAAACACTCTGATGATTATTAAAGAATTTATATGTGTTCCAAGCCATCTTTATACTATTTAAGTAGTTTTCTAGAGTGCCCAATGCATATAAGAAGGATCAATGGCCATGAGAAAGGTTAAAGGAGTGCGAAACGGGGCTACAAAGCCCCTTAGAGGGGAACTGTGCCAAGGTACACCTAACCTTCTTAAGCAGGTCAAAAAAATGGCATATGAATGCCACATATGCCCAAGGTGCACCCCATCTGCTTGAGTAGATGCCAAAGCGGGCTAAAATATGTTTTTGGTTTATTTGAGTCACTTTTTGGATCCTTATGTACTAAATAGCCTAAGTATATAAATACTAGCTAGATTAGGTTATTTTCTTAGTTTTTGGATGATATTTTTGTGTGACTTCTTATGGAGCATGAGTTCTTGGAAAAGCCATTATTGATTGCTTGTTAGAAACTTTCATTGATTGAGCGTTTGAGGTGAAAAAATATTGAAATTTTGGTGAATATTTGAAGGTAAATGATGGTTGAAAAGTGTTCCTTGTGGTGAAAGGAGCCTACAGTTAAAATTTCACGTAATTCTGAGTCAAAACAAATTAGTTGGAAATTTTAGTATTCTTGAAAGGATTCATATCTTCAAGTTGAATCTTTAACAAAAAATTATTGTTTAATCTATGAAAGATAAAGGAAAAGGCAAGAAAAAGTATTGGTCTAAAAGTATATCCAAAGGGCCCAAAGAATATTATAAAGAGAGAGGCAAAGGGGGCCCATAGAGAGGCCAAATTTGACCTTTTTCCAGTTGGCTTGAGGGTCATATGCTCTCCATTTATGCCCCATATGCTCTTCATCTGTTCATATAGGTCAAGGGCAGATGAAGGGCATGTGCCTAATCTGCATCCATCGGCTCCAAAATGCATTTCAAGCCTTCTGAAATCACTTTTGCTTAGGTTCAATCATTCTAGTTTCATTCCTTGATTCATGAATTCATTTTATTGATTCTTAAACACTAATTAACACCTAGTAATTGATCTATTATTTGACTAATTAGTTTTAGAATCTATTTTCTTTCCTTATCTATTTCTTTGTGTCCTTTTCTATTTGTTTTTGTTGTTATTTCTTCTTGCAAGTCCTTATTTGTTTTTTAATTGTCCATCATTCTAACAAATAAGAATCTATTCCAACCAAGAGTAGAAATCAATACTTATCTACCATCGGAGTATAAAAAGCCTTCAACATTAGCCGCTCCAATTGTGAGGTCTACAAAGGAGAGAATCTTACGAGTGTTGGTGATGAGCTTTTACAACTAATCTTATTTGTTCGTTTTGTAGGTACGAGTAGTTATAAGGAAGTATGTCATTTGTATCCTTGTATACTTGTGACTACAATATAGGAGACTATGATTGTGGTGAAAAAAGTTATGGCTATGACGAAGAGGGAGATTATGAAGGCTATGAATATATCCATGATCAAGAGCCATATAAGACTGTGAGATACTATTCCAAAAGAGTGTATGAGGAAAATGGAAAGTGTAGTTCTTATGGAGAGTATGAGAAGGAGGAAGATCCTTGTAGTGGTTCTTATGAAGATAATTGGGCATGTGATGAAAGTGATGTAAGGCATAACACTTTATCTTAACACCTTATAAGAGTCAGGGTGATAATTTACTTGAGGAGTGTGAAAACTCGTATTCCCCATCTTGTGGTACTTCTTATGAAAGTCAAATTAGTGTGATTGGTTATATTACAATTAGTAAAGGTCGCCCTATGGGAAAAAAATATGCATCTCCAATGACTAGGGTTTCTACCTCTTATCCTTTTTATTCAAGTGCTCAAATGTCTAAAACTGGGAACCAAGATGGATATGGAGGGTATTGTCATAGTAATGATCTTTTTACCCTTTCTATCTTCAAAGAAGAGCAGGATCCTAAGGTTTATCTTGATTAGAAATGGTGATGTGAAAGGTTTTTCAAGGACTATATTACGAGAGAAGTTGAACAAGCCATATATGACCTTAAGTACATTCAAGGTCCAACTTGAGATGGTGAGAACTTTCAAAAGGGCCTAATCAAACATGGAGTACCTTGAAGGAGTTCATGAATTAATCTATGTACCAAAGGGATATTTGAAGCTTTCTAATGTTGACCCAAGAAAACAAGTTCGCGCAAAAAAGATGGATATTTGTGGAGTTCCGGGATGCATTCTTATACTTGATAATTGGTGCTACACAAACTACATCACCCTTTCTATGTTTGACTACTTAGAGATACCTTGAGTGTCCAATTATTTTCTCTGCTTTTTAGAAGTCTATAGTGTTTCTGAGAGTGTGAAGGTTTTCTTCACCCGAGATGGGTACTATGAGAAGGTTTATATTTCCCTTGGAATTTGGACACTTATGCTTGGGTGTCAATTGGTTTATGCGACATAAAGTTCCAAATGAGAAAAATGGAACTCGAATTGTTATGGACCAATGGGGAAACCATATCTTTCCACCTATCTTTACCAAACCCCAAATGAATGAAGCCACTTGTTCTAAATCCTTCGATGATGAAAGAAAAAAGATTGAGAGGAACAAGGGAGTTCAAAGTGTTAACTCAAAAATGAAAAAAATGAGAGGTTGAAAGGAGTGAAGTGATGGGGTTACCACAAACATAATCTAACCTTGTTTGTCCTTCTCTTAGTAAGGACATGTATTCAAGTACAAATATGGAAAACGAAGGAGAACAAGCCCCAAAAAAAACATAATCTAACATTGTTTGTCCTTCTCTTAGTAAGGACATGTATTCAAGTACAAATATGGAAAACGAAGGAGAACAAGCCCCAAAAAATAAAGATTACCGTTGAATATTTGATGAGGGAAATCTTAGATATTTCTAAAGTTTGCAACGAAATTATACCCTAAGGTAAAAAAGAATATTCTCATGATCTTTAAGGTCACATAGCTAACTCTTGCACTTTAGTAAGGGTGAATGATCATTGTGCGTATAGTATCCTATTGTGTGAGTGATAGCTTATCCTTTTATGAACCTAATGATTCTTTACATTGTGATGATAATGTACAAGTTGAGAGCGTGGATACACTATTTGATCCTATTGATAATGAAGTTGATTCTTTTTGTAAGATCGATTTGTGTCCACCTAGTGTTGAAGCCTTTCTGTTTATTGATAGTATATTGTCTTGTGAATATTGTGTTGACCAACTTATGTGTGAACCTACCCTACCACTTGAGTATATTTGTAATGTGAATAATGAGCCTCAAGTGAGTGATGATGGCGATAATGTTGGTCAGTTACATAGGAGTGACCCTTTGAGCATACCACTTGATGAGGCTCATAATGTTTGTTATGCTCATAGGGATAATCATATATTTGAAATCTATTCTAAACTTGATAATTGTCTTTTTGAGAGTGAATTTACTTGTTCCAATTCTCCTTCTTGGATTGATCCTTCTTTTTTTAAGTATAATATCTTGTTTGAAGATGATGAAATCACTCCTAGTGAATTACCTAGTGGTGTGGATCATATTGATGATGTAACTTTTCTTAAGGGATGTATTCTATATAAGAATCCACTGTGGTGTGATCACTTTCCTCTAAAAGATGAAAATCCCTTTTTGGAAGATGAGAGTACTCTTATGGGATAGGATTGTAAAGAAGTGAAATGTGGTCTTTGTGTTTCAATTATTTACTCTTCTTTGAGTATTCCAACCCTCGAGCATACTCTTAAATATGTTCTTGCACATAGTATTTAGAATGTACTCGAGGGTACCCTAGATAAAATCAACTTGCATGACACTTTTCTCTACACTCTATTTGCCTTTGATAATGCTTATGCTAGTGTAGAGGGTATAACTTCTTTTATTGGTGGTACCCTTAGGGGAGATAAGTGTTGCCTAAACCCATATCTATGGACACTCTACCCATTTGACCCCTATGACCATTTGAACTATGGTAGTTCTTATACACCCCACTTGGTGCTTAGTCAAGATGATAAATAAACTTTGGTTAAAGTTGTTAGTACTCATCCCTATGATGAAAAGTCTTTCTTGATGATTTCTAATCTACTTGAGGGACCAAATTTGTGTAAGGGAAGGATCTCCAACAAAGATGAGTGCTTTAAAGAGGTTATGTGCTTATTGAGACATAAAACCGATGTGAGCCTTCATGAGTGGTTGATTGATTACCATAGTTCCCTTAGCTTTCCCCATTTCCCAAATCTGTTGAGTGAAGTTCTCATTCTGTGGGGTTACACGCCCTTAATTCATAATTTTTCTTGGTTATATGTTTTGTTCCTCCTTGTCTTAGTGAAGAATTTGTTATGGCTAATCCTAACCCTCATGCCATAAGGATATTGTTTTTTCTTGTTACCCTATAGTTTTACAAGGTTTGGATTTGAGGTCGAATCCTTTTCAAGAAGGAGAAAATGATCATACAAGCCAAATCGACATCGAACTTTCAAGGACTATAATCCAAGGTTGACACAAAGGTACCCAATCCATGTCTATATATGGGAGGCAAAGATATGTTTGGGGAACTATTTTCAAGTTCCCAAGAGTTTAACACCATGTGTGGAGTATAGCTTGGGGCTGGAAGCAGAATTCATCTCCAAACTTCAACAAGGAAGTGAGCCTGAGGACTACAAATACTCTGATGATTATTGAAGAATTTAGATGTGTTCCAAGCCATCTTTATACCATTTAAGGAGTGTTCTAGAATTTCCAATGTATATAAAAAGGACCAAGGGCCATTGGAGAGGTCAAAAGAGTGCGAAATAGGGCTGTAAAGTCCCTTAGAGAAGGCCTGCACCTTATCTGTGCTTAAGGTTCACCCAATGTTCACTGACCTACTTGATCATGTCAAAATAGTAGCATTTGCGTGCCACATGCGTCGAAGGTGCGGCCTATCTGCTTGAGCAGATGCCAAAGTGGGCTGAAATTTGTTTTTGGTTGATTTGGGTCATTTTTGGTCTTACTTATGTACTAAATAGACCAAGGCTATAGATACTAGCTAAATTAGGTTATTTTCGTAGTTTCTGAATGATAGTTGACATTTGTGTTTGACTCCTTACGGAGCATGAGTGCTTGGACAAGCCATCATTGATTGCTTGTTAGAAACGTTGGCTGATTGGGTGTTTGATTACCCTCTCAGTCTTCATAATATTTTAGGTGCTTGTGGTAATCTTAAGGAAGGTCGTAGGATTTGATATTCTCAGTTTTCCTTTTTCTTATTATTTTTTGTCTAGCTATCTATCTCTATCCTTCATCCATTACTTTTCGTATTTTCGATCATACCATTTCCTTAGTTTAGTGTTAGTTTCGTCTTTCATATTTTGATCCTGTATCATCATCATCAACAAGCATATCTAACAATTCAGTCTACAACCATAGTTCACATGGATCATGCTAACAAGTAGAGGAAAACATACCAAACAAGTCAATTAACTTTTTTCAACCCTTCACATAACATTAATACCTGTATAAATGCTCATTACTTAATTTTTATGGGATCCCTATTTACCATTGCTCCCATTACAAGAAACTATCATATAATCACTTCAAAAGAGAGTCAAAATAAAGTCTTAACTTGCCTTAAGAAAGCTCGGCAAATCAAACTAAAACTTTGCTCTTCCATTTGACTCCAAATGATTCCAATCTATTCAAATATGAGTTCTATGTACGGAAATGAAGCCAGCAATACCTATGTTGCCACACCTCAAATTTGAGCTCAAAAAGTCAACTCAGAAATGAACCTCAGACCCACAAAGGCGAAATATGAACTTTATCAAAAAATCACATTACCCTAGACTCAAGGTGTCCAAATATGAAATTTCATAAAAATCGAGTTGAAATTGATCTTGAAATCATTAGTTTATCAAATTTTAACTTTACTGAAAAATTCACAAATTTCAAATTATAAAATGTAGATTTGAATGTATAATAATGAATTTATTAGGGGGAATACGGATTAGAAAGTCACCCAAGGTTGAAATCTCAAAAATCTCCCTTTGAAATCATCCAAAATCGAGCTCCCAAACTTTAAAAAAAAAGGAGAAAATTGAGTTTTGTTCGAACGTAGGAAATAATATTATCCAAGTATACAATGTTTATCACAATCGTGGTGAATCCCTCACAATTGAGAGGCTGAACCAATTCACCCCATCACAATCACAACATAAGCCTCGTGATGACTATATTTACCTGGACCTGAACCCACTCATTTTTCTTGTTTGCGATCACGTGCCCACCATCGTGATCACATACACAAAATCTTGCAGACCTTCGTGATTGAGAGAGGTATGCCATGAATGTGAATAAGAAAACCCTCGGCTCTAGAATAGCTGCACCACTGGAGAAAAACAAGGCAAAACCCCGAATAGATCCTCAAAATTTGTTTGAAATCTCACAAAATAATGTGATCATGCTACTAGATCAAATTCGATATTACAAACACAATGGTGCACTCAAAATTTTCAACAGTGGTTGTTAGCATCAAATGCTAATCAACGTTAATTCTTAAGCTTGAACTTTCAACATCTAGTCTAAATGCTCAGAATCACACCAAAAGCTTTGAGATCCAAACCAACCGTGCTACTAACCTAAACTTGATGTTTGAAGTTGATGAAACTAATGAAATTCTCATATGAATATCTCCGAATGTTGATCAAAGTCAATTGTTCCAGCTCTAAAGTCTTTCAAAACGAAAAACTCACTTAATTCTGAACCAACACCTCAAAATCTGCACCACCCACTCTCTCAACCCACAAACACCAAAATGCAACTACGAAAAGAGATAAAATAGTTAAAATAAATAAAAATCTAAATATCAAAGTAAGAATTGTTACATATGCTGCTATTAATTAAAGGCGGGTAAAACAAACATCTACACTCCAAAAATGCATAAGACATGAGGTTGATCCAGACTCAGGATTGCGTCAGATAGGCAATTTTTCTAATAGTAGCTAGTTTAATATCGTCATCATATTTTATTTACACTTGTTACCTGTATCCATAATTTCAGTTCAACTATTTTTCTTGTATATCATTATTATATCGGCACTTCTATCAGTGGCGGAGCCAGGATTTTCATAAAGGAGGTTCAGAAATAATATACGAACAAACCGAAGGGAATTCAACATCTACTATATACACATAAAAAATAATTTTAACCATGCATAATAGTATAATTTTCCATCCGAACCCCCTCGCCAAAGGGTAGCTCCACCCCTGACTGCTATAATTGTGTTTGTATGCATGATCTTCGATTTATAAAGACTTCTCCCAAGACAATTTGAGATGACACATTAATGATTTTGTAGGGTCTTTAGACTTACACTTGGTGCGGTGTGTGCAGGGGGAGCCTGATAAGGAAATGGCCTTGGGCCTAACTCAACCTCAAAAGCTAGCTCATGAGGGGAGGATTGCCTAAGACCATATAAGGAGACCAAGAATCCTTTAACCCACCGATGTGGGACTCCAACACCCCCGCGCACGCCCAGGGATGGACATCTAGAGCGTGGAGAATATAAGACGAGGGGCCCAACATCGGAAACAATGACTGGGTAGGCCTGGCTCTGATACCATGATAAAAAAATGGACGTTGGGCCTAACTCAACCTCAAAAGCTAGCTCATGAGAGGAGGATTGCCTAAGACCATATAAGTAGACCAAGGACCCTTTAACCCATCGATGTGGGACTCCAACAAAGCCGGTGGTGACCTGATAGCCAGCCGGTGGTGACTCCATCTTTAGTTCTTCTACTTGAGTTGAGCCATATCAACTACTTCTTGTTGAGTTATCATATCAACTTCTTCTTCTTTAGCTGACTTAATACTTTTACTATTGAGATGCATTTTGTACTTCGTATCCTATATATTAATAACTTCATGACGTATATACTTTGGTTAGCGTTGGTGTCTTTTGACATTTTCTTGCTTTACCCCTCAATTTTGCTTTAAAATCAACATATTTTCCATCTTTAACCATAGATATTCTCCCCCTTTTATTTTATGTAATCCTATTTTGACCTTGTCATTTTTAATCTCATTTATTATATAAATTTCATCCCATATATATATTTTGGAGTTTTAATTGCTATTCATATTTCTAGCAAAATCATAATGTAAAATTCATTTAAAGTACAATAGATAATCTTTTAGAAATTCATTTAAATTATAATAGATAATCTTTCAGGAATTTACTATAAATATATTCAATAATTATCTTTTTGTATTTTGTGCGTTGAATACATTTTAAATCTTCTTGTTCTCTTTTCAACCCCTACTGTGTAAATAATGTTTCTGAATTTCAGTTGTAATATATTATCAAAAGTATTGATATTAATAAAGTATTCTAACAAATTTTTCTTATGATTCTCAATTCTTTTATTATTCCGATTTCCAACATTATATATTCTTGAGACTATTTTTCAACTTTTTACTTGATAAATAAAATTAATTTATTCTATAGGTAAAATATAATATAAATTTTTTAAAATTATAATATTTAAAAAGTAAAAAAGAGACAGCTTGATAATTTAGAGTGTAAATTGGTATTTAAAATGTTAAATTGAATTAAAAAGGGAAAAATGTCTATCGTTCAAATAGGTGAAAATGTTTGTTTTCTTAAAGTAAGGTTGGTGGAAAAAAATTAATTTATCCAATTAAACCCAGATTATATTGAGCAGTTACATTTTGGTTTGGACTTAATTAGCCGGGCTAATGAAGCCTTAATAATTGATTAAGGTAGAGATGTTGGAATTAAGAGGGTCGAGGTTAATGATATGTTTTTGAACTTATATTCCTATTGGTTAACAAGAAAAATAAAACAGCATTAAGAAATGGATTATAGAGATGATTAACTAAGGATAAGAAACTTGGGATTGAATCTTGTTTCACATTTCATGTAGCCCAAAATTATTGGAGACAAGTTTTCCACTCTATGTGGCGCCAATTATTCTCCACATTCAATGATTATTTACCTAATTAATAGTAATTGTTTTATAACTGCAGTATTATGTACCATACTAGCTTCTGCGATAGGATAGTATGAACATCAAATCACATGCTACCATTACTATGAAGTACAATTCTTCAAATAAAGAATGATTCTCTCTTTCACCTATTTCATCTTATCGTATTTAATTAAAAACAAAGTTTACTAACTAAAAGAAATCTTTTGGTATATACTATATATAAAATATGAAATTTTATTTTTAAGTGATGCTAAAAACAATTGTACCGCATAAATGAAAGAGAGAAAACAATATTGATTTAATGTACAATTTGTGAGTAATACTCCATCCGTTTCATAATAAATGAATTGTTGGACTTTGATACACAGATTAAAAAAAGAATCAAAGATATAAATTTAACATAGTTTTCTATTTTTATCCTTGTTCAAAGTATAGAATCATATTTATTTTATTCTTTTTCAGTTGATGGGCCCCTTGATTGTCAAATTCTCAAGGGTAAATTTGAAAAAAAAAAAATTAATAATTCACTTATTTTGAAATATAAAAAATACTCTAATAATTCATTTATTATGAAACGAAGGGAGTATATAGTGAAGAATAATTAATAAGAATCTATCGCAAGTTGGCTGATATTAATTCTCTAGTCCAGTGCAACGATAACACATGGGACATACTCCTCCACTAGGGCACTGCTACACCATTATATAGATCACCATAACATCGAAAATGACCAATCTACCCCTTCTAAATGGTTTAATAAAAACGTCCAATGTGTTGATATACTCCCTCCGTTTCATAATAAATGAATTATTGAATTTTAACACACAATTTAAGAAAAAAAATCAAAGACATAAATTTAACATAATTTTCTATTTTTACCCCTGTTCAAAGTACAGAATTATATTTATTTTATTCTTTTTCAGTTGATGGGCCTCTTGGTTATCAAATCCTCAAGGGTAAATTTTTAAAAAAAATCAATAATTCACTTATTTTAAAACACTAAAAATACTCTAATAATTCATTTATTATAAAACGGAGTGAGTACCAATTACCACCTAGCCGCACTCTCATGGGGTCCATAATTTGTACTGGTTAATTTACTAGATTAGTCATCTGATCATATGAGATGTTCCAAAGCTCAAAAACAAAAAACAAAAAAAAGAAATTCACTTAAAACAAGTGGGACCTCAAAAAACTTTAGCCATTTTTCAAACTTAAAAATATGTTGATAGGGAAAACATGGGAGTTAATTTTTTGATATTCGGGATTCACTTGATTTAATTGTTCTTTATTAAATTTACTTTTTCTCTTCATTTTTATTTATTCATCTTTCTGTTGGCATAGAGATTAAAAAGCAGTAAAGAGTATGAATAATTATATTATATTGTTTTTTGAATATGATAAATTTAATATTTTAAAAAATATATTAGATAATTAATTATATTTAATGTTAAAGATAAAATAAATAAAAATAAGTAAATTATTTATTAATTTTATAAAATAGATAAGTATTATAATATATCGCTAAATAAAATAATAGATAAATAAAGATGAACGGGGAAGTAGTTCTAATTCAAAAATTCCACTTATGTTGGCTCTTTCTCATTGTTTTATTTTTTTTTTCTTTCCCATTTCCCTTGTTGTCAATGAGGTTGTGGGGGCGGGTAATGGAGGACCATTCAGTTAAAGGAAATTCCAATTGGCTCTGTCTCTTTCTTCTTCCTCCTCCTATCTATTAAAATCTGACAACCATTGGATATCATTAAAAGGTACACTCAAAGTCTGCATGAAAATTTCTAAGATACAGATGCTCACCTTGAATGGCTAAAACTCCTTGCCTTATTTAATTTGAATTGTACAACCTCTCTAATTTCTTCATATTTTTCCTTTTCTTTCCAAGGATGTTTTCGTAAATTTTAAAGTTTTTCTGCTTAGATTTGTCTCTTGAGAAAATAATGACAATAAAAAATGTGAGATAATGTCAGCAACACCTATGAAAGCGAATTAATATTATTGTATCATGATGATTATCATTTAAGATCATATAATTGATCCTAATTTATTTTGGTTCGAGACATAGTAACTATGTTGTTACTTATTTGGTATAAGTATAGGGATGGAGTAACAGTGACAATTACAAATCTGACATAATTCAGTAATTCAGATTCATATTTTATATTTGTTCTACAAAAATTATTTAGAATATAGAAACAATCTTTCAGAACCCAGTAAGTAAATAAATAGATTATGATCTAACTTTCATAAACTTAAAATTTTAACTCGTGTAAATATGATTAAATATATTTTGATTTCACAAATGGACTATACTAGGTAAGGGAAGATACACTTCGAAGCGTTATGAGATACTAGATCTACACAGATATTTTCTATTATTGCATAACACACAAGATACTTGGGATTGGAGTGCAGAATCTACACAACAAATTTATTGGCTTATTGCTTTTTTGCTTATAAGCCAAAAGCACAAGTTAGGATTTTTCATGGCATCTAACTTATTTTTGTTATTTGAGTTTAAAAATACGTGCTTAAAATATCTTTTAATTTACCAAACACTATAAACGTACTTAAAAATACCATTTGGAGGGGGGTGCGGATTAAGTACGATAATTCAACTAGATAATAAATACGTAGGTATTTATTTTTATTGATTGGAATAATTTTCATTTTTATTTTCTTGACTTAAGATGTTTTATTAATTCATATTCTAGATTAGATATTATCGTAATTAAATTATCTAGTGTTTTAGGATCCTCGTTCTTAATATGTAACCTTTTGTATTTTAGGTATAAATTATATAGTTGGGTTTCTATTTCTTTTAATGATTTATTCTTTTCGTAAGATGTATTCATTAATTTGTTTAGTTTATTATTTTATCCTATTGAAATTTTAGCAATTTCTGTGTAGTATTTTATTCTAACTTTGCTATATTCAATGCGTAGATTTATATTTTTTATTTGACTAATTAGTATTTGTTGTTCATGTATAACTAATTTTCCATCTGCATTAAATAATTTTTCGTACGTATTAAATAAATTATTACTTGTATCTTCCTTTTCTAAGGTTAATTTTATTTTAAGTAATTTTTCTTCTAGTTGTCTTTTCTCTATTTCAAGTTGATTTCTGTAATTAACTTCTTCATATATCCAATTTTGCATTTCTCTAATTTTCTTTATATATTCTAACATCTTTTAATCTGAATAATATCCATCTGGGTAATTATCTAGGTATAACTGTGTTATCCAATTCATAATTTCAATTTCATAGTCTAATACTTTTTCTAATATTATTCTCTTAATATCTATAATTTCTATATCTCTAAGTATATATAAGATTAAGATTTTAAGATTATCTATCATTTAAAATTGACTAAATATTTTATTATAATATTTTGTAGTTGTTTGTTTTAGGCTTAGTAGTTCTTGTATATTTTTATTAAGAAATTCTATGTAATTTAGCATGACAAGTATTTATAAGAGTAGTTAGGTAGGTATGGTATATAATTTACTCTAGTCATGTAATATTTACCAAATGCTTTTTCTAATATGATTTTTCTTATATCTACTACTTTTATATCTTTAAGTGCATACAAAATAAGTATTTTAAATTTATCTACCATCACATCAGATAAATAATTATTCATTTTCATAAAATTGTTTTTTTCAAAATATTCCCTTCAACCACGTACATAACAAAATATAGTCATCTTAGATTACTATATACTAGATTATTCTTAAATAACATGTTCTTCGGTCACTATTAGCATGGTAATCTGGATATTTTCCCTTAAACAGCGCCTCTACTCTAGTTACTCCCCACCACGGCTTCTTGCCTTATTGGTTTCACCTTTAGGATGGCATAGTTCTTAGGGATTTTTCTCCTTTTCCACTTTACTAATAAACTTCTTAACATATTATTCTTCGAATAATTCTACTATAAAGTAACTAATATGAATTTATTTTATCATATCATGGTTATTGGGAACTATGAATCTAGCTATTCATAATTATAAAAAGATATACCTGTTCGGGTAGCTTTGATATTTCTGAAGTTTGTTCCTCCATAGCTTTTTCCATTGAAATAAATCTGTTTTTTAATTAACTGAGCAAAATATTTGTTGTGGACTTGAGAAAGTATTTGTTTCAACGCATGAAGGCTTGCCTTGCAATGCCTTCTGTTTTCTCTATTTATAGAATGATCTTTACAAACACTTTACATGTTTTACAATCTTACGTAAAAGCTAGAAAACAAAAAAGCCTTAAAAGTCTTAAAGGCTATACATAGGCTACCTAAAAGGCTATGTAACCTTAAATGATCCTAAAGTCTACATAAGAAAAAAGTCTATGAAACAATAGTAACTTACAATAATTTTAAAGACTTTTACGTAAATAAAATCTGTACAATAAATATCTTGTCTCTGTTGATTTTGTCGTATCTGCTATATCTCCATTATTGCTCCTTATCTTATCTTCCAGTTGTCGCTTTTATGTTCTTCTTATTCAAGTTGAACTTCTGGTACAATATTATCTTCTCCATTACATTTTGAACATTGATGGTCTGGATATTTATGTCCAATTAACTTGCAATATCTAGTTAATAGTTCTTCCGAAATAAATTTTTCTTTAATGGCTCTGGTGATAGGTTTTTTCTCTGGGTTGAGTAAGGTCAAGATCCATTGCCTTACGTCTTCCATATCTGCTTCTCGTAGCTCCTTTGAATTCGAGTATATTATTACATTACCTCTTGAATAATAACTCCATATAGGATTTCTGTTGCGATAATTATTTGCTAATTCTTGAAGAATCGTAGATAGTCCAATAATTCTCTTATTTGCATAAAAATTTGGTATCTCAATTCTAGGTATTTCTGGTTGTTGAGTAATATCTTCTGGTATAATCATATCTCGGGTCATTCCTATTTTTACAACTTGTATAGGTGATTTAACTTCATCGTACAATATCTCTGCTGGTGCCGTATAAATTTTTATAAAAAATAGGTTACCTTTGGTTATTCTTTTAAAAATGTTAAATGAATTGTATATTTCTGGTATAGTGGATATTTCATTTCCATCTTGGGTATATATGGTGCTAAGTAGTCCATATTCGTAACAGGTTTTAACTAGACCTGGTTTGGTTTTGGGCAAAGCAATTAGCTTATTGTATCCGGTTAGCTTCTGGGTTATGTAATTTGTATGTGGTTCTTGGATGTTTATAGCTCTGGGGTTGGTATTTAAGAAGGTTTGTATTTTGTAAATATTTTCTATGTATGTTCGGGCTGTATGGTTGTAGGTCTTTTTGTCTTCGTTTAGACTTTCTCGGTATGTGGTGATTTGTGGGGGTATAAACATGAGATCTTTTAATGTATTTGGTATATATGGTTTATCGAATAGTTTGTTCAGGTTCATATTTGTATTTTTTCTAACTCCTTTGCTTGTACCTGCAGAAGTAGATTGATAAATGTTATGGGTTTTATGGAGTATCCCAACGTCTCCTTCTAGCTCTGGAATTTTAATGTCTTCCGATCGACATAGCTCTGCACACTGCTGAGTTAGCTGATTTGTAGCTATAGACTTCAGTTTATCTTCATTAGTCTTTAGCTTTTCTATCTCATTACCCATACTGTCCACTTTCATTGAAAGCGTAGTTAGGGTGTTGAGTATTTTTTCTAGAGTGTCTTCTTCTATTATATCAGTCTGTGTAGCTTTGTCTTGATATGTAATCTGCAATAACATTTTTGTTAGTACTAATTACTTCAATTGTAAACGTAAAATTTAATATATTCAATACTAGTCTCTGAATTTCTTTTGTTGTAACTGAATTTTGTATTTTCTTTGTTAGCCACCAGCGTACCTGTGTATTATCTGTTCACACAATAAATTTGTTATATACAATATATGTCTCAAACGCTAACAAACATTTATATAATGAACATAATTCTTTCCTATTTATTTCCCATTTTATTTCTGTCTCGTTGAACGTACCTGAGTAGTATCTACAATGGTGTTCTATTTTTTCTGCTTCATATCTGTATTTAAGTATTCCTCGATAACTATATTCACTAGCATCTGCTTCTACTATATATATGAATTTTCTATTTTCATCTGAAAATTGTAATTTTGGTAATTCTTTACAAAGTAATTTTATTTTTTGAACTTGTTTTTTATCTTCTTCATTATAGTTATATTCTATGTCCTTTATAAATTTTTTCTGTAGTGGTTTTAAGTTTTCTGCTAATTTTGGAATATATTCTCTTACTTGGTTTACTAATCTTAAAAATGATTGTAATTTCTTTTTCGTATCTAATTCTTCTTTCGAATTTATTATTTTTTGTACTATATGTTGTTGCATTTTTACTCCACTTTTATCTATTTGTATTCCTAAAAATTCTATCTGATTTTTCATAATTTCAACTTTCTTTTTACTTAAACTTATTCCCGATTTTTCTATTATATCCGTAAATTGTTCCAATAATTTTAAATGTTCTTCTTTGGTCTTTGTATATAATAGTATATCGTCTATATATACTATACAATTAGGTAGTTGTTTAAAATAACTATCCATAAAATGTTGATATCTACCTGGTGCATTTTTATATCCAAATGGTAGTACATTATATTCATAAAATCCTTGTGGTACCGTAAATGCGGTTAATTCCTTAGATTCTTCTTCTAACTTTAGATGGTAAAATCCTGATTTGCAATCAAATTTACTAAAATAATTATATCCTTGTATTTGTCTTATTTTTAATATCTTATATGGTATTGGGTAATTATAAGCTATTGTTTTTGCATTTAAATTTCTATAATCAATAACCATTCTACTTTTTCCTCTTTTTTGTTCACTATGTTTATTTACTATAAATGCTGGGCTATTATGTTTACTATTACTTTTTTGTATATATTGTTTTTCTAATAATTCATCTATATGCATTTTAAATTCTTTTAAATCATCAAAAATATATGTTAATGGTTTCTGGGTTATTATGCTACTTTTATCTATTAATTCAATTTTTATAGTAGTTTTATATTTTTTCCATCCTTTTAATGGATCTTCACTATATAATTGTTCTAATTTTCTTTTAATTATTTCTATCTTATTTATTGAAAATATAGTTATTTCTGTTTTATTTATCGAAAATACGACTAGTTCTATTGTATCTTCAGTATTTTGTATATTTTCTAACTTTTGTGTAATTTTTTCACTTTCTTTTATCCAATCAGTTTTCTTTCTTATTTTATTATTAACTCTTTTTGCTCTTACTTTCTGTTTACATGGTGTTGTAAATCATCAATCTGTTCTAGTTATTATATGTGGGTATAATTTATCTAGAAACGACATTCCTAAAAGTATATCTTTTGATGTTAGTTCATAATTATAAATTTCTTCTATTGTTAATATTTTATCCCATACTTGTGTTTTTACATTCTTAGCTTTGTAAGTAATTAAGCTTCCTTCGTTATTAAATCCTTTAACTATTATTGGTGTTTTTAATTTATCCCATTTACTTTCTGGTAAGCAATTATATCTACATAAATTAGCTTCTGCTCCTGTATCTATCATAGGCGTATAATATCTACTGTAATATCCTTCTACTACTATCTTCATTAATACATATATTTTCATTTTATGTTAAGGCTCTTCTTAAGAATAATTTTTCTCTGTTATATGTTATAGTTAATTGTGTATGTTCTATATTATATGGTTTTACTTGTTCTAACCATTTTATTACTAATATTATGTCTGTTTTTTGCATTTCTTCTTTTACTTCAAATTCTATTTTTATTTTTCTTATTCCTATTATTATTTCTTTTTCTGTTATATTTTTAGTATTTATTAAACTTCTTGGTAGATCTGGGCATATATTATTGTCAGTTTTTATTTCCTCATTTTTTACTAGATATTTTGCTATATAATTTTCTTCTTGTCCTGTATTTAAGAGTATTAAATATTCTTTTTCATTTACCTTTCCTGTTATGTAATATTGGTTTGAATTATCCATTGAACTTGTTTCATAACTTATTCTTTTTGATGAGCTTGATGATTCCGGTTTATCATAAGCTGTTCTTTTTGTTGTACTTATTCTATCATTTATTATTTCTAGATTTTCTTCTACATCTATGTCTCTATAGCTATAATCATTATAATCTATTGTTTTTACAATTTGTTCGAATGGCCTGTCTATTTGTATCTTGTTAATCTTATTTTTTCCTGTTATTTTATGTTTTGTTGTTAATACATATAAATTTTTGCATCTTGCTGTAAATATTTTACTTCCTGGGGTTAATTCTATTCCTGATATCTTCCAATATAATACTAGTGATTTATCTATATTTCTATCTGTTACTGCTACTGAATAATTTGCACTTATTATAAATTTAAATTTTTGGTATATTAAATTTCCTTTTATGGCAGTTATTGTACTTTTTTCTATAGGTTTTATAATTCTATCATCTGCTAAATATAATTCTATTGGTGTATCTATTCCTTCTCTAAAACATGCTTTTATTAATATTTCTGTACCTCCAAGGTGTACATATTTTATTGGGTCTCTACTTTTTATATCGTTTATCTCTTTATTAATTATTCTTTTTGTTACTAGTGGTATACTAGTTTTGCCTTTTGCATATCTACAGTCTATTACATGCTCTTTTTCACTTACTACATAATATTCTTCCTTTTTTCTAGTAAATATATTTTTTATTGTTGGTATTTTAAATATTTTTTCTACACTTAAGTCTAACTCTTTTCCTTTTATTTCATCAAATACATTGTTATCAAATATTATTTTTTGATCTGTTCCTTCGTCATTTAAATATTCTTCTTTTGTTAATATTTTTATATCTTCTTCAGTCATTTAATTCTTCTAATTCACTATCTATTTCGTTATCTGTTTCATTCTCTGAAATTTCATATATACTGTCTTCACTTTCTAATTCGTAATCTATGTAATCTATCTGCATATATTCTATATTTTCTATTTTTATTTCTGATATTTGTTTATTTTTTGGGTTTTTAGGTAATTTACAATCTCTAGCTAAATGTCCTAACTTTCCACAATTATAACAGGTACATTCTTTTATAGATTTTTTCTTTCTATATGGTCTTTTATTTTTATAATTTTTTACATAATATCTTTTTCTTGTTTTTTTGTATTTATATTTTGATTTTTTGTATTTCTTATATTTCTTATGTCTTTTTCTTTTTTTATAATATCTTTCTTCACATCCAAATTGGGGTGCTATTTTATCTTTGCAACATGCTAAGTTTCTTATTAATGTTTTTTCCATTTTTATTTCTTCTCTGTATTTTTCACTTAGGTTTCTATACCATTGTTGTAAAAATTTTATTCTTGCTCCTAGAGTATCTACTGTTTTTGTTTCATCCCAACTTTTTATTATTTTTGAACTAAATGGTTCAGGTAATTTATTAAAATATAATTTTCTTATTTCTTTACTTTCTTCTATATTATATGCTCCTTTATAATAATATTCTTTAAATGCGCAAGTATATTCATCTGTATAGCACATATTACATATTGCTAATTTTAACATTAAATTCCTATTTATATCTTTCTCTTCATTTTGTTCTTCTTCTTTTGTTGTCATGCTACTAAATTCGTCTTTTATAGCTGTTTCATATTTTTTTAATAATTCTATAGGTGTTAATTTTGTTGATGATGTTCCTTCTGTGGGTTTGTCGGTTCTTAATATTCTTTTACTATTTTCAGTTAGATTTAAAAACCATAGTTTCACTGTTCCTATTAGTGTTCTTTCTATATATTCTGGTGCATCTATTACACTTATATTATTATCTAATAATTGTTTTGTCATATATCCTATCCATAATTGTATTGTTTTTTCTGTATCTATTACACAATCTAAGTCTAAAAAGTTGTAATTTTTATTAACTATTTGTTTGGGTGTCCATTTGTCATATTCATTCTTTAGATTATATCTTTTAAACTTATTCTTATAATATGTAGGTTTTCTTATTTCTGATGTACTAGGTATTATATTTTGATCATCTTTTTTATCAAGAGTATTTATTTCTGTGTTGATGTTTTCTAAATTTTCTTCATTAATTACTTCTTGTTTTTCATTGATTTTTAAATTTTTTGTATTTGTTAATATTTCTGTATATGTTTCACTATCTTCTGAATCATAATTATCTGTTTCTTCAACATCTATATTATTTATTTCCAATTCCTTGTCTTTTATTTCTTTATTGTCTATTTCTATTTCTTCTTTAAATTGATTTATCTCGTTTAATAATTTTTGTTCTTTATCTTTTTCTTCTTTTTCTTTCTGTCTTTCTTCATACAGATCTTTTAACATTTGTAATTCTTTTTCTAATTCAGCAATCCTACTATTTTTAGTTTCTTCTATTTTTCGTATTTCTTCTGTAGTTTGTTGTTTTATTTTTTCTATTTCCTTTTTTCTATCTATTTCTTCGTTTTCCCTTTCTATTCTTACCATAGCTGTCAATTTATCTTCTAATTTTAATTCTTCTTTTTCTAACATTAAATATAAATGTTCACTATTTTCTTATATCTTCTTCCTAGATTAGAAAATACTATTCTTATTTTTAGTCCTTCGTGATTTTCATATATTTTTTCGTCTATTATAAATTCTTCTTTGTTCATTTAATTGTAAATAGTTCATGTTGATATATATATTCTAAACTATCTATTTGTGATTCTAAATTTGATATTTCATCTTTTTGTGCATTTATTGAGTTTTTACTAACTCCGGCAAATATATTATAACTTAATCTTTCTATTCTTATTTTTAATTCTTTAAGTTTTTCAGAAATAGTTTGTCTTAGCTCTTTGTAATTTTGTATTTTATTCATTTAAACCGTATTTATAGTAGTTTGGCGGATACCTAAATCTGATTTTATCATAATTTGGTGGTATCTGTCGCATTCTTCTAGATTTTAAATGGATTATTAATTTTGCTTCAATACTAGATATTAAGGTAATTAGGTAAGCTAGTCTTTGTGGGTTTTCTTTTGTTTTATTTAGACTTATATATTCTGAATAATTACTAATCAAAGATTCTTTAATTTTTCTAAAAGCTTCTCTGTTTTTAAATGGTCTTCTCATAATTAATCAATATTAATTATTGTCAAGTAAATCCAATCTAAATTCATAAATTCAAACATGTATGCTACTTCTGTACTTTTTATATTACTGGGCTCTGATACCATTTGGAGGGGGTGCAGATTAGGTACGATAATTCAACTAGATATTAAATACAAAAACACCTAAAATAAGCCGATCTAAACAGGCTCTTAGCTACATATATTCTTCTAAACTAGAAATATTTATCTAATTTCGACTTTTCAAATTAAGTTTGGTATTTATCTAATTTTGACATTGTTGCAAACCAAAATATAGAAGGATAGAAAGAGTCGTAGGTAACTTAAAACTTAACCAGCCGTATAGTATTTGGATTTTAAGTAGCAATGTAATAACAGAACTTCTATGTTCTTTCGAATTCATAGTTGTCATGAAGTTGAGTAATAGGACAAATGATACTTAGGATGTTATGTTCATAATCAAAGCTTAGCAACATTAATTGAAGGGTGAAGTTGTAGCTTCTAGTCAAAACTAGCTCTTTCTTTCCTACCATCAGTACTAAATAAGGTCGAAAATCGACCACCGACACTGACTGCGGTCAGTCAGTTTTGGAGGAATACCTATTAAAAATCCATTGAAAATCGTTGGTCAGTTAAGGGTTGGTCAGTCAGTTTTGGAGGAATACCTATTAAAAATCCATTGAAAATCTTTGGTCAGTTAAGGGTTGGTCAGTATTGTTACGTCAAAAACACGTAAGGGTATGTGGTTGCCAAGTAATAAAGTGAGTAAAAGTCGAACGTAGTTGAACTCATCGAAATTTGTGATTAACCGTTAACTAAATTAAACCAATGCAAGTATTCGAAACAAGATATAAAATTAAAATTTGCAATTATAAACTAACGGAAAGAAAGAAAATGAACTTTAGTTAAAAAGAATAAATTCTAACGTTATCGATGGGATGTAATCCATCTAAGATTATTTGCTATCTAACAATCACATCGTATTCTTAAAGTTAAGAACTCACTCTGTTCAACCCATGCCCAGTCTATAATTTTCACTATTGTGCTCAACTTTAGTCTTTGGATGTGTAAATCGTATTTCACTGTTAGCTACACAGTAGAATAACTAAGAGCAGTATCCACCAAACAAGCCAATATGATAAACCAATCAATTGAAATCAATATTCAAATAACAACATTGATGAAAGAACCATACTCTTAGTGAGAAGTTTAATTCATATAGACAAGATAGAAATATAACAAACTATTCAACGAAATATAAAAATAAGTAGTATGGTGAAGAAAAGGTAAAATTCAATAAACTTCAAATTTCAATCTTTACGACGACTTCTAACTTTCTCAACGTCCAAAATTGTGTAATAATCATGTCTATAAACTATTAACAAGTATAGGAAAAATTTCGAATGAAAAAAGCCAAACCAAAACAAGTTAGATATTTGGGTCTGAAAATCGTCTTCTCACGCCACATTTAGCAAAGCATCTAAATAATATTTGGTAGGCAATGCGCCGCGAGAACGATTGCATTGAACTGCTACCTTTAGTTAAGTTTCATTCAGTTGTCGTCTTAGCCTTATTAACTTCCTTCAATCACTTCTTTGTGGTTCTTTCATTCGTTTGCTTTTATTTGTCACTATTTTTCTAATTGAATTTTTATTTTATTTGTCACTTTTAATATATCAAGAAAAGGCAAAAGAATATTTTCTATTTTATCCTAAGTATTAATTGTTTATTCTCTAAACCATTTTCAAGACATATTAATCTAAATATCAATTAATAGGAATAGAATAGTAAAATAGCCACATCAATAATTATTTTTTAATAAATGTGTCGTGTCAAAAAGTGACATGTAAAATACTGAGTAAGTATGTTCCGCATTTTTTCTTTTAGTTGTCTCCTTTTTCTTTCCTTCATTTATTTCTCATTTTTTAAATTCAATTTCACTTTAATTTTTTTTTTATCTTCAAACTGCTATTTCTAAACAGTGAAAATAATACTACGCATACTTCATTATAATTAATATTTAAAAAACGATTAAAAGCATTAAAATCTGAAACAACTAATGGATAAATATATTTTAGATTGAACATCACCACCTTATACTTAAACTCTTGCTTTTCCTTTAGAAAATATTAAAATTCAATCTAAGACCCCGTTTGGTCATGAAAATCATAATTTTTCGGAGTGGAGTTGAAGTTAGTGTTGTGTTTGACCATGAATATAAATTAATGTTGTTTTTAAAATTTTGTGAGAGAAGTATGAGTGAAAAAAGTGTTTACTTGTTTTCACTTTTCCAAATACAATTCCGGAATTGTATTTGAAATTTTCATGGCCAAACGCATCTTATTTTTACCTTTTTCATTAAAGTGAAATAATTTTTCGAAAAAAAATGAATAATTTTCATGGCCAAACGGCGACTAAGTAAATCATACCTGGGAGTACCACCACTTGGGTTGATACCAACCATTAGGCCACTTGGGGTGATACTAACCATTAGAGATTGTCTGTGTCTTGTGGTGTAGCGTTTGATGATTTTGAGGAGATTCATGATAAATGAGAAATATAGTGGTCCATAGAAATTTTTAGAATGAGAAATGAGTTTGTAAAACATTGATTATGACATTTGTCGCGATATAATAAGTCTGAATTGTCATATTTTCAAGTATGTATTGTGAAATGGGGGAAAGCTGGAAGTTCTTTCGCGTTTCTTCAAAGTGTTGCGGAAGCGGTCCCCTCACCATCGTAGCGAGACCTTTATAACGGCCAGCCAACCGCTATAGCAATGGTAATAAGTTGCCCGAGACCGTCATAGCGGGCTACTGCTCGCCATAGAGGGACTGCTGTAGCTTTCAGCAGCCGCTGCAATGGTTATCAACGGTTAATATGTCAGTTTCCCCAAATTTTGATCTTATTTCTCCCAAATATCCAAAAGTTTTGTTTTAAGGCTCGAGAGAGACAATTTTTCCTCAACTTGGGCAATTTCTAGCATTGTAGTAAGATTATTACGCCTTTCTAAGTTAAGATTAATCTATTTAATCCATCGAGTCATTAGAACTAGGATTAATGATGAATTTTATGAATTTAGGTCCTAAGTTGATGAATTGGTGGAATTTATATATGGATTGTCTTAAATCTCGTGATAATTATTTTAGTTTGTTAGACTATACTTTGTAGTTTAGAATTCTTTTCTTTTAATGTGGATTATGAAAATTTAAGGTAATTAATGGATAAACAAAGTCTTGAATTGATCATATAGGTTATCAACTAGGTAAAATCAATGAGTTTTATTTCCTAATGCCTAGAAGTAAATAGTAAGTTGTTGATTATTCATTATTTGTTATTTTGAGATTTAAAATGACCCGAAGCTGTAAGGAAGGGCAAGACTCTTGCCAATTAGTTGCATTAAACTTGCGTTTGAAGTAGGTTATGATTTTCATTACAGTTGTAGACTTGATTTAGAATTCATGCTTACTCCTAAATTGAAATTTTGTGAATTGGTCTTTGAGAAAGCTTGCAATTGTGAGTTGGTGGTTATTGCTTGAATGCATAAGTTAAATGAAAAAAAAAGAACTGACTAAGTCTTTTATGATGATAAATTGTGTACTTTAGTTATTGGTGCTGTGATATACATCCTGAATAATAGTGATTGGATCTCATTATATTGTGATATTCGAAGGATTGGGTAACACACCGATATGAATTACTTACTTATTAATATTTAGAAGATCGGGTACCACGCCAATTCATGGACGAAGTTTTTCCCATGCAAGTCATGATTATTAGGCAAACATAAATCCTCTTAGTGTGTTTGTATAGATTTTATTTGATAATTGATATGCATTGCTTACATACACTGACCTACTTGCTTGTTTATATAACATGCCTAATGTGTTGGGGTGATCGAGGTAACTTTTAGACTACTCTTATGAGATTGTTCACTGCATTGATAATTAGGTATTGCATTTATACTTATGTATTTAGAATGGACATATATTCTCTTTATTATGAATATTGTACTTGTGGTTGTGAAACAGTTAATAGGGTGAAGAATGTGGTCTAGTTAAGGATATTAGTTGATCTTACGTGCTCTAGTTATAGAGGTTGTTGGTTAAGTTGAGATTACTTTTTATGTGTTTAATTCTAGTTTACTTCTATTTAATTTATGTGTATGTGTGGGTCTGAATTACGTAGGCCAATGATATCTATCAATACATAGAATTTTGTATTGATACTAACTATGCTCTTCTTCTATTTAGTGTAGACTGTGTTCCAAAGACTTCTATGAGACCTCAATTCTAGCTAGTGACAATATTTACTATCCAAGTGTGAGAACTTATCTTCAGTCTATCATGAATCATCTTAGTAGATCATGTCAATCATTCGGACAATGATACTCTTATATTTTAGTTATTGGATATTTATCTTAGACAATATTTTGTTAGAAATTCTTGTACAATGACTTTTTGATCTTGGAAAATTGTAATAGGTAGTTTGATTTTGTTCACTTTTTATTATTTTATTGGTTATGAGATATTAATAATAAAAGTTGAGTTTTGCTATATTCTGTCTTAAAATGGCTAAATGTTGGATAATGGTTTAACATAGATGGTTGTAATGTCCCTCCAGGTCATTTCTCATGATTTTGATTATCTTTATCGTTAGAGCTTTTTCATAGTTTTCCCAAGTCATTTATGACTTGCTAGAACTGATAGTTCGGTTATCGGGCAGTTCGTTTGATTTTTAGAACCATTTTCCCATTTAGAAGTCTTCGTTGGTTCCAAATGGACATTGAGCTAAAACTTTAGTAAAACAATATTGAATGCAAATTTTGACTATCCCAACAACTTCAAAATGTCGATTTTAGGTTGGGTAGACCTTTGGTTCGGGTCCCGCTACACCGAACACATTTCGACCAGTTGGTCAAAAAGTTGATAAATTAAAAATTCAGGTGTAAGGACCACATTTGGTCGAAATGACCTCGGATGGAAAATCTAACTTTACCAACGCGTCTGGAATGTCAAAATCAGTATGGTTGCATATCTCGTTTGCTCATTGAAACACCCTGGGTTTTGGCCCTTGGAAATTTCCTGATCTTTGAGCTCACTGTCCTAGTAATGACTCTTCATACGAGTCGTATGGTGTGGGTATGGGTCAGATGGCACTAGTCGTAAGGAGTCCAGTGAGTGGTGGTTGGGTTTTTGTTCTTGGTAATTACTTAGTGGTATGGGTCGTTAGGGGTGGTGACAGGTCGTTTGGTCGATTCTTCATCAAATCAGAAACTTAGTGACTTAACTTGGATTTGAGTACGAGTGACTCACTAAGAGCTGTGAGGATAGGTTATGAGTGGTAAGGTTGAATCATATGTTGTCCAGTGACCAATCCCTTGGAATCCATCTTGGATATGACCAGACTGTATGAGTCGTATGGTCTGGTCACGGGTGGGGTCATGGACTTGATGGTGGATAGTGTGTGGGTGTCCAACTCACTATTTTCGTAACGACTCAATGGTATGAGTCGTATGTTGTGGTCACGAGTCAAAGGGTCGACTCGTAACCACCTTGCGATCTTTTACAGTTTTAAGCTGGGGGCACTTTAGACATTTTCCACCCAAAACTCTTAAGACCCCACATCCCTATAACACTTTTGTCCATTCATTCCACACTTAACAAGATTAAACATCCTTTTTGCTCTCTCAAAATCCTCTCAAGCAAAATTGGCTAGGGTATCTCTAAAGTGGCCATCTAAGAGCTTAAGGATCAATATCTCTCCGTGAATCTTTGTAATTCAGGCATGTGACACTTCCCTCATTGTTATTTTTCTAAAGGCATATGTTTTAATGTATGATTTTCATAGTATTGTTATGGTTTTGAAATAAAGGTTGAGGTTTTTGGATGTTGATGGTTGATTAATGTTCCCTCAACTTAATTGTGATTTTTTTTATGCTTTAATCATGGTTTTCCACATGTGGGTGCATGGGAATGGTGATTTAATTGAGGGATCATGGTTGTGCCCCAAATTTGATGATTTTGGCTTTGGTAATGGCATGCCCTCAACCTGTTTATGACATTACCAATGAGAATGGTTTTGTCACCTAGTTTGACTATCCTTGGAATCTTTGCATTGCATAAATGGTAAATGGAACATGGATTGATTTTAGTTGGCTTTATATGGTTTTGGAAAGTCCTTGGTGGCCATGGTTTGATTATAAATGGTTTTGGTTAATTGAAAATAATGGATTCTAATTTGGTTTAATGGTTTATATGACATAAAGTAAGATTTGCAAGCTCTAATTTTGGTATGACAATATCAATGATTAATACCTAATTAAAAGACTCCTTGGTAAGTGGTGGGAATGAGTAAATAATTTAATATGGGCTTAAAAGGGGTTGAGTAGCAAAGCCGTGGAAAGTGGGGGTCCTGGGGTAACCGATATTGGAAACTCACATTTGCTGATGTGAGGGTGGTCTTGGTGACCGTGTACATGATGTCACACTTTATATTTTGGATATATACTAGTTATCTAAGGTTCTTTTCTTCAGTCGTACGGCTAATACACATTGAGGTCCTTTCAGCGGGGGGAGCTGAACCCAAATAGCCCATGGGTGGTTTTAGGACGACCAAGCTACACAACCCAGGTTAAGAATTTAAATGCATGCTAAACCTTGTTCCCTACCCCAACATGATATATATATTTATATATATACATATATTATTTATATATGTATATATTACATGTGATCGCATATGGTTATTTGATTTGGTTTTGTATAATGACACTCTTTTACCTTTATGCTTGAGTTGCATGCTAGCGTTTACTCCGCTAATCATCTTCGGATACTGTATCTTCATGTGATGCAGGAACCGGCCATACTACCATTCCTCCTGCTCTGTGACTTGGATTTAGGGACAATATTGAGTCAGATTGAAGTGGTGAGCTTCCATACTTTGGAAGACTCCATTTCATGCTATGGACTTCTTTTCATTATTATTATTATTATTTCTTTGGCTTTGGTTTTGGCTATGGTCGGGGCATGTACCAATTAGATGTTCTTTGATTCTTATTAGAGGCTTTGTCAGATTACTATGGGCATGAGAGGTGTCGGTATTAGTGTTACCCTTAGTATTGGTATTGGTATTGGAAATAAATGGTTGATTGGTTGTGGTTTTCGACTTTGATTTTAAGTTTACTTTATGGTCTTTAAATTTTATTGTTTTATCTTGTTATATGCTCGAAATTCTTCCGACAAAGGGAGTAAGAAAGTTTGGTTGGGGTAATGGGGGTTGTTCTAGTCCTTGTTGGACTTGAGAAACCCGACACGACTAGGCCCTAGTTTGGGTCATGTCAGATTGGTATCAGAGCCCTAGGTTTATGGTCAATTAGGATTTTACAAAGCCATGTCGAGTAGAGTTTCTTTTAAGGGAGTGTAGAGCGCTACACTCATAAGGGAGGGGTTACAAGGTATTTAGGAATGTTTCTTTTTCTTGTGTTCTGTTTTCAAGCTGTAGAGGCTAAGGTCCTGAAATATTCTCTAATACCCATTTGTTCGCTTTTCAGATCATGCCTCCTAAATGATTTGAGATTCCCAGAAACTCCTCTGTCCCACCCGAGGACAATATTAATAGGACCCGTTATACTTATGGGGTCCAGACTCGGTCAAGGGGTCCAGTTCCTGATTGCCCTCCTGAAGTTCCACCGGTCCCTTCTAGTCCTTCTCGAGCTCCTCAGGCTGATGTGACGAATGCTGAGATTTGTCAGTCTTTTCATTTGTTGGCTCAGTTGGTTGCTTCTCAAGCCGAGCGTGGTGCTTCTGTTACTCCATCTTTTGAGTCCACAAGGGTTGGCTAGTTTATGAGGTTGAGCTCTCCTTTTTTCACTGGCGTTAAGGTTGAGGAGGATCCTTATGGTTTTATTGATAATATAAAGAAAGATATTCAGCATTATGGATGCTACTAACATGGAAGGTGTGGAATTCGCTGCCTACTAACTGAAAGATGTAGCACACCAATGGTATTAGGAATGGAAATAGTCTAGGGGTAATGGTGCTGAGTCAGCCCTGTGGGATGATTTCTCTAGTACTTTTCTGGACCGCTTCTTTCCTCAAGAGTTGAGGAAGGCTAAGGTGAAAGAGTTTGTTAACCTGAAGTAAGGCAAGATGTCAGCCAAGGAGTATGCCTTGAAGTTTCACCAGTTATCGTGATACGCTTCGGAGTTGGTTTCTAGCATGAGGGCTAGAATGAGGAAGTTTGCTTATGGGTTGTCCCGAGACTTAATTTTGGAGAGTAAGGATGCCTTGCCGAAGAAGGACATCTCCAGATTTGTTGTGTACATGCGTCAGGTTGAGGAAAAGAAGAAGAAGCAGGCTGAGATAGGGAAAAGACAGATCAAGAAGTTTAAATTTTCTGAACAGGGTGGTGGCCAACAAAAGAGTGGGGTAGGGATGGTGAAAAGTGGTCCAAAAAGAAGGAAAGTTTTGAGTCTTACTCGACAGCTAGTGCTTCCTACCCAAAGCCGTCTGGTGACAGACATTTTCAGAGTGGAAACAATTATAGGGAACATGGTGCCTAATCTCAGGCTAGTGGGGCCAATCAACTCCATCATATTCTCTCTGCAGATTTTTTGGCCGATTGCATTTGGGTTACTGTGATGATGGAAAGGACAAGTGCTTCAACTGTGCTAAGCCAGGGCACATGATTAGAAACTATCCTGTTGTTAAGGTTTCTTCTTGACATGACCCGAACCGGGGCCTTGTCGTAATGGACATCTCAACTCCAACCAAGACCGAAGACCACCCCCAATACCCAACCCAACCAACCAACATAAACCCTGTGTCGGATGAATACCAAACATATAAAAAGATAGCGTATTTGTATCAACCCAAACTCTGGGATAGGTCTATAACCATTACCAACTTAAGAAAGTCCAACCGTCCAAAACCCAACCAATAACCGTACCAAAACCAAACGATAATCAAGTTTCTTTCCATAACATAACATAAAAGGATGGAACAATCATAAATTCAGTCAAACGGTATTACCCCAAATATCAATGCCAATACTAAGGCTGACACCAATACCGACACCACCCATTCCAACCCAAAGTAGTTCCACAAGTCTCTATCCAAAAGAGAAATAATATCCGGTTGGGACATGCCCCCAACCATAGCCAAAACCAATAGCTATAAAATAACCAAAGTATGTAACGACATCCATGACATGAAATAGAGCCTTCCAAAATATGGAAGCTCACCACTTCAATTCAACTGAGCTGATCAAATATCCGATCACTAAGTAGGAGTAGAATGGCTGTTTCCTGCATTGCGTGGGGATACAACCCCCTAAAGATTAGTTAGTGGGTGAACGTTAGCAAGTACTCAGGATAAAGATAAAATAATACAAACCTTTAAAACCAAGCAAACCAACCCTATGCATTCACAACCATACACACACACACACACATATATAGCATTGCTAGGAAAGGAAACCGGATTTAGCATGCCTTTAAAATCATTAACCTGGGTATATGTAGCTTAACCGTCTTAGAACCATCCACGGTCTATATGGGTCCAATGTAACCCCTTGAACGGACCCCGATGCGTGTAGCCACATGAATTAGAGAGACTATAGGAGTAGGGGATTCCTAAGTACCCTTCGCTCTCCATGATACATATGTACAAGTGTACTTAGGGGATTCCCGTGTACCCCATAAGTGTCATGTATGGTCGCCATGACCAATCCTCATGTCGGCAAACATGAGTTTTCAGTGTCCGTCCATTGGATTCACACCTTCACGGTTAGCTATGACACCCCACTATTATTGCCCAATTAAAACCATTACCATACAACCAAACCACCATTCTATTTATTACTAATCAAGGCTATAAGTAGTGGTATAATCTTATTGACTATGGCTTGCAAGTAATGTCCTTAGCCAACATTTTTAAGAAGAAGGCAATCCCATGTACCCATAGATTACATTATTAAGTTAGCTTGGGGGATTCCCATGTACCCCACAAGTATGTTCACTACTTAGTTTGCTTGGGGATTCCCTTGTACCCCACAAGGATGTTTAATTAACCATAACCATGACCACCAAGACCTTACCATTTAACCATTCCAAACCATTTAGGGTTCCATTACCAAGTTGTACCATGCAATAGTTTGATTAAAAGTCCAATAATATAGTAAAAGCATTCTCATAGGCATTTTATCAAATATGTTGAGGGTATAGTGTTTTCAAAACCAAAAACCAAGTGCCAATTAACCACTCCCATGGAACCAACTGTCCAAACCACCATTAAAACATGTAAATTCATAATTAAAACATGGGAAAACCATAACCAAACCATTATGACCAAAACGCCCAACATATATTTGAAAACCCAAAACCATACAATAATTATGCCATGAAAGAAATTCATAAAAAATGCCTTTAGTTGGAACTAACAATGAAGGAGGAGTAACATGCCTTAGATTGAGAAGAAGATGAGAAGAAATCACCTCTATGAGCTCAACTGACCACCTTGAAGGAAACCCTAGCTTTTGCTTAACCCAAGAGTCTTGAGATATTTTGACAGAGTTTTGAGTGTTTGATTGATTACAAATAGGTTAATGAAGACCCAAAAAGGTGATTTAAGTTGTGGGGTCCCAAGGAGTTATAAGGGAAGATGTCCAAATTACCCCCAACTTAAACAACATAAAATTTCCTTAGGAGGGTACGACTCCACCATACCACCCATACCCTATGATACGAGTGGTACCCACTACTCGTACTATGGGCATCCCTTGGACCCCCAACACTGTCCAATATACGACCACCAAGCCCCAATTGTACCCAAACATACGACTAGTACCATGAAACCGTACCCTAGGCAAAATCAAGAGGGGTTGACACTGTCTAACATATGAGTTGGACTATACCACTCGTACCTTATCTTACGACTCATGGTGAGACACTAGTACTTAGATCCAATTTAAGTCACTATGTTTTAGATTAAGTGAAGGAAAACCCAACCATAGGATCCGTCACCCACCATACAACTGATAACGCTCAAACTATACCTCTCAACAAAAATGTAAGCGATCGTTGTCAATATAAAACCCACCTAGGTTGGGGTCGAATCCTACAGGGAATATGGTGTGAACGTAATTCATTTACGATTTAATCAACTGATAGTTGGATGTTTCTAGAAAAAAGGGGGTTTTAGTTAACAAGTAATTGTTGGTCACTTTAGTTTAAATGTTTGTAATCAAGAGTTTATGAAAAACCAGAATTATGTTCACTAGGGATTTTGGTACTTAACAGATGCTACTAGTGGTTCAAGATTCTCACAGTAGGTAGAACGACAAGTTATCTTTATCGAAGTTATGCTTAAATGTCTCTTGACCTACTTAAGTATTTAATTACCTAATCCTCTCGGACTTAGGGAATTTATATTCACTGCCCAAATTTTACCTCAGGTTAACCAACCTTGTTACAACGCTGATTATTAAACGGAAGTTTAGTGTTTCCAAGTACCTGTTGATAATTCACTTCCCACTATATTTGATTTCTTTCTCAAGAAAATCAAAGCAGGTGTTATCTATCGTTTGCAACCAACAGACAATAATTAAGACATCAGAACTATCAAGAAGTCGTACCACCTTTCGAATCCTGAACATTCAGCACCTTATCAAGACCTAACCCTAGATCCCATAATTCAGGTTAAAGGAATTTAGCCGCTCATGACGTAATAATCAAAGCAACTAGATGAATTCATGCTTTGAAAGATAAACTTGCCACAAGATGAATAGAATCTAGAGATTCTCAGATTAACTCACAAAGGAAAATCCCAAAATAATGACTAAATTCTCTTCAAAGTAATTGTTTTTTCAAGCCAAGAAGTTAGAGAGAGAAAATATCAAAGTATCGTGTCTCAAAACTCAAGGTTCGAAACTCTCAAGAAAACCCTAAACAAGGATTTAAATAGTTCACCCTAATGATAGAAACAAAATAATAAAATTTAGAAATTCCTCGGATTAGGTGACGCCATTTGTGATAGCCTATCAGGAGGCTGACGACTTATCACAAATGTCGTCAGCTTCCTTTATGCTTTTGGTACTCGCTGCCTAACGCTGACGACCAACGGTGATGACCTATCATCTCCTTGATGACCTATCACAAACATCGTCAAGGCTTTTCCTCAGCTTTCATGTTCTGCCTTAGGCTGACGACAATCTTGACGACTTATCAGCTCCTTGACGTCCTATCACAAAATGTCGTCACAGCTTTCAACTTAGGCCAATTCTCTGTCTACTGCTGACGATGAAGTTGATAGCTTATCACAGGGCTGGTGACTTATCACAAATGTCGTCAGCCACACTTCGCCTTTATTTATTTCATATTTCAGCTCATTTGCTTCCATTCTTGTTGGTTCTTTAGCATCTTTGCTTCTACTACAAAATCAAACATAAAGCAATCAAAAACGATAAAAGTTGCTTAAGACTTTGCAATTATTCTTAGTTAAAAGTCTCAAATGTGTTAGCATTAGCTCACACATCAACAACTCGTACCTACTCAAGTCATACCTATACCAAAAACTCAACCACCTAACACCACCAAACACTGGACAACATATGAATGGACCATATTACCCGTACCCTACCATACGACTAGTACCCAAACTTATATGATGTCCTGAAGCCAAAAACCCAAGAAAATTTTTAAGAGTCAAAACCCAGGGTGTTTTAGTTTCCCCCAATAGGATCATTCATCCCCGAATGACGGACAGGGTAGTACAAGCATGAATTACACCCCAACATAACCATTCCAACTTATAACCAAGTAAGAAAACAATGATGCAACGAAATCAACCATTCTTTAACCAATTTAAAAAATAAAGATGTGATCCAGAACACATACCTTCGGCATGAATATTTAAAGTAGAAAACAAGTGCAGATACTTGGACTTCATGTCTTCTTCTGCTTTCCATGCAAATTATTCCACCTTGTCGTTCGATCATAGAACCTTAACCGAAGCTACATCCTTGGTCCGCAATCGACAAACCTGCCAATCCAAGATCTTAATCGGGATCTCTTCATGAGACAGATAATCTGAGATACCCAATAATTCCAAAGGAACAACCGATGAAGGATCACCTATACACTTTCTCAACATAGAGACATGGAACATTAGATGAATAGAGATTAAACTAGAAGGTAAATCCAATTCATACGCAACATTACCAACCCTCCATAAAACCACATAAGGACCAATATACCATGGACTGAGCTTCCCTTTTCCCCAAACCGCATTACTCCCTTCATAGGAGACACCTTTAGGAACACCTTATTCCCAACCTCAAACTCCAAGTCCCTACGCCTTACATCCATATCGGACTTTTGGCTACTTTGGGTAGCCTTAAGCCTATCTCGAATAACCTTTACCTTCTCCATAGCCTAATAAACCAAATCCAGGCCAAACATATCTGCCTCACCAAGCTCAAACCACCCAATAGGAGATCTACATATCCTACCATACAACGCCTTGAAAACAACTATTCCAATACTAGAATGATAGCTATTGTAGTAAGAAAACTCTACAAGAGGTAGATGCTCAACCTATCTACCACCATAATCAATCACACATGTACGAAGCATATCTTCTAATGTCGTAATAGTCCTTTCTGCTTGCCTATCCGTCCGTGGGTGAAAAGTAGTACTCAGACTAACCTTAGTACCTAACTCCTTCTAAAATAATTGCCAAAAGTAAGCTTAAAACTACGTACCAAAATTAGAGATAATCGAAATAGGTACCCCATGCAGTTTCACAATCTCATAAAAATACAACCTCGCATAATCCTCAGCTAAAATTTTAGTCCTCACTGGCATAAAGTGAGCCGACTTTGTCATCCTATCCAAGATGATTCAAACTGAATCAAATTAGTTCTGAGATCGAGAAAGACCGATAATAAAATACATATTGATCTCCTCCCTTTTTCATTCCTCCAATTCAATCAGCTAATATAAACCACCAGGCCTTATTTGCTCAACTTTAACTTGTTGACACACTAAACACTTGGCCACGAAATTAACCACATCCTTCTTCATACCATTCCCCCAATACATCTCCTTGATATCATGATACATTTTTGTCGAGCCAAGATAAACAACATAGCGCAATTCATGTGCCTCAGATAATACCCTTTCCCACAAACTATCGACGTCAGGAATACATAACCTCCCTTGGTACCACAATGTACCATACTACTGATCTCAGATACCATTACCTTTTTCCACCTATATCACCCTTTATTTTCATCAATACAGGTTCTAGTATTTACTTCTCCTTGATCTCTGCACCAAGAGACGACTGAACCATTTCCTATACCAACACACCACCATCCCCAAAGTCAAAAAAGAAAACTCCAAGATTAGCCAAGCGGTGAATATCCTTCACCAACTCCCGCCTCTCCTTATCCACATGATCTAAACTCCCCATAGACAACCTTTTAAGACTATTAATAATAATATTAGCCTTACCTGGACGGTAGTGAAGACTCATATCACAGTCCTTGAGAAGCTCAAGCCATCTCCCCTGCCTCCGGTTAAGCTCTTTTGAGTAAACACATACCGTAGGATCTTATGATAAAAAAAAGATGTCCACATGCACTCCATATATATAGTGCCTCCATATCTTCAATGCAAATACCACAGCTAAAAGCTCCAAATCATGAGTAGGATAATTCCTCTCATCCAGTTTCAACTGCTTAGAAGCATAGGCAATCACCTTACCATGCTAAATCAAAATAAAAACAAGTCCTACTAAGGACGTATCAAAATACACCACAAACCCCTTATTACCTTTAGGAAAAGTAAAAATCAGAGCTGAAGTTAACTTATCTTCAGCTTTTTAAAACTACCCTCACAAGCATCTGACCAAAGGAATCTTACCTTTTCTGAGTCAAGTTAGTCAATGGGGAAGCTATCATCGTAAAACTCTCCATAAACCTCCAATAGTACCCGAACAAACCCAAGAAGATCTAAATATCGGTTGGAGTCGTGGGTCTAGGCCACTTCATAAACACCACCACCTTTTGTGTATCTACCATGATCCTCTCACTAGAAATGATATGACTAGAAATGTGATAGTGCTCAACTAGAATTCACATTTAAAAGTTTGGCATACAACTGCTTCTCTTTGAAGATTTGCAACACTACACTGAGGTGATTAGAATGATCGACCTTACTCTTAGAATATACCAGGATGTCATCAGTGAACACAATGACAAAAGATACAAAAATTGATGGTAGACCCTATTCATCAGATCCATGAATATTGCTGGGGCATTGGTCAAACCCAATAACATAACCAAGAACTCAAAGTGCCCGTACCAGGTACAGAAAGCCATCTTAGGTATATCTACCTCCCTAATCTTAACCTGATGATACTTCAATTAAAGATCTATCTTAGAAAAAAATTTGGCACATTGCAACTGATCAAACAAGTCATCTATCCTTGGATGAGGATACTTGTTCTTCACCATCACCTTATTCAACTATTGATAGTCGATACACATCTAAAAGGAACCATCTTTCCTACATAGGAATAACATCGGTGCACCCCACAAGGATATATTATAACGGATGAAACCTTTATCCAAAAGATCCTTAAATTGCTCCTTGAGTACCCTCAACTCAGCCGGAGCCATTCTATAAGGAGGATTAGATATTGGACGAGTGTCCGGAACCAAATCAATCCTAAACTCAATCTCCCTATCCAGAGGAACACCAGGAAGATCATCCGAAAAGACCTCCGAAAACTAATATCCAAATCCACTATATTTAATTTGAACAAATCCACCAAAGTCTTCTTGCTACCAACAAATACCCCCTTCCCCTATAGACTCTTTTAGCAACCACAAAGTCACCTATCGGGGTAGAAACAGAAAAAAATACCAAATAACCTCAGGATCAAAACCAAAATACACGGCCATAAATAGGGTCACATAAGAGAGAGTGGATTCTGAATCAAGCAAATAATATATATCATGAGAAAAGAGTTATAATATACCAGTCACGACATCAGGTGATGCCTTAGACTCCTGTCGGGTAGTGAGAGCATATAACCTATTCTGGCCTGTGCTGATATCAGAAGCAGAAACAGATGCAGAAGCAGTACCCTTTGGCGCAGGTGATAACGCTCAAACTACAGCTCTTGTAAGAGTGTAAGCGGTCGTTGTCAAATATAGAACCCAACTGGGTTGGGTGTCGAATCCCACAGGGAATACTTGGTCACTAAGTATGCAACGATTAGTAGACTGTTGATCGAAAATTCTACGATAAAAAGGGGGGATTTAATTTTAGCGTGAATTAAGAGTATCAAGTAACAAAGAAAAACGGAATGTTTAGTAGGTTTTAATCAATGAGAATTGTAAGTTAGGGTTATGTCCACCTTATGAGTTTTACGTATCTATTGGCTATGAGTTATGCGGAATTCAGACATGCATGCGCTTATAGAGATTCGTATTCTATGGTAAATCCAAGTGTCTTTCGACCATCAAGGATTATATCACTTTAACTCTTTCGAGCTTAAAGCGTATACTAATGGTACGAATTCTCCAAGAGGTTAATCCAGTTACGGAACTAACTTTTAAACAGGGGTTGGTAGCCCTATTTCCTTGTCATTCTCTCTTTTCCAGACATGTAACTTTTCTTTCGAACAAGTTAATGCTATACTGGCGTATTCTATATGTTTGCAACCACAAGAATTCAATTAAGATGAAGAGAGTAATGATATAAGCAGCATACGTATCAAGAATTCACAAACTCATAGCAATAGATAGTATCTCATAAGGCTTCCATAAACCTAATAGAGAAGTTTAGCTACTCATGAGTGCAGCGGAGATCACAATAAACATCATCATCATATCAAAACTAGAATGATCTCACATTGGAGAGGAGTGTGGCGTCACAACAAGGTTGACGTTTTTCCTCTTGGTGTTTCCCACGAGTTATCATTTTTCTCTGTTAACAATTGTAACGTGAATTAGGAGCGGAAGTTGAATGAAAAAGAATTGAATTAATGAATGAGTGAATAATAAAAAGCTTGCTGAAAAATTCAGCAAATAGGGTTTTTATAACATCCTTGTCCTAGTCCTACTGAAATAGGTTTTTTATCCTTGTCCTAGTCCTACTGGGTTACTGCATACTTGTCCTAATCCTACTAAGTTACTGTTGATCCCCCAAGTCTTTAGAAATTCTGTTTTTGCCCGGAACAAGTTCTCCATGCATCACTTTCAGTCCACAAGCTTCCAGAAGCTGCCTTCCTTCTTACGTGAAGTTTTCTTTGGCGTCCAACAGTCCATAAAATGCTGAAATCTTCATCATTTATACCTGAAAACTTGCTAATCACGTTGGTTAGCTCACTTACAGGAAAAAGGACTAAAAGTGTAGGAATTATATATTTTGTCCTCAAAACTTAGCTAAAATATAGGTACATTAAGGTGCTTTAGGCGTGTAAATACGCCTAACATCAACACCCCACACTTAAAGCTTTGTTCGTCCTCGAACAAAATATCATGTCCATATAAACATCTACTTAGGGTTTCACAGTAACAACACAAACTATTCATCAAGACAGGCACGACAATTATTAACACAGAGTAGTTTTCTGATCACTACTAGAAACAATTCAACCTCTAATATAGACTCGTGATGATGGTTAATTCGTATCCACAAGTTAAGGCACAAAGAATCATACAAGACTACCCAAAACTCATCAACCATGTGTGTCTCACAATATATCACCCATAATTACTCACAAGTATTTCATTTTTTAAAACATGGGTATAAGATTATCCTTGCTCTCACTCTCACAAAGAATTCATATGTTGCAACTGATGACCATAGGCTTTCCCTTAGTGTAATGCTCTACTAATATCAGAATGTTAAGCTTAGGATCAAATAGGTCTTTTACAGGTTGTAATGTAGGCTAAGGGACGGGTAGGACTATTTTGGCCAGAAATAGTGACTATGTTCCTAAGCGCTTTAATATATCACATTATGCCATTAACACTCTCTTTTAATCAACCCTGCTACCTTTCTTTCATCTATCACCCCTTTTCACCTATTTTGCCATTCAAGCATAACTATCTTTTTATTTAATCATAAATACAATTTATCTTTTTGTTTTTCTATTTTTTTTATAACACACCTCTATGATAGCCACTCTTTTTTCATAACAAATTCAAGTACCAATACACTCTAAGGCATCACTCTCACCCAATTTCCTCTTATTTTGTCACATGACTTCACAATTTAAAGCACTTAGGAATTTGGATCAAATTATGGTCTTAAAAAAATGGATTAGGCTTACATATGAGGCTGCCAAAGAAAATAGCTAAAGGCTCAAAAGGGTTGACTAGGATAATGTCCACGGGTAGGTAAAAAGAAGGTAAACAATCACAGGCTGCCAAAGAAATGCCTAAATCATCTCCTAAACTCACACTCTTTATTTCGCTTTACACACACACCAGGCAAGTTCTAGTATCAGTCACAACACAGAATATACTATAACCTCACACACACAAGGCACATGGTCAACTTTATTGGGAGCAGTATAGACTCTTGACCCAACAGATGAATGAATTAAACCACACAATTATCACACAGTGAGTCACATGTAGAGCCTAAATATCTCAATAGTAATGATTTAGCACAGACTCTTGTTATACTACCATGCCGTCTATCAGAACAATTTCATGCAAAATCTAAAAAATTTAAAATTAAACTAACTAATTACGACTAATTAAAACAAACAAGAACTAGAATAAATGCAAATGCAGACAAAGAAGTGTAGCATACAAATACCAGTACCCCACACTTAGACGGGACACACTGCCCTCAGTGGAAAATAAATAAGAAAAACCTGATTAGTCGGACTTCTTTTCTATGTCTGGGGTCAAACCCCCTGCGTCGGAATTATCATCAGAGTCGTCATTACCAGAGTTGTCCTTCATATCTTCATTCGAGGTATTTGCAGAGAGGAGGATTCAGCTTGCTCTTTTCTTCCCCTTTTCTGACCTTTCTGTGAGGTGGACGCTTTTTCTTTTCCTGGTCGACCTTTTGGTGCCATTTTACTTGGTGTTGAACTTGGAAGATGATCTTGCAAGGTTAGATGAGCAAAAAGAAAAGTTTTGAGAGATTTGGGAGGCAAAGGCGGCGCCTATGCTATGGCATTGTAGATTCAGAGAGCAAAGGCAATGGCATAGGCGGCGCCTTTAGCTTTGCCTATGCTTGGCATAGGCGTTGCCTAATGCTTTGCCTAGTTGAGCATAGGCGGCGCCTATGCTATGGCATTGTAGATTCAGAGAAAAAAGGCCATAGCATAGGCCTTGCCTTGTCCGTTGCCTAGATTTACATAGGCCTTGCCTTGTCCATTGCCTAGATTTGTATAGGCAATGCCTAATCGAAAGCCTTTTGCTCCTTCATTACTCACTTACCACCTTTAACATTGCTCACTTTCAAATCAAAATTTGACACCAAGTTCCTCCTTTATACGTCTTGCACCTACACTTACTAAAAAACAACAAAAATGATTAGAAAGATGGGTTGCCTCCCATCAAGCGCCTTAGTTTTAGTCGTGGCTCGACAAAATCCTAGGAAAACAAAAACAACAAAAACAATTAAAAACGATGGGTTGCCTCCCACCAAGCGCTTGATTTATTGTCGCGGCATGACATAGTTATCTCGATTACTTAGACTTCATCGAGATATTTGGTGCATCATTTTCTGAATAGATTCAGACGACGCTGATGCTTAATTGTGGGCATGCAATCTTCTTCGAGATGCATCTTGTGCATACATATCCCAGGTGGGATACCAATTATATCATCAATAGACCAACCAATGGCTCTCTTGTATCTCTTCAGAGCAGAGATGAGAGCCTCTACGTGCTGTTCACCTAAATCAGCCGCAACACTCATCGGAAGTGTATTTCCACTTCCCCAAAATGCATACCTTAGGTGACTGGGGAGCTCTTTCGATTCTAACGCTGGTATCTCTTCAATGGAAGTCTTCGCTGTTGGTGAAGATTGATTCTTAAGATCAAGGCCTAACTTCTTAGGATCATGAGAATAGGACCTTATTCCTGTTAGGGCACGAATGGTTTCTTCTTGTTCTTCAGCCTCATCACGTTCAAAATTCAGTAGCACATCAGATAGTGACTCAACAGTAAGCTGCTTCTCTACAGATAATTCTTTCTCATCCTCATAATAAACATCATCTACAGAGAACACATTCATATCGCTGGGCTGCTTCATTGCTTTGCATACATCAAAACGGACCACTTCGTCATTCATCCGAAATAAAAGCTCATTAGCTCTTAAGTCGATAAGCACACTTCCAGTTGCGAGGAAAGGACGTCCCAAGATTATGGGAACTTCAGAATCCACCTCACAATCCAAAATAACAAAGTCTGCAGGAAAGATGAAGGTGGAAACCTTCACCAATACATCATATAGGATACCAACAGGTCGTTTTACCGACCTATCTGCCATTACGAGCTTCATATTGGTTGGTGTAGGATCGCCTAACCCCAACTTTATATAAATAGATAGTGGCATCAAATTGATGCTAGCTCCCAAATCGCATAATGCCTTGGCAAAATTCAATGATCCAACGGTGCAAGGAATCGTGAAAGCATCGGGGTCAGCCTTCTTCTGAACTAGTGATCTGGTAGCGATTGCACTGCAATGATGAACAGTATCCGTCAACTCATAACTTGCTGCCCGCTTCTTTGTCAAAAGATCCTTCATAAATTTTGCGTACCCAGGCATTTGTTCCAGTGCCTCGACCAAAGGAACATTAATAGTTAGCTGCTTCAACATAGTCATAAACTTATTGAACCTGGTATCGTCATATTTCTTCTTCAATCTCGGAGGAAAAGGTGGTGGTGGAAGGGGAATAGTTTTCTCCACCACTTCCTTTTCATCTTGCTTCAGTTCGGTGATCTTTTCAGGCTGTGGACATTGAGAGGTGACGTCACGAAAAACCTCATCAGCTGCTTCGACATCTTTTGGTTCTGTAATGATCTGATTATCTTCTATATTATCAACCACCTGCTTGACTTTAGATAGATTTTCCAACACTTTACCACTTCGGGTAGTAATAGCCATACACGATCCATCATTCCTCAGATTTTGCACTGTGTCGCTAGGTAGTGTTCCAGCTTTTCTTTGATTGAATACCGCTGAAAGTTGACTCAATTGCTGCTCCAGCTGTTTTATGGCGGTAGAATGCGAATCAACCAATTGATTTATTGAAGACAAATCATTCTTTACCTCAGTTACACCCATGTTGGTTGCCTCCACTCCTGTCAACAGCTTAGCCATCATATCTTCCATGGACATCTTCCCAGAGCCAGACGCCACAGCCTCACGGTTTCCAGGAGGAATATACAAACCACTCCTGTCAGTCTTATTCTTCCAACCACCTTGATCGCGATCCTTGTATCCAGATTTATCATAATAGTTCCGACCTTGGTTTCCTTGGGCATTGCCTCGGAAACCCCCTGATTATTTAAGTAGTTCGCTTCTTCCTCAGAGTCGGATTCATCTCTTCCCTGTGATTCCACAGCCTTAACCTTTTCGGTCTTCCCTGATAATAAGTGCTTGGTAAGAAGATCCATCTGCGTTTTCATGTGAGCCATATCTTGTTCATGTTCCTCTTGTCTACGCCTCTGCTCTGCAGTCATGCCAATAGATACAGTAGATCTTGCTACCTCAGAATCCCTGGTATGCCAAGCTCTACTCTGCTTTGTCATACGATCTAGCATATCACTTGCCTCAAGAAAAGTAAGGTCCATGAATGACCCACCTGCAGCATTATCAACTACTGGCTTAGTCACTGAGTTCAAAGCCCTGTATAATATCTCCATCAAGTGGATGTTGGTCATATGATGATTTGGGCACCGCATAAGCTTCTTCTTGAACCACTCCCATGTTTCGTGGAGAGCTTCAGTTGGAAGCTGTCGAAAATTGATGATCTCATCTCTCAACTGTGCTATCTTGGATGGCGGAAAGAATCTTTCTAGGAAAGCGTCTTTCAGTTGCCTCCAATTAGTAATAGAATCAGGAGTTAGCCCGTTCAACCATAGAGTTGCCTCCCCAGATAGAGACAATGGAAATAATCGCAGCCGAATTGCATTCTGCCCAACTCTTGGATTGTCAAATGACTTGCATGTTGAAATAAAATTGATCAGATGCATATTTGGATCATCGCCTACAAGTCCACCAAATAAACCCTTGAGCTGCAATAACTGAATCATGGTGCTAGTGATATTGAACTTAGCTCCGGGTGCTAAGGGTGGAGGAATAATAGCCCCTGTGGCACCAGCTCCATCCAGATCGTCATCATCATCATCAAAAGGAGCTTGTACAGCTCGACGATCAGGTCTCATTCTAGCTTGACGTTCCCTCCTGTGCATAGGTGCCGCCACCTCATCAGTACGCCTAGGATTCAGTAACTCATCATTACCCAGGTCCTCATCATCAGGATTTGTTGCTCGCCCTGGGTTATCAATATTCTGTTGATGTAATTGAGCAGCTGCCAGTGCAACTAATCTAGCTTGCTCCTGTTGAGCCGCCCTTCTGTCGATGTCACGCTGTGCATCCATTCTGCCAATAAGTTGAGGTTCAGGATTTATGGGTAATAACGGTTGACCTGAACTTCGAGTGTTTGGCATGCACTCAAACAAACCTGAATAAAACAAAAACAACAAACAAAAAGTAAAATTCAAGAATTTTAGACCAAAGGGTCTATTAACTATCACAAACTTAGTTGAAAACTGTATTCCCCGGCAACGGCGCCAAAATTTGATAACGCTCAAACTACAGCTCTCGTAAGAGTGTAAGCGGTCGTTGTCAAATATAGAACCCAACTGGGTTGGGTGTCGAATCCCACAGGGAATACTTGGTCACTAAGTATGCAACGATTGGTAGACTGTTGATCGAAAATTCTACGAAAAAAAGGGGGGATTTAATTTTAGCGTGAATTAAGAGTATCAAGTAACAAAGAAAAACAGAATGTTTAGTAGGTTTTAATCAATGAGAATTGTAAGTTAGGGTTATGTCCACCTTATGAGTTTTACGTATCTATTGGCTATGAGTTATGCGGAATTCAGACATGCATGCGCTTATAGAGATTCGTATTCTATGGTAAATCCTAGTGTCTTTCGACCATCAAGGATTATATCACTTTAACTCTTTCGATCTTAAAGCGTATACTAATGGTACGAATTCTGCAAGAGGTTAATCCAGTTACGGAACTAACTTTTAAACAGGGGTTGGTAGCCCTATTTCCTTGTCATTCTCTCTTTTCCAGACATGTAACTTTTCTTTCGAACAAGTTAATGCTATACTGGCGTATTCTATATGTTTGCAACCACAAGAATTCAATTAAGATGAAGAGAGTAATGATATAAGCAGTATACGTATCAAGAATTCACAAACTCATAGCAATAGATAGTATCTCATAAGGCTTCCATAACCCTAACAGAGAAGTTTAGCTACTCATGAGTGCAACGGATATCACAATAAACATCATCATCATATCAAAACTAGAATGATCTCACGTTGGAGAGGAGTGTGGCATCACAACAAGGTTGACGTTTTTCCTCTTGGTGTTTCCCACGAGTTAGCATTTTTCTCTGTTAACAATTGTAACGTGAATTAGGAGCGGAAGTTGAATGAAAAAGAATTGAATTAATGAATGAGTGAATAATAAAAAGCTTGCTGAAAAATTCAGCAAATAGGGTTTTTATAACATCCTTGTCCTAGTCCTACTGAAATAGGGTTTTTATCCTTGTCCTAGTCCTACTGGGTTACTGCATACTTGTCCTAATCCTACTAAGTTACTGTTGATCCCCCAAGTCTTTAGAAATGCTGTTTTTGCCCGGGATACGTTCTCCATGCATCACTTTCAGTCCACAAGCTTCCAGAAGCTGCCTTCCTTCTTATGTGAAGTTTCCTTTGGCGTCCAACAGTCCATAAAATGCTGAAATCTTCATCATTTATACCTGAAAACTTGCTAATCACGTTGGTTAGCTCACTTACAGGAAAAAGGACTAAAAGTGTAGGAATTATATATTTTGTCCTCAAAACTTAGCTAAAATATGGGTACATTAAGGTGCTTTAGGCGTGTAAATACGCCTAACATCAGCAGGAGCATATAAAGAGGCAACCAGAACCTTGTTCTCCCCCGAAGCAACCTTACCAGTCGGACAATTTCTAAGCATATAGCCCGGCTGACCATATTTGAAGTACTTTTCCCCCCTCATCGCATAAACCCAGATACAACCGGCCACAAAACCTATAAAGAGGACATGATGAGGCTAATTGAGCCTCACTAGCCTGAGATTTGGCACCCTGTACCCTAAAGTTATCGCCACCCTGCTAACGCCTATAACCCAACTACTTTAGGTAAGGAGCACTAGTTGTGGATAAAGAACTAGAACTCCCCCACTTCTTTTTTGTCCACTTACCACCACCCTGATTACGTTGTTGTTCCCCGACCTTCTTAGAGAACTTGAACCTCTTACCCTGCCTTTCACCTATCTCAACCTGCTTTCTCTTTTCCTCCTCCACCTGTTGCATATGAACAACCAACCTAAAAATATCCATGTCTTCGATCAGCAATGCAATCTTACTTTCAAGGATTAACTCACTGATAGTCTGAAGCAAACTTTCTCATCCTGGCCCTCATAGTAGACACTAATTTCAGATCATACCTAAACAACTAGTGAAATTTCAAGGCATACTCCTTGATCGACACCTACCCCTATTTCATCTTAACAAATTCCTCCACTTTCGCTTCCCTCAACTTCTAAGGAAAGAAGCAGCCCATAAATGCATTCGAGAAAGTCTCCTACAAAGATGATTCCTCAACATCACCCCTTGCCCTATCTTATTCCTCATACTATTGGCGCGTCACATCCTTGAGATGATAAGATACAAACTCCACCCCTTCCACACCTGTGGCATGCATAATCCTGAAAATCATTTATAACCCATCTAGAAAACCCTGAGGATCTGCCTCCATCTTAACACCAGTAATGGTTGGAGGACTCATCTTCATGAATTGGCCAACACTTGTGGCCTCAGAGAATGGAATTACAGATGCACCATGCTCATCCTAAAAAGCCACTAATTGTGCAATAATATGGATCTACTGACAAACTTAACATTCATCACGTTGGCTTGAGGAGGACTAGAAGAAACCGGTGGAACTCTAGAATAATCAAGGACAGGACCCCTAGACCGAGTATGGATCACCTGAGTAGAGCGTGTCCCATAAACATTGTCCCTGATTGGGACATATGAGTTTTCTTGAGCTTTAGATCATCAAGGCATTATATGAAAAGAAAACAAATAGAATTAGAAAAGATTCCAGGGTTCAGACCCCAAGCTTCAAAATAGAACACAAAAAAAAGAATATTCCTAAATGCCTTGTAGCCTCTATCTTAAGAGTGTGGAGAACTACATACCCTTAAAATATACTCTACTTGACATAGTTTTGTGGACTCCAAATTGAGCATAAACCTAAAGCTCTGATACCAACTTGACACGATCTAAATTGGGGCCTTGTCGTAATAGGCATTTGAAGTCCTACCGGGATCATAGACCCCTCCCAATACCCAACCCAACCCAACCAACATAAACCATGTGTCATATGAATTCCAAATATATAGCAAGATAGCGTATTTGTATTAACTCAGAATCTGGGATAGGTCTATAACTATGGCCAACACAAGTAAGTCCAACCATCCAAAACCGAACCAATAACCAAGTTCCTATCCATAACATAACATAAAAGTATGGAAAAATCATAAATTCAGTCAAACGGTATCAACCCATATGTTAAATCTATGGAAAATTATGTGGAGAATATCTGGAAGTGTAAGGTTAAGTCGTAAATTCTGGGTCACGTGGCTGGGTATTTCATCTTTCATTTTGAGACAGCTGCAGACTGAGTAATGGTCTTGTATAATAGACCGTATACCTTCCACAACAAACCCTTCGTGATACAACCATGGGAGATAGATTTTGAGTTTGACCTAAACATACTCACGACAATACCTCTGTGGGTTACATTGCCGGGGCTTCCTGTTAGCTACTGGTTGGGAGAGGTACTTAGTGAAATTTGCAAGTGAAATAGGGTGTCCTCTATACACAAATCATTTTAGCATTAATATGGAGTAGATTTCTTACGCTCGGGTTTGTGTTGAGGTTGATGTAGCAATACCAATGGTTGAACCTATAGAAATTTATTACTCTAACTGGCATATTCTAACAACCAGTTAACTATGAGTGGAAACCATGATTCTGTAGTCATTGTCTGAGATTTAGGCATCGACCTGAAGCTTGTAAGCAGTAGGAAGTGGCATCAGACAAAGACCAGGTAGAGGGGTTCCAAGAGGTGCAAGAAAAGAGAAGAAGGAACAGAAGAAGAAGAAGACCAGTGAGACAGGATTGGTAGTCTACAGGGATTATATTACCTATAGAAAAGAAAGATAAACAAAGAACACCTAGCCAAGAAGAGTGATGTTTCGTCTTTTAAAGGAATATTTTAGGCCTTTTTCTTAGGATAATTGTGTGTTTTCAAGCAGCCACTATTGTATTTAACATGGTATTTTAGCATTTTCAGGATAAAGACTGAGTGTACAGGGTAACTTGGATAATTTGAGCAAAACAAAAGTAAAATGAGCAGTGACGACTTGGGTAACGGACCGTCAACCTTGAAACGATCCATCGGTTTAAACCATCGACCAAAATCAGAAGGCACAGACTCTATACATCATGCGACGGTCCAAGTGACGGACCGTTGGCCCTGCAATGGGCCATCGGTCTAAACCATCGCCATGATGCAGAACACATCATCACTGGAAGTCCTGTGATGGACCGTCGACCTTGCGATGGGCCATCGCACTACCTGTCACCCAGAAGCAGAACATGGTGTCACTGGAAACCCAGCGATGGTGCAGGCAACAGACCTTTGGATATGTGACGAATTGTCGCTTGAACCGTTGACCAAAATGCAGAGAATCTATGTTTAAAATTTTAAAAACCCTAGTCTAGAATCATATAAATACCAAGTATTAGGGTTTATTCTGCATCTTTTGTCTTCATTTTCATACTTTCTCCTCTATTAAGAGCTTTGTATTACTTTTCATTGAGATTTGAATCGAGAGATTGAGATTTAATTATTAGTTTTCATATTTTACATCAAAGATTGAGAAGAATAATATTGTGATTTTGGTAAGTACTTTTTTGAAGTTATTTATGAACGTCAATATAACTTTGATTTCTTATATAGAGATGAGTAGCTAAACTCCCATAACTAGGGTTATGGGAGCCTTGATGTATAGAACTATTTTGGGGTTGTGAATGGGTTTGATTTCTAACATCTATAGAAATTACATGAATCTTTCTTCATCTTAATGACATCTCTTGGTTGGAAACTTGAGAAGTGAGCCCATAAACTCCACTTGTCTGACAAGAAAGTGGATGTTGGGAAAAAAAGTGATTCACATGAACTCTATAGGTTTACCCTTTGGGTTAACGGGTCGATGCCTTAATAGGATCAACCCTCATGAGAGTGTTATTGAATAATGCATGAATCCTTTAAGTTTGAGAAAATTAAAGGGTGAAATACTCATTAGGTTGAGAAACATATGGGTAATCCTTAGAGTTCAATAATTCTTGCAATTGGATACATAAGTTAGATTTTGAACACAAACTCGCAACCCTAATTGTTTGAACATCTTGGTGAGCATAACTCTAGTTAATTCATTCTCATTGAAATTATAGCTACATTTACTCTCTGTAGCTGGAATTTTGTGTAACAAAAATACAAAAGAATACCGTTAACATTTCCAAACCCCCTTTATTTCGGAACCTTAGATCAACAGTCTAATAACAATTACAATACTTAGTGAACGCCGTATTCCCTGTGGGATTCATCTCCCAACCCAGTCGGGTTGTATATTTGACAGCGACCGCTTACTCTCTCATAAGAGAGGTGTAATTTGGATGTATCAAATTTTGGCGCCGTTGCCGGGGAATACAGTTGTCAATTAAGTTTGTGTTTGTTTATTGACCTTTGGTGTAGTTTCCTAAATTTTACTTTTATTTGTTGTTTTTGTTTGTGCAGGGGTGTTTTTGTGTATGCCAAGTACACGAAGATCTAGTGCACTGTTATTACCAATACATTCAGAACCGTAACTTATTAGCAAAATAACAGAACCCAAGATGCTGAGTGACTAGCCGCATTGGCTAGAGCTCAACTAAATCAGCAAAATGATGGTCAACAAACACGTCATCCTAATCCTGATGATGATGATTTGGGAGATGATGACTTGTTAGATCCTTCTAATCTAAGGCGTGCAGAGAATATAGATGCACTAATGAATGGAAATGTGAATAGAAATCATTCTTTCAGGGCTAGACCTGATCGTCAAGCTAATCAATTTGATCTTAATGATGATGAAGATGGAATGGACGGAGCTGGTTTCACTGGAGCTATTGTTCCTTCACCTCTTACACCAGGAGCAAAGTTTAACATTACCAGTACAATGATCTAGCTCCTTCATTTGAAGAGGTTGTTTGGTGGACTCCTGGGAGATGATCCCAATATGTATTTAGTGAATTTTGTCACTATTTGCAAGTCTTTTGATTTCCCGAGAGTGGGACAGAATAGCATCCACCTGTATTTAATTTTGTTGTCTCTATCTGGGGAGGCAACATTGTAGCTTAATGAGTTGATGCCCGATTCTATAACCAACTGGAGGAAATTGAAAAAGGATATCCTTGAAATATTCTTTCCACCTTCCAGAAGGGTACAGTTGAGGGATGAGATCAACAACTTTAGGCATCTTCCAACCGAAGCCCTTCATAAGATATGGAAGAGGTTTAAAAGAAGCCGACACAGTGTTCGAACTATAATATGACAGATATTCATCTGATGGAGACTCTTTATCGGGATCTGAACTCTATTACGAAGCCAATTATTGATAATGCTGCAGCAGGATCATTTGTTGATCTCACTTTTCAGGAGGCCTCAGAGATGCTTGATCGAATGACCAAACAAAGCAGAGCTTGGCATACCAGGGATTCTGTGGTAGCAAGCCCTGCTGTGTCTATTGGCATGACTGTGGAGCAACATAAAAAAAAGGAAGAACATGATTAAGACATGGCACACTTGAGATGCAGATGGATTTGTTGACCAAGCATTTATTATCTGTAAAAACTAAAAAAGTGAAAGATGTTGCAGCCAAAGGTAGAGATGATTCTGATTTGGAAGAAGAGGCTAACTATTTGAATAATCAGGGTATTTTTCAAGGCAATAGCCAAAGAAATCAAGGTTGGAACTACTACGACAAGGCTTGTTACAAGGATAGAGATCAAGGAAATTGGAAAGGTAAGAATGATATGAGTGGGCTATATGTATCTCCCAGAAGCAGAGATAGTCCTGCAACTAGCTTTGGTAAGATGTCCATAGAGGACATGATGGAGAAATTATTAAAGAGAGTTGAAGCTACTAACTCTGGAGTGACTACCATGAAGAGCGATTTATGTTTTATGAGTCAGTTGGTAAACTCAGCCTCTACCTCTATCAAGCAGTTGGAGCAATAAATAAGCCATCTTTTGACAGTATTGAATCAGAGGAAGAGTAGAACACTGCCAAGTGATACAATCTAAAACCCTCGGAATGATAGATCGTGCATGGCTATTACCACACAGAGTAGTAAGGTTTTATCATGCCCTTCTTTGGCTAAAGTTGTGAATGAAGATATTGATCTTGAAGAAGGTAATCCAATGGAGACTGAAAAACTGGATGGTATTGATACCCCTTCTAATCATCAACAGGTTGATGAGTTGGAAAAAGAGAAAGAGAAGAAAAATGAAGTAGTGTTAAAGACTCTTCCAAACCACTACCTTCCTTCCCGCAGAGATTGAAGAAGAAGGCTGATGACACGAAGTTTAGTAAATTTATGGCAATGTTAAAGCAGTTGACAGTAAATGTGCCTTTGGTAGAGGCACTTGAGAAAATGCCAGGATATGCTAAATTTATGAAGGATCTTGTGACAAAAAAAAGAGTAGTGAGCAATGAACCAGTGGATAATCTCCATAATTGTAGTGCTATTTCTACAAGGTCCTTAGTGAAGAAGAAGGAAGACCCAGGAGCATTCACTATTCCTTGTACGATTGGGTCTCTGGAATTTGCTAAGGCCTTATGTGATCTAGGAGCGAGCATTAATCTGATGCCACTAGCTATTTTTAAAAAGTTAGGTTTGAGAGATTCCACACCTACCAATATTCGACTTGTGATGGTGGATAGGTCGGTAAAAAAACTGGTTGGTATTTTGTATGATATGCTGGTGAAGATGGCTAGCTTCATATTTCCTACAAATTTCTTAATTCTCGATTGCAAGGTGGAATTCGAGGTGCCTATAATCTTTGGTTGACCTTTCCTCGCAATCAGAAGTATGCTGATTGATTTGTAAGCTAATAAGCTCTTATTTAGGATGAATGATAAAGTGGTGCACTTTGATATGTGCCAATCAATGAAGTAGAATAAAGAAATAAGTGTGTCCTCAATTGTTGATGTATATTATAAGGATGAGCAAGAGGTGCCAATAGAGGAGAAGTTTGTTGTCGAGCCTTTAGCTGCAGGGCTTATGAATTTTAATCGTGAAGGCATTGAGGAGTATGAAAAGGCTTTTTGTTTTTTGACAGGAATGGGATCATACTCTTATGCTCCTAAGAGTCTAGATCTTGATCTTAAGAATCAACCAACACCACCGGCGAAGCCATTCGTTGAAGAGCCACCAGTGTTGGAATTGAAAGAACTGCCAGGGCATTTAAGGTATGTATTTATAGGCAATAGAAGAACATTACCCATGATTATTGCAGCTGATTTAGGTGAGCAACAGGTGGAAACACTTATTTCGATGCTGTAAAGGTACAAAAGAGCAATAGGCTGGACTATTGCTGATATTATTAGCATTCCCCCTAGAATCTGCACTCATAAGATACAACTTGAGGAAGACTGTACTCCAACCATCGAGCATCAACGTCGACTTAACCTACCAATGCAGGAGGTGGTTAAGAAGGAAATTATTAAGTGGCTGGACGCAGGAGTGGTTTATCCCATTTTCAACAGTAAATAGGTAAGCCCAGTTCAATGTGTGCCTAATAAAGGGGGCATGACTATTGTTGCAAATGAAAAGAAAAAGTTGATTCCTCTCAGGTCTGTAACTGGTTGGAGAGTTTGCATGGACTACCTAAAACTAAACCCATGAACTTTAAAGGACCACTTCATAATGCCCTTCTTGGATCAACAGGAAGGGGGTGGTATTGCTTCTTGGATGGATATTCTGGCTACAATCAGATTTGTATTGCTACTGAAGATCAGGAAAAGATGTGGTTCACATGCCCGTATGGAACTTTTACATTCAACCGGATGCCGTTTGGCTTATGTAATGCACTCGCCACCTTCCAAAGGTCTATGATGTCTATTTTCTCGAATATGGTGTAGGACACCTTGGAGGTGTTCATGGATGATTTTTCTGTGGTTGGAGATTCATTTGAGCTGTGTCTGGAGAACTTGAGTAGGGCTTTGCAGAGGTGTGTAGAATTTAATCTTGTGCTTAATTGGGAGAAATTCCACTTTATGGTGAAGGAGGGCATTGTTCTCGGGCACAAAATTTCAGCAAAAGGGATAGAGGTAGATCGAGCCAATGTGGAGATTATTGAGAAGCTACCACCTCCCATTTCTGTGATGGGAGTGCGTAGTTTCCTTGGACATGCTAACTTTTATCGAAGGTTTATAAGGGACTTCTCAAAGATAGCAAACCCACTTTGAAAACTTTTAGAGAAGGAAGCTAAGTTCTACTTTGATGATGATTGCTTGAAAGAATTCGAATGCCTAAAAAAATTTGGTTGAAGCCCCTATCATTGTTGCACCAAATTGGTCAAAACCATTTGAGATCATGTGTGATGCAAGCGGTGTTTCCCTTGGAGTTGTGTTGGAAAAAAAGAAGGATAAATTATTTCATCCAATACATTATGCCAGCAAAGCATGGAATGGAGCTCAAAAGAACTACACAGTCACCGAATAAGAACTCCTTGCTTTTGAGAAATTCCAGGCTTATCTGCTAGGAACCAAGGTGGTGGTCCACACAGATCATGCAACCTTGATATATTTGATGGCTAATAAAGACGTAAAACCAAGGTTGATTAGATGGGTGTTGTTGCTCCAAGAATTTGACTTTGAAGTCAAAGATAGAAAGGGTTGTGAAAACCAAGTTGCAGACCATCTGTCTAGGATGGAAGGTGAGCAAGCAATTAGAGGTGAAATGGAGATCAATGATGCTTTTCCAGATGAAGAGATCTTGGATGCTGTTATGGACAAAAATGCTTTGGTATGCTGATTTTGCAAACTATGTGGTGAGCGATTTGATTACGGAAAATCTTTTTTTCATCAAAGAAAGAAATTTCTTCATGAAGTGACACGTTAATTCTGGGATGATCCGTATCTATTTTGGTGGTGTGTTGATAATATTATAAGTAGATATGTGCCAGAAGTAGATGTATTGAGTTTATTGGAAATATGTCATGCTTCCTAGTTGTAGGTCACCATGCAGGTGATTGAACCACTAGAAAGGTATTGCGGAGTGGCTATTATTGGCCAACTTTATTCAAGGATGCTCATGAGTTCGTTCTAGGTTGTGATAAATGTCAGAGGAAAGGGTGAATCTCCTAGCGCCATGAAATGCCTTTGACGAAGATGCTGAAAATAGAATTGTTTGACATCTGGGGCATCAATTTCATGGGCCCTTATGTATGCTCGTATGCGATGAAGTACATTCTAGTTGCTGTTGATTATGTATCGAAATGGGTTGAAACCGTCGTCTTGGCTGATAATGAAGGAATGAGAGTTGTTGTATATCTCAAAAAGAATATCTTCTCTCATTTTAGAGTACTACGCACTATTATAAGTGATGGATGATCTCACTTTTGCAATAGAGTATTTAGAGCAGCCTTGGCAAAATATGAGGAGAAATAGCATAGAGTAGCAACTCCATATCACCCACAAACTAGTGGGCAAGTGGAGGTTTTGAATCGGGAGATTAAAGCCATCCTAGCCAAAATAGTGAAATCTAGTAGGCAAGATTGGTCTCAAAAACTCGATGAAGCCTTGTGGGCATATCGGACTGCTTTCAAGACACCATCGGTATGTCACCATATTAGTTACTCTATCGCAAAGCATGTCACTTACTAATAGAGCTGGAGCATAAGGCTTTATGGGCACTCAAAAGATTAAATCTAAATTGGAAAGAGGCATCGGAGCTAAGACTGGCGCAACTGAATGAGATGGATAAATTTCGTCTCGGGGCTTATGGAAGGGCAGGCCTATACAAGGAGAAGATGAAGAAGTATCATGATAGGAGGATTGAAAAATGAGATTTCCAGAAAGATGATTTGGTACTTCTATTCAACTCCAGACTCAAACTATTTCCAGGTAAACTTAAGTCCAAGTGGTCAGGCCCGATTAAAGTTAGTCAAGTCTACTCATCTGGAGTAGTTGAACTTGAAAATGAAGATGGAAGTGTCTTCAAGTCAATGGGCAATGAGTCAAACTTTATATAGGTCCAAAAAACTCGATAAAAAGTATTGCTTTTGCCTATCTCGATGAAGTCTGAGTAATCGAGATAACTAAGTCGTGCCGCGATGATAAATTAGGCGCTAGTGGGAGGCAATCCACATTGTGTTGTTATGTATCATTAATTTAGGTTATTTTGCTGTTTGTTTTCTTGATTTGTGTAAACTGAAGGGTGTGTGGAAGTGTGCAGGTATAACAGAGAAAGGAAAATAGAAGCAGAAGAAGTTTCAGGTGACCTATAGGTCACCCGAAGGACCATCGCGGGCTCGACGTACCTTCGTGGTAATCGTCGCGATAATGTCCAGAAACCAGGAAACTAGAAAATGAGCGATGGTTTAACCGTCGAATATTTGATGGACCATCGAATGAACCATCACTGATGAGTCACAAGGTACTTTCACTGGATTGGGATGACGGCTCAACCAACGGACCGTCGAACAAACCATCACATTTAACCCTATTTCAGTGGGTCGGGTCGGATCGATTTAAATAGCTAAATTTTTCATTCTTATCTAACCCCAAATGGTTTTAAATAGATAATTTGAAGTGATTGAATAACCCCCATATTATTCAACGCACCTGAAACCTTTTGTTCTCTCTGAAAACCTTCCACTCCCCTTTTCCCTCATCTATTTAAACTTTATCTCCTCTTTGTTCTTTCACTCACAAACAACAAAAGTTCTCCACAAAAGTAAATTATCATACTGTGTCCTGTGTTTTGAGTGCAAGTCAAGTATATAATCAAGTACATCAACGCTAAGGTATGAAATCTTCTTTACGCTTTATGCTACTCAACTTTAAGAATCAAGAACTCATGAGAAGGTTCTAAGGGTGAAGAAATTTTCTTTGATCTTGAAATTTTCATATGTGGGGCTGAACTGAGTTGAAACTTGACAAATATCCTAGGTGGTCTGAGTATCCGATAGATCAAGAAAATCAAAATGAGTGGTGGATTAATGTTGAAAATGCCATAAAAACTTTTGTTTGTATTGAACGCGTGCAAGGTGTTCGACAAAATGTTAAAATGAAGCCTGAAAGAGAAAAATGGTAGGCGACGATCAATGCAATGTACCATTGAATACTTGACAACCCGTCTCCTGAACCATCGCCACTTTCTCAGAATCAATGTAACTGGAATGACCCCAACGGTTTGGGTCGACGGACCATCGTAGGACCAACGAACCATCTCCCGAGTCTTTGCTGGTCCATAATTATTCCTGCTTTATGGTTTAAGTTTGTGAATTGATAATGTGTCACTTGCATCATGGCTCCTAAATTATTGTAAATCAGAGGCCGGGGTAGAGGCCAAGCAGCTAGGTCTGAAGCACCATCCCATAACACTCGGCGAAGTCATCAAGTGGTTTCTTCATCCTCCTCATCAGAAGAGGAGGTTAAAGACAGTAGCAAAACCAACTCTAGTTCAATTCCAATTGAGATGGGGGTTGAAACTTCTAACCCTGTTCAAGAGGAGGCTCCCTAACAGGAGGATCCTAACTTAATCCGATGTAAGGATCCCCAAGTATGGGAAGCCATAAGATGGCAAGTGGTGGGTGCTCGAGATATCTTGTAAAAATGGTTGGCACCAACGGATAGGTTGCCAATCAAAAGAGCAATTTTTGAGGAACATCAGATCATAACAACAACCCTGCATGAGTATCCCGAACTCAAGTGGCGGTTCAATGAATATGAGTTGGCTTGGATAAGTAAGCCACTTGGATCCTACCAACCTAACTCGGTTTACGAGTTTTTTTCCACCTATTTGGCATTGCTGAAAAAGAATTGTCCCATGGGTGCATTAGTTATTGACATAAACAAGCTGGAGATAGTTCCTGTCCATGGAGTTGATATTGACATTTCAGAAAGGACTTTGAACAGGTTCTTATTTGGGACCTATTACCAGATACCAGGGGAAATTCCTGATTTAGAGCATCGATTATTCACACGGGCTACACAAAGGCCCTGGTTAGCGAGGATCCTGACAGATGGGGATGAGCCTGTATGGTTACATGACCTCCATGAGCGAATATCAAAGAAATCCCTCAGCTTCAGAGCCAAGTTCTGGTGGGCGATTGTGCGATTGAGGCCCATGCCAACTGGAGGCGATGATCACTTGGAACTTACTAGAGCTGTGATTGTGGATGCTTTGATTGAAGGATTGATGATAGATTTTGGTCACATTATCTCTTATGAGTTGTTTTTCCATGGTCATAAGACTTATACGGCGCTGCTATTTCCTTGCCTTATCACTGACTTGTGCAAACAAGTAAATGTCCCTTTGATTTGTGGGGTTGATAATGAGGTCCAAGCACTGCATAAAATGGACATTGAAAAGATGAGGGATGAATCGAGGTTTGATATGAGAGTCAGCAGACCTCCAGCTCTGCAGACTCAGTCAGGGCCAGTTCCTGAATTGTCAGAGGGTCTTGCAGGTATGCCATTTCTACTTACTACGTACGTGCCTCCTACTACGTCTTCTGGTTCAAATTCGATGCCTACGGGTGCGATTTCAAACTCTCCGTCTATCCACCCCAATATTCTGAGTACAAGATGAACCTTAAAAACTTTGGAACAACTGTACGTACTGTTAAAAAGGTTGAAAAACAAATGACCATATGGGGGAAAGATTTGAAACTCTTTGTTGAGCGGATTGTAGAAAAAACATTGTACCCTTTCAGAAATATCCAGCTGTGAATGGACAACATGGAGGAGCGAATCAACAAGAAGCTTGACACAATGTCCATTCTAAATTTTGCTAAAGTGATAGAAGAGGTTAGACGGCTTCGGGCAAATGCAGACAAGATAAATCAGCAGCCATAATAGACCATCTTTGGTCCAGTCCAGATTGCTAGTAATGACGATGAGGGTCTGGTTGACTTATTTGGGATACTAATCAAGGATAAGAATAAGAAAGCAGCTGAACCAGATAAAAAAGATGAGAAAGCTGCAAAGAAAGACGCCATGAGAAAGAGGCTAGAAGCCATGTCACCTGAGCAGAGACTTGAGTATGATATGTGAAAGGCAAGAAAAAGGACAAGGAGAGAATAAAAAAAAGAGTAGAAGATGAAGCAGTTGGAGTGTCTAACAGTTCTGCCCCAGCTAGAAGGCAACCTGAAAATCCGGCTGGAGATGTGGTACCTCCAATTTCGGAGGGAGAGATTGTGAGTACTCCCACCACCATGGGAGTCAATGTAGCACTGGGTGAGGACACAACAGCCTCACTATACTTCATTGACGCCTCAGATTGAATAAGAGGTACGACAAGTATTTTTCCCTCCTTTGTACTTAAAATTTTATGCATTTGAGGACCAAGCATTACTTTTTTTGAGGGGGTAAGATGTGCTTGTACCATAGGGCGACTGTGCTGCTGATTTTATCGACATATCTAAGTTGTTGCATTTTTATTTTCGCTATTTTCATTTTCATGTACTGTTGGTGATATGGTTGCATGAAATAAAAGTTCCATTCTCATTAGCACCTTATTGTATATATGTGAATGAAAACGGATGGTAGAAAACTTATGTGTTTTCATTTTTTTGTATAATTAATTCCTCGTACCTAGTGGCAAAGGGTTGTGCAACCATGTGTGACTCTATTAATGATATTAAAAGTTAGTAATAAAGCAAAGCATAGCTATGTGATCTGGATCCCAAGAATTAGTAGGATAGAAATTAACTCAGTGCCTGTGAGGGTGAGTATTTGTATAGTTTTGTCATAAGTGTTACACCTAGAACTTGCCCGGTTCATCAGATGTTGTCATGTGTTTTGACTCAATAAGAGAGAATAGTAGGCCATCTTGTGTTGTTAGTCTACTTATCCAAATAATTAACCCACCAAAAATATTGTGTTTCCTGTGTCAACCTTTTTGAGATGTGGTAGTGTTTTTCTGTCCAAATAAGTTTGATTCACTCTCTAGAAGCTGTTAAGCATTTAGCTTTAGCCCTGGTCCAATTGTGGACATTATGTACTTTAACTTAGGCAAATTGCCTAAGTTGAGGGTGGCTACTGCTGGATTGTTAGTAGCCTAGGAGGTTGAGTTGAAAGTAATTTGAGGGGTAGCATCCGACCCTGGTCTAGTTAGAAATCTAAATAGATATTGTGCACCTCAATCTTCTGCATCAGCATAAGTTGAGGGTGGCTGATGCTGTGTTCTTATAAATAAAAAGAGGGTTATGACAAGAGCACCGATAAATAACTGTAAATGAATGAGAGGGTCCTTGATTCTGGTAAGTAGCTACCAAAAAGGGTAAAGAGAGTGAAATTCTTGTACTTCAAGTCACTTACCCAAATGAATAACCTTCACCGAGCCTAAAACCTCATTACAACCCATAGTAAGTCCTATTTGATCTTAGCGAGTCAATCATGAGAGAGCATTAGATGATAAGGGCAAGCTTATAGATGTGCACTGTGTTGGTAACTTCTTTTCTGAGAGTGAGAGCTTAGTTTTATCCATGATTTAACTGTGTGATGTAAGGTGGAATTCTTTGGCTGTGAGGGCATGGTGAGTTATATCTGTTCTATTTATTTATTTAGGGTGTTGTATCTGTAGTTGTGAATATGCTGATTAATAGTTAATGCTTGTGGTAGATCCATGTGTGTTGAAATAGCATAACCAAATGGGTAGTGGAATGATTGTATGATTTTGTTGGTTTTACTGTGAAATGCCCATTATGACGTTGTTCATATATGTATCCTGGTGTTGAGTTGCTTGAGGACAAGCAATTGTCTTAAGTTGAAGGTGTTGATGTTCCGACTTTTGACGGAATATTATAGGACTTTTTCTTAGGACAATTATGTGTTTTCAAGAATCCACTGCTGTATTTAACATGGTATTTTAGTATTTTCAGGATAAGGATTGAGTGTGAAGGGTAACTTGGACAATCTGAACAAAACAAAAGTAAAATGAGCAGCGACGGCTTGGGCGATGGACCGTCGACCTTGCGGTGATCCTTCAATTTAAATCGTCGACCAAAAGAAGAAGGCATAGACTATGAACATCATGCGACGGTCCAGGCGATGGACCATCGGCCCTGCGACGGGCTGTCTATCTAAACCATCACCATGATACAAAACACATCATCACTGGAAGTCCTGCGATGGTCCTGGTGACGTACCATCGACCTTGCGATGGACCGTTACACTACCTATTACCTAGAGGCAGAACATGGAGTCACTGGACATCCAGCGATGGTGCAGGCAATGGACCATCGGACATGCGATGAACCGTCGTTTGAACCGTCGACCAAAATGTGGAGAATCTGTGTTTGAACTTTTAAAACCCCCAGTCTAGATTCATATAAATACCAAGTATTAGGGTTTATTCCGTATCTTTTGTCTTTAGTTTCATACTTTCTTCTCTATTGAGTGCTTTGTATTACTTTTCATTGAGATTTGAGTCGAGAGATTGAGAGTTGATTATTAGTTTTCATATTTTTCATCAAAGATTAAGAAGAACAATATTATGACTTTTGTAAGTACTTTTCCAAAGTTATTTATGAACATCAATATAACTTTGCTTTCTTATATGGAGATGAGTAGCTAAACTCCCATAACTAGGGTTAAGGGATCCTTGATGAAGAGAACTATTTTGGGGTTGCGAATGGGTTTGATTTCTAACATCTATCGAAATTGCATGAATCTTTCTTCATCTTATTGACATCTCTTGGTTGCAAACTTGAGAAGTGATCCCATAAACTCCACTTGTCTGACAAGAAAGTGGATGTTGGGAAAAAAAGTGATTCACATGAACTCCATAGGTTTACCCTTTGGGTTAACGGGTTGATGCCTTAACAGGATAATAATGCATGAATCCTTTAAGTTTGAGAGAAGTAAAGGGTGAAGTACTCATTAGGTTGAGAAATATATGGGTAATCCTTAGAGTTCAATAATTCTTGTAATTGGATACATTAGTTAGATTTCTAACACAAACTCGCAACCCTAATTGTTTGAACATCTTGGTGAGCATAACTATAGTTAATTCATTGTCATTAAAATTACAAATACATTTACTCTCAGTAGCTGGACTTTTATGTAACACAAATACAAAAGAATACCATTAAAATTTCCAAACCCCCTTTATTTTAGAACCTTAGATCAATAGCCTAATAACAATCACAATACTTAGTGAACACTGTATTCCCTATCGGATTCGACACCCAACCCAGTTGGGTTCTATATTTGACAGTGACCGCTTACTCTCTTGTAAGAGAGGTATAATTTGGGTGTATCAAAGAGAAAACTAGTAAGAATGAAAGGCAGCATAAAAAAGGGCAGAATAGTGCTGTAGGTACAACAAACAAGTTCAATTTACTGGTAAGTCTTGAAAAAGAAGGTGATAAGCTTGAGGATCCAGGGTCTGCACCTAAAATAGAATGATTCTCACTACCTGAAATGTGAGGGGGTTAAATCTATCCCTCAAACAGAAAGAGATTAATATTTTTCTACGACCGTACAAGGTATACCTAATGGGTTGTCTAGAGACAAGAGTAAAGAAAAACAAAAGTGAAAGCATTCTTGCAAAGGTAGCACAGGGATGGAATTCATGCTGCAATTATCCTGAGTCTTCAAATAGGAGAATCTATTTTCTATAGAGGGCCTCGGAAGAGGTACATATATTACAGACCTATGAACAATTCATACACTGCTATATTAAATGCCCTATGGAAGCCTTTAAAATATATTTTACAATAGTATATGCAAAGAATTCAAATGCTGAAAGAGCTACTTTATTGCGTACACTAGTTAGTTCGGGCAAAGCTATCCAAGAGCCATGGATTTTAAGTGGTAATTTTAACTTTGTGTTGAGTACTAAGGACAGACTGGTCTCCCTTGTTAAACCTAGTGAAACTCAGGAGTTTAGAGAATTCCTTGACACTATGAAGTTAACCCCCCTAAGATGCAAAGGTTGCTATTTTTCCTTCTATAATAAGCAAGAACAAACACATAGAGTGTACTCTAGAATAGACTGGACCCTATGGAATTATCAGTGGCTACAGATGTATGTAATAATAGAGGCAGACTATTTGGCCCCTGGCATCTCAGATCATTCACTAGTGATGATACAACGCTCCACCACAGTCAGCAACAGGACAAAACCTTTCAATTTATTCTATATAGTGATCAACCACCAGAAATTCCCTGATATTGTAGCAAAAACTTGGATGTAGAGATATAGAGGGACAAAGATGTACTAATTAGATCATAAAATCAAGGCTTTTAAATTAAATGTTAAGCAGCTCAACTCCTACTTGGCATCTTATGATAACACCTACAGACTACTAGAAAAAGGATTGGACTTATACAAGATCAACTTGCCTCAGATCCCTTAAACCAACAGCTAAATGAGGAAGAAAAGAAGCAGATTCAGGAATTAAACAAGTGGAGCTTAGTGGAAGAACAAACATTAAGACAGAAGTCCAGAGCTACCTGGATAATCTGTGGTGATTCAAATTTAATTTTTTTTCCATGCTCAATGAAAAATTAGAGCAAATAGAAATGCAATCATATCCATTTATGATGCAAGTGGAACAAAGATTACTGATCCTGAGCTAGTGGAAAAAGAGTTTATCTCTTTCTTTACTGATCTACTAGGAACTGCAGCTACTGATGTTCCTTACCCTAATTCAAAAGTCATAAAAAGAGGGCCCTGCTTGAATGCTGCACAAAAATTCATTCTCATCCAGGAGGTCACAACATAGGAAATTCACAATACAATAAAAGAGATGCCTGCAGACAAGTCACCTGGTGTTATGGAATGCCTGCTGAATTCTTCAAAAGCCAATGGACTATTATCATAGAAGATGTCATTCAAGAAGTCCATGAACTTTTTATCTCAGGTAAAATACTTAAGTCTTTTAGTTGTACTGCTATTACGCTGGTGCCAAAGGTCCATGCTCCTACCATGTTTAAAGATTATAGACCAATAGCCTGTTGTGCCACTGTTTACAAGATTATTGCCAAGGTGTTGACCCATAGAATAAAAAAGATAATGAACACTATTATAAGTCCTACACAAGCAGTTTTCATTGAAGGAACATCCCTAATTGATAATGTTCTATTAAGTTATGAGCTGCTGATATGGTATAGTAGAAAAGGTTTATCTCCTAGATGTTTCCTAAAAGTGGACCTAAGGAAGGCATATGATTCTGTAGAATGGTGTTTCTTAAATATTATGCTTGCAGAACTAGTCTTCCCTCAAAAACTTATTGGTTGGATTATGGAATGTGTCACATTTGTGACTTATTCTCTTATGCTGAAGGTGGACTGACAAGGCCTTTCCAAGGTAAAAGAGGAATTCGACATGGTGACCCCATTTCACCTTATATTTTTGTAATTTCTATGGAATGCCTCCACAGAGAATTGCATATGTTAAAAATGAATCCAAGTTTCCATTTTCACCTCAAATGCAAACCTCTGGGATTAGTGCACATTTATTTTACAGATGATTTTCTATAGTTCTGCAAGTCGGAGAATACTTTTATTGAATTAATGCAGGAAGATTTTAATAAATTCTCTAGAGTTTCAGGACTGTAGGCCAATCAAGACAAAAGTTCAATCTATGTAACAGGAGTAAAAGAAGAGGTGAAGCAACAACTGATACAATCACTTAGATAAAGTGAAGGTAGCCTACCCTTCAAATATCTGGGTGTCCCACTCTCTTCAAAGAAGTTAACAGTTGACCAGTGTATGCCTTTGGTAGATATAATCTTGGAAAAAGTAAAGTGTTGGTCAGTAAAACTGTTGACTTATTCAAGCAGGCTCCAACTGATCAAGTCAATAATATTTGGCATGCAAACATTCTAGGCCCAGATATTTATCCTACCTAAGAAGATCATGAAACTCATTAATACACAATGTAGAATCTTTTAATGGATAGGAAACATAGTTCCATTAAAGAGAGATTTCATCTCTCGGGATAAGATGTGTATGCCAAAAGGATTAGGGGGACAAAATGTGCTGAACTTTTGTATTTGGAACAAAGCTGTAGTAGCAAAACAACTATGGGCACTAGCGTCAAAAGCTGATAGTATGTGGATCAATTGGGTGCATATATACTATATGAAAGATACCACAATTAAGGACTGTGACATACCAAAAAATGCTACCTAGGTTATTTGAAAGATCTTGGATTCCAAAAAATAAATCATGCAGGCACCTGGATTGCAAGGAAACCTTCATAGCAGGCTAAATACATTAACAGTTGGGGGGGGGAGATCTCCATAAAAAAACTATATATTGTAAGGCTCCCACAGTTTCCAAAGGCTGTATGGAAGAGTATACATCTACAAGACAACATATATCCAAGGCATAACTTCATCTTATGGTTAGCACTATTGAAAAGAATGGCAACTGTGGACAGACTTGCAAAGTTTGGGATTAATGTTGATGATACTTGTGTATTCTGTATCAATGCAGCAGAAACACAAGAACACTTATTCTTTGAATGTCATAAGACCAAGGATTTGTGGTGTAGAATGGTCAACTGGCTTGGACTCCAAAGGAGTATAGGACTCTGGTAACAAGAGGTAGAATAGGTCAACAGATGGGAAAAAAAGAAAACAGGGAAAGGAGCCATTATATCTTGTATCTTCGCCATGATAATCACACTTATATGAAGGGAAAGAAACCAGTTCAGGTTCCTGCAGGAGGTATATAGTGGTGATAAAATGTGCAAGGAAATTGCTGTGTATATTCATATTAGAGGGAGCCAACAACAGAAATGGGCAGCTCACTTGCAGTATCTAGCATCCATGCCTTGAAATAGTAGTTTTGTAGCAGAGTGTGTAGGTCTAGTAGTCAACAGTCTAAATAGAGACTCCTAATATATTAGTATGTAGTCGTGTTTAAATCTCTGTTGCTTTGCCATTTCTTGAACTTTGATTGTATTGAGAGACAGTTGGTTAACTCTGTCTAGTACTGTAATAGTTCTTTGGTGAAATACAATTTCTTTATTTACCAAAAAAATACCAATTCTAATACTAATGCTAACACCAATACCGACACCGCCCATTCCAACCCATTGTAGTTCCACAAAGCCTCTATCTAAAAGAAAAACAATATCTGATAGGGACATTCCCCCCAAACATTGCCAAAACCAATATCCATAAAATAACCAAAGTATGTAAAGACATCCATGTTATGAAGTGGAGCTTTACAAAATATGGAAGCTCACCACTTCAATCCAATAGAGTTGATCCAAAATTAGATCACTAAGTAGGTGGAGTAGAATGGCCGATTCCTGCATTGTGTGGGGATACACCCACCCAAAAATGGGTTAGCAGGTGAACACTAGCAAGTACTCAGGTTAAGGATAAAATCATGCCAACCTTTAAACCCAAGTAAACTAAACATATGCATTCACAACCATACATACACACACATATATATAACCATGCTAGAAAAAAAAATTGGGTTTAGAATGCCTTTAAAACTATTAACCTGGGTATGTGTAGCTTAATCGTCCTAGAACTACCCAGGGGCTATATGGGTCCAGTGTAAACCCCTGAATAGGCCTCAATACGTATAGCCATACAAATTAGAGTTACCATAGGAGTAGGGGATTCCCAAGTACCCTTCGCTCTCCATGATACATAAATAAAAGTGTACTTAGAAGATTACCATGTACCCCATAAGTATCATATATGGTCACCGAGACTAATCCTCATGTTGGCAAATATAAGTTTTCTATGTCCATCTATTAGACTCATACCTTCACGTTAGCTATCACACCCTTCCATTATCACCCAATTAAAACCATTACCACATAACCAAACCACCATTCTGTTTATTATTAGTCAAGGATATAAGTAGTGGTATCGTCATACCGACTATAACTTGCAAGCAATGTCCTTATCCAACTTTTTATAGAAGAAGGGATTCCCATGTACCCATAGATTACATTATTAAGTTATCTTGGGGGATTTCTATGTACCCCACAAGTATGTTCATTACTTAGTTTGATTAGGCGATTCCCATGTACCCCACAAGGATATCCAATTAACCATAACCATGACCACCAAGACCTTACCATTTAATCATTCTAAACTATTTATACCATTTAGGGTTCCATTACTAAGTTTTACCATGCAATAGTTCCATTAAAAGTCCAACAATATAGTAAAAACATACGAGTTGGACTATACTGCTCGTACCCTATCTCACGACTCATGGTGAGCCACTCGTACTTATATCCAAGTTAAGTATCTAAGTTTCAGATTAAGTGAAGGAAAACCCAACCATATAACCCATCGCCCACCATACGAGTTGTACCTACCCAAGTCATACCCATTCCAGAAACTCAACCACCTAATACCACCTAATACTGGACAATATATGACTGGACTATATTACTTATATCCTACCATACGACTAGTACCCAAACTCATATAATGTACAAAATCCAAAAACCCAAGATAATTTGTAAGTGTAAAAACCCAGGGTGTTTTACTTCTAGGGCAAATAAGATTTCGGTTGCCTCTTCATTAGCTTCAGAACCAAAGGGTGCACCATCTAGCTTTGCTACTGGACAGAACCAATTCTATGCTCTCACTACCCATTAGGAGTTTGGGGCATCATCCGATGTCGTTACTGGTATATTAAAACTTTTTTCCCGTGATGTGTACTATTTACTTGATCTGAGGTCCACTTTTCTTATATGACCTTATTTGTGGCAGTACATTTTGGTTTCTTTCCTGAGTGTATTTCGAACCTTTTTTTTGTTTCTACCTCTTTGGGTGACTCTGTGTTGGCTAGAAGAGTCTATAGGGGTTGCGTGGTATCTATGGGTGGTCGGGAGTCTTTGGTGGATCTGTTTGAATTATACATGGTTAACTTCGATGTCATATTGGGGATGGATTGGTTGCACTCGTGCTATGTGTATTTAGATTGTTAGACCTGTAAGTCATCTTTAAATTCCAAAATAATCTGGTTATTAAGTGGGAGGGTGGTTCCCTAGATTCTAAGGGGAGGTTCATATCAAATCTTAGAGCTTAGAGATTAATTTCCAAGGGGTGTCTCTATCATCAGGTTCGGGTTAAATATTCTAACTCGAAGGGTCCTTCTTTACATTCAGTCCTGGTGATGTATGAATTTCCCGAGGTGTTCTCTGATGACCTTCCTAGTGTTCCTCCCCATAGGGAGATTGATTTTGGGATAGATTTTGTTTTGAACAATCATCCTATTTTTATTCCCCAATATAGAATAGCTCCAGCCGAGTTGAAGGAGCTAAAAAAGCAACTAAAGGATCTTTTACAAGGTTTCATACACCCCAGTGTGTCTCTGTGGGGTGCACTGGTGTTATTCGTGTGTAAAAAGGATGGTTCCCTTCGGATTTATATTTATTATCGATAATTGAATAAGGTAACAGTAAAGAATAAGTACCCTCTTTCGAGGATAGATGATTTGTTTGATCATCTTTGGTCTAGGTATCATTAGTTAAAGATTAGGGAGATGGGTGTTTCTAAGATTGCCTTCTGTAACCGATATGGGCATTTTGAGGTTTTTGTTATGTCCCTTGGGTGACCAATGCCCCGATAGTATTCATGGATTTAATGAATCAAGTCTTTTGGTAGTTTTTGGATTTGTTCATCATTGTGTTCATAGACGTTATTTTGATGTACTCTAAGAGTAAAAGGGATCATGTCGGTCACCTCTACATTGTGTTTCAACCTTGAAAAAGCAATTGTTGAATGCTAAATTTACAAAATATGAATTGTGGTTGAACGCAGTCACTTTTTTGGGTTATGTCATTTCTAGTGAAGGGATCATAATTAGGGCTGGGCATATTTTGGTTTAAACCTAGAAAATTGAAAAATCGAACCAAAATTTAATTTTGGTTTGGTTTGGTTTTTTTTTGGATTAGTTTCTATTTCAAATTTTTGAAATTTGGTTAAACGATTTGGTGTTTGGATTTTCAATTTTTTTTTTGGAATAATCAAAAAGTATAAATTATATAAATAATATATTATAATTTATATATATATTTTATTATATATGTAAATATACTAAATTATAATATAATCTGATATAGCATATAAATATATAAATTAATCATTTAGTAACCCTAAATCCTAATATACTGCTTTGCTTTAGCACCTAATATTAACGTGAAGGCTGCAATGACGTTCAATTATCCTCAGTTCGTCAGTTCATTTGAAATTTCAACATCGTCAATGGCAGTCGGCAGTCGGTAGTCGTTTTCTCAGTTCGTCACTGTCGTCGGTAGTTGCTGCCAAGTGCGGCCACTACCATCACGCCAACAATGATGACTCAACGAGGTCGATATTTATGGTTATTTCATGCGTGTTGAATTAATTATATTTGGGAATTAAAATAGGTTTGTAAAAAAGATTATTTTTCAAGAAAAATCACTAATTTTAAATGCTCGTTATTTTAATCGTTAAAATCGAAATAAAAATCCGAAATAACCGAACCAAATTTGTAAAAATTAAACCAAACTGAAATAATTTTGGTTTGGTTATGGTTGTCATTTTTGTCAATCCAAAAATAAAAAAACTGAACCGACATTAAACAATCAAACCGAACAAACCGAATGCCCACCCTTAATCATAATGAATCCACAAAAAGTTGTAGTGGTTAAGAAATGGCCTAGTCTTGTGGATCCGTAAAGAGTTGGGTTGGTTCCTTGTCTTGTGGTGTCTTTCCCATTGATTTCCAGCCTTCTTAACATCAAAATATCATCATATTCATCTCCCTAAGCATCCTATAAACTGACACCACACGAATTAGGAGACAAACACAACATAATACTCATAACGATTAATCGAAACAAGATCTAAGCTAGGCTAGTTCATGTTGATCTTTCACTTATTGTTCCAGCTGTACAGTTACTCAAATTGAACTTTTCTCACTACCAACAAGTTATTGCACTTATAATTACACATTAAAACCATAAGTAACTCATTCAACACACTAGAATCCAATGAGACCAACTTGACAAACACCTAGCTCAAGCTAGTAACACTAGTTTTCCGGGTTGACTTCTAAATGAATCTTTTAGGTAAAAATTTGTTTGGACTTTACTTTGAACATTGTAAACACATGCTTTAACACTTATATTAATATTTATCTCATTATCAACCTATGTATCATACGAATCATCCTCAGAACAAGGCTAAAAAGACTAGAATGGTGACACTAGAGTGCAAAAATACATCCAACATTACCACCCCACACTTAAAGCCTTGTTTGTCCTCGAACAACTCTTCACTCTAAACATCATGAGATGGAGACTCTACACTTATACTACATGTATGACACTCAATCTAGTACTATCATGGCTACACAGAAAGCAAGTTTCTACCCTAAGCACGCTACAAATACAATTGAACACTATTGAACGCTTATGAACACTACTCCAAAACATCCTAGCCTCAAGAACTGACTCACCTATTTGGAAAACTCATTCTTATCATCTAATCAAGGACATCATATAAATCACCTACATTCATTAAACATGCACCCCTCACAACAAGAGAGTTACCCATAATCACTCACAATTAAGCAATTCATAACATGATGGTTACAAGAATCAAATTACACTCACTCTCACACAAAATTCCCAAATTATATACAATTAACCATAGGATTGGCCTTAGTTTAGTGCTCCACTTAAATTAGAATAATGAAATTAGGATCAATTAGGTCTTTTTCATGTTGTAATGTAGGCTAAGGCACGAGTAGAAACTATTTGGGAATAGTGACTAACCTCTCTAAGCGCTTTAATAGACTACATTATATATTTAAAACCAATATCCAACAACTAATTTGCATCATTTTTGTCGACCCTATTCTTTTATTTTGACCCATCTCTTTTAAGCATTTTCACAAACACATGGTGCACGTATTGTTTATTCCTTCAAGATTTAAATTTTCTCATTTTCTACAATCATGGGAATATTTCTAGACAATTTATATCACTCTCAACCACCACACATCAAATATAAATACCAATAACTATTACCTTGGGGTATCAATTTCACCCTTTTCTTCTTTAATTTCTAAATCTCCTAACTACATCAATTTTTATTAAAGCACTTAGGAGCTTTTTGGATCAAATTATGGTCTATCAAAGAAGGGGATTAGGCTACATATGAGGCTATCAAATAAAAGGCTAATGGATCAATTGTGGTTAACTAGGATAATTCACAAAAGTTAGGACAAAGAGAAGGTATAAAACTAGGCTATCAAAGAAATGCCTAAGTTATCTCCTAAACCCACACTCTTTAGTTTGCTTTACACACACACTGGGAAATTTCTAGACATCACATGCAACAAGGAATATACAATAAATTCACATAACACAAGACATATTCTCAACTCACATATGATCATCATATACTCCCAACCAAATAATATCATGTAATACCTCGATCATTTCTTAAGCCTAAATCCATCTTTTGAGTGGATATGTATGACTTCCAAAGTGATTGATACTTAAAACATGTTGTATTTCTCTAATTTCTAATTTTTGAAATGTGGATCATTGAATAAGATTTCCATTGATACCAATTTCATTGAGATCCGACATCGGACAAGGGAGTTATGGCCGTTTTACTGAATGGTGTCGGATCGCCCAGGTTTGACGGTCGACCTGACGGACCGTCAGGTTCCTGGTGGACCGTCAAGTGCCTCGTCAATCCAAGGAAGTGACTCCTTTTTCAGGCCATCGTGCTACATCCAAGTTGGTGGACCATAAAAAAGTGGACGAACCGTCAAGAGGTCCATCAGGTCGAGACAGAATGTCTCGTTTCTGGCCCTCGAGTGATGGACGACTTGGTGGTCTGTTAGTTTCCTGACGGACCATCAGTTTCCTGACGAACCGTCAGTTTCCTGACGAACCGTCAGTTCGACCATCACATCAAGGCAGAACGTTCCTATTTTGTCACTCGAGTGATGGATGATCTTGTGGACCGTCAGGAGACTTGATGGACCGTCAGATCGACCGTCATAGGCCTCGATCAGCAAATTTTAGCTTTTTTTAAAAAGGGCATTTTGGTTATTTTTTCCCCATAAGGTCTTATATATATATCTTAGTTGAGAATAGCCCTTCATTTTCTCCTTTCATCTTTCAAGAAACATCTAAAAATTAGAGTTTCTTCATAAACCCAAAAATTCAATCTTCTTCCAAGAAATTCAAGAATCTTCCATAGAGATTCAAAGTGATCCAAGAATCAAGCTTTACTAATTAAAGGCATCAAGAAATCTAGCTCAAGAATTCTATAAAGAAGTTTATATCAAGTTTCTACATCTCCAAAATTATAATCTAAGGTATGTGGGGCTTGAACAAGAACACTCCTTTCGTTCTTGTGCCTAAAGATTTACTTTCTATTATTGATTTACATGATTTTTCAAGAGGGTTTACACCCAAGTTTCTTTATTTATGATTTATGAAATTTGAGTGGAATAAGTTTGATATTTATGATTATTTCACCATCGTGTTTCTTAAATTGAGAATTTATTCCATGAGTTGTGTATTGTCATTACGTATTGATGATTTCTAAGCGATTTAAGACAAGTGTCATGAGTTATGCCTTTCCATGAGAAATTTGACTATTGAATATATATAGATATTTGAGATTGAAAGTCAAGAATGAGCCCTATGATGTTTCCTTGAATCTTTGATATTTGAAATGATTTGATAAGCAAAGGTACTTGATGTTGAGAAAGATTGTTTTGATTTTGAGTCGAGTTAGGAATCCACAGTTGTTCATGATTTACAGATGAGATATATTTATGTTTTGGACTCTGTGCTATACCCATGAATTTATATGGATTAAGGTGAATTTCCTAACGCGTTCTGAGCTGAGTCTGGGAGGAGTATTTAGCACCGAGCGGGAAATATAGTATTTCCCTAAAACTACGTGCCATCGTAGGATTGATGCTGATAATCGTGGGCCAAAGGACGAGTATGGGATTGTTATAATTAGATTTAGGTTGTACTCCCTGGAAAGATGACAAAACCCCGCCAATGTGGGGTTCTCTCCTTAGGAGGGCAAAATGTTGTACTCCATGTGGCTCACATAGTGTAGTTATGTTGGTTACAGGAATATCCCACGTCCATAATGATCTAGGTAACATGAGTTACCGAGTCACTCTAAGTCATGAGTCAAAGAGTTTGTGTTGAGTTAAATGATTTACGAGATTTATGAATCTTATGTTATTACTGATGACTTCCGGAAATGATGTTTTAGATAATTCAAGCAAATAGAGTTGTTATTGTCAGCATGCATGATTTTCTTATACATTTATGATATTATTTAAAATGTTGCATCCACCCCCACATACTCAGTACATTCCCAAGTACTGACTCCCATACTCTTTTGTACTCTATATTTCCTTATGATATAGGTTCTGGTGCTCAGTCTCAGAAGCGATAGTGATTTTTGAGTACCTTCATCTTTATTTCTGAAGTTGGGGAGTCCTCATGGTTCGTGGACCTGTGTCTCCGATTTTGTCTTGTTAATAGATGGTTGTTTACTTTCAGTTCAGTATGAGTCAGTTCGGGATCTGTCCCAATGGCTCCTCAGTCTTATGTAGTAGAGGCTTTATCAGACTAGATTTCAGTATTTTATTTATGCAGAACCGTATTACTTCGTATCTCAATATGTTCATGTCATGACTATTCTTCCCAACTTTATGATGATTCGTGTCATAGAGAGTCCTGAAAGTGATGACAGGCTTGGAGGGTTAGCTTGAGGCCACGTGTGGCCTTGAGCACTTTGTGATGTCTCAGGATAGGTTCTCGGGGTGTTACAAGCTTGGTATCAGAGACTAAGGTTCAAGGAGTCCTAGGGAGTCTGACAAGCCGCGTTATGTAGTGTTTTTATCATCGGTGTGTAGCGTGCCACATCTATGAGCAAGAGGCTATGGGACGTTTTAGGAAAAATTATTTCTTTCCTTCAAGAGTCTATCGTGCCTATGACTATTTCTTTCTGCTGTTAATTTGTGCTCTCTTATGACAGAAAATGCCTCCTCGTAGAGCTCGTAGAAATAATGAACGACCTCAACCCATTGATCTTTTAGGTGAGACGGTGTCCCATGCTGAATTCTGGGCAGCTTTCCAAGCACTAGCCTAGGCGGTCACCGCCAATGCCCAAGCCAATACCCAGGCTACTGTTCCACCTCCGTAAGGGAATAATTCTACTGTAGCCCGAGTTCGTGACTTTATTCGAATGAATCCACCTGAGTTCTTTGGGTCGAAAGTAGGTAAAGACCCACAAATGTATTTAGATGAAGTGAGAAAGATCACTCAGATTATGCACATGACGGAGGAGAAGAGTGTTGAATTGGCTACCTATCGAATGAAAGATGTTGCTTTTGATTGGGTGGAGATGTGGAGGAAGAGTAGAGGGAAGAATAATACTCCTGTGACTTGGCACTTATTCCAAGATGCCTTCTTAGATAGATTCTTTCCCTCGGAGCTGAGGGAAGCAAAACTAGAAGAATTTATGAACTTGAGACAAAGCCCCATGACAGTTAAGGAGTATTGCCATAAGTTTAACCAGTTATCTAAGTATGCTCCCGGTCTGATGGCTGATTCTAGAACTAGTATGAGTAAGTTCTTGGTTGGTGTATCTGGTTATGTTGTGAAAAAGTATATATCCGCTATACTTAATAGGGACATGGACTTTTCAAGAATAATGGTTCATGCTCAGCATATCGAAGCGGACAAAGTAAAGAGAGAGAGAGAGAGTGAGAGGGAATAAGAGAGTTAGATCAAAGCAGTATGGGTATAGTCAGGCTAGATTTTCTAGAGGGATCTGCACTCAGTTCCAGAGTCATTCACTTGTGCCAGCGCCTTCATCAGCCAGTACTCCTGTATTTAGAATTAGGCCGGAGCAGGGTAATAGGCCTACTATGTCCAGGTCCTAGGATAGTGTGAGTAACAGAGCTCGTCCTCTCTCATGTATGAAGTACGATAGAGACCATCTCGGTGAGTTCTTAGTCGGTCAGAGGGGTTGTTTTAGTTGCGGTAAGTTGGGCCACAAGTTCAGGGATTGCCCTTCTGTTAGACAGGGGAGCCGCGATGTTCTTCCCCAGAGTCAGGCTATTAGTGCTCCAGCCCCTGTAGTTCCTCCTACCCCTCTTCAGGGTGCCTTTTCTAGTACTTTAGGTGGTCAACATTAGAATCGCTTTTAAGCTATACTACCTCGTCAGGAGCAGGAGGATTCACCAGATATTATTACCGGTACGCTTCGTGTATTTCATTTCGATGTGTATATGTTGCTGGACCCTGGGTCAAGTCTTTCTTTTGTGACTCCATTGGTGGCTGTGAATTTTAAAATCTGTGCTGAAAAGATTTCCAAGCCTTTTCTAGTCTCTACACCAGTGGGTGAATCTATTTTTGCTAAGCAAGTATATAAGAAGTGTCCTATCACTGTTCTTAACAGAGTCATGTTTGCAGATTTGATTGAGCTAGACATAGTTGATTTTGATATTATTCTGTGTATGGATTGGCTACACTCTTGTTATGCGTCTATAGACTGTCGTACCCGGGTAGTCAAGTTTTAGTTTCCCAATGATCCAGTCTTTGAGTGGTACGGAAATTCTGTATCTCCTAAAAGTCATTTCATATCCTATCTAAAAGCTAGGAAATTGATATCCAAGGGTTGTATCTATCATTTAGTTCGAGTTAAGGACACTAAGTCTGAGACTCCAACTATTCAGCCTCTTAGTGTTGTCAATGAGTTTCCTGAGGTTTTCCCGGAAGATCTCCCAGGGGTACCTCCCGATAGAGAGATAGAATTCAGAATTAAGGGGTACCTTCTGATAGAGAGATAGAATTCAAAATTGATCTTCTCCCTAATACACAACCTATTTCTATTCCTCCGTATCATATGGCCCCCGTAGAACTTAAGGAGTTGAAAGAGAAAATCAAATATCTTCTTGATAAGGGTTTTATAAGGCCTAGTGAGTCTCCCTGGGGTGAACCCATTCTATTCGTGCAAAAGAAAGATGGTTCATTGGGCATGTGCATTGACTATCGTCTGCTTAACAAGGTCACAGTCAAGAATAAGTAACCTATTCCAAGAATTGATGACCTGTTTGATCAGCTGCAAGGTGCCAGTTATTTTTCAAAAATAGATTTGAGATCCGGTTATCACCAACTTAAAGTCAGAGAGTGTGATATTCGAAAGACGGCTTTCCGCAGATAGATGGTCAGGATGAAGGACTATCTAGACTTTGGAGGATATGTTGAGGGCTTGTGTTCTTGATTTCAAAGGAAGTTGGGATGAACATTTTCCATTGATTGAATTTGCTTACAACAATAGTTTTTATGCTAGCATTGGAATGGCTCCATTTGAAACTTTGTATGAGAGAAGATGTAGATCACCCATAGGTTGGTTCGAAGTGGGTGAAGCTACTGTGATTGGATCTAATGCTGTATATGAGGCTATGGAGAAATTTAAGTTAATTCGGGAGAGATTGAAGACAACCCAGAGTCGTTAGAAGTCGTATGCAGATATGAGAAGAAGAACTCTTGAGTTTGAAGTTGATGATTTGGTGTATTTGAAAATTTCACCCATGAAAGGGGTGAAAAGATTTGGAAAGAAAGGGAAGCTGAGTCCCAGATATGTTGTCCCTTATAGAGTTTTGAATCGTGTTGGGAAAGCAACTTATGAGATTAAGTTGCCTGCAGAGTTGTCAACTGTCCATCCTGTGTTTCATGTTTCTATGCTCAAGAAGCACATTGGAGACTCTGTTGTTGTTGATCCATCAGAAGGTTGTGATGTTCAGTATAACCTTTCATATGATGAAATCCCAATTGAAATCGTAGATTATCAAGTCCATAGACTGAGGAACAAGAAAGTTCCCTTGGTTAATGTTTTGTGGCGAAATCAATCTATCGTGGGTGCCACTTGGGAAGCAAAACAGACATGCGAGATAGCTACCCTCATCTTTTCTCCACGAGTTCGAATCAAGCTAAAGGTACTATTCCCTTTAATTAGATTTCTCCTAGTCTAATGTATTCATCTATATGGTTAATCCATCTACGATTCGTGCATTTGGTGAAGTACTCAAAAGTTTAGAGTAAAGTGAGCCCTTAGATGTGAGTCATTCCAGCTATGCGTCCTCATTTTCTCTTGTTCTTGGACTAGTTGGTAACCTTCGAGGATGAATGTGTCCAAGGGGGAGATATTATAATACCCTGATCGTTTCTTAAGCCTAAATCCGTCTTTTGAGATGATATGAATGACTTCCAAAGTGGTTGATGTTTATACCATGTTGTATTTCTCTAATTTCTACTTTTTTTCATGTAGAGCATTGAATAATCTTTCCATAGATACCAATTTCATTGAGATCTGACATCGAACGAGAGAGTTATGGCCGTTTTACTGAACGGTGTTGGATTTCCCAGGTTTGACGGTCTACCTGGCGGACCGTCAGGTTCCTGTGGACCGTCAAGTGCCTCGTCAATCCAAGGAAGTGACTAATTTTTCAGTCCATTGTGTAACGGCCAAGTTGGTGGACCATCAAAAAGTTGACGGGACCATCAAGGGGTCCGTCAGGTCGAGTCAAAACGTCTTATTTCTGGCCCTCGAGTGATGGATGACTTGGTGGTCCATTAGTTTGACCATCACGTCTAGGAAGAACATTCCCGTTTTGGTACTCGAGTGACGGATGATCTGGTGGACCGTCAGGAGACTTGACGGACCATCAGATCGACCGTCACAGGCCCCGATCAGTGAATTTCAGCTTTTCTCAAAAGGGCATTTTGGTCATTTTTGCCCCATAAGGTCTTATATATGTATCTTAGTAGATAATAGCGCTTCATTTTCTCCTTTCCTCTTTCAAGAAATATCTAGAAATTAGGGTTTCTTCCAAAACCCAAAAATTCAATCTTCTTCCAAGAAATTCAAGAATCTTCCATAGAGATTCAAAGTGATCCAAGAATCAAGCTTTCCTAATTAAAGGCATCAAGAAATCTTGCTCAAGAATGCTATAAATAAGTTTATATCAAGTTTCTACATCTCCAAAATTATAATCTAACGTATGTGGGGCTTGAACAAGAACACTCCTTTCGTTCTTGTGCCTAAAGATTTACTTTCTATTTTTGATTTACATGATTTTTCAAGAGGGTTTACACCCAAGTTACTTTATTTATGATTTATGAAATTTGAGTGGAATAAATTTGATATTTATGATTATTTCACCATCGTGTTTCTTAAATTGAGAATTTATTCCATGAGTTGTATATTGTCATTACGTATTGATAATTTCTAAGCGATTTAAGACAAGTGTCATCAGTTATAACTTTCTATGAGAAATTTAACTATTGAATATATATAGATATTTGAGATTGAAAGTCCAGAATGAGTCCTATGATGTTTCCTTGAAGCTTTGATAGTTGAAATGATTTGATAAGCAAAGGTACTTGATGTTGAGAAAGATTGTTTTGATTTTGAGTCGAGTTAGGAATCCATAGTTGTTCATGATTTACAGATGAGATATATTTATGTTTTGGTCTTTATGATAGACCCATGAGTTTATATGGATTAAGGTGGATTTCCTAACGCGTTCTGAGCTGAGTCTGAGAGGAGTATTTTGCCACCATAGGATTGATGTTGATAATTGTGGGACAAAGGCCGAGTATGGGATTGTTATAATGAGATTGAGGTTTTACTCCCTGGAAAGAGTACAACACCCTCTCCAATATGGGGTTCTCTCCCTAGGAGGGCAAAACGTTGAACTTTATGCGGCTCACATGGTGTAGTTATGTCGGTTATAAGAAACTCCCACGTCCATAATGATCTAAGTACCATGAGTTACCTAGTCACTCTATGTCATGAGTCAAAGAGTTTGAGTTGAGTTAAATGATTTACAAGATTTATGAAGCATATGTTATTACTGATGACTTCCGAAAATGATGTTTTAGATAATTCAAGCGAAGAGAGTTGTTATTGTCAGCATGCATGATTTTCTTATACATTTATGATATTATTTAAAATATTGCATCCACCCCCACATACTCAGTACATTCCCAAGTACTGACTCCCATACTCTTTTGTACTCTATTTTTCCTCATGATATAGGTTCAGGTGCTCAGTCTCAGCAGCGACAGTGAATTTTGAGTACCTTCATATTCATTTCTACGGTTCGGGAGTCCTCAGGTTCGTGGACCTGTGTCTCCGATTTTTTCTTGTTAATAGATAGTTGATTAGTTTCAGTTCAGTATGAGTCAGTTAGGCATCTGTCCCAATGGATCCTCAGTCCTATGTAGTAGAGGCTTTGTCAGACTAGTGTGCCAGCATGTATAGAGATTTTAGTATTTTGTTTGTACAGAACCGTATTACTTCGTATCTCAGTATGTTCATGTCATGATTATTCTTCCCTACTTTATGATGATTCATGTCGTAGAGAGTTCTGAAAGTGATGACAGGCTTGGAGGGTTAGATTGAGGCCACGTGTGGCCTTGAGCACCATGTGATGTCTCAGGATAGGTTCTCGAGGCGTTACATATCATGCATTAAAATTTAAGCTTACAAGTACAAGAGTCACAAAAATGAAACTTAGAGTCTTAAAAGTAGCAATTCAGTTATTCCACATACATTTACAAACAAACCCACTTGCATTATGTAATAAAAAATAACACCATGAAGAATATCTTACACGAAATTTTTTTAAATTGAGCCCAAATTTAGGAATTTCCCCACCCCACACTTAAAAATATACTTTGTTCCTAAAGTGAATTCAAAAGTAAGAGATAGAAATACTCCTTGAGGTCTCTAGTCCTAGCTAGTAACATCTTTATGCATAAATGTGATCCGTGGGACCTCACACTCTATTTTTGCCAAGCTCCTTAGCTTAAGTTTATGGTACTTAGACCTACCATTAACCTATGACTCAATCAAAAACAAAAACTACATGAAATAAAAATTAAAAAACTAAAAAGAAATAATACCTACTTAACTTGGGTTGCCTCCCAAGAAGTGCCTAATTTAGTATCGTGGTACGACCCAACTAACGACTTAGTCATTATCTTTCCTTCTCTTTCTTATGCTTGTTCTCCATATTCTTATTCTCTTCACCCCTCTTTGGTGTGAATTTTCAAGAGCAGTACATTCCTTAACTCTAGCCTTTTCAGGCTCATCAATTAACATCAAATCAGAATTAGGTAGTAAAAGCTTGGGCTGCTTAATCAGGTAGTCCAAAGAGGTCTTTGGTGGACTAACCACTCCACACTTGTCCCATTCAATAATATTTATCATACACAAATCTTTATATGTGGACGTTATTGTGGATACTTTGTAAATATCAAATACCACCTCTTCATTCTCTACCCTCATTTTGAGTGTGCCTTCTCTAACATCAATCAATGTCTCTCCAGTTGCTAAGAGTGGATTACCCAAGATGATTGGTATGTTTTTTTCTACCTCAAAATCAAGAACAATAAAGTCAGCAGAAATAGTGAATTTATCAACCTTTATGAGGACATCCTCACTTACTCCTTTCAGATATGCCATGGATTCGTCTGCTAGCTGCAAAACCACAATGGTCTATTTAGGATTTCCCAAGCCCTATGTTTTAAACAGAGATTGGGGTATCAAATTTATACTCGCCGCTAAGTCACTCAAACCTCTTTACTCCCAATTTGGATAAGGAGAGTAAACTTCCTCGGATCTCTCAATTTCTTGGGGATTTTCTGTGTCATTGCAATGCTATGCTCTTCAGTGATTGTTATCGCTCCCACATCCTACAATTTTAGCTTATTAGAAACCATATATCCCAAGTACTTAGTATACTTGGGCATACCCAGCAAAACATCTAACAAAGGTAAGTTAATGTGAAGCCCTCTGAACGTGTCAAAGAACTTCTTAAACATTGCATCCTACTTCACTTTCATGTGCTTTTAATAAAAGGGTAGTGGCGACACTTACTTCTTTTCTTGTTTAGCTACAACTATCCTTTCAAGTATTCAGACTTTCTTGACTTGTCAACTGCTCTTTTAGAAACCTGTTGAGGAGTCAAATCTGCATCTACCTTCTTTGTTGCCTTGGGAGGTTCTTCTTGAAACTCATTACCACTCCTCAAGGTGATTTCCATAACCTTCTTTGGATTTTTTATATCTGATGGAAAACTACCTTGTATCCTAGTATTAAATGCTTGCTGTATCCGCCTCACTTGAATCTCTAAGTTTCTTTGAGAAGCTCGTAAATTTTTTATGTCTGCAGCCAATTGTGTCTGACTAGCTAGGAGTTGGTTTAACATTTCTTCCATGTTGCTAGTTGACTTATTCCCTTATGCCTGTGGTTGTTGAATTTGTTGTTGTTGGGCGTTCCATGTCTGGGTCTGCCACTTCAAGTTGTAGGCATTACCAAAATTTGGCCTTTGAGCATTCCCTACATACATCACTGATTCTGGATTTGAAGCACACATATCCGCTAAGTGACCACTATTACCACACACTTTACACCATCCTACAGCTTGTTGGATGGCATTGACTATAGGCTGCTGGTTGTGGAGCTCCTAATTTAGGCTGCTGAATTGAGTGCTTATCATATTTTGCAATGCTACGACCTGAGCTGATAAGGCTGTGAATTAGTCTACCTCCAATACACCCACAATTCTTTTCGTGGCACTTCTAGAATCTGAATGCCATTTGGGATTTTCTTATGATATACGGTTCAACAATGTGTACAAATCAATGTAAGTCAACTCCAGTGCTTGACCACCTACTGCTGAATCTAGCAAAATCTTTGTATTACAATCAAGAGTTTCTACAAAAGTATGAGAATGTACCTCATTGGACAGTTGGTGGTGTGGAAAATCCCAAAGAAGAGCCTTAAAGCATTCCCAAGCATGGTAGAGGTTTTTATCTGGCTTCTATTTGAAGCTCACTATCTCTCTGTGAAGTCACGCAGTCTTGCCAGATGGAAAGAATCTGATGAGGAACTTTTGGGCTAAGTCATCCCATGATGTGATTGAATTGGCCTGCTCCGCATTCAACCACCTTTTATCTTCCCCCAACAGTGAATGGAGAAAAAGTATTAGCCTCATATAATTTGTACTCACCCCAGTAGGAATGAATTTGTCAGTAAGATCAATGAAAGTAGACTTGTGGAACCTCGCGTGAAAGCCGCCTAGCATCTGGTCTTTGTATAAGGAAAGTCAAGTTTATCAGAAGTGGGACTGGCACTTCCCTCACTGTCCTACGGGCTGCTTGGTCCTCAACCATTAGAGAAGGAACTACTTCGTCTTATTCTATTTGCAAAAAATGGGGGAGATGGATTATGTGTCTCCTTTATTGATGGAAGTATTGTTCGGGTTTGGGGCATAGTTCAACTAAATCCCTATCCCTTGCCAGCTTCCTAACCTTAAAACTTGTTTATTGCAATAACAAAACTAAGACCAAGCATAAAAAACACCAAATAAGTCTAAAAGTTAAACTAAAACAAACAATTGCCAAATAATAAGTCCTCGGCAATGGCGCCAAAAACTTGACAGTTCCCAAGCGCACACACAAGTGTACGCAGTCTTATCAAGTAGTAAAATGGCCGAATGAAAGCCAAGTATTGATTCCACAGAGACTTGATTCCACAACAATTCTATTTTTTTTCACAATTTAGATTCAGTTGATGCAAGAGTAACTAAAAAGAGAATTTGTAATTTATAATTAGAGAAAAGTAAACAATGTGTAAATAAAGATCTTGAAACAATCAATAGGAGAAAACCCAGGGTTAAAGAACTTTGAACAATCATACTAATATGTTTAATTTCATTCGTTAACTTGATTATATTGGTTGTTGATTCGTCGGGTTAATTGCATGATTATGGTTTCCTAACCTCTAATCCTTTACCTAGGTTGAACCTTACAACTACATCGTTGAGTGGGGATGTAATAGTACACTTAAGTGTATTAAGCTATCATCCTGCGTATGAATCAAGTTCGGCTCCTAAGTACATCCCTATCCTAGGTGCTAAGTTTAATTCTTTATTTCATAAAAGAATAAAACCTCAAACTTTGTTTATTCCCATATTATATCTCCCTATTCCCTCTCCCGAGTTCACAAGGTTGACAATAGATTTATTCTAAGGGTCGTGAAACCTTAAAATAGTTATATCAAGAATGAACAAACAATCAATAATGATAAGAAAATCAAATGAACTTAATTCTAAACAATAATACTCATGTTCTTGGCTTTAACCCCGGAAAAGGGCGTTTAGCCACACAGTCATAATCGAAATCACAAGGTAGTAATTAACGACTAAAAACATGTATAAACTAAATTAAAATAATAAAAACCTAATTCTGAAGTTGTATTATCCCCTTGATCTCCAAAATATGTCCAAATATATGTAAAAATGTGATATAACATGTATTTATAGTGTAGGAGTTAGCCAAGTCCGTGTTGGAGTTGGAAACTGTAAGTTATTGGTCCCGGGAGTGGATGGGGCATCAACATAGATATAGCCCCACTCCAAGTTAGGCTAAGACATGGATAGAGAGATGTTACAGGAAAGGCTGCGCCCTACCCATAGCCCTGCTCTAGGTGGGGAGGCGCCTCAATATCGCCTTGAGCCTCTAGAAGTTGTTCTCCGAATTTTGGTTACGTGTTGAGTCTCCCCTCTTAGTTTCTTTTCTTTTGGTGTCTTTCATATGAATTTCCAGCCTTTTTAACATCAAAATATCATCGTATTCATATCATGAAGACTCCTAAAAACTCGCACCACACGAATTAGTAGACAAACACAACACAATACTCATAACGATGAATCAAAACAAGAGCTAAGCTAGGCTAGTTCATGTTGATCTTTCACTTATTGTTCCAGCTGTACACTCACTCAAATCAAAGTTTTCTCACTACCAACAAGTTATTCCACTCATAATTATACATTAAAACCATAATAAACTTATTCAACACACTATAATCCAACAAGACCAACTAGACAAGCACCTAGCTCAAGCTAGTAATGGTAGTTTTCTGGGTTGACTTCGAAAAGAATATTTTAGGTACAAACTTGTTTGAACTCTACTTTGAGCATTGTAAACACATTCTTTGAAACTTATATGAATATTTATTTCATTATCAACCCATGTACCATACGAATCATCCTCAAAACAAGTCTCAAAAGACTAAAATAGTGACACTAGAATGCATATTGAATCATCCTCACTTATATGCATAGTGACACTCATTCAAATTGAACTTTTCTCACTACAAACAAGTTATTCCACTCATAATTGCATATTAAAACCATAAGAAACTCAGTCAACACACTAGAATCCAATGAGACCAACTAGACCAACTAGACAAGAACCTAGCTCAAGGTAGCAACAGTAGTTTTCTGGGTTGACTTCTAAATGAATCTATTTGGTACAAACTTGTTTGGACTTTACTTTGAGCATTGTAAACACATGATTTAAAAATTATGTGAATATTTATATCATTATCAACCAATGTACCATAGGAATCATCCTCAAAACAAGGTTAAAAAGATTAAAATACTGACACTAGAATGCATAAGTACACCCAACATCACCACCCACACTCACAAAAACTTGATAGCACCCAAGCGCACATGCAAGTCTATGTGGTATACCATGTAATATAGTGGCCTTCAAGAAAGCCGAATATCAATCCCATAGGTACTTAGTTTCTCCAACTATACAATTCTAGTTTAACGATTGAGAAAAAGTAAACAATAATGTTTTGGAATTGTAAACTAAAAAGTAAACTGAACTAATCCAGAAAAGTAATGACTTAGGATAATCAATGGATAGAAGCCAGGGTTAAATCACTTTGAATAATTATACTACGTTATAGAATTTCATAAATAAACTTGCTTATCTAGGTTGTTGTTTCGTAGGGTTAAATTTCATGATCATGGTCTCCCGACATCTAACCGTTTACCTAATTTGGATATTACAACTACATCATTGAGATGGGATGTAATACTACAATTAATTTATTTAAAGCTATCCTCCTACGCTTGAATCAAGTAAGGCATCTAAGTACATCCCTTTCCTAAATGCTAATTTGAATTCCTTATGTTATAAAAGAATACAAACCATACTTCGTTTATTCCTATGTTCTATCCCCCTATTCCCTCTCCTTCTATCCCCCTATCCTCTCTTCCGCGATCAAAAGGTTGATAAGTGATGTATTTTAAGGGTAGATAATCCTTAAAATAATTAAAACAAGAACAAACAAACAACCATAATGATAAGCAATTCAACAAACAAAATTCAAAATGAAAGTAGTCATGATCTTGGCTTAATTCTGGAAAAGGAGTTTAGCCTTTAATGGAGATATTCATCTTCCAATCCCTTGGATTGATGATACAAACCATTAAGAAAACTAAATTAAAGAATTATAAAACCTAAAAAGAAGTTGTGGTAGCCTCCAATATCTTCCAAGGACGTCCAAAAGTCTGTAGCAATGTGTGCAATGTTATGTATTTATAGTAGCCAATCATAATCCAATTAAGAGTGCACAATATCACGTTAAGTTGATGAAACACTAATCATATGCTCAATGGGAGAAGAATTCATGTGAAATTGATGTATATATAGCACAAGAGTTATTCTAAGCTGTGTAGAAGTTAAAATCGACAATGAACTTAGTAATGGAGTAGAGGGAGCGCCGCCTTGGGTTGAATCCCGGACAGGGTAAGGCGTCACTTTGATTACAGCCCTGCTATGGCTAGGGCGACACAGACTTATAGCCTTGGTTCACTGTTTTGGTGCCTTTTAAACCATTTTGAGTGATACATGTTCCAAAATTAATTTCCATGCTCCGTCACTCACCCAAGACATTTCTGGTGTCCAAATTTTTATCAAATTGCGTATTGTGCTTCCGTGATCCATTCCAAGCCTTTTTGAGTTTTTCCCAATTGATTTGAAGCTTGTATATCCTTAATATATCATCATAATCCATTAACAAAGCATCCTATGGCATTTAACACAACAATTTAAATCTCAAAACAACACAACATCTAACACGACGAACTGGAAACACGAGCTAAGACTAGGCTTCATTCACTTTGATGTTTTTCTCATTGTTTTGACTCTTGTTTTGATCCAATTGACCCCTGAACATTATAATTAAGTTGTTTCACATATAAATACACAATAACAACCTTAGTAACTCATTAAATACATTATAATGCAACACGATAGACTAGACAAACATCTAGCTTAAGTTAGTCACACTAGTTTTCTCAGTTTAACTCTAAATGATCAATTTGAATCAAAAATCATGTGAAAACACCATTAAACATTGTAAGCACATACATGGTCACTTAAATGCATATTTATATCATTATCAACACATTAAGAACATGAATCATCCTCAAAACAAGGCTAAAAAGACTAGAATAGTGACACTAGAATACATAAATACACCCAACATCACCACCCCATACTTAAAGCCTTGTTCGTCCTCAAATAATTCTTAACTATAATAATCATGAGATGAACAGACTCCATACTTCTACTACATGCAAGACACTCAAGCTAGTACTACAATGACTACACGAAAAATAAGTTTACAACACTAAGCATGTTATACACCATTGAAAGCTCAAAAATCCTACCCCAAAACATCCTAGCCTCAAGAATTTACTCAATACATGGCAAACATACATATTGTTCAATATAAGAAATCATAGAAATCACCCACATTCATCAAACACGTGCCCACACAACAAGAGAGTTACCCATATACACGCATAATAATGCAATTATCATAATGGGTATACAAATCAAGTTACGCTCAATCTCATAAAGAATTCACAAATTACACATAATGAACCATAGGCTTGACCTTAGTGTCATTCTCCACTAATATTAGAATGTTAAATTTAGGATCAAATAGGTCTTTTTCGGGTTGTAATATAGGCTAAGGGACGGGTAGGAACTATTTTGGCCAACAATAGTGACTATCTTCCCTAAGAGCTTTAATACATCACAATTTTTCATATAAAACCACCTTCAACAACCTATTCACACCTTTTCCATCTACCCATATCTTTTTTTCCCCATCTCTTTTAAGTATTTGTACAAACACATAATGGGCTTACTGTCTATTCCTTCAAGATTTACTTTTTTTTTTCACAACCATGGGAGTATTTCTAACACCATTTACATCACTCCCAACCACCACACATTAAATATTAACACCAATAACTATTCCCTTGGGGCATCAATTTCACCTTCATCCTATTTCTTGAATTTCACACCCCTCAATCAATTATTTTTAAAATTAAAGAACTTAGGAGCTTTTTGGATCAAATTAAGGTCCATCAAAGAAAGGGGATTAGGCTATATATGAGGCTACCAAATAAAAAATAGTTAAAGGCTCAATGGGACTTACTAGGATTATGCGCATGAGGTAGGTTAAATAAAAGGTAAAAGCAGGGCTATCAAAGAAATGCCTATATCAACTCTTAAACCCCCACTCTTTCTTTCTCTTTATACACACACCGGGCAAGTTCTAGACATCACATGCAACAAGAAATTTACAACAACCTCACATCACACATGGCACATGTTCAACTCACATAGGATCATTATAGACTCCCAACCAACAATAACATGAATTCAAATTTAAGCCAAAAAGTACAATAGTCATACTCATGGGCCTAAGAGTCTCAAAAGTAGAAATTATCACAATCAACATGCTTTCACAATTTAAAACACTTGCACCATATAATCAAAAATAGCACTAACTTAAATACCTTACACAAAGTTTTTTAAATTAATCTAAAAATTGGAATTTCCCCACCCCATAAATAAAATCTACTTTGTCCTTAAAGTGACTTTAAAAGTAAGAGATAAAAGTACTCCTTGAGGCCTCTAGGCCTAGTAAGTGGCATCTTAATATATCAAGAAGGTCCGTCAGACTCCACACTCAGTCTTTGCCATACTTCTTAGCTTAGGTTTTCGGTACTCAGACTTTCTATCAACCTGTGACTCAATCAAAAACAAAAAACTATGTGATATAAAAAACTAAAAATTAAAAAGAAAACATACCTTAGATTGGGTTGCCTCCCAAGCAACGCCTGATTTAGTATCACGACATGACCTAATCATGCCTTTTCCTCCACCTTGAGGATATGAATTTCAAACCCAACTTTGCATCCATCTTTTTGCCTCACTCATAGGGTGATGGTACAAAAATTAAGGAACTCAGTAATGGAATGTGCATAGTAAACCACTCGGCCTTAAAGTGAGGTGTGTTTTTATGTTTCTTATCCGGTGTAAAATCAAGAATATAGGATTCTTGTTCCTCATTTTCACACTCTTTCACTATTTTAAATGATTCCACAGATAAGATATCATCTAAACAAAATGTAGAAAAATGCTTTGAATGAGGCCCAACTAATCCCACTTTAAAATTTACACTATCGATAACATAGTCACTTTTATTCACCTTTTCAATTTCAGTCTCAAGAGAAAGATGACAACTAAATGGATGTGATTCATATGATGATGGTAGTATGTCCTTAGCCTTCTCAATGATTTCAGTTTCTGAGTACTCAGACTTTCTCAAATTGTCAACAACTTTGTCTTCAACAGGTTGGGAAGTCAACTCTGCATCTATCTCCTTAATTTTCTTTGGAGGTTATTCATTGTGCTTTGTACAGAGAATCATCATCACTCGAAAATAATCTATCCCTAGCTTACATCTCAAGAAGTGTGATAAAAAGAGAAATAAAAAGAAAAAAACTAAATTATTTACAACTTAATATAAAAAAACTAAAAATAAGATATTTGCCAATTGAAGTCCCCGACAATGGCGCCAAAAACTTGACAGCACGACCACACACATAAGTGTATGTTTTATACCAAGTTATATAGTGTTCTTCAAGAAAGCCAAATATCGATCCCACAGGGACTAGGTTTTGCCTACTATTCAATTCCAGTTTAATGATTGGGAAAAAGTAAACAATAAAGTTTTGGAATTGTAAACTAAAAAGTAAACTAAACTAATCTGAAAAAGTAATGACTTAGGATAATCAATGGATAGAAGCCAAGGTTAAAGAACTTTGAACAATCATACTACGTTATTGAATCTCATTCATTAACTTGCTTATCTTGGTTGTTGATTTGTAGGATTAAATTTAATGATCATGGTCTCTCGACCTATAATCGTTTACCAAATTTGTATATTACAACTACATCATTGTGCGGGGAGGTAATAATCCAATTAAGTTATTTAAATCTATCCTCCTATGCTTGAATAAAGTAAGGCATCTAATTATATCCCTGTCCTAAACGCTATTTTGAATTCCTTATATTATAAAAGAATACAAATCATACTTTGTTTATTCCCATGTTCTATCTCCCTATTCCCTCTCCCGAGATCAAAAGGTTGATAATTGATGTATTCTAAAGGTAGCTAATACTTAAAATAGTTAAAACAAGAATAAACAAACAACCATAATGATAAGCAATTCAACAAACTTAATTAAAAATAAAAGTAGTCATGATCTTAGCCGTAATCTCAAAAAGGGAGTTTAGCCTTTAATGGAAATATTCATCATCCAATCCCTTGGATTGATGATACAAGACATTAAAAAAACTAGATTAAAGAATGATAAAACCTAAAAAGAAGTTGTGGTAGCCTCCAATATCTTCCAAGGACGTCCAAAAGTCTGTAGCAATGTGTGCAACATTATTTATTTATAGTAGCCAATCATAATCCAATTAGGAGTGCACAATATCATGTTAAATTGATGGTCCACCAATAATATGCTCAATAGGAGAAAAATTCATGTGCAATTGATGTATATATAGCACAAGAGTTATCCCAAGCCGTGTAGAAGTTGGAATCGACAAAGAACTTAGCAGTGGAGTAGAGGGAGAGCTACCCTGAGTTGAGCCCCAGACTAGGTGAGACATTACCTTGATTAGAGCCCCAAAATGGCTAGTGTAGACACATAATTTTGTCCCCTCCAAAAATATTTTACCCATTTTTTTTTTACCTTAACATATATTTTTGCTTTGTTGATAATTTTCCCCCCAAAAAGGATAAAAATGAGCAAAGCCATAAAACTTTTGACACCTCACCATGCCACATAATATTAAACACACACCTCAACCTTATATTCCATACTCCACCCACACACTTACACATGCCACACCATGTTTTCCATAATTGACCAATAATATACACACACGCAAGATACAATAAAAGAAAAAGAAAATGAGGATTTCCATTTGAAGAAAGGGGAAAGCATCTTCTGGAAAAAAGGGGAATAGATTAAAATACACATGAGAGAATAGAGAACTCAAAGAAGAAGGGGACTATCATATTTACTTTTTTCTTCGAACTCTATTTTTTTGGTTTCTTCTTCACAGAATATGCATTGCCATCGAGGGGGAAAGGCACAAATCACACACACACATGGAAATCATAGAAAAAAGGGTTGAGACATTCCAAAATAGTGGAGAAAATATAAAAAAAATAGACTAAAACTGGAAGGTGGCTGGTCAAAATAGAGATCCAGCGAGAGATTCAATTATCTCCTCGAGTTTTTCTGGAAAACTTGTCGCCGAAATTAGTTTACAATTTTGTATTTTTGTTGATTCTGACTTAAAATCCTAAAACTTCTTTATTTTTCATTGATTTTCTAAGCTAATCCGACCGAAAAACACTTAGACTCGCCGAAAAACAATGCAAAATTTCTTTGGTTTTCTTTCGTTTAAATTATGCATGCGCTGATTAGTTTTGTTGCTACTCTATTTGGGGTTCGCTGGTTTTCATACAATTTCTGGAAAATTCGGATCCTACTTGGTTTCAATCAGATTATTGTGAGCAGTTCGAATTGTAATTTTTCAAATACCAAATTGGATTTTGGTTCGTTGTCGAGGTTCTATTTGGAATTCCTAGTGCGGTTTTTCTCAAACATTATTATCGACAAAAACAAGTTCTATTGAAGTCCATTTATTTAACCCATTCTCTTCTCTTTATTTTGATTGGTTTAATTGGCTATGATTATGTGTTTGTTGATTAAGATTGTTTGATTTCGTTGATGTTTATGCATTCAATGATGAAATTTGGGTGATGTTGATTAGTTATTTAATTTCGTTAATAAAAACGATTGTGAATTGCGGAAATTTGGTATTAAAAGGTAGTTTGGAGTGGAATTGAGAAATTGATAAAAAGGGTGAATATAGATCAACTTTGGTTTATTGTTATTTTGTTTAATTCAAAATAAGCATGAATATTGTTGGAACATGATAGAATTATGACATGTTGAAATGGATAGGCAAATGTAGGTTAGGGTAGGCAAATTTTAGGAATGGTATTTTCTTGAATGTTTTAATGTGCGTGTGAAGTTTTTTTCAATTTTATCGCATAAGATTTGAAGATGTATTCATTTGCCGAGGAATACCCCGAGATTATATTGTACTTATTCACCGGGTAATGTCCCAAAGTATTTTGTACTCAGAGGACGTCCGTGACGAAGGCCCAAGGCTCGGGTAAAGCATTGGAGCGTGGTGTAGGTTAGCATAGGTTTACATTTCTGTATTTTTTTATTTTGGGACTATATAATTGGACTGGACATTATATTTTTTGGGATTTATTTTGTTTGTGTTTGTTTGTTTAATTATTGTGTGTTTATGTGGTTTATACATTTTTAGTGTCGAATTAGCCGATATACTCCACCAAGCGATCGTGGTCGAACCAAGGGATCGAGGGAATGCCTAATACCTTCTACTCGGTTAACAGAATTCCTTAACTGGAATCTCTGTTCGCAAACCAGTTAAAGAGTCAAACAGTTTTGAAAAGAATTTTCAAAGGTGACTTGGCACACCGATTTTATGTCAAGTGGCGACTCTGAATAAAAAATGTAAATAATCCCTTTTCGAAAAAAACCTTATCTTTTGTCACTTATTAATGAAAATCCTTTCGAAACTTAAAATCTGAATTTTTTGGGGTTAAAAAAGGGGTGTGACAGCTCTGGCAACTCTGCGGGGGAAATTTCAGAATTCGAGCTTATTTTTTGGAGTTGTAACGACTTTGTTTGGATTTATGGGTGTATAAACGTTGTTTGTGTTTGTGTTTATTTAACATTGTTGAGTGCCTACGTGCGATGTGTTTACCATCTTTCTTATGTGTTACCGCTTGATATCTGGCATCATGTGCATAACCCGAGTCATTTTTTCTGCAACAAGTCCGTAGTACACGTGTGTACATAATCTCTAGTTGAGTCACCCTTATTTTAGGAGGGGGAGCCGTTGGGATTTTGGAGTGGGTGGAAAGCTCTCGCAGCCACTATTGACCATACGCTCTCCTGAATAGCCATATTAGTGAAACCCAGCATAGGTCAGCCTTTAGGTCAAGTTTATCTGCAAGATATTAAGACCTAGCGGGACCCACGTGGCCCTTTGTAGGAGACTCACCTCTAAAGCATCCCTATGTGCTAATCTTGCATCTTTGAGGTTAACGGGGTCATTTGACAGACTAATTTGGGAAAAACATGTGCTAGAAATAAAGGAAAGTGTGTATGCAAGGAAAATTTGAAAAAAAAAAGAGAAAAAAAAGTAAGTCAAAAAAGAGTTTCGTAGTTTTTTGGGAGTTCTTTATGGATTTTGTTTTTCACAATTCAAAAATTTCAATAAGATTTTTACTTTTTGCACTCATTTACTTAAAACACAATATCTCAAAAAGATTTTTCTTTTGTTTCTTTAGTAAGCGTTCATAATTTAAATATTTCAAAAAATATTTTCCTTAATAGGATCTTTTTTAGAAAATAAAATTCAAGAAAATGATAGAAGTTTTGTACATTTCATTTAATGAAAATATCAAAAACGATTTTCTTTTATAGTTGTTGGTGTCAGTTTTACGCGAAGTGTCAAATTGGAAACTCAAAAAGATTTTATTCTTCTGTCTTTGTCGTTTCACTTTAGTTAGGGACAATCTGTCAGTTAATCTTTAATTGTCCAATCTGGACAAACTATGCACCCCTGATTCTTCTCTCTCGGGAGTGAGATACGTAGACAGCCTATTGTAGGTTCGGGGATCGTATTTCAAATTCAAAAAGATTTTCTTCACTCTTCATTTAGAGTAGGTTTCATATACATTTCTATAAGAAAATCACAAAAAGATTTTCCTTTAATAGTTTCAATTTTCATTTTTCGTATGAAATTCAAAATTGAAAACCCAAAAAGATTTTTCTTTGGTAATAATAGGTTTTATTTTGTATAGGAATCTAAAAAATTCAAAAAATATTTTCTTCACTCTTCATTTAGAGTAGGTGTTCATATACATCTATAAAAGAAAACCATAAAAAGATTTTTCTTTAATGACTTCAAGTTTTATTGTTGTATGAAATTCAAAATTGAAAAACCCAAAAACATTTTTCTTTGGTAATCATAGGTTTCATTTTGCATAGAAATCTAAAAAATTCAAAAAGATCTTATTCACTCTTCATTTTGAGTAGGTGTCATATACATCTCTAAAAGAAAACCACAAAAAGATTTTCCTTTAATAGTTTCAAGTTTCATTTTCATATGAAATGCAAAATTAAAACCCCTAAAAGATTTTCTTTGGTAATCATAGATTTCATTTTGTATTGGGATGTTAAAGCTGAAAAATTCAAGATTTTATTTGTCAATTTTTTTGACAAAATGTTATTTTCTTTTCTTCTTAAATTTTCAAGAAAAATAAAAAGAAAAGAAAAAGAGTTTAATTGGCCATTTTGGCAAAACTTCACGAACTATGCACACCTGATTCTCCTCTCTCGAGAGTGAGATACATAAGCGCTCTTCTTGGGTTTGGTGATCTTTTCAAAATAAAAGCAGAAAAAGAGTCAAAAGAAAAGCAGAAAAAGAGTTTTGAAAAGGTTTTGCACTCTAACACGTTTATTATCTCTTGTTAAGTTAGTTTAAGGTGGTTGGTTTGTGGCATTATGGCATTATAGCTGGTTCTCTACATCACACCAAATCTAAGGAAGAATTAGTTGTGTCCAACAAGGATATAGAAAGTGACACCATGGATCAAAATAAGAGTTAGGAACATGAGAGCTTAAAGTAAGAGATTAGGAGAATAAGATTACAAATGAATAAAATGCACCGAGCTTGGGCCAGTGAGTTGCCTCTTCCTCTATTTCACACTATTGATCCTACAAATACCTTAAGTTTTCCACCAAAATCGCATAGTCAGTTTCCTACTATTGTTGATGCACTGCAACATGACTCAGAATTTATTCCAAGCCAAAAGCATCCCAATATTTCTACCATTCTTTCTCTAGCTCCTTAATATAAGCCTATTACATTCACAGCACCACATGTCGTCTGTGATTTTGTTTCTCAATCCTCTGCTGAGACATCCACATTGGCTAGCTGCCCAACGATTGTGCCTCCCCATGCTGCTAGTGGACTCATGTTTAATACTCTTGGTGATCATTTTTATACTCCTGAGACTACTTATAAGTTAATCGGAACACAAAATTTTCTTAACAAGAAGCCTTGTGTGCCAGAAGAGCCAGAGAAAATGGTTGGAAAAATGAAGAGTGCAGAAAATGCTACAAAAAGTTCCCTAGGACTTATTCGTAAAAAAGATTTAACATACAAAGATTGGGGCATGTCTTCAAGTGTTAAACTTCCTCCAACCCTTGAGATATCGAAATTTGAGGAGCAAGATGGACATGAGGAATCCGTTAAACATTTGGGATAATATTACACTCAATTAAGGGAAAATGGAGGGAAGAAGAATAAGAAAGATGCAACTGCTACTGTAGTTAGAGAATGGGCACGTCGAAGAAGACCATGTCATCGTTACACTCACTATCAAGCCCAAGTTCATACCCAAGGTCTCTGTAATCCCTCCCAAAATCCATTATACTCCATTTACCAACCTCTATATCTAGTATATTTTGCACAACCATATGTTGAACTCCCTTCTCACTCATAATGGCGCGCACCAACTCCTCAAAGTCATCCTCCAACTCCACAAATATACCAAAGCCCTTCTAGGCCCGATTTTTGATTCAAGCCAAACAATCAAATGAAGCAGAAATTGAGGGATATCTTCACACCAATTGGTGAGTCATATGCTAGTTTATTCTAGAGATTGGTACAATAGGTCATGATTACTTCTCTCCTTGGGTATAATACTGACCCGTATTTAAGAATTTTTGATCCTAATGTATGACGTGCATATCATTCTAATGTCCAGGATCACAGTATTGAAGATTTTCATGCTTTGAAAAGAGAAATAGAAAAGATGATTCAAAATAAATCAATTATGGTGCAGGACATTGACATTGAGGAAAACTCTAGTCATGATGATATGCAAACCTGTGGAAAAAATGTCAAGCTCAGCAATTGGGAAGTCATTCCTTTTCCATACTAGGAAGAGGTCTGGTAGTTTGTTTTGTTTTTCTTTCTATTATCCAAATTATTTCAGGATTGTAGTTCGGGATCTATCTTGTTTTTTCCCTTTTTCTTTATGTTCAAACCCTTCTATCTTACATTTATACTAAATAGAATGTCCCTTTTCCCTTTGTGTTTTAAATATGTATTGTTTGTTTGTTTTCTTTACATAGTACATTTTATGTGGACTCTAGTGATATGACATGCTTACAGAATTTCCATCTGGATATTAAAATCCATTTTGAGCATAAACTTTGAATGAGAGGGCCAAAATTAAAAAAAAGACATTCGAGAAATTGATGGAGTGTTGACATATTTGGTGACCATGTTGAAGCCTTCTTTCATTATTAAGGCAATTATTTGAAGACTTACAAGAATAACTAGGCCATAAATTAAAAGATATGCCTCAATTAGGTCAAAAATATGTGATCCTATATCAAGAGAAACAGAAAGAAAATCAATTCCACGAAAGCATGAGTCATTCAATGTGAGGGATGTACAACAAAGGTGGAGTTGTATGTTTGACAAGTGTAGAAGAAGAAATGACACACATGCTTAGTTAAAGTTAGTGTTGTTAAAGTGTCGCAAATGATCTTCATCTTTCACTTCATATTGCATGATGTGTACTTGCATTCCCAAGGATTTATATGATGAAGGCATTTTGATTATGCTATCCAAACATTGTGTCATCCTTTGTTTACCCCATTTGAGCCTTAGTGTTATTTTCTTTCATACCCTTAGTTTGGAATCAAGATAAATCCAGTAAAGATCAAAACAAAAGTGTCGAGCAAAACAATAGAGTCAGAAAAATTTCAAAGAAGGAGAAGAAGAAAAAAATAGGTCAAAAAAAAGAATGTCAAGAAAAAAGAGTCACAAAAGGTATCAAAGAGAAAAAGAGTCAACAAAAGGAAAAAGAAATTAGAATCAAGAAAAACAAGTTGTCGGAACTAAGTGTGACTTGATTCTCCTCTCTCGAGAGTGAGATACGTAGGCTATCCTACTCGGAGCTTGGTCCAACCAAATAAATAATTTAGAGTCACCTAGCCAAAAGAAACTAGGGCATGATTTAATCCTCATTGTTTGAGTCGATTTCAAAAGTTGTGAGTCCTACCCTACTTCAACTATCGTTTGGGCCTCATATCAATCTTTCTTTCTAACCTTATTCAAAAGACAAGTTACAACCAAAGAAAGACCTTCAGATCAATCTTTGAGAATATTAAGACTAAACATACAATGGATATGATAGCATATTTTTGGAACTACTCATCTTCTCAGTATTAGAAATAAGGAGAGAAATAAAAATGAGAGTCTTATTGGTGAAAACCCTCACGGGCACTGTAAGGCGATGGTAAGTTAAGAGAGATAAAATGAGAGAGTCTTATTGGTAAAAACCCTACTGAGAACCATAAGACGATGGTTAGTTGAGAGAAATTAAAATAAGGGAGTCTCATTGGTGAAGAACCCTCGCGGACAGCAAAATACAATGGTGAGATGAGAGAAAGAAAATGAGAGAGACTTGTTGGCAAAAACCCTTCAAGGTGCCACTAACCGAATGAGGTCTCTGAATGCTATTGGCCCAAGGAAGTGACTCAGTTTCCGGGCCATTAACTCAAGAACAATTGGTGGAAAGTTGGGATGAAAACATCAAACAACTTAATCTAAAATGCATGGCATATTCATTAGAGTTGACTATTTTTTTAGATAAATTTTTCGTTTCTTTGTTTCAAATGGGGATATTCATTGTCTTTTCTTTCCTCTCTATATTTTTATTTTATTTTCTTGAGTCAGTTAGCCAAAATATTCTTTTTAATTATTATCATTTTTCTCTTGTCTTTGAGTGAAGTTTATGTCAAAATAAGTGAGAAAAGATTTCAAAACTGGCTATCAGCTTCTCCAATAGCACAAATCAAGAAAAAAAGCCAGCACATGAAAGAGACATGATTGCGAGCCGAAATAAGGCATGCATAAAGTTTTGTCAATATACAAGTCTGGGAACTCATGGAAATATCAAGGTTTAAAGGGGATTATCTGAGGAACATTGCAAACTAGAGATACTGTGTTTCTTTTAGAGTCACTCTTAATAATCTGAGTTTGGGACAATGATGCTGCAGGTCAATGACATATGCTAATGGTTGGAAGCAAGGTCAAATATAATGAGGACAAGAGCGATTGTCACAAAAATAAAGCCACAAACCAGCCACCTATTTTAACCTCACAAGTTTTCTTTGTATTAAACAGGAACAATTGCTACCTTCAAATCAATGGCTTCAAAGCACAAATGTCCAGAGGTGCAATTCCTTGTTTCTGCAAATGCAAGAGCAGAGTTGCTTTACAGGTTTAGTAATCACGATTGTGGTAAAACTCACCATCTTGTACCTAAAAGAGATATATTCTCTAATTTGGGTATTTCATGTCTCATGGCTAGGAGGTGCACATCCTAATTTGAGCCTTTAATCCTAAAAGAGCACTTTTTGTAATAATCTTTCACTTTCACTCATAAGAGAGAGACTTGTTGGTCTCAATCATTTAATTTTACCCTCAAAATGGTGAATTTTTTGATTAGAATCATGATTCATATTTGCATTATGCATTGTTTCAAGTAGTTATGATTGGGTTTGACACCCGCAAAAGCTTTTGATGATAAACTAGAGAAAAAAGAAAATTTAATTCCTGTTATTTGGAACTTCACTTTAGGATCCTCCTGAAAAATGAGACATTACTTTATGTTCAGGACTCTCTTGGAAAATGGGACATTACTTTATGTTCAGGACCCTCCTTAAAAATGGTACATTACTTTATGTTCAGGACCCTCTTGGAAAATGGGACATTACCTTATGTTCAGGACCCTCCTGAAAAATAGGACATTATCTTATGTTCAGGACCCTCCTGGAAAATGGGACAATACGTTATGTTCAGGAACTTACTGAATAATAGAACATTGCTTTATGTTTAAGACCCACCTGGAAAATGGGACATTACTTTCATAAAAAAAAAAATGAAAGGATGAAATCATTCTTTGTCATAATCTTTGTTTGGGATAATTTTCATTCTAGTTTTGATTTTGATTTCAGGAGCCCACTTGAAGAACACGATGATAAAGCTGTAAGTCAAGATCTCTCTTGAAGAATAGGGTGATGAAATTGAAAGTTGGGAGCTTGCCCGGAGAATAGAGTGATGAAATTGAAAGTCAGGAGCTCGTCTGAAGAATAGGGTGATGAAATTGATAGTCAGGAGCTTACTCGGAGAACATAGTGATAAAATTGAGTGTCAGGAGCCCACTTGAAGAACAGAGTGATAAAATAGAAAGTCGAGAGCTCACTCAGAGAATACAGTGATGAAATTTTAAGTCAAGAGCCCGCCTGAAGAACAGGGTGATGAATCCAAAAGTCGAAAGCTAGCCTGAAGAACAGAGTGAGGAAATTACAAGTCAGGCGCCTGCCTAAAGAACAGGGTGATGAAATTAAAAATTGATGAAATAGAAACTTAGGAGTCCTCCTGAATAACAGGTTGATGAAATTGAAAGTCGGGAGTTTGCCTATTGAACAGAGTGATGAAGTAGAAAGTCAGGAGCCCGCCTAAAGAACAGGGTGATGAAATTGAAAGTCAGGAGCTCACCAAAAGAATAGAGTGAGGAAATGGCAAGTCAGGAGCCCACCTGAAGAACAGGGTGATGAAATTGAATGTCAGGAGCTCGCTCGGAGAACAGAGTGAGGAAATTGCAAGTTAGGAGCACGCCTAAAGAACAAAGTGGTAAAATTGAAAGTCGGGACCTCTCTTGAAGAACAGAGTGACAAAATTATAAGTTAGGAGTCTGCTTAAAGAACAGGGTGAGTAAATTTAAAGGTGTTGAAATCGAAAGTTAGGAGCCTGCTTGAAGAACAGGGTGATGAAATGACAAGTCAGGAGCCCCCGTAAAGAGCAGGGCAAATAAATGGAAAGTCAAACAATGAGGTGAAGCGATTGAAAGCCAAGTAAAAAGTTAAGGAAATTGCAAGTCAGGAGCCCGCTTGTAGAATAGGGTGAAGAAACTCAAGTCAAGAGTCCAAAAGAAGCTACATAGATAAGATTTTTGTAATTTTATTTTTGTTTTAACTTGTAAATTTTATTTTTTGTTGTAATGACAGAACCGTATATCGAAACCTCGATGGAACCTCACTCGACTCTCCAACTCGGTATAGTCCTTTTTCTTCCCTTGGAGGTATCTATGACTAGTTTTCCTCATAGTTTGGGACGAGTATGATGTCCAAAATCAAGATTTGGTTTCCCTCCTTCCTCTTGCTTCGTCTTTTAGAATAAAGATCGGGACAAAATTCTATCTCATTGTCTACTACTTTGTATGAAAACACCCTGTGTTTACATCCAAAGGGGGCATGATATAGATATGTAATTTTGTTCCTCCCCAAAAATATTTTACTCATTTTTTATTAACCTTACCATATACTTTTGTTTAGTTGATAATTTTTCTCCAACAAAGGATAAAAATGAGCAAAGGCATAACATTTTTGACACCTCACTATGCCACATAATATTAAACACACACCTCACCCTCAGAATCTACAATCCACCCACACACTTACACATGCCACACCATGTTTTCCACAATTGACCAAAAATATGCTCACACATAGGATACAATAAAATAAAAATAAAAATAAAAATAAAAATAAAAATAAAAGAAGGATTTCCATTTTAAGAAAGGGGAGAGCATATTTTTGAAAAAAAGAGGAATTCACAAAAATTCACAAGAGAGAATAGAGAAAGAGAAGAAGAAAGGGACTATCATCTTTATTTTTTTTCTTTAGACTCTATTTTTTTGGTTTGTTCTTTGAAGAATATGCACTACCATTTAGGGGGAAGGCACAAATCACACACACTCACAGAAATCATATAAACAAGGGTTGAGATATTCCAAAATAATGGAGAAAAGAAAAAAAATGGACTAAAACCGAAAAGAGGCTAGTCGGAATAGAGATCCGACGAGAGATCCGGTCATCTCCTTGATTTTTTCAGGAAAACTTGTCACCGAAATTAGTTTACAGTTCATCTTTTGGTTGATTCTGACTTGAAGTTCTTAAACTTCTTTGTTTTCTGTTGATTTTCTAAGCTAATTCGGCCGAAAAACACTTAGACTCGTCAGAAAATGTTGCACAAAGTATCTTCGGTTTTCTTTGGTTGAAATCGCGCATGTGCTAATTTTTTCTGTTGTTACTCGATTTGGGGTTCACTGGTTTTCATACTATTTCTGGGAAATTCGGATACTGCTTGGTTTCAATCAGATTATTGTGAGCAGTTCGGGTTGGACTTTTTCAAATACCAAATTAGAGTTTGGTTCGTTGTCGAGGTTCTATTAGAAATCCCTAGACCAGGGTTTCTTAAACATTATTATCAACAAAAACAAGTTCTATTGAGGTCCATTTCTTTAACCCGTTCTGTTCTCTTTATTTTGATTGGTTGAATTGGCTATGATTATGTGTTTGTTGATTATGATTGTTTGATTTCGTTAATGTTTATGCATTCGATGATGAAATTTTGGTGATGTCAATTTCTTGTTTAATTTCAATAATAAAAAAATTGTGAATTGTGGAAATTTGGTATTAAAAGGAAAATTGGGATGGAATTGAGAAATTGATAAAAAGGGTGAATATAGATCAACTTTGGTTTATTGTTGTTTTTATTCAATTTGGAATAAGCATGAATATTGTTGGAATGTGGTAGAATTATGATATGTTGAAATGGATAGGAAAATGTAGGTTAGGGTAGGCAAATTTTAGGAATGATGTTTTGTTGAATGTTTGAATGTGCGTGTGAAGTTTTCTTTCTATTTTATCGCATAAGATTTGAAGATGTATTCATTCGCTGGGGAATGCACTGAGATTATATTGTACTTATTCACCGGGAAATGCCCCAAAGTATTTTGTACTCGGAGAACGTCCGTGACGAAGGATTGAGGCATCGGGCAAAGAATTGGAGTGTAGTGTAGGATAGCGTAGGTTTACATTTTCGCATTTTTTTTATTTTGGGACTCTATAATTGGACTAGACATTATATTTTTTGTGATTTATTTTGTTTGTTTAATTGTTGTGTGTTTATGTGGCTTACACATTCTTAGTGTCGAATTAACCGATACACTCCACCAAGCGAAGGGGTGCCTAATATCTTCTTCTCGGTCAACAGAATTCCCTAACCAGAATCTCATTTCGCAAACTAGTTAAAGAGAAATAGTTTTAAAAAAGATTTTCAAAGGTGACTTGTCACACCGAGTTTATGTCAAGTGGTGACTATGATAAAAAATGTAAGTAATTATTTTGAAACAAAACGTTATCTTTTGGCACTTATTAATGAAAACCCGTTCGAAACTTAAAATCTGAATCTTTTGGGGTTAAAAAAGGGGTGTGACAGCTAGGGATACACGGTCTTATAGCCTTGGTTCACTGTTTCGATGTGCCTTCTGAACCATTTTTAGCGCTTCATATGCTAAAATGCCTTGCCACGCTCCCTCACTTGCCTAAGACATTTCAGATGTCCAAATTTGTGTCAAGTTGTGTATAGTGTTTCCGTGTTCCATCTCAAGCCTTTTTGAGTTTTTTCTACTTTATTTGAAGCTTTTAAAAACTTAATATATCATCATAATCCTTTCATCAAGAATCCTATATCATTAAACACAATAATTTAAAGCTCAAAACAACAGAACATCCAACACGACGAACTAGAAACACGAGCTAAGACTAGGCTTCATTCACTTTGATCTTTAGCTCATTGTTTTGACTCTTGTTTTGATCCAATCAACCCTTGAAAATTATAATCAAGTTTTTTCACATATAAATTCACAATAACAACCTTACGAACTCATTAAACACATTAAAATCCAACATGATTGAGTAGACAAACACCTAGCTCAAGCTAATGACACTAGTTTTCTTGATTGAACTCTAAATGATCAATTTGAATCAAAACTCATGTGAAAACACTATTAAACATTGTAAGCACATACATGGACAAATAAATGCATATTTATATCATTTTGAACACATTAAGCACATGAATCATCCTTAAAACAAGGCTAAAAATCTAGAATAGTGACTCTAGAATGCATAAATACACCCAACATCAAGAGGTCCTAGTATAAGAGCAGATTTTGTGGAATCTGTAGTAGTTACCAATTCATAGGTGGTAGTTCTCATGTTGGGTATCCCCCTTGTTCATTTTTTTAGCCTTAGAGTTAGACTAATTAATCGTTCAGGCAACTCTTCAGACTATTGATGGAGGTCAGTTTAGTTCTAGTTGCGGCCTTGGTAAGGGTAGTGATCATTCTTTAAGAGGTTCTTCTGCAGGCCTTGCTAGTCGCGGTGGTTACTCCTATTTAGCGGGATCTGTGAGTTCTAATTTTGCCCGTGACTATTATTTTACTTGTAGGTTTTTTAGTGATTTTTTAGAGATTTCTCTAGTCATGGGGTGATGGTTGTTTCAGCCCAGGGTGCTACTCCTATTAGGGAATTTTATCCATCTGGTAAAGGTGGTTTGCGAGGTTGCTGCTGTGGTTACTAGGGTACTCGAGGTGGTACTCAGGCAGGTAGGATAGATGGTTGGTCAGGTGCCTAACCATGTGGTGGGCGAAGTTAGTTATATGCAATACCTTTTAGACCCGAGATTGAGACTTTGGATACTGTAGTTACAGGTATGATTTTGGTGTTCTGTAAGCTGGATCTTCCTTTTTTGATTCTGGATACACTTATTCTTATATATCTGCTTATAATACACCACGATTGGTCTTCACTAGTGATTTATTATCTATGCCATTGCGTTTATCTACTCCTGTGGGTGGTTCTTTAGTAGTGGATCGAGTATTCAGATTACGTGTTGTGATAATTAGTGATGTTGATACTTACACTAATCTTATTATTCTTGATATACTTAATTTTAATCTGATTCTAGGCATGGACTAGTTATCCCACTATCATGCGTTAATGGATTGTTTTTCTAAGACTATTACCTTAGCCGTGCCAGATATACCCCCAATTGTGTGGTAGGGATAAGTTAGCCGCGAGTTGACGATAATTATTTCTTATGTTTATTCTAGGAGACTGATATCAAGGGGTTGTGAGTCTTGTCTCACTTACATAGATGATACTCATGTAGAGAGTCCATCTCTTGACTCTGTTCCTATTATTTGTGAGTTTCCTGATATACTACCTACTGACCTGCCTAGTATTCTCCCTGACCATAGGATTGTGTTTTCTATTGACCTTGAGCCTGGAACATGACCTATTTCTATGATAACTTACTGTATGGCTCCTATTGAGCTTAAGGAGCTAAATTCTCAGCATTAAGATCTTCTTGGTATGGGTTTTATTAGATTAAGTATGTCCCTGTAGGGAGCTCCTGTATTGTTTGTGAAGAAGAATGATGGCTCCATGTGTAGGTGTATCGATTATAAGTATCTTAATAAGGTGATGGTGAAGAACCATTATCTTATACCTAGCATTGATGATTTGTTCGACCAGCTTTATGGTGCAGTTGTGTTTTCTATGATAGATTGGAGGTTCGATTTACATCAGTTGAGGATTCGGGATGAGGATGTCTTGAAGATAACTTTCAGGACCCGATATGGTCATTATGAGTTTTTGGTGATGTCTTTTGGGCTGACTAATGCCCTAACAATATTCATGGATTTGAGGAACCGCGTGTTTAGACCCTACCTATACTCCTTCATCATTGTGCTCATTGATGACATTCTTGTATATTTGAGGAGTAGTGAGGAGCATGTATAACACTTGAGGATTGTGCTTCAGATCTTGTGAGATCATTTATTTTTTGCTAAGTTCTCTAAGTGTGAGTTTTGGCTGGAGTCAGTTTTATTCCTTGGTCATGTAGTGTCTAAAGCCGGTATTATGGTGGACCCGGCTAAGTTTTCTGTGATTCGTGATTGGGCTAGGCCTATATCTCCGATTGAGGTTCCCAATTTCATTGGTCTGGACAATTACTACTGCCTTTATATTGAGAGCTTTACTACTATTATAGCCCTTATTTGCTACTGGAATAGATGTGACTTGGGGGATAAGAGTCATATCATTGGGTACGAGTCGTATCTAATACTCGTATAAGGGTCAGTGTTCAATTCTCTTGGTATTCTACTCTATTAGGGGTACGAAATATAACGTATGGATCATACGCTTTGGATATGACTTGATTAGATGAGTTGTATGCTAGACTGTGTTGGGTATAGGGTTTGGGGTAGGATACGAGTGACGGGTACCATCCATATCGGAAGGTTACGACCCGTATGGGTCAGTTGTATCCCTATGACGAGATTTTTATTTAACTTAAGTGGGGGTAATCTAGACATTTCACTACTTACCCTAATAGGATCCCATGACTTTTAACCTACTTGGAAGAGTATTTACTTTATTATTTCTCTCTCTAACATTAAGAAACTACTCCTAAACAATATAAAATCCTCTCTAAAAGCTTTGGGGAAAGAAAACTAGGGTTTTATCTTGAGGACTTATGTAGGGATTGCTTTGGTGGTTTCTTTCCATCAATTCTTTGGTATAAGACATGTTCTCTTTACTCATTGTTAGTTCCAACTAAATGCATGACTTTACTATTAGTTTTCATGATTTTATTATTGAATGCTTTTGGGTTTTCAAATATAATTTGGGGGTTTTGTTTATAAATGGTTGGTTATGGTCTCCCATGGTTTTAATTATGCTTTTCTATGCATTAATGGTGGTGTTGTATAATTGGATTATATGGGAATGGTTGTTGGTAATTGGAATTGATTTTGGATTTATACTATGCCACCACTATGTTTGACAAAATGCTTATAAAGATATGTTCATTGCATTGACTTCTTTTAAGTGGAACTCTTGCATGTATTAAACTTAGTAACTAATTATTCATGGATTAAATTTATTGGAAAGATAAATGGCTAAATGGTTATGCTTGTGGGGTACAGATTCCTCCAAGCGGATTTAATATGGTAATTGGAAGGGCACCTAAGGTCCCCTATACCTATATGTGGTTGCGTATGAATATTACTTACAAGTGTGGTTGGTATGAAGATACTACCACTAAATGACCCTGGTTAATAAATAATAAATGAATTGTTTGGAAACAATTTTAATTGGGAATTAAAGGAGAATGTGTAGCTAAGTCGTGGAAGGTAGAGGTCCTAGGGGACCAAAACTGGAAACTCATATTTGCCGGTATGAGGTTGGTCTTGGTGGACTGTGTGCATGATGTCACACCTCATATTGAGGGATGTACAAGTCATCCCAATGTGATATTTCCCTTGTCATGTGGCTACACACACTGGGGCCCTTTCAGCAGGGGGAGCTGAATCCATATTTCCCATGGGTACTTTAAATGCATGCTAAACTCGATTCCCTTTCCCGACACTTATATATGTATGGTTGTATGCATTTTGGATAGTTTTACTTGGTTTTATTACTGGCATTATTTTATCCTTATCTTGATACCCATGCTATGTAGGAACCAACCATTCTCCTTTTTCTGTCTAGTACTCAATTTCAGTATCAACATTTGGACTAAACTGGTGAGTATCCATCCTTTTGTAAGGCTTCATTTCATGTTATAGATATCTTTGGACATTTTTATTTTATTATGGATATTGGTTTCTGTCATGGTTGGGGGTATATCCTAATCGAATATTCTTTCTTTACTGGATAGAGGCTTTGTGGTACTTCTGGGGGTTGGTATAGGCGGGACCGATATTGGTGTTGGACTTGGCATAGAAATAAGCTGGGAGGCTGGCATCATCGGACATGATTTCTCACTGTTCCATCGTATTACATTTTGGGATTAAAAAACATATTATGTTTTAGTATTCTCTTTGGTTATGGACTCTAGTTCGGCTTGGTATGGTTGGATGGTTTATTTGGTACGGGTAGACTCAGTTAGGTCGATCGCGGTTGTGACCCTATCCCAGAGTCTTGATGAGAGCCTTTACGCTATCTTGTTATATGATCAAAATTCAGCCCATCTAAGGCTCAATATAGGTGGTTGGGTTGGGTAATAGGGAGCAGTCCCCGGTCCTAGTTGGACTTGGGATGACCATTACGTCTAGGCCCTGGTTCGGGTCATGACAAATTGGTCTCAGAGATTTAGGTTCATGGTAAACTGGAAAGTCCACAAAGATGTATCGAGTAGAGTTTCTTTTAGGGGTATGTAGCATGCCACCTTCATAAGAGAGAGGCTGCAAAACATTTAGGAATTCTTCACTTTCTTGGTATTGCATTTTCAAGCTTTGAGTCTAAGTTCCGAAAATCTTTTCTAATCCTTGTTTGTTTGTATTTCAGATTATGCTTCGTAGATTTGGAATACAAGGAAATTCTTCTATCCCATCTGGGGATGATGCTGAAGTGGTACGTCCTACAACGGGGGTACATCTTTGATCTCAGGGTCCTATTTTGAATGATACTCGGGTTCCTCATAATTCAACCATTTCTTCTCAGGCCCCTCAGGACAATGTGGTGAATGTAAAATTCTATTAATCTATCCATATTATTACTCAGTTGGTTGCTTCTCAGGCTGAGCGAGATGTATCGGGTGGGTTGTCTACGGAGGCCACAAGGGTTGGACAATTTATAAAGATGGGTCCTCCTACCTTTACTGGAGTAAAGGTGGAGGAGGATCCCCAGGGCTTTTTGGAAGAAATGGAAAAGCTATTTTAGGTGATGCAGGTTACTAATGTGGAGGGGATGAACTTTACAGCTTATTAACTCAAAGATATTGCTTATAAGTGGTATGATGAGTGGGACAGATATAGGGTTGATTTGGAAGAATCTGAATTATGAGAGGCCTTCTCTAATGCCTTCTTGGATTATCTCTTTCCTTAATAGCTGAGGGAAGCTAAGATGGAGGAGTTTGTGAATCTTAAGCAAGGGAGAATGACTGTAAAGGAATATGCCTTGAAGTTCCATCAACTATTGAGTTATGCTCCTGACTTGGTGGTTGACATGAGAACGAGAATGAGGAAGTTCGCTTCTGGGTTGAATAGAGATTTGATCTTGGAGAGCAAGATTGCTTTGCTCATTATGGATATTGACATTTCTCGATTGACTGTCCATATGTAACAACTGGGGGATGAGAAGAGGAGGCAGGCAGAGTTTGGAGATAGGTCGGGAAAGAGGGGCAGATTTTTTGAGAGTGGAGTTGAGCAGTCCCAAGGTGGTCGGGTTAGTAAAAAGTAGCAAAAAAAGAAGTGGGGGAGCTCGGGTTCCTTCTCTACTGTCAGTGCCCCTTACCTAAAGTAGTCGGGGGACAGGCGTCATTAGGGTGGTGATAATTTTCTTGCATAGGGCGCCCAATCTTAGGCTATCGGAGGTCAATCAATTTCATCATGTTCTCTTTGCCGGTTCTGTGGTAAAACCCATCGGGGTTGTTCTGAAGAAGAGAGGGACAAATGCTTTAGGTGTCTCCAGCCAGTCATCAGCTCGATATTTTATGGTTAATAGGATCACTATGGGAGCGATCAAGGTTCTTGTGGCTTTATCTTCTGCTCCTACACCTCATGGTATTTTGTCCTCTTCTGTTACTGCTCCTAGTTCTAGTGTTGGTTGATATAGGTTGTATGCTTTGGCATCACGATAGGAAATTGAGGCATCACCTGATGTCGTTACAGGTATGTTACAACTCTTTTCTCGTGACGTATATTGTTTGCATGATCAGTCCACTCTTTCTTACGTGACTTCTTATCTGGTTGTATCTTTTGGTTTTGATCCCAAAGTGATTTTGGATCCTTTTTATGTTTCCACCCCGGTAAGAGACTCAGTTATTGCTAAAAGGGTCTATAGGGGATGTATGATATTTGTTGGAAACAAACAGACTATAGTGAATTTATTCAAGCTTAGGATGGTGGATTTTGATGTCATCTTAGGTATGAATTGGTTAAACTCCTGTTACGCATCTTTAGATTATCGAACCCGGACGATTATCTTTAAGTTTCCTAGTGAAATAGTTTTAGAATGGGAGGTTCTTTGGCTCCTAGGGGAAAGTTTATTTCTTATTTTTGATCTCGGAGGTTAGTCTCCAAGGGGTCTCTTTATCACTTGGTCTGGGTTAAATATTCTAAATTAGAAGGTCATTATTTAATGTCAGTTCCTGTGGTTAATGAGTTTCTAGAGGTCTTTCCGAATGATCCTTCTGGTGGTCCTTCGGATGGGAAAATAGAGTTTGGTATTGATTTCCTTCCAGAAACTCATTCAATATCTATTCCTCTATATAGAATGGCTCTGACAAAGTTGAGGGAACTCAAGGAGTAACTTAAGGATCTTCTGGATAAGGGGTTTTTTCATCCTAGAGTTTCTCCATGGGGTGCACCAGTGTTGTTTGTGCGCAAGAAGGATGGTTTCCTTCGAAACTGCTAGCTTTTTGGCTTGTTGCCTATGTGGTCAGCAGGTTAATATCGAGCATCACGATCCCAATGGATTGACCCAAAGATTGCCCATTCCTGAGTGGAAATGGGAAAGGATTACTATGGACTGCATCAGTGATTATCCTCGTACTTCTCGTGGTTGATACGCCCAAATTATACCTCTCTTACGAGAGAGCAAGCGATCGTTGTCAAATATATAAACCAACTAGGTTGGGGTCGAATCCCACAGGGAATGTGGTTCTAATTAAGTTGTATGTAGATTAGTTGACTTTTAATCATTCGTTTTCGTAAAATAAATAGGGGGATTTGATTCAGTTCATAAATTAATGGTTTAAGTTTAACAAGATAAAATACGTGTAGTAGTATTCAAATTCAGAGAAATAGCAAGCTAGGGTTATGTCCACCTTGTAGTTTTCAATACTTTTTAACTATGGGCTTTACGAATTCATACATGCATCGTGCTTACAAAGAATCGTATTGTATTTAATAACATAATCCTAGTGCTTCTCAACCATCAAGGACTAATTCACTTTAGTTCTCTCGAATCAAAAGCATTTACCAAAAACAATATGAAATCTCCAAGTAGTTAATCCTGCTAAGGCATTAACTTATGAAATAGGGGTTGGTAATCCTATTTTCTTGTCACTACTCTCTTTTCCGAATATCAACCTTTCTTTTAAATAAGTTGCGTTTTAAGGCATATCCTCTATGTTTGCAACCACGAGAATTCAAGATAAGCGAAGAGAGTATTATATAAACAAATCAATGCATAATGAATTCAAAACCCAAAGTGATAGATTGTATGCTACAAGACTTCCATAACCCTAACTAATAAACTTAGATACTCATGAATAAAATGAAAATCACAATAGAAATATTCATCATACCAAAAACTAGAAGATAATCTTGGTGTGCGAATTGTCAGAACAAGAGAAAAATGTTTTTCTCTCTCTCCAAGCTAAGCCGCCACTCTGCCTCTTCAAAAACTAATATAGAATAATGAATTCTTGAATAAAAATTCAGCATTAAGCCTTTTAATAATCTTTTCTCTCATAATCGCCTTCTAAGTCCCTGAACTAATTATAAATGACAAACTAGTCTTGGACATAGTTTCTAGGCGCCATATTTGGTCCAGACTGTTACTCTCTCTTGAGTCATATGCCATCCGCATTCCATAGTCTCATTATGTATTCATCTACCTCAATAATACCTGAAATCATTCTAATCACATCGGTTAGCTCAATTACATAGAATAGAGTAAAAACATAAGAAACTAGGCACTTTGTTCTCTAAACTTAGCTAAAATATGGATAAGTTATGGTGCTTAGGCGTATAAATACACCCAAGATCACCATCACACACTTAAATCTTTGTTAGTCCTCGAAAAACATATCTATTTATGCATACTATACAAGACTTAGCACCCACAAAGGAAGACAAGATGCTCAAATAGGCTCACACAACAATTATGAACAAGAAGTAGATTCAGGAATCCTTACTAGAGACAACCTACCCTCAAGAATAGACACATTAAGTTTGAAATTTCATGCATACCATTTAAGCAAAGAAATCATATAAATTACTCTACCTTCATCAATCATGTGCCTTCACAACAAGAAAGTTACCCATAATCACTCACAATCATGCAATTTCTAACAAAATGGGTATAAGAATCAAGTTGCACTCACTCTCACAAAGAATTCATAAATTATAACTGATGACCATATGCTTGCCCTTAGTGTAATACTCCACTGATATCTGAATGCTAAGATTAGGATCAAATAGGTCTTTTACGGGTTGTAATGCTGGCTAAAGGATAGGTAGGAACTATTTTGGCCAGAAATAGTGACTATCTTCCCTAAGCGCTTTAATACACTACATTATCAAATTAAGACCAATATCTAACAACCAATTTTCACTTCTGGTATCTTCACAGATTTTCTTTTCTCCCCAATTCGCTAAGCTCAATTAATAACACTATGGTGGGAGTATGCAACCCCTTCAAATATTTTTTCTTGCACCCTTTTCACGTTATGCACCCCTATAATAGCTACCCTCAACTTAAGCGATTTGCCTTAGTTGAGGTGCACAATGTTCAAGAAGGACCAGGGCCAAAACTTGTTCATTGTAATATGTACAGGATAAAATTTGGATTTTTTTCAACAATTTTCGCTACTCCCAACCACATCAATTTCACATGCCAATAACTAGACTTTGGGGCATCAATTTCACCTTTTTCCTCTTATTGTCAAACTCCTAACTCAAATTGTTTTTACATTTAAGAGCTTTGGAGCTTTTGGATCAAATTACGGTCTATTAAAGAACGGATTAGGCTATATATGAGGCTAACAAAATAACAAGCTAAAGGCTCAACGGGGATAGCTAAGATAATGTATAAAGGTAGGTCAAAAAAAGGTATGAACAAGGTCTATCAAAGAAATGCCTAAATCATCTCCTAAACTCACAATCTTTATTTCGCTTTGCACACACACCAGACAAGTTCTAGCATCCGTTACAATAAGGAATATACAACAGTCTTACACACTCATGGTACATGGTCAACTCAATTAGGAGCATTATAGATTCTCGATCCAATAATTACATGAATTCAAATAAAATCAACAATCACAACAAGAGTCACAACTAGAGCCTAGGTGTTTCAAACGTAATGATCCATCACATACTTATGTTATAATATCATATGATCCACAAGAACAATTACATTCAATTAAATAACTAATTTTCTCTTAAGACTTTCGTCATCGATCCATCATCGAGAAAAGCACCGAATTATGACTAAATAGAATAAATATCTAACAAGAAACAAAATAAACAAAATAACTAATCCTATCACATAAGAATTCTTAGGAGAAGGTACTATTTTCTTACAAAATAAGTAGCTAAGTAACCAACCACCCCAGACTTAGGCTAAGCACTATCCCCAGTGCAAATAACAAGTTAAAGAACCTGGCTAGTACTACTCCCCATCCATATTAGGAGTCATGCCACCTGCATTTAGATCATTATCAGAGCCATTTTTCCTGTGTTCATCATATCATCCACGTCAGCCACACATAATGAAACTAACTATAATTAAGATGAGGGTGGTGAAGTCACCACCCCACACTTAATTTGTTAGTATCAACCAATTAAGTGTTATGATCGGGTACTCAGACTTCACCGACATACACTTTGATATGGTGCATCAACATTAGTCACAATACAATTCACTCACTTTAATTCCCCCAATTCTATTTCAATGAAGCACTTTTTGAACAGAATCATGCTCTACACTTTCAACCAAATCAAAATATTTAAACACCATCACTTTCACAACATCGCCATGGCAAGAACTTAATTTATATTCCTTAAGAAATCAATTAGCTATAACATAGAGTCACAATAACTAAATATTAAGAGACTAAAACTTACCTTGAAGATGGAAAATTAGTGAAGGACAAAGAGAATGGTGAGAGCTCAATATTGTACGACTTAAGGGTGAAATACGGATGAATTTGGGCATTTATGGTGTGAAGTCTATTTAAAGAATGAAAATCTGGGTGGGTTGACCTAAGTTAAAGTTGGATTCATGTTAAAATTGGAAGGGTATACGACACATTTATTATCGTAGATCATTAAGTGTGTGTCACACATGCCATCGCTCAACCAAAACAATGAGCATATGCATTGGTCTAGGCAGCTCATAAGTAATCGCACAACCTCAAGTGTGTGTCGTACAAGCTGCCGCACAAGGTGAGTTAGGTGCCGCACTTGTTATCGCATAAGTAAGGCAATAGGTATTGGAGATAGGGAAGGCGCTGCATACCTGATCACCTAAAGGTATGTATGCTCCACACAGGTGATCACACAAGGGTAAGTGTGCGTCGCACAAGGTATCGAATAGATTAGGTTGTGCGCTGCGTAGGTTATCGCACAAGTGAAATAGTGAGGATGTGCATTTGGATATGCGATACACAAGCCATCGCCAAAGTTAAGGTGTGCGACGCATAAGCTATAGCATACGTGAGGGTGATCTTAGGCTATGTCTTAGGCGACGCCTTTTCCATGGCCTATGTAATCTTGGGCACCACACACCCTGTAGTACACTTAAACTTGGAAGCCATGCACCCCATTCTTTATATAATGAATTAATTAAGGTACGTACCATATGGGATTCGCCCACACATCTCTATCGAGGTCAGTGGTGGGCTTCGAGATCGGGCCTATCAGCTCGATCCCTATGCTACCACCACAGACCTTCTTGAAAGTCACAAAATAAAGTCGTACCGCAAAACTTTTGGGGTCGGATTAACATAGATCGGGGCACGACTCTAACATGAATCATACTTAAGCCTTACACATTTGACCACTCCAACTTACCTGTAATGTTTCCATCACTCCTAAACTTACCACCGTTGACATGGCTCAATTTCAAACTAAATTTGGTACCAATCACCTCCTTAGTAATTCATGCACCTACACTTAATCAAAAATAACAAAAATAATCAGAAGAATGGGTTACCTCCCACCAAGCGCCTAATTTAGTGTCGCGGCATGACCTAGTCAACTTTTTCCTCCACCTTGAGGATATAAATTTCACCCCCAACATCACATCCATTTTTTTCCTCGCTCATACGGGGGTGGTGCAGAAATTAAGAAGCTGAGTAATAGATGATGCATGGTAAACAACTCGGTCTTAAAGTAAGGTATGTTTTTATGTTGCTTATCAAGTGTAAAATAAAGAATATAGGATTCTTGGCCCTCATCTTCACACTCTTCCACTATTTTAGATGATTCTACGGACAAGATATCATCTAAACATAATATGGAAAAATGCTTCGAGTGAGGCCCAACTAATTCTACTTTAAAATTTTCAATATCTACTACACACTCACTTTTACTTACCTTCTAAATATCTTCTCTATGAATTGGGCTAGAGTCTTTATTAGAAATATTCTTGGTTTCTTCTTTTGCCTCTAGAACCAAGTACTCAATCTTGGAATCATCTCTCATGGTTGGTTCGGTTGGTTGGGAAGTCACTGAGGGTTGCTCAACATCAATATAGGGTTCTAGCTCCTCATTTCACACTCTTCCATTATGTTAAATAATTCCACAGATAAGATATCATCTAAGTATATTGTAGAAGAGTGCTTTGAATGATTGACTTCTATATCCATCTACTCATGAATGATTGGCCTCATGCATTGACGCATATCACATACGATATCATATGTTTCTTCCTGGAGATCCAACATTCGTTGAAACATAGCTTCAATTCCACTCCTTTCGGTGCTTCGTTCTTCATTTTTTTGACCATAAAACCTGTTAAACTTAAAAGAAGAATTAAAATTTAGGTAGTGCAATGGGGGGAGGGGGAATTAGGGAAATAACTCCAATGTCCATCTTGACCACCACATAAAGAACAATCATACTCCTGGTAAGATAGAGATGGTGCACACATCTCTCTCCGGGGAGCATATCTACAATCTTTCCAAAAGTGAGGTCCATCACAATATGGACATGGATTATCAATATAAGATTTCCAACCACCAATCTCATGTTTATTCCATGATGCCATAGTAATAAGTAAACTAAAATAAAAATCCACCTAACAAAATAAATAAAAGAAAACTAAAAACAAATATTTACAAGTTTGAATTCAAGCAAGTAGGCTAAAATTCCAAACCAACTCTCTTAAACGTAAAATTAAGAAACTTGACTAACAATCAATTAACACACATAAACTCAATCAACAACCGTATTTCCCGAAAACAGTGCCAAAATTTGATACGCCCAAATTACACCTCTCTTACGAGAGAGTAAGCGGACGTTGTCAAATATATAACCTAACTATGTTGGGGTCGAATCCCATAGGAAATATGGTGCTAATTAAGTTGTATGCAGATTAGTTAACTTTTAATCGTTAATTTTCATAAAATAAATGGGGGGATTTGATTCATTTCACAAATTAATGGTTTCAGTTTAACAAGATGAAATACGTGTAGTAGTATTCAAATTCAGAGAAATAGCAAGCTAGAGTTATGTCCACCTTGTAGTTTTCAATACTTTTTAACTATGGGCTTTACGAATTCGTACATGCATCGTGCTTGTAGAGAATTGTATTGTATTTAATAACATAATCCTAGTGTTTCTCAACCATCAAGGACTAATTCACTTTAGTTCACTCGAATCAAAAGCGTTTACCAAAAACAATACGAAATCTCCAAGTAGTTAATCCTACTAAGGCATTAACTTATGAAATAGGGGTTGGTAATCTTATTTTCTTGTCACTACTCTCTTTTACGAACATCAACCTTTCTTTCAAACAAGTTGTGTTTTAAGGCATATCCTCTATGTTTGCAACCACGAGAATTCAAGATAAGCGAAGAGAGTATGATATAAATAAATCAATGCATAATAAATTCAAAACCCAAAGTGATTGATTGTATGATACAAGGCTTCCATAACCCTAACTAATAAATTTAGATACTCATGAATAACGCGAAAATCACAATAGACATATTCATCATACCAAAAACTAGAAGATGATCTTGGAGTGCGAATTGTGAGAACAAGAGAAAAATGTTTTTTCTCTCTCTCTAAGCTAAGCCGCCACTCTCTCTCTTTAAAAACTAATACAGAATAATGAATTCTTGAATAAAATTTCAGCATTAAGCCTTTTAATAATCTTTTCTCTCATAATCGCCTTCTATGTCCCTGAACTAATTATAAATGACAAACTAGTCTTGGACATAGTTTCTAGGCTCCATATTTGGTCCAGAATGCTACTCTCTCTTGTTTCATATGCCATCCGCATTCCATAGTCTCATTATGTCTTCACCTACCTCATTAATACCTAAAATCATTCTTATCACATCGGTTAGCTCAATTACATAGAAGTAGAGTAAAAACATAAGAAACTAGGCACTTTGTTCTCTAAACATACTTTTGAGGGAATACCTTGTGGTATAGATTTGCTTCAGGACTCATTGGATAGAGTCATGGTGAGTCAGGATAGGCTGAGAGCAGCCTAGAGTAGGTAGAAGGCCTATGCTGACTGTAGGCTCCATGACTTAAGATTCGGAGTTGGTGACCGAGTATTCATTTGTGATTTTCCTATGAGAGGTGTGATGAGGTTTGGAAGGAAGGGTAAGCTCAACCCTAAATATATTAGACCTTTTAAGATTCTCTGCGCAGTTGGCTAGGTGGCCTATGAGTTATCCTTGCCTCCAGATTTCGCTGCTATTCATTTAATTCTCTATGTCTCTATGTTGCGGAAGTATATTCCTTATCCGTCTCATGTTCTTAGATGGGATTCATTCTAGTTAGATGAGCAGTTTCCCTTTGTGAAGGATCCCTTTCTCATTTTGGGTAGTGATGTAAGACAGTTGCGTACTAGAGGGATCCTATGTTAAAGTTCAGTGGAAGCACTTCCCAGTGGAGGAGGCCACTTGGGAGATCAAGAGAGACATGCGGGCCCAGTATACTCATTTGTTCAAGACTTTAGGTATTTCCTTATCTTTAACTTTTGTGGATGAATGTTCCTTAGTAGTGGATGTTGTAAAAACCCTTCAGGTCATTTATCGTGATTCTGCTTATCTTCAGCATTAGAGCTTTTCCATAGTTGCCCAAGTCATTTATGACTTTTGGAACTGAAAGTTCAGTTACCGGGCAGTCCGTTTGATTTTTTGAACTATTTTCCCATTTAGAAGTCTTCACTTGTTCCAAATGGCCATCATGAAAAAACTTCAGTGAAATGATATTGGATGCAAATTCTGACTATGACAACAACTCTTAAATGTAAATTTTAGGTTGGGTAGAGCCTTTATTCAGGTCTCGCTATGCCCGAACACATTTTGACCAGTTGGTCGAAAAGTTGATAAATTGGAAATTTGGATATAAGGTCTATATTTGGTCGAAACAACCTAGGATGGAAAATCTTTCTTTGCCAACGCATCTGGAGCAGCAAAATTAATATGGATGCATATCTCGTTTACTCATATTGGACTCTGGATGCGTCCTGAGTCCTTGGACGAAACTTGGAATAAAATTCCAGGTTTAAGCCGCAGTCTAGTGTGGAGGATGACACGACTCGAATCGAGGCCTTGTCATAATGGGCATTCCAAGTCTGACCAGTCCTGGGGACCACCCCTACACCCAACTCGACCATCCAAATACACACCCTGAGTTGGATGAATTCCGAACATATAATAAGATAGCATATTTGTACCAGTCTAGACTCTGGGATAGGTCCATAACCGTGGCTAACCCAAGCAAGTCCAACCATCCAATACCTAACCAATAACCATATCAAAACCAAAACAATAACCAAGTACGAGTCCATAACATAAAATGATGAAAAAATTATAAATATAGTGAAATAGTATCAGCCCCAATACTAATGCCAATACTAAGGCTGACACCAATACCGACACCGCCCATACCAACCCATAGTAGTTCCACAAAGCCTCTAACCAAAAGCAAAACTGTATCCGACAGGGAAATTCCCTAACCATAGATAAAATGATAGTTTATAAGATGAACAAAGCAGGTGGAAATATCCATGACATAAAATGAAGTCTTTTGGTGTATGAAAGATCACAACTTTAATCCATCCGACCTGAATCTGAATTCGAGCGCTAAGCAGGAGGAGTAGAACGGTTGGTTCCTGCATCGCGTGGGGATAGAGCGTACTAAAGACAAATTAGCAAGTGAACGCTAGCAAGTAATCTGGATAAGGATAAAATAATGCCAATCATCATACTTATATATATATATATATTTAAATATATATATATATAACACCATACTGGGAAAGGGAATTGGTTTTAGCATACCTTTAAAACCATTAACCTGGGTATATGTAGCTTAACCATCCTTGAACCAATCATGGACTATATTGGTCCAGTATAACCCCCTGAACAAGCCCCAATGCATGTAGCCGCATGGACCAGAGATACCCTAGGAGTAGGGTATTCTCGAGTATCATTTGCTCTTCATGATCACATGTACAAATGTACTTAGGGGATTCTCGTGTACCCCATAAGAATCATATATGCTCGCTATGACCTATCCTCATGTCGGAAAACTTAAGTTTCCATTGTTCGTCCATTGGACTTACACCTTCATGGTTAGTTATCATACCCCGCCATTATTTCCTAATGAAAATCATAACCACACAACCAAACCACCAGACCAGTCATTATTAACCAAGGGTATAAGTAGTGGTATCGTCATACCAACTATAGCTTGCAATCAATGGCCTTATCCATCCATTATAAGAAGAAGGGATTCCCATGTACCCATAGATTACATTATTAAGTTGAATTAGGGGAATCCCATGTACCCCACAAGTAAACATTATTATGCTTGCTTGGGGGATTCCCTTGTACCACACAAGGCCTTCAATTAGACCAACCATAACCACAAAAAACATACCATTTAACCATTCCAAACCATTTAAACCAATTATACCATTTATGGTTTTATTACCAAGTTATAACATGCAATATTTCAATGAAAGTCCACCAATTTAACCAAAACATTCTCATAGGAATTTCATCAAATATGTTGGGGGTATCTTGTTTTCGAAGCCAAAACCATGTACCAATTAACCATTCCCATGAAACCAAATGTTCAAACCACCATAATAATATACAAATAGTAAGTAAAATACATAGGAAATCATAACCAACCATTGTAACCAAACCCCCCAATATATATTGGAAAACCCAAAATCATACAACACTTATGCCATGAAAATAATTCATAAAAACATGCCTTTAGTTGGAACTAACAATGAGGGAGGAGAACATGCCTTTGATTACAAAGATGACAAAGAGAAATCACCCTTGTAAGTCCCAAAATTGATCCTATTGATGAAACCCTATCCTTTCTTGACCCAAGATCCTTTGACCAAATTTGAGAGAGTTTCTAGGTGTTTAAGATTAGAATATTAGGATAAATAATTTCCCAAGATTGATATAAGTCATGGGGACTTAAGAGGTAAAGAGGTGAAATGTCCAGATTCTCCCCAACTTAAACTGCATAAAATCCCAGCAGGATGGTATGACTCCACCATACACCCATACCCTACCATACGAGTGGTACCCACCACTCGTACCCTAGGCCTCACCTTGGACCCCGAAACTGTCCAACATACGACCACCTAAGACAAACTATACCCAACCATATGACAAGTACCCTTAACCCATACCTTAGGTAGAATCAAGAGGGGTAGACACTTCCCAACATACGAGTTGGACTATACCACTCGTAACCTATCACACGACTTATATTAAGTACTTATACTCGGATCCAAGATAAGTTACTACATTTCAGATTAATTGAAGGCAAACCCAAACCAATGACCCATTACCAATCATACGACTCATTTCCACCTCGTCATACCCATTCCAGAAACTTAACCACCTAGTACCATCTAACACTGGACTATATACGACTGGGTTACCTGATCCGTACATTATTATACAACTAGTACCCCAAATTGTATGATGTCCAAAAGCCAAAAACCAAGAAATTTTTCTAAAGGTCAAAACCTAGGGTGTTTCAGAGAAGTACCGCGATTGTGGGGGGGCATAGGTGTGATTGAGATATCGCGATCGTAGAAGGTGTGTGTGCGCGATTGCACTAAATGAGGGCCTGTGATAATATTATTTAAATGCTCTTCTTGGTTGAGAATTGACCATTTTCTCCATTTTCCCTAATGGAGAGTTTAGGCCTCAAATTGAGTCTTGGATGTTGAATATGAGCTTGGATAACTCGCGTAATCGTTATTAACATTGAATATAAGGTATGAATTCTTTAATTTTAATGTTTAATTGACCCAAAACCCCAAATATCTCGAGGCTTGAATTTAGACCTAAATATGGTTGATTTGCACTAATTTCTTAAGGGTTATAATTTCCTAATGGTATTTGAACAATGGGTTGGCCTCAAAAACTCATTTTTCGTATGTGGGCCCACTTGGGGGATTTTGGTGTCGTTTTAGACCCAAAGCACTATGGTGCAATATGGCTATTGTAATTCTTACCCCAGTTGGAATGAATGTGTCAGTAAGCTCAATGAAAGTCTGTAAGTGAACTTGTGGATCCTCATGTGAAAGCCCTGCAAACTATCCACTACTGATGAGAAGCTGCACCTTGTTGTGATTTAACTCAAAATTCCCCCTAACATCCGGTCTTTGAATTGGGGAAGTCAAGTTCATCAGAAGTGGTATTGCCACTTTCCTCACTGTCTTGTGGGCTGCTTGTTCCCCTTCCATTGAACTATGAACTACTTAGTTTTCTTTTATTTGCAGAAATTAGGGGAGATGGATTGCATCTCTCCTTCATTGATGGAAGTATTGTTCAGGTTCGATGCTTGGTTCAAGAAAATCCCTATCCCTTGCCAAATTTCTAGCCTTAAATCATATTTCCTGTAATCACAAAACCAAGACCAAGCATAAAAAATACCAAATAAATCTAAAAGTAAAACTAAAACAAACAATTTCCAAATTATAAGTCCTCAACAACAGCGCCAAGAACATGACAGTGCCGAAACGTACACACAAGTGTAAGTGGTCTTATCAAGTAGTAAAGTGGCCTAATGAAAGCCAAGTATCGATACTACAGAGACATGATTCCACAACAATTCTATTTTAGTTCAAATTTAGATTCAGTTGATGTAAGCATAACCAAAAAGAGAGTTTGTAATTATAACTAGAGAAAAGTAAACAATGCGTAAATAAAGATCTTGAAACAATCAATAGGAATCAAGCTGGACCAACTTGTTCTTCCTGAATATCCTGATTAAAGGCTAAAGAATTTCCTGCTGCTACCATATAGTATTTATCTCTACCTGGTGATAAATAAAGAATCCATGCCCCGGTTGACCAAACCCAGGGTTAAAGCACTTTAAAAAATCATACTATGCTGTTGAATTTCATTTGTTAACTTGCTTATATTGGTTATGGATTCGTAGGGTTAATTGCATAATTATGGTTTCCCATCCTTTAATCCTTTACCTAAGTTGAACCTTACAACTACATTATTGAGCGGGGATGTAATAGTCTACTTAAGTGTATTAAGCTATCATTCTACGTATGAATCAAGTTAGGTTCCTAAGTACATCCCTATACTAGGTGCTAAGTTCAATTCTTTATTTCTTAAAATAATAAAAACCCAAAATTTGTTTATTTCCATGTTCTATCTCCCTATTCCCTCTCCCGAGATCAAAAGGTTGACAATTAATGTATTCTAAGGGTAGATAATCCTTAAAATAGTTAAAACAAGAATAAACAAACAACCATAATGATAAGCCATTAAAGAAACTTAATTCAAAATTAAAGTAGTCATGATCTTTGCCTTAATCCCGGAAAGGGAGTTTAGCCTTTAATGGAAATATTCATCATCCAATCCCTTGGATTGATGATACAAATGATAAAGAAAACTAAATTAAAGAATGATATAACCTAAAAAGAAGTTGTGGTAGCCTCCAATATCTTCCAAGGACATCCAAAAGTCTGTAGCAATGTGTGCAACGTTATGTATTTATAGTAGCCAATCATAATCCAATTACGAGTGCATAATATCATGTTAAATTGATGGAACACCAATCATATGCTCAATAGGAGACGAATTCACGTGAAATTGATGTATATATATCACAAGAGTTACCCCAAGCCATGTAGAAATTGAAAATTGACAAAGAACTAAGTAACAGAGTAGAGGGGGCGCTGCCCTGGGTTGAGCCCCAGACTGGGTGAGGCATCGCCTTGATTAGAGCCCCGCTATGGCTAGGGTAATGCGGGCTTATAGACTTGGTTCACTGTTTTGGTTCCTTCTCAAGAGTTTTGAGTGATGCACATGCCAAAAGGTATTTCCACACTCCGTCACTGTCCCAAGACATTTCAGGTGTCAAAATTTGTGTCAAGTTGCATATTGTGCTTTCTTGATCCATTCCAATCCCTTTTGAGTTGTTTCCACTTTATTTGAAGCTTGTATATCCTTCATATATCACCATAATCCATTCACCAAGCATACTATAGAATTAAACACCAAAATTTAAAGCTCAAAACAAAGCAACATCCAATACGACGAACTAGAAACATGAGCTAAGACTAGGCTTCATTCACTATGATCTTTAGCTCATTGTTTTGACTACTGTTTTGATCCAATTGACCCTTGAACATTATAATAAAGTTGTTTCACTTATAAATACACAATAACAACCTTAGGAATTAATTAAATACATTAGAACCCAACACAATAGACTAGACAAACACTTAGCTCAAGCTAGTTTCACTAGACTTCTCGATTGAACTCTAAACGATCAATTTGAATCAAAACTCATGTGAAAACACCATTAAATAATGTAAGCACATACATGGGAACTTAAATGCATATTTATATCATTATCAACACATTAAGGCTAAAACGACTAGAATAGTGACACTAGAATGCATAAATACACCCACATCACCACTCCGTACTTAAAGCCTTGTTCGTCCTCAAAAAATTCTTAACTATAAGTATCATGATATTAAGAGACTCCACTCTTCTAATAAATGCAAGAAACTCAAGCATGTGTCTATTATGGCTACATAGAATGCAAGTTTACAACACTAAGCATGCTATATACAATTGAAAGCTCAAGAATCCTACTCCAAAACATCCCAGGCTCAAGAATTTACTCAATACATAAAAAACTCATGAATATTTTTCAATATAAGACAACAAATAAATCACCCACATTCATAAAAAATATGCCCTTGCAACAAGAGAGTTACCCCATAAACACTCACAATAATGCAATTATCATAATGGTATACAAATCAAGTTACATTCACTGTCACAAGGAATTCACAAATTAGACATAATGAACCATAGGCTTGAACTTAGTGTCATACTCCACTAATATTAGAATGAGAAATTTAGGATCAATTAGGTCTTTTTCGGGTTGTAATGTAGGCTAAGGGACAGGTAGGAACTATTTTGTCCTAGAATAGTGACTATCTTTCTTAAGCTCTTTAATACATCACAATTTTTCACATAAAACCACCTTCAACAACCTATTCATACCTTTTGTATCTACCTATATCATTTTGTTTTTCCTTATCTCGTTTAAGCATTTTTACAAACACATAGAGGGTGTATTGTCTATTCCTTCAAGATTCAGTTTTTTTTTCACAATCATGGGAATATTTCTAACACCATTTACATCAATCCCAACCACCACACATCAAATATAAACCCCAATAACTATTACCTTGGGGCATCAATTTCACCTTCATCCTATTTCTTAAAGTTCACACTCCTCACTTAATTATTTTTACAATTAAAGCACTTAGGGGATTTTTGGATCAAATTAAGGCTCATCAAAGAAAGAGGATTAGGCTATATATGAGGCTACCAAAGAAAAATAAGCTAAAGTATCAATGGGGATTACTAGGATTATGCACATAAGGTAGGTCAAAGAAAAGGTAAAAGCAAGGTTATCAAAGAAATGCCTATATCATCTCCTAAGACCACACTCTTTATTTCTCTGTATACACACACCAAGAAAGTTATAGACATCACAATAAATAAAGAATATAAAACAACCTCACAACACACATGACACAAGTTCAACTCACATAGGATCGTCATAGACTCGCAACCAACAATAGCATGAATTCAAATTTAAGCCAAAAAGTACAAGAGTCATACTCATGGGCCTAAGAGTCTCAAAATTAGAAATTCTCACAATCAACATGCTTTTACAATTAAAAACACTTGCACCATGCAATCAAAAATAGCACCAACTCAAATATCTTACACAAATTTTTTTAAATTGAGCCAAAAATTGGAATTTCCCCACCCCACACTTAAAAATTTAATTTGTCCCCAAAGTGACTTTCAAAGTAAGAGATAAAAATACTCCTTGAGGCCTCTATACCTAGATAGTAGCATCTTAATATATCAAGAAGGTCCGTGGGACCCCACACTCAGTCTTTGCCATGCTTCTTAACTCAGGTTTCTGGTACTCTAACTTCCCATCAACATGTGACTCAATTAAAAACAAAAAACTATGTGAAATAAAAAACTAAAAATAAAAAGAAAATATAACTTAGCTTGGGTTGGCTCCTAAGAAGTGCCTGGTTTGGTATCGCGGCATGACCTAATCATGTTTTTTCCTACACCTTGAGGATAAGAATTTAACCCCCAACTTTGCATCTATCTTTTTGCCTCGCTCATAGGGTGGTGGTACCAAAATTAAGGAATTGAGTAATGGAATGTGCATAGTAAACCACTCGGCCTTAAAGTGAGGTGCATTTTTATGTTGCTTATCTGGTATAAAATCAAGAATATAGGATTCTTGTTCCTCATCTTCACACTCTTCCACTATTTTAAATGATTCCACAGAGAAGATATCATTTAAAGATAATGTATAAAAGTGCTTTGAATGAGGCCCAACCAATCCCACTTTAAAATTTACACTATCAATAACGCACTCACTTTTATTCACCTTCTTAATTTCAGTCTCAAGAGAAAGATGACAACTCAATGACTGTGATTCATATGGTGATGGTAGTATCTCCTTAACCTGCTTAATAATTTTAGTTTCTGAGTACTCAGACTTTCTTGAATTGTCAACAACTTTGTCTTCAACAGGTTGGGATGTCGACTCTGTATCTACCTCCTTAATTATCTTTGGAGGTTGTTCATTAAGATCTACACAGAGAATCATCATCACTCAAAAACCATCTATCCCCGACTGACATCTCAAGAAGTGTGATAAAAAGAGAAATAAATAAAAATAAGAAGAAATAAAAAAACAAAAACTATTTACAACTTAATATAGAAAGACTAAAAAGAAGATAGTTTCCAATTCAAGTCTCCGACAATGGTGCCAAAAACTTGATAGCACCCAAGCGCACACGCAAGTGTACGCATCTGAATTGATTACACATTTTATATGATAGTTTGGTATATATTGATATAAGATGTCGTATTATTGTTCTAGTTGATTAGTTATTTTGTGTAGTTATAGTGAAGACAATTTCAGGTTTGATTATGTACCTTGACTTAGAGATATTATCTTGCTTTATATTATCTTTATTTCATAATTTAGCTCAGTCGGCCGATGATGCCTACTAAGTAACTATTGTTTTGGTACCTCATACTTCATTTCTGTACCTTTTTTGTGTAGATCAAGTTCTAGTTGCCGGCACTAAGTTGAGGTCATGCATTGTTGATATTTTGAAGGTAGGGTAAACTCTTGGAGTTTTGATTCGCCTATTTCCCTCCTATCTTTATTCATTTCTTTGTATTCAAGATGGAAGTATAATAATATTTAACCAAATAGCCACGATCAATTATCCAACCAATACCAATCCCAATGCTAAAACCAATGCCAATGCTAACACTAATACCGACATCGCTCATGCCCATTGTAGTTCGAGAAAGGCTCTAACTAGAATCAAAGAACTCCGGTCGGGACATGCCTCCACTAATATCCAAAACCAAAACCAAGAAAATAACAATAATGAAAAGAAGTCCATAATATGAAATGGAGTCTTTTGGAGTATGGAATCTCACTACTTTAATCTGACTTAAAGCTGTCCCAAAATATAAGTCACTGAGTAGGAGGAATGGTAGTATGGACGGTTCCTGTATCGCCTGGGGATACCGCACCCAAATATAGTTAGCGGAGTAATTGCTAGCATATATCTCAGGGGATAAATATAAAATAATGACATCATTCAAAACAAAATAAAATAACCATATGCTATTACATATATACATATACATATCGTGCTGACATAGTGAATAAGCTTTAAAATGCATTTAAATCTTTTGAGGTGGTATTGTGGGATGAAGAGTGGGATCATTCTAAGGTTGAAGACGCATAGGTAGCATTATGGGATGAATTTTTTAGTTCCTTTTTGGATCGCTTCTTTTCTCAGGAGTTGAGGAGTTCTTGAATTTGATGAAAGGAAAAATAACTTTGAAGGAGTATGCCTTGAAATTTCACCAGCTATCCCGTTATGCTCCAGAGTTAGCGTCTAGCTTCAGGGATAAAATGAGAAAATTTATTTTGGGGTTGTCCCGTGATTTAATTTTGGAGAGGTCGTCTTATTGAACAAGGATTTGGACACCTCCAGACTTATGGTGTATATGCAAAATGTTAAAGAGGAAAAGAAGAAGCAATTAGAGATGGGGGAAAGAAAGAGTAAGAAATTTCAATATTTGGATCAGGGTGGAGGTCATTAGCAGGGGGTATAAATGGTGGAATATGGTCTAAGAAGAAGTGGAAGAATTCAGGCTCCTATTTAATAGCTAGTGTTATTTATCCTAAGCCATTCAGTTATTGCTGCTTTCAGAGCAATGGTGGGTTTGAGGGATAAGGTGCCTAATCTCTGGCCAGTAGTGTCCAGTCATCTCCATCCCATCTTTCTTATAGATTTTATGGGAAGTGACAATGTTGATTTTATGATATGGTGAGAAATAAGTATTTCAGATTTGGCTAGCCTATCCATATTAAAAGGAACTGTCCTTCAGGGCTAATAAGGTCCCCATTGCTACTTCTTCATCTCCTGTACCAAAGAGTTTTATTTTTGGTACTGACACTGGATGAAATCATCTTTATGCTCTTGCCACCAATCAAGATTATGAGGCATCTCTTGATGTTGTCAGTAGTGCGCTAAGACTTTTCAATGATAATGTGTATTTTGTGCAAGATACTGGGTCTACCCGTTCTTATGTGACCCCTCAAATGGTTATTCATTTTTGTTTTTGTCCTGAGTATTCCTGATCCCCTTTCTATGTCTACCCAACTGGGTGACTCTATTATGGAAAAAAGAGTCCATAGGGGTTGTGTGGTATTTATTTGTGATCAGGAAACGTTGGTGGATTTGATAGAGTTAGAGATGATAGATTTTGATGTTATCTTGGGGTTGGTATCTATGCACCTCTTGATTATAGGACTCGATGGGTTAGTTTCCAATTCTCTAACAAACGAGTGATTGAGTGGGATGGGAATTCCCTAGTGCCTAAGGAAAGATTCATTTCTTATCTAAGAACCCAAAAATTATTTTCCAAGGGGGGTCAGTGTCACCTAGTTTAGGTTACATATTCTGATTCTGATGGTCCTTCTATGCAATCTGTCCCTATGCTATGTGAGTTCCCGAGGTCTTTCCTAGTGATATTCCTGGTGTTCCTCCCTATAGGGAGATTGATTTTTGGATTGACCTTCTTTCAGACACTCATTCTATCTGTATCCCTCTTTATAGAATGGCTCCGATTGAATTGAAAGAACTCAAGGAGAAATTGAAGGATCTTTTTGAAAAAGGTCTTATTTACCCTAGTGTTTCTCTATGGGGGTTCTTCTGCGCTCTTCGTGCATAAGAAGGATAGGTCCATTCGGATGTGTATTGATTACCGCCAGCTGAATAAGGTGACTGTGAAGAATAAGTACCCTTTTTCGAGGATTGACAATCTCTTTGACCAACTTCAAGGATTTAAGTACTTTTCTAAGATTGATCTTTGGCCTTGTTGCTATCAGTGTAAGATTAGGGAGGTGGATATCCCTAAGATTGCTTTTTCAGACTCGATATGGCCATTATGAGTTCTTGGTCATGTCTCTTGGATTGACTAATGCCCCTACGACATTTATGGATCTTATGAACCAGTTTTTCTATCAATTCTTGGATTTGTTTAAGATTGTGTGAATTGATGACATATTGGTGTATGCTAAGAGCAAGGAAGATCATGCCAGCCATCTTTATTTAGTATTGCAAACCCTAAAAAATCAGCGGTTGTATGCAAAGTTTTCTAAGTGTGAGTTCTGGTTGTGTGCAAAGTTTTTAGGATCATGTTGTCTCTATTGGGGGGATCATGGTGGATTCAAAAAGTGTTGTTGTGGTTAAGAAGCGGTCTAGACCCACTACTCCAACCAATATTCATAGCTTCTTGGGTTTGATTGAGTATTTTAGGAGGTTTATGGAGAGCTTCTCCTCCATTACGGTCCTATTGACTAAGTTGACTCAGAAGAAGGTAAAGTTTTTGTGGTTGAATTCTTGTGAGGGTAGTTTCGAGAAACTGAAAGATAAGTTGACTTTTGCTTTAATTTTGACTTTACCCGAAGGTATTGATAGTATTGTTGTTTATTGTGAAATGTCTCAGGTGGGACTGGGTTTTGTGCTAATGCATTATTCCAAGGTGGTTGCAGATACTTTTAGGCAGCTAAAGGTTTATGCGAGAAATTATTGAACTCATAACTTAGAGCTGTTAGTTGTGGTCTTTGCTTTGAAGATTTGGCATCATTATTGGTATGGTGTCCATGTGGACATCTTCTTAGACCATATGAATTGCAGTATGTGTTCACCTAGAATGAGTTCAATCCCAGGAAAATAAGATAGCTTGGGTTACTTGAGGACTACTACACGAGTCTCTATTATCATCAAGGTAAAGCTAACGTAGTTGCTGATATTCTTAGCAGGTTATCTATGGGAAATGAGATTTGGTGAAAGATATTCACCGATTGGGTAATCTACGAGTTCATCTTTTGTACTTTGAGTATGGAGGTGTGATAGTTCAAGAAGTGGTGAAGTCATCTCTAGGTGCTGAGGTAAAGGAGAAGCAGGTGTTAGACCCTATCTTATAGTAGATTAAGGATGATGTGGGCCAATAAAAAGTTATGGCTTTTGAGATTTGTAATAATGGTATCTTGAGGTACCAAGAGAGGTTATGTGTTCCTGATGTGGATAGGTTTTGTGGAAGAATCTTTGCTAAAGCTCACGAGTTGCGATATACTATCATTACAGGATCGACAAAGATGTATCATGATTTAAAGGAGATTTATTAGTGGAATAGTATGAAGCGAGATGTCGCTAATTTTGTGGCTAAGTGAATGGTGTGCCAAGAAGTGAAGGTGGAGCACTTTAGGCTCGATGGGTTGTCTCATGAGATCATGTTTCCTATGTGGAAGTGGGAAGTGATTAATATCTACTTTATTACTGGTCTTTTATGGTCTTGTAATTAGTTTGATTCGATTTGGATCATCATGGATAGGATGACTAAGTCTGCTCACTTCTTGCTAGTATGGACTAGCTACTCCAGTGAGGACTATGCTAAACTATTCATTATGGAGGTAGTTAAATTGCATAATGCTTCAGTGTCTATCATTTTTGTTGTGGTACTCAGTTTTTATCGCATTTTTTGCATTTCTTTCAGAGAGGTTTGGGCACTGAGGTAAACCTTAGTGCCACTCTTAACCCACAGAAAAATGGACAAGCGGAAAGGTCATTCAGACATTGGAAGATATGCTTTGGGCATGTGTGATTGACTTCGGTGGTAGTTAGGTTGACCATTTTCCTATCATCGAATTCACTTATAACATCAACTATCACTCTAGTATTAGCATGGCTCTGTTTGATGCTTTGTATGGAAGGAGTTGTAGATCTCCTATTGGGTGGTTCGAGGTTGGTGAGGCTGATTGTTTGGTCCTGACTTAGTTCATCAAGTTATGGAGAAGGTAAAGGTGATTCTGGATAGGCTTAAGACTTCCCATAGTTGCCAAAAGTCCTATGCGTACGTGAGGCAAAGAGAGTTGGAATTCAAGGTTTGTGATTGGGTTATCTTGAAGGTGTCTCCCATGAAGGGAGTAATGTGATTTGACCGTTATATGGGCCTATATTTGATTTTAAAGAGAGTAGGTAGTGTTTCCTATAAATTGGATTTGCCGTCTAGTTTGGGTTCTATTAATCCCATCTTCCATGTTTCGATATTGAAGAATTGTGTAGGCGATCCTTCTTTTCTTGTTCCTTTGGAAATTATGTCTACTTAATACTCCTTGTCTTATGAGGAAGTCACGGTTGAAATCTCGGATAGGAAAGTTCATCATTTGAGGGCTAAGGATGTGGCTTTGGTGAAGACTCTATGGAGGAACCAAAAGTTTGAGGAAGCCACTTGGGAAGCTGAAGAGGACATGAAGTCCAAGTATCCGTTCTTGTTTCTTGTTCCAGATAATAGTCCTTAAGGTATGAGTACATTTTCCTCTTTTTACTTGCTGATTCTGTCGTTTGATTCTGATGTGTTCTCGCTATTTTTCATGCCATAAATGTCCAAGCTCATCATTCGAGGATGAATGATCCTAAAGGTGGGAGGGGGCAATGTAAAACCCTAAAGTTTTGTCATTTTTATTTTTGACCTTACCATGTTAAAAACATCAATTTTTAACCTGATATGTGCTTTCGGGTGTTAAAAGGATAATTTTGGTGAGTTTTAGAATTATTGGAAGAGGTCTGGGGTTATTTTGGAGTTTCGAGGCAGTGATCCTCTGTCTTTTAGGCGTACTGCGGAGGATAATATTTGGTATAAGCAGCGTGTCACGGAGGATAATTTCCACAATACGCAGCATGGAATGGAGTTTAGACTCCGCGATAGGCTGTGTTCCATGCTGGCATGTAAATGTCGTGCTATTTTTTTATTTCTTAATATGAGGGGTAATGCGTGATGTTGGGTATATTTATGCACTCTAGTGTTATTATTGTAGCTTATTTAGCCTTGTTTTGAGAGAGATTCGGGTGCTTATTTAGCCTTGTTTTGAGAGAGATTCGGGTATATTTATGCGTGATGTTGGGTATATTTATGCACTCTAGTGTTAATATTGATATAAATAAGCATTTAAGTGTCCAAGTATGTGATTACAAGGTTCAACGTGTTTTCCAAATAAGTTTGTACTTAATTGAGACATTTAGAGTTTAATCAAGAATACTAGTTTTATTAGCTTGAGCTAGTGGCAAATCTAGTTGGTTTCATTTGATTATAATATGTTTAATTTATTCCAAATAGTTTAAATGTGTAATTATGAGTGGAATAACTTGTTTGAAAGATACGGAGTTTAATTTGAGTGAGTCAAGAGTCGAAACATAAAGTTGAAGATCCTTGCGAATTAGCCTAGTCTTAGCTTGTGTTTTGATTCATCGTCATGGATATTGTGTATTTATGATTTCTAACTCATGGTGTGTGATTATGTAGGAATCTTTGTGAGCTGAGTACGGTGATATTGATGCTATAAAGAACGAAAATCCATGGGAAATACATCACGATACAAGGGATGAAAGATGGGACGATAAAGACTCAACCAAAATTTTAAACGCAACTTCCAGTGTGTGAGTGCGATGAGTGTGAGACACATGCTCCATTTCAGTGCTCCAATACCTTATAAATTAAAGAAGATGCAGTTCCAGTGGGTGGACGTGATGAGCATACGTCGCACCCTCCATTTTGGTACACTACTGCATGCGACGCGTACTTTATTCCATAGTTCCAATTTATGGAAAATTCCCAGTTACACATGGCTTGGGGATTTATTGATTAATATAATAATATGGAACAAGTTTTAAGGCTTGTGGGAATCTTTTTAATCCCCCAAGGAGTGGGATTAAGAGTATTAGATTATATATGCACATGCTGCACAATATTGAACACCTGGAACGGTACTTGGACATCCTTGGACACGGTCTTGGACGAGTGGATTATTTTGGTGGACGCTGCCACTTCTTCATTAGGTTTTAAATTATATTAATTATCTATTAATTATTCATAACATGTATTCAATTATTTGGATCATGATTATGATTATTATTGGCTAAAAACCCTCTTTTTAGGGTCAAAGCCAAGAACATGAGCACTATTATTTTGGATTAATTTTGTTTAATTTCCTTATCATTATGGGTTGTTTGTTTATTCTTGTTTTAATTATTTTATGGATCGATCACCCATAAATTACATAAATTGTTGACCTTGTGGTCTCGGGAGAGGGAATAGGGATATAGAACACTGGAATAAAATAGTATGGTTTGTATTCTTTTATAAAATAAGGAATCCAAATTAGCGTCTAGGACAGGGATGTACTTAGATGCCTTAGTTGATTCACACATAATATGATAGTTTAATAATAAATTGGATTATTACATCCCGTTCGATGATGTAGTTGTAATATTCAAATTAGGTAAACGGTTAGAGGTTGGGAGACCATGATCATGCAATCAACCCTAATCAACAACCAAGATAAGCAAGTAACAAATGATGTTCGATAATTTAGTATGACTGTTCGAAATGTATTAACCCTAGGTTTTACTCCATTGACTGTCCCAAGTCTTTTATTTTTACGCGTTGTTTATTTTATTTGTAGTTTACAATTATTCAACTCTCCTTTTGGTTACTTTATCTCTACTGTTAAACTAAAATTGGATAGTTTCCGACACAAGTCCCTGTGGGATCGATATTCAGCTTTTTTCAAGGCCACTTTACTACTTGGTAGACCACGTACACTTGCGTGTGTGCTTGGGCGCTGCCTTGTTTTTGGCTCCATTGCTGGGGACTTATATTTTGGAAACTGCTTATTATAGTTTTATTTTTAGATTTGTTTGGTGTTTTTATGCTCGGTCTTTGTTCTGAATTTGCAGATAACAGGTACATACTAGTAAGCTAGCAGGGGATCGAGAAGTGGTAGAACCAAGCCCATAACCCGAACAAGGCTTCCATCAATATATGAGAGACGCAATCCATCTCCCTCAAATTCCTCAAATCGCAGAAGATCTAGAACTTCCTGCACCAATGGCTGAGGAACAAGCAACCCACAGGACTGTTAGACAAGTGGCAATCCCATTTCTAACAAATTTGACCTCGCATTTTTAGAAACCAGCTGCTGGAGGGAGGTTCGATCTAAAGAACAATACGGTACAACTGTTGATGAGCAGTGGACAATTTACAGGGTTATCACATGAAGATCCACAGGTCCACTTGCAGAATTTCATTGAGCTCACTGACACATTCATTACTAAAGATGTGAATCTTGATTAAGTGAGAATGACACTCTTCCCCTATTCACTTCTTGAGGATGATAAAAAGTGGTTGAACTCTTAGCCAGCGAATTCAATCACATCATGGGATGGGTTATCCAGAACGTTCCTCATTAGATTCTTTCCATCTGGTAAGATTGCGAGACTTTGCAGTGAGATTGTGAGCTTTAAACAGAAGCCAAATGAAAACCTTTATCATGCTTGGGAACGCTTCAAAGCACATTTTCAGGACTATACACATCACTAATAATCCAATGAGGTACTTGCTCATACTTTTGTAGATGCTCTTGATCACAATACAAAGATTTTTCTAGATTCAGCAGAAGGTGGTCAAATGTTGGAATCGACTTATAATAAGCTTTACACATTGTTGAACCTCATAGCATAAGAAAATCCCGAATGGCATTCAGATGCTAGAAGTGCTACTAAAAGAAATGCAGTTGTATTGGTGATGGATAAGTTCACTGCCTTATCAGCTCTGGTTGCGTCATTACAAAACATGATTAACGCTCAGTTCAACAGATTGAAATTGGGAGTGCCATAGCCTATAGCAGCAGTCAATGCAGTTCTGTAAACTATTAGTTGGTGTGAGATCTGCGAAAATAGTGGCCATTCAGCAGCCATGTGTGCTTCAAATATGGAATTCTTAATGTATGTAGGCAAGTGGCAGACTCTGTCGTGGAACGCCCAACAAAAACAAATTTAGCGACCACAGGTACAAGGAAATCAGTGAACTAGCAACATGGAAGAGATGTTGCAGAAAATTTTACCTAATCAAGCACAGTTAATTGCGGACATGAAAAATTTGTAAGCTTCTCAAAGAAGTTTAGAGTGGCAGATTGGGTAATTGTAGCAAGCATTGACTACATAACCTCAAGGTGGTTTGCCAGCAGATACAGAAAATCCAAAATGAATTATGGCAATCACCTTAAGGAGTGGTAAAGATCTTCAAGGAGCACCTCTAAAGGAAACTAGGGAGGTAGATACTGTGGTGGATTGGTGTGATAGACATTATGCTAGAAATATTGCCATGGTTAAAAAAATTTATTCATGTGGTAATAAACAATATGTCCACCATGTGTTTATGAAAATTCTTAATAGAAATAGGGAAAAACAAAGGTGATTGGTGGGTGTAAAAAGTATAATTTGGTTGTTGGAGATTGGTTTTAAATGTATGATGTAGTGTATTAAAGTGTTTAGAGAGGTTAGTCATTATTCCTAATTAGTTCCTACCCATCCCTTAGCCTACATTACAACCTTAAAAAGACCTAATTGATCCTAAGTTCAATATTCTGATATTAGTGGAGCACTACACTAAGGGCAAACTTATGGTTCATTGTGTGTAACTTGTGAATTCTTTGTGAGAGTGAGCGTAATTTGATTTTTGTACCCATTATGTCATAAATTGCATATTTTTGAGTTATTATGGGTAACTCTATTATTGTGAGGGCACATGTTTGATGAATATGGGTTATTTGTATGATATACTTGATTGAATGATAAGAATGAGTTCGCCATTTAGGTGAGTCAATTCTTAAGGCTACGATGTTTTGATGTAGTGTTCTTGAGCTATCAATTGTGTAAATAACGTGCTTCGTGTAGAAACTTGCATTCTATATAGTCATTGTAGTACTAGATTGAGTATCTTGCATGTAGTAGAAGTGTATAGTCTTCTCAACTTATGATTCTTAGAGTAAAGAGTTGTACGAGGACGAACAAAGATTTAAGTGTGGGATGGTGATGTTGGGTGTATTTATGCACTCTAGTGTTACTATTCTAGCTTGATTAGACTTTTTTTGAGAGAAATTTGTGATATTTACATGTTAATATTGATATAAATAAGCATTTAAGTGTCAAAGTATGTGATTACAAGGTTCAACGTGTTTTCCAAACAAGTAAGTACTTAATTGAGTCATTTAGAGATTAATCGAGAAAACTAATTTTACTAGCTTGAGCTAGTTGCATGTCTAGTTGGTTTCATTTGATTCTAATGTGTTTAATTTGTTCTAAATGGTTTAAATGTGCAATTATGAGTGGAATAAATTTTTTGAAAGATATGAAGTTTAATTTGAGTAAGTCAAGAGTTGAAACATAAAGTGGAAGATCATTGCGAATTAGCCTAGTCTTAGCTTGTGTTTTAATTCATCGTTATGGATAATGTGTTGTTATGATATCTATTTCATGGTGTATGATTATGTAGAAAGTTTTGTGAGCTGAATACGGTGATATATTAATGATATAAAAGATGAAAATCCATGGGAAATACACTATGATACAAGCGATAAAAGATGGGACGATAAAGACAACCAAAATTTTGAATGCAACTTCCTGTGTGTGAGTACGATGAGCGTGCGATACATGCTCCATTTCAGTGCTCCAGTTCCTTCTAAAATTAAAGAATATGAAATTCCAGTGGGTGCATGTGATGAGCGTGTGTCGCACCCTCCATTTTCGGTGCACTATCTCATGCGACACATGCTTTATTCCACAGTTCCATTTTATGGAAAATTCCCAATTACACACGGCTTGGGGATTTATTGATTAATATAATAATATGGAACACGTTATAAGGCTGGTGGGAATCTTTTTAATCCCACAAGGAGTGGGATTAGGAGTATTAGATTCTATATACACATGCTGCACAATATTGAACACCTGGAACGGTACTTGGACATTCTTGGACACGGTCTTGGACGAGTTGATTATTTTGGTGGAGGCTTCCACTTCTTCATTAGGTTTTTAATTATTTTAATTATCTATTAATTATTTATAACATGTATTCAATTATTTGGATCATGATTATGAATATTATCGGCTAAAAATCCTCTTTTTGGGGTCAAAACCAAGAACATGAGTACTATTGTTTTGGATTAATTTCGTTTAATTTGTTATCATTATGGGTTATTTTTTTTATTCTTGTTTTAATTATTTTATGGATCGATCACCCATAAATTACATATATTATTAACCTTATGATCTCGGGAGAGGGAATAGGGAGATAGAACATGGGAATAAACATAGTATGGTTTGTATTCTTTTTTATAAAATAAGGAATTAGCGTCTAGGACAGGAATGTACTTAGATTCCTTAGTTGATTCACACATAGGATGATAGCTTAATAACTAAATTGGCTTGTTACATTCCCTCTCAATGATGTAGTTGTAATGTCCAAATTAGGTAAACGGTTAGAGGTCGGGAGACCACGATCATGCAATCAGCCCTACGAATCAACAACCAAGATAAGCAAGTTAATGAATGAAGTTCAATAACATAGTATGATTATTCAAAGTGCTTTAACCATGGGTTTTACTCAATTGACTGTCCCAAGACTTTTATTTTTATGCACTATTTATTCTATTTGTAGTTTACAATTATTCAACACTCCTTTTGGTTACTTTAGATCAATTGTTAAGCTAAAATTGGATAGTTGTCGATACAAATCCCTGTGGGATCGATATTCGGCTTTCTTGAAGGCCACTTTACTACTTGGTCGACCACATACACTTGCGTGTGCACTTGGACGCTGCCAATAATATCTTTTCACCTATGTATGACCTTTAAACATTATATGAACCTATTTTCATAAGTTTTTAAGAAATAGAAAGCTATTATTTCACTACTTAACTCAAAACCCCAAGAAAGCATAAGGATTTCATCATATGTTCATCTTTCGGGTTCTAACTTCCCAATTGCTCCCCTATCCCTGTGTGTCTAAGTCATGTTACTCTTCCCCGAAGTTTTTTTTATTAAAAACATATATTTAAAGTATTACCATGTTAATTTAATTGTGGTTTATTAATATGGGTTTGAGGGTTTTGGAATGATGTTGCTTAAATTGTTTTCCCATGGCTTTAACAAAATTATTCATTATTTTCTATGTGTTTTGAAACCCGTTGGGGTGCATGAATGGTTAATGGGAAGAGGGTCAAAGTATTCCCCGAATTTGATGATTTTGGTATTGAATTTTTTTTGGAAATTGTGTTCCCTCAACCCATTTGTGTAATTGGTGTTTAAATATGGATTTGTCATATGATTTGACTTGCTTATCTATACTATTGCATTGCATAAATGGTTAAAATATTAAAAATGGATTTTGAAGGCCTTATTGTCTATGTTTTGACTAAAATAAAACCTCGGGGGTCGAGGCATTCCCTCAAGTTGATTTGATAAACAAAAAATGGGATGAGGCATTCCCCCAAGTTAATGGAACTGTAATGGCTTAGTAATAAGCTTCCAAGTTAATGTTATGACGATACCTGTGGTGTGCCTTAATGTATTATTCTGTGGTTAATGAATGGGTTATGAGAAAATTGTTTTAATTTGGCTTCATGGGGGTTATGTAACTAAGCCGCGAAGGTGTGGGTCTTTGATGGCTTATACTGGAAACTTACAGTTGCCGACATGAGGGTTGGTCTTGATGACGGTGTGCATGGTTCACACTATTGATATATTTTTTTTATCTAGTATTGAAATAGGGTCGGGTCATTTCCTGGTTTTCCTTGATACCCCAGTTCGTGCGGCTAACACGCACTGAGGCCATTTCAGCAGGGGAAGCTGAACCCATATAGCCTATGGGAGCCTTTTATGACCATTGAGTTACGTTGTCCAGGCTAAGGTTTTAAATTGCATGCTACCTTGTTCCCCATCCCAACATTATATTTATTATGTATATACTCTACGCGCATGTAGATTTTACTATGGTTTTACGTAGCATTATTTTACCCCTTCCCGCAGGTACATGCTAGTACTCATCCCATTAATCGTCTTCGGATACTGTATCCCCATGCGATGCAGGGTACAAATGCACTTTTGGTTTTCCTTCATAGTGATAGTGTTCTGGCCTATCATCTGTCAACTTTTAAGTGGTAAGCTTACATTCTCCGGAAGGGTTATCATTTTAAAGTCTTGTTTCTTTGTGTCATAGACAGCTGTTTGGTTTCTTTTTTTGTTATCATCTGGGGTATGCCCTGACCTTGATTGATGTTGCTTTATAGAGGCTTTGTGGATTACTGTGGACTTGGGATTGGTTGTTGAATTCTTTGACTCCTTTTGAGTCATACTTATCTATCTTGTGATATTTTTGAAATTACATTGCCATATTTGTATTATGTTTTGTTTGACTAGGCAAAAGGGGTGGTCAGTAGTCCTTGTTGGACTTGTGATACCCGTCATGGCAGTCCTTGGTTTTGGTCGTGACGCAGTATGACACACTTTTTCCCTTTTAGTGAAGTAGAAATTTTGTTAGCCTATTTTTCTTGCCTTATCATTATGTTTGGTGATCCAAATTTTTTTCAATTTACTCTTCATACTACTATCGCACAACAGAAGGAGCACGTCTAGGTTCTAACCTTACTAGATTTTTAGCATCTTCATGAAACAACATTAGAAAACTCACATTGAAAGTAGGATAGATCTTTATCCTTTTTGGAAAATTCAAATGGTTTGCTACTTTATCTATAAATTTTATCACTTCTAAAGGCCTATCATACTCCAAAACTAGTCCATGATGAATCATCTTGCTACTGATTTTCTCCCAGGTATGAGGAGTAAGCGTCAACCTTATCACAAACCTAGAGTTCTAAAGCACACCAATGTCTATTAACTACTTCTTAATTCATTTTGGTGCCTTCCTCAAACTGCCTTGTTCTTTATCTAACAACTCTTTCTTATTGCATGCTTATTTGTAGGTAGAAGGATACTTGTCTTTCGTTCTTGACTTATGGACTTCTAGCGGCATGTTAGGTTGCATGCCTGATGTACCTTGGATTTACGACACTTAAGATGCTTAAAACTATAAATATTTGCAAGTACAATGGTATGCTTTTCTAAATATGATGGGTTTTGAGTGTTTGTAAAATAAATAGGCCTAGAGAAGGAAAATGCTAAATATTGGAGAAAAAAGGCATCATACGGTCAAAGATACGACTATGGAATATGACCACAATCATGCCAAAGCTATCGTAACATATTTCAAAGGATGAGTCTTAGGAGTTTATAAGATGAGAAGCTCCCATGATCGCACGTCAATAATACGATCATACAATCTTATTGTGGGAAGGGTGACTTTACACAAGCTTGTAGAAGTTAAGTTTAAACAGGATCAGATGATAATATCCCACAATTGTAATTTGGAGTTACGATCATATTATGAAGTCATGGGAAGGAGTTCTAGATTTACAAGTTTCAAAAGTTGAATTATAGGATTATCAAATGATAACATTGTATGATCGTAAGTTAAAGATATGAGACTGTACTAAGAACATACCACTCAATATTTGAATGTGAAAATCCAAAGCTAAACCACGACCACCCAGGGATGATCATGGGTTCTAACCACGATCGAACAAACCTGTTGTCCGAGGCCACCGACCTACATTATCTATTCTTTTTAGAATATGATTTATTTTGTCTATAAATATTCTTCTAGGATTTTTTTACGAGGTTACACTACATATATTTTAAACATTATATTGTGAGATTCTAAGACATATTCTTGGAATTTCATGGACATCATTTTTAGGGTCTTAATTCAAGCTGATATTTTGGAGTCTTATTCATATTGTAGGTCATAATCATGTTTTCACCTATTCTTCTTGTGTGCTTACAATTATGAGTAGTTAAATACCATAACTAGGGTTGTAGAAACCTTAAAGAATTAACAAAGTGGGAAAAGTACGAAGCAATTCTAGACCGATGTACTTGCATGTATTGGTATTTCTTTTGTTATGATTGCTTTTCTAAAGGTTACAAATGTTAGAGTCTTACTTGTATTCTATACTAGCTCGAGTGAGAGGTAGTTATTAGGAAAAATAAATAATGACAAAGATTTGAAGCTATGAACTTCATCTAATAACTTAAGTCGTAACTAGGATAGTTAATCTTAGATCAACAAAAAGGGTTAGTAGTGCTACATTTGGAGTACAAGAGGAAAAGAGTGAAATTCATCTAATCAAGCCTGAGAGACATTAAGATGAACCTATCTTGTTAGATTTAGTGTGCAACACATCAGCATGAGAAATTTGTGTAGTCATGGGGAACATGATTCCACCCAAAATATACCTTCAAGAAAGTTCAATGCGGTCTTTGTCAAATATAGAACCCAACAAAGGTTAGGGCCAAACCCATAGAGAATAGGCTGAATCTTTATCCTCAACTTGCTGAAGTAGCCGAAAAAAATGAATATAAGTAAATAGAGGGATTTTGTGAGAATAGTCACAAATATTGATCGCATTGGGTTGAAATCAATATGAGATGTATACTTGGACTGTGTTCCCCCTGACTTCCTAACTTCATAGACTTATGGTGCTCCATTAAACTATTTCAATGCCCTGCATGCAAAATCTAATAAGATATGTATCACCAACTATTTTGTGAACGACTTTGGTGAATTTTACTCTTCACCTTTTGAGTCTCATAGTGTCGCCTTACTAACCCTTATCGAGGATCCCAGACTAACTCTTATCTTTCGAGTGTCAAGTTAATTAGATGAATATTGATAACTTCAAATTACTATTTTGATCATCCTTTCCTAGTCTCTACTTATCTTTTGGAGTATGTGTTGAATACAGGTAGTTTCTTAACATATGCAGTCATTAAAAAAACAATCAAATTGAAGAATATTTCAATACATGCAAGAATATTTATCAAGAATGACTTTTCACTTCCTCTACTTTGTTATTTCTCCAGGGTTCCTGCAACCCTAGTTAGTAGGTTTAGCCCCTCATGTTTGCAAGAAAATCCATTGAATTCATGAAAGAAAATCATATTAATAATCTTACAATAATTGAAGAGTAAAACTAGAATCTCAAATTAATATTCAACAGTAAAAACCAAGGCAAAGGATTCTAAGATCAAAAGAAGATTTCAGAATTAATATAGCATTGTGAATGTAGAGAGCATATAAACTAATACAAAAACATCAAAGGGGTATTTATAGTTTTACCATATAACCTAAAAATCTAAACCAAAATGAAATAGGAAAATAAGGTTGGCAGTTTCTACGCCTCAGACAATGAGTCATCTGGATTGGCGACTACTTGTTTTTAGCTCTGTATCATGTCTTCTGTCTTCTTTGATGACGACCCATCACGCCTTTCTATGAGTTGTTGGCTTGAATTGTTGCCTCTCTAGTGAATTTTCAGCTTTAAGATCTTTTCTCCAAGTGCTCAAAATGACCATCATGACGAGTCGTAGCCTGACATCATAACTCATCACCAGCCTCGACTCCACTGGGCTCTAATCTTGTTAAATATTAGGACTTCCTAAAATTTTTGCTCAGAGAAATTGTCCATAAGACTCGTACTCAGATTCTACTAGTCATAGCCAATATCCACTTTGTTCTTCTTCTCAAAATACATCACTGGTCACCTAATGACTTGGACCACGAGTTATAGTGTTACCCAATGACTCATTGTCCAAGAAGAAACTTCACTTTCTGGATCTTTCTCTTCTTATTTTTTTCTACTAACTTCCAATCCCGTTTTCCTACAACACAAATATACAAACAAATCATATCTAATAAAAAGACCTAAATATTTTCATATTTTAAGGTTTTAAGCATCAAAAGTGACATGAAACCATGGTACATCAACACCCTCAATTTAGAACGTTTGCATGTCCTCAAGAAACAAACACATAACAACAAAACATAATGCATAACTAAGAGAGACCTAAGGCACCTACAACAGTCAACTCAATTTATACTCAAAAAATCATTACCCCTTAACCTTTCTAACCTTTCAAACCTATTGCACGGATCTTTGTAGCACAAAAAAATGACACAAAGGAATCAAGATATGAAATTATATTCTAAACAAACAACCAAGCTAATACATAAGTTACACTACCCGAATAGATAAACAACTAGTAACACAATCCATGTACCCTCATAACAAAGAAGTCCCTCTCTCATAGTATAATCATGCATGTCAATGTGGGGATAATATCAAGACACTCATACTAAAAAAAAGTTCCAATCAATGTGCATAGAATACCATAGGCTTACCCTTATTTTCTTTACCTTAGTTTCTTAGATAGTTGGAATAGGATCCATATAAGAATTTATTCAGCTTGTAATGTAGGCTTGGGGATTTTATGATACATTTCAGAATTAGTGACTCAACCTCCTTGACATTACAATTACATTCAGCCTCCATTTCTAAACCAATTTTTCTAGCCACAAAAGGGTCACATAAGAGAGGCAGACCTGAGATCATATAGACAATATATGTCACGAGAGAAATGTTTGAGCATACCAGTAATAACATCGGGCAATGCCTTAAAACCCTGGCGGGTGGAAAGAGCATACAGACAATTCAGAACAGTGTCTAAGTCAGAAACAGAAGTTGCACCCTTTGGTGCAGGAGCTGAAAACGTAGCAACATGGATCTTATTTGCCTCAGAAGCAATCCTGTAAGGAAAATCCCTATGAATATGAGCTATATAACCACATTTAAAGAACTTGTTCCTCCCCTTTTCACAAATATCACGATGCATCTGACCACAAAATTTTTAAGGGGGATATGATGGAGCTGACTGAGCCCACTAGCCTGATGCTAGGAACCCTGCACCTTGGTACCAATATTAATCTGAAAACAATGATCACCCAATGACTTCAAAGAAGGATCACAACCCATAGAGTAGGAACCAAAATAGCCCCACTTCTTCTTACATAATTTTCCACTCTCACTACCATTCTACTACTGACCTCCACCCTGATCTAAATATTTAAGACTTCTTTTTATGCCTTTCACTCATCTCCACTTTCTTATTTTTTTCCTCTTCTACTTGTTGTATATACACCATTAGTCTAGAGATGTCCATATCCTTGTTCAACAAGTTGGCCTTGCTCTCCAAAATCAACTCAGGGGATAATTCGGAAGCAAATTACATCATTCTATCCCTCATACTAGGAATTAAATCCAGATCATAATGCGACAAATGATGAATTTTCAAGGCATACTCTTTTATTGTCACCCTGCCTTACTTCAAGTTCACGAATCCCTCAGCCTTTGCCTTCCTCAACTCCTAAGGAAAAAAACGATTAAGAAAAGCACTAAAGAATTCATCCTATGTAATGGACTCAACATCATCGCCCCTAGCCTAATCCCTTACGTCATACAAATAATATGCCACATCCTTCAGCTTATTTGCAGCAAACTCCACACCCTCCAGATTAGTAACATGTATCACACGGAAAATCTTTTCTACCTTATTAATGAAATTTTAAGGATCTTCCTAAAATTTAGAACCAGTGAATGTCGGCTGACTTAACCCTATAAATTGACCAACTCTAGTGGCTTCAAAGATTAAGAAATAGAAGCAACACGATCAGCCTGAGAGACCACCAACTGGGTTAGCAAATGGATCGACTAACGAAACTCAGTATTAGACACATTAGTTTGAGGTGTCCGAGGAGGGATAGAAGGAACCAGTTGAACTCCACTAGGGAAATAAGAAGCAGTGACCGTCGACCAAGTCTAAACTCCATGAGTAGGACGAGCTTCATCCATATTGTCCTTAGATGGGACAGAAGAGTGTCCATGAGCATTAGATCTTTCTGGAGGCATGATCTAAAAATCAAACATATAGGGATTAGAGGGCATTTCAAGATCTTAGGATCAATAGCCCAAAATAGAACAACAAGATAGGAAAACACTCCTAAATTCCTCGTAGCCTCTCCCTTATAAGTGTGGCACACTAAAAATCAATAAAAGAGACTTTACTTGACACAACTTTATGGACACCTAATGAAACAAATATTAAGCATTAATACCAACTTTTTCATGACCCGACTAGGGCCTGGATATGATAGGCATCTAAAGTCCAATGAGGACCAGAGACCACCCATATACCTAACCAACAGAACATAGTACCCCAATATTTGATGTATTTCAAATATATAATAAGATAGCATAAGATAAGATTAAGAAATTTTAAATGTGTCCTTAACTAATATCTTGTAACTGACCAAACACAACCAAGCAACATCACCCAAGTCCATAGTAATCCAACAAAGCCTTTTAAATAAAACTAAAATTAATAATGTGTCGGGATATGCCCCTGACTCTAACAATGAAAATGACAATGTTAATGATAATGTAAACTCTAAATTCTAGTCTATGAAAGGAACTGATCAAATATCTAAGTCTTCCGAACAATAGAAGCTTACCACTTCACTACAACAAATCATCAAACCAAGATGTTCCACCTAACACTGTGTAGGAAAAGTAGAAGTATCTCTGGTGCCTGCATTACACGGGGATACAGCGTCCGGACATGGTTAGTGGGTTGAGCACTAGCATGTAACTTAGAGTAAGGGAGCAAAATAAAGCCATGATCAATACTTCAAAATCAGTTAAAATCCAATGAACATAAATAGATGCATACACATACACACACACACATATATATAACATGCTGGGGTAGGGAACAAGGCTTAACGTGAACCATTAAAATCTTAGACTGGGTCATGTAGATGAACTGTCATAATATAGGAAGGCACCCACGAGCTATATTGGCCCAGCACTCCCTCAACTGTAAGAGCCCCAGTGCGTGTAGCTGCATGAACCAAAGGATATACACATGAAACATAAAGGACTCAAACTTCCTAATCATATGATAATCATAAAGGGGTACTCAAATCACCCTGTCATGTAGACCCCCGCATCGGCAACTGTGGTTTCCAGTATTGGATCTTCAGGACCTCCACTTTCATGACTCATCTACAAAACCCTCATTGACTCCAAATTAAAGAATTTAACACATATTTCCATTCATTGAAATATAATACATATTTGGGCATAAAGTGTTGATATCGTCATACCGACTGCATTTGCAAGGTAACATCAATATGCCAAAATAATTATCACCACTTAGGAAAATTCACAAACTTCTTGGTTCAATTATACATTAGCTTAGGGAATTACACAACCCAATAAGTTTAATTAAAAATCATTATGCTTCATTGACTCTTTACATTATGCAATAGTTCCAGAGTAATTAAATGTTTATACTTTTCATATTCAAAACAACTTTCATAATAAGGGTTGAGGTCATTGCCAATTCAACAGTTATTATTCGCAAAATTTAGGGAATTAACAATCCCCTAGTTTATTCACCATACCTAAGCATAAAATTGGTTTCCAAAACCACCATTTATACATAACCTATGCATATACAAACATGAAACAATACATAAACAACAATCATTCAAAACCATAAATCTATGTTAAAAATCAACATAAAAATGTATGAATAATAATTTAAAACACACACTTTTAGCAAAGTAACAATTTGGGAAGAGTAACATGCCTGAAATATCCAAGATTATGGATAAAATTCAACCCTTGAAGATCTACTTGACCCACTTCATGGAAACCCTAAGTATGGATACTTGAGAGAGAAAAAAGAGTGTTTGGAGTGTGTTATCAATAAAAAATAGGGCCCCAAGTATGTTTATAGGTCATGGGTTATTATTGGGATAAGTGGAAAATATCTAAAATACCCCCATTAATAAAGCTGGAAAAACAAACTACTAGTCGTTATGGGTCTCATAGCGACTCATCACAACTCATTATGACTTGTCTCCATGAGCCGTTGTCAAGGCTGTGTCACCAGACATACACATTGTTGACTTTACAACTCGTAATAGTACCCTATGACTCGTAGGGTCCAATTGTAGTTAACACAAAACCCATTTAGGTATACACTGGACACCTTACGATATGCATACAATGACCCATAATGAGTCCTTACGACTTTTAGTGAGCCACTCACATTTAGAGCATAAAACTCTGCCATAAATATTGATCAGGCTACGATTTGGGTCCAATGACTCATCAAGACTCCCTAGACTCATAGGTAAGTCGTAGTCAGGACAGTGAGGATAAAATTTCAAAAATTTTCAAGGACTAAAAATCAGGGGTGTTACTATGGGCTAATACTGTAAAAGAAACCCTAAGCGTAGAATGAAGGACCTGTTCATTTTGGTGATTCCCACTCCTTCTGTTAGTTCTTTTGGGAGGTATTTTTTGTAAAAGGGTAACAAACAAATGAGAAGAAGAATTTTAATTGAGTTTAAATTCTATCTACAATAATAATAAAATAAGTGAGACTTTTCCTAAGATGTTTCATAGCCTCATTCTCATAAGTGTGGCACACTTCACACCAATGAGCAAGATTCTATTAACCTGACGTTTAGAAACTCCAAGAAATTTAAAACTCCTTCTCTAATACCAAGTTTGTCATGACTCGAGACTTCCCCCTAGCCGTAACACGATGCTCAAAGTCATAAGTGACCCTAAGCTAACCCATGGCCTAGTATAACACTAAGAATACTGAAGAAATAATATACTTAGTGAAATTTAAACTAAAATAATTTGGTAATAATGTTAAAAGAATCAATATTGTATAAGACTATCAAAACTAGAACTATCTGAAAAACCAACATGCTGAAATATAACTGACTGTCTGTCTAAAAGCCTCTACTCATATGAGTTGTTGGGATATGGACCCAACTAACTTCCATTGACTGAATCTAAAAGAATATTAAAAATAAATACTGATAAATAGTCCTTGAATGATGAGGACTCACCAAAAACTTCTACTAAATATGTTACCAAATCGTGCTATACGCGATTTGGGTATGGAGCGATTAGTAATTTGAATGTACTGAGTATGTGAGATGGGAAATTCATCTAATATAAATAAACGTGATATGTGTAACATGATAAATTGATATAAGAATGAGTATGAACATGAACTGTAAGATAAACTTGATAACCGCATACAAGGTCATGCAAAATCTAAAATTAAACAAAAAAAGAGGACCGTAGGAGCTAACAATAACTGACATACCCCAATCTGAGCAAATCAACATCCAACTTGTAACCCTAGTAGGATGTATGTTCAACACCTTTCTAAGGGTAAGAACACTAGCTAGCGTGAATTCACTAAACTGATGTCTAAAAATGTATTGGGGTATGTCCTAATCTGGCTGGTGACCCCTCATAACCTATGGTAGCGCCGTAGTTCTATAACTTAGGGAAATTTACTAAAAGTCTTCGTCCTAACTAATGGGTGAGCCTTCATCCCCGTTTTCACTCGATGCTAAGTACTACTCCCAACTGAATGACACTAATATATATATATATATGTACTTAATATAATAGTACTTTGAAAATAACAATATATGCATAATCTAAAGTGATCAAGAACATGTAAACTGATGCAAGCATGAATTCCTAGGTTTCAGGTGTTCATAATACAACAAGATCTGAATAATGCAACAAAATAGGACAATAATAAAATTAATCATGAGGAATTTCATAATTTAGGCCCAAAACTCGACAATTTAACAATATGAAGAGATGTCATGATTTTGAGTTTGAAAGGATGCTTAAACTTATGGAAAACACATATTCCTGGTTTAATTTAAGAAATAAACTAAAGAATTATGAATCTCATGCTTTTCATGGAACCCAAAACTTGAAGAGTGAATTTAACTTGAGATTTGGTGAAATCGTGGGACTCAATGGGTAAAAGGAACCTATTGATGAAATCCCACATACCCAAAGACGTAATCCTTGGAGAATTTTTTGGAATTTGATCTTGAAGTTGAAGAACCCTAATTTGCACTTTGGAGAGGAAAGTCATTTCTTTTCTCTATTTAAAATTTAGTGTTGGATTATATTTAAGTTATTGAGGGCTTAGGGTAATTTTAAATCCCAATATTTAGCCTTGGGATACCTAAAAGGATGCGGTTTAGGTGTTAAAAGAGTGTGAAAAGACAAACAACCCTTCTAAATTCATTTATCAATTTAATGGAAGCAGTCGCAATGACTCAGCTATGACTTGTTGGGTCCGACCATGAGTTCTAGCCTGAAGTCATGACGTAGGGATAAAATACCTGGTTCCTTAGTGCTATGCCAAAGGCTCCTTCCTGACAATTCGTTTGGACTAACCATGAGTCATTATGAAGAGTCGTAGTTAAGGGACTAAATTCTTGGTTCCTGCTATTGTGATAATGACTCATCCTAATGACTCATGTAGTCTGATAACGAGTCATATGATGGAGTCATCGTCACTATACTGAATTATTAGATTTTTCACTACCATAATGACGAGTCTTCTTGATGACTCGTATTGGCTGATTGTGAGTCGTCATCTTTGGCAGCTTTAATAGTGCCTTAGTAAACTGGCCATAGCTTTTCCCTACGATATCAGATTATGGCAAAACTGGTGGCACTAGAAGTTCATTAAAATATATATATGTTGGTGTGTCTAGAACTTAAAAACTTAGGGTATTATAGTGGAGGTCTTCAATTGCAAGATCATGTCTATATTAGCGAAGACCGTTAATGCCAAAAGAACGGACATGGACAGAAGGTTGGATAATACATTATTGGACAATCAAATATAATTTAAGACTTCCATTAGTTCTTCCTCATATCATCTTGGGCATGGTAAAGCATTCCACTTAGGCGTTGAACTTAAACATGTGGAATATTGGGCACTGAAGAGGCTTTATTGATGGAATAATGTGACAAAAATTAGATTAGAGCAGATGGATGAATTCCATCTCCACGCCTATGAGATCTCAACCCTATACAAAGAAAAGACTAAATTGTACCATCATCATAAAACTATGCAAAGAGAATTCCCTAGGAAACTTGTTTTTTTTGTACAATTTAAAACTTCGTTTATTTTCTTGCAAGATGACATCTAAATGGTTTGGACCATTCACTATGATACGAGTATTCCACATAGTGAAATTGATATAAAAGAGGATTAGGGTGCACCATTTAAGGTGAATAGTTAGCGTGTGAAACACTTTGTGGAAACTACAGATGAGATGAGGGCATGTGATAAATTTAACCTTGATAAAGTTTGATAGTTAAGGGAGATAGGTTAGTCTACGATGTTATATCAGGCGCTTCATGAGAGGAAATCCATCGGTAAGTTTTTTAAGTTTGAATAGCCAACTTAGCCACGTCATGCTGCGATGTTAAATCAATCATTTTTTAAGAGGCAACACATGTGTTGTACTTTTTATTTTATAGGGTAATGTTTGTCATCGGTGCATATATTATGCAGGAATATAAAGGCGTTACTGAGATGGACTCATAGATGAACTCATAAAACGATTGTATGATCGTGTAAGGATTCACGATCATGGGTTCAACCATCTGAGCATACTTGATCAAAGTCCTAAAGGATGAAAATTAGGGAGTGATCCCATAATGGATCTCCATGATTGTACCTAGATACATGACCGTAGTGCCCACTATTTGATCTATCTCCTACTGATCATCAAAATAGGCATTGAACTTATGTGTTTAAGGAAGGATCGTGGTTACATGACATGATCATACTTAAGCTTCATAGGTTTTTAAGTAAGTTTACTTTATCCCTCATGATAAAAAAAAAGTAATGATCGTGGCCAGGCTCCTTAATTAGATGTTTGAGTTATCTATTGAGTCTAATTATTTTAATGAACCATTAAACCAGACCTGGTTTACTTTGGAATTTAATTCTAGAACCTTATACTCTCAACCTCTTTCAAACTAATTAAACATTACTTTGTATGATCAAAATACTAAAAGGTAAGAACATTCACCTCAATTTATTTCACCCTAGATACTCCTAATCTAATTAATCTTTAATGCACCCAAATTCTTGAAACAAAATTGTAAGTCCATTACATATGTGTGCTTATTTTCTATTAATTCATTCATCGTCACGACTAAATTTCTAATATATGTTCAAAAGAGAGGTACTAGGGAAAAATGTTGGTAACATGATATATATTATGAAGGTATACAAACAATGAGGAAGTCTGAGTACCCATTTGTTGGTAAGTGTGGTCAATGAATGTCAAAATAGGGTCTTTTTGACAATTTTAAATCTATCATGTACCAATTTACTCCACGACATAACCTACGATTGTGGTATTTATATATGGTTATAGGTTGGGTCATTTTAGGGTCCTAGTTGAAATCCTGTAAGTGTTCTTTATATGAGCACATCCCACACTCACATTATCTAGGTATGATCTTGGTATGTACTCATTAGACAAACCCCTAGTACTTTAGTGATGTTTCAACATTTAGAAGGTATGATCGTATATTCAATGCACAATTATATGATCCTGTCATTAGAGGTTATGTGTTCCCAGTACTTTTGGGGAGCCCGTCCTACGATATAAAGGTATAATCATGACTTCATTGCATGATCATATGAGGGTTCATCTGATACATTTACTAAACCTATTTCAAAATTGATGCTATCTTTTTTCGATACAAATACAATGGCACAAAAGGCATAAATAAAACGGCGGAAGGAAATCTCCAAGATGAGGGAACACAAGGACACACCTCTAACCTTAGAGAGTGAGTCTAACAAATTCAGTGGGATCGAGGTGGACTTCTCCACCACTTCTGCAGATGATAAACACTCTTCTAGGGCCATAAGTGCTAAGGTAAAAAAGTGGGAACAAGATAAGCCACAACATCTACGACCTTAGTTAAGGATGCAACCCACATAAACCTTTCCTAGTTTGAAGAGGTAAAGAACTAAGGAAGTAACACTGAGGCTACTATTTATGAGAGTTCCTCAGAGGAGAAGGATGAGTCTAAGCTCGAATCCTCTGAGGGTGTTGTAGCTTCCCCATCTCAAAGGGTCATGGATCCAAGATGGTAGATGGTCCCTAATATGAGGGACTACTATCTTAAGAGGGTCTTACTGCGTACCTAGGTAACAAGAAGAGGAGTATTCAAGAGAAGCCTTGGGTTTTTCTAAGTCACTTAAAATAGTCATAGAGCCTGTGTATTTCTTTGAGAGGTATAAGCAGGGTTGTATGACAAGAACCTAATGGAACTATGTGTCAGAGTTAGCACATGATCTTCTAACAACTATGTCGGCTGAAGAGTATGACATTTTATAGGAAAGAAAAGGATTTCCAGAAGCAACCCAGACTTGACATCATCGGAGTTAGGGATCCTGAGGTAGATAATCTCACTCAGACCCATCTCAAGGGACTTGATTAAAGAAGGTTTTGAGCCTACTGAGGAGACTTTGAAGTATGAATTTTTGATAATTGCCTTGAATAGAGTAAAGATGTTGAGTATGGATGGTAAGGTAATGCCCTACAGGTGGCTGATAGGCCATATTGCTAAAGTAGGTTAAAATGCCTCATAGATCAAATAGGCTGTAATTTACAAGCATACTTTGAAGTTTACCACCAAAGCCTGGTTGTATACAGTCAATCATTGAATCACACCCACAATTGATGATAAAACATTTGGTATGACCAATGCCTGCTTAGTTATTGTATTTATTTTGGGAATGTAATGGAATATATCATAAATAATTACAAAGGAGATTCAAGACAATGTTCTCTATTTTTGTACTATATTACCTTTCCCTATCTCGTTATTCAGTTGATAATGAGTATACATGTCTTGACTATTAATGTGGTGGATCGAGTGATTTAGCCAACTAATGCTGTAGACATTGCACTAATAAGGGATATGTGAAACCCAACTACGCCAGAAAAAGTGTTCAAGATTCGAAATGTAGTTTGAGGTCCCCCAGCTAGTGACTTACCAACGTATGATGTCAGTGCCTATTCCTATTCTTCCCCACTAACTTCCATTTATTGTCAATCATTATTTTTGAATTGATACATATTGATTCTAACTTCTTAGAACATATTATACTAAGCAAACTTTTACACGATTCTAGGATTAAGAAGATAGAAGTTGGGGTTAAACCTTATATTAGTGATGAGATTTTGATGTGGCTAGGATAGTGCTGACTTGAACTAATAGATTTAAGATATGAATAATGACTAGGATGGATATAGTCCAGGCACTATATTTAATAGTTATTAGGCAGACCTAATCGAGCTTACAAAAATGCTCAAGGTGTTGACTGAATGAGTTTGTGTTGCACCTCCTCCACTACCACCTATGCCTTTATTGTTAGCTCTTATAGTGGATGAAGACTCATTGGTTCTCAATTTTATACTACAACCCTAGACAATAAGGATATAGATATTGAGGAGATGAGGAAACCCTTAACGCCTCTAAAGAGGAGAAGAGGTGTTATGAATAATAAAGATAGAAAGAAAAGTCAGATAATATGATTATAAGAAAGGAGAAGATGATTGAACTGACCTCTGGGGCTGTGACTCTAGAAGGAGGTGTGATACCACCTACCGTAAAGGTGGTTGAGACTATTGGAGGGGGTACGGATATTGCCCTTGGATTAAGGACACTAAGTGCATCGACTGCCATTGGTGCCAATATATATAATAGTTCCACAGTCTAAACTGAGGCCACATGAGTATAGCAGCCTATTAGGGACACACCTGCGTCCCCATGTGATCATAGTTCGACCGGCACCTAAAGATCCACAGGTATATCCTTTACCCTAGTTTTTAGATTTCCATGGTTTTGTGTAGTGAGTACATTGTATGATTTTCGTGTTGGGGTAGGGGAGAACCACAATTGAGGTTTTTTGTTATTGTGTTTCCTTTCCCCCGACTGTACTATCATAGATATAACCTGCGTGGTTAGGTGATTTTGTATTATTTATCTGTGGTTTGTCATTTTTGTGTAACTTAGAGTAGAACAAGAAAACTTGGTACAGTCAAAATGAATAAATCATGCAAAGCTATTTTGCTGTTTTAAAAGAATTTACTTCTAAATTTTTATTTTTGTTTATGGTTTTGTATGGTTGCATGAACTGAGCTATAACCTGACCTGGCCTATATGAACCAATTTGGTAGTAACTTAGGATTGTTTAGTAGGATAACCTGACCTGGCATTATATGAACCAATTTGGTAGTAACTTCGATGAAAGCCTTGAGCCATGAGTGAGTAAGCTTTCTACCTAGTCGGAATGTGTGTGTGATCTAGCACTTACTCGGGTAGTCTTAGTAAAGTTATTGGATAGGTGGTTAGAAAAGGATTATAGTCCATGTTTTAAAAAGTCCACTATAGCCTAAATGACCTACCAAATGATTATGTATATCTTGAAGATTCTTCCACCCCATATCACCAAACACCACCATGACCTCCTCTTTCTATATAATGACCTGAACCACTTTTTCTATGGTCTAGGTTAGGATTGTTAAAGCCTGGACCAGGAAATTTTTCTTATCGCTCATTTTCTATAGGTGATAATAGAGAATCTCAATCTGAAGCCCAATAATTATATCACCCCCAACCAAACCTCTAGTTTATTTTTTTTGTGTTCTAGTTCTAGTTGCAGTTCATTGCAGAAGAATCTTTCATATATATATATATGAGTTTTGTTAGATAAAAGCTTCTTCTTTTTGCTTTTTTTCCTGGTTTGATGCTGATATTATGTATGTATTGCAATGAACAATATGAATAAAACAATTTTTAGTTTGATAACAATATCTGTCCTTTTATGATTTTTGATTTTTACAATTTCACTTGCTCAATGAATGAAATAGTTGATTGATTTAATAATTAGTTAATGAGTCTCTCTCTCTCTCTCTCTCTCTTTCTCTCTTCCTCTCTCTCTCTATATATATAAATTCATATATTATCATAGAAAATGGCTCTATCTATCATTGATTAGATAGTTAATTAGCATGTGGAGAATTTGATAAAATAAATTTGTACTATATTTTATATACCTATAAATCAAGCAAATAATGTATTATAGACTATGTTCTTCATCTATAAGATCTAAAATTGGAAAAGACTATTTTCAAGCCTAGACTGTACTCTGAGTCTAGATGAGTATATAAACATCACTAATTTATTGAAAAAAGTGAAAATAATAAAATAAAACAAACTAAATTGTATGAATTTTAATCATTCAAACATTCAAAATCAAGTCATATGATTATGTAGGAGTCTACATAAGTTGGGGGTGCTGATCAAAGATGCAGCAAAATGAGTAATAGTTGAACATACAACATCCCAAACATACTTATACTTTGACTAACATTACTCTGAGGATGTTTGTTCAACCATTACTCATCCTTCTACCCCTTTGAACACCATCCTCAATTTATGTGGACTCTTACATGCTCATATGACTTGTTTAAACTCATTAAATTGAGTAAATTCACAAATTTATTTATTTATAATAAAATATTTTCTTTTGTGAATATACTAGTAATGGTTTATAAACATGTACACTAATGCATTTGGTATATTAAAGACTTAGGACTTCCTAAAAGCTAGATCATTACTCCGAGTGATGATACACCACATATATTACTGTACATGCTTACAGACCATTACTAGTGTATTCTTAAAAAAGAGATTAATTAATTAATATTAAATAAATTATGTAAATTTACATATTCAAGGAGTTTAAACAAGTCATATGATCATGTAACAGTCCACATAATTTGGTGATGGTGATCAAAGAGGTAGGAGGATGAGTAATGATTGAAAAAAAAACATCCTTAGAACATTCTGATGCTTTGACAAATATTACTCTAAGGATTTGATTTGTTCAACCATTACACATAGTCCTATTTCTTTGCTCACCACTCACAATTTATGTGAACTCTTACATGAACTATAACTTGTTTAAACTACTTGAATTGTGTAAATTCATACAAATTATTTATTTAATATTAGATATTTTCTTTGTTAATAATATACTAGAAATGTCTATATGCTCATCTAGTATATGATTGACTCAGAGTATAGTAAAGGCTTTACAATGGACTTAATTGATAAAAACCCAATCTATATATAACCAAGACCTAATAATTTGTTAATTAATTATTCTTTTTTTTCATTAACTAGTATTTTAGGATCATAATATGGACGTACCACTAAAACTGATGTGGACACCCGAAAAATGTAAAGAAGTTGTTTTACTAGGTCTTAATAGTGTTAAATTATAATGCCCGAGAGTACACCCTGGACGCCAGACGGTGCTTGGAACCACAAGTGATCCCATGTTAACCCATGAATAGGCATACTGTTAACCAATTGAATTATAATAAAATAAATAACAAGTTCTGCTGTGCGAAAAAATAATGATGGCATGATCTAAATAAATACATTATTGATAAAGTTTACAATCTGATAAAACTGATGGAAGAAACTAAAATTTACATAACTGACAATGACTGACATCTATGAAGCCTCAACTATACTAACTATAGATAGTTGGGACATGCCTCCAACTACTACTACTCAATACATATGAAAATAAATGAATTGTACATGAACTAAAATTGGTTGGAGTTCCCAAAACTAGAGCACTTATCACCTGCTAGCTGGAAACTGCAACTATCTGATCATGGTGTGCGGGCTACAAATGGTATCTTCATTATGAAACAATGTAGCCCCAAAGACGTATATATGGATCGGTATTTCTGGAATGTACTGAGTATGCAGGGGTCAATGCAATAAGTAAAAATGACTTCATACGTAATCCTAAAACATGAATGCTAAGTGTAAGTAGACTCACCAATAGGCTGGAATAAACTGAAAACTAAAATATCTTAAAGCATGAGTGACAAACATACTCTGATAAAATGGTGAATCTCTACCCTTAGTTTTTGTATAACTTTACTTTAATGATATAAGTATAATTGAAGTTTGAAAATGGTAAAATATGGATACTATATGAATACTGAGTCTTTAACTACATGATGGAGACTGATATAACTTGAGGATATGAATGTACAATTATACTAAGAATGAATACCTAAACATACAGAACCAAATGTGACATATACTAAGCTTATCTAATTAACTGAATGACTGATAGCTAAATATTGGTCATGTAAGACTGGACTGTACTTAGTCTAAATAACTTGACTGAAACTGTGGAGTACTATGCATATGAGACTAGGACTAACTGAACAACATGAGATGGATGAACATGAATGCATCTAAACTGTATCATCTGAGAATGCAAGACCAAGCGTATAACATGATTTTGAATTAGTCTATAAACTGAAATACTAAAATACTGATAACTGAATAACTGAATAACTGATAACTGTGTGCTATGGTCAAGCGAACCTGAAACTAAACTTTGAACTAAATACTGAACTGAAACTGTAACTGAGACTGTGAGAGGTATCATCTAACTGACATGCCCCAATCTGAGCTAATCGGGGTCCAACTTGTAACCCCAGTAGGAAGGGTGTCAGTACCGTGCCACGGGTAATAATGCTGGCTATGTGGATCCCCTAAATTAGTGTCCCGAAGGACTAAGTGGTAACCGTATACTGGCAAGAAACTCATGAGATATGTGTCAATCCTAACCTTCAAGGAAGACATCTCAAACTTGGACATGGGAATATCTTAAACATGAGAGCATAGCATGATTACATAACTAAAATCATGAATTTAGGAATTTATATAAAATTCGCTTGAAATAGGACATGGGAATTTAATCACACATTTTAAGATCATAGATTGAACCTAAAAATGTCTTAAACATGGGTGAACAATAGAGTTACATGGCCAAATTCATACCTTGGGGATTCATCTTGAAATTAATTGAACGTGATATGGAAATTTCATCAAACATATGTAAAGCATGAATTTAAAACATGGGAATATTGCTAAAAATCACAAATTTTGGATCTATCATGGAATTCACTTGAATAAAGCATGGGAAACTAAAATTCATAGCATGAGGAAGTCAAAATCTTGTATGAAATCACACATGGTCTGAAATTAATTAAAATCACCATGAAAACATGCAATTCAATATTTTTTAAACATTTAAAATAATATAATGATCGAAAATTCATTCTTTAGTTGAAATAAAAGGGTTTTGGGCTCCATGGGTGAAAGAGGACCCATGGATGAACTCCCACATACCTGAAGCTTTAATCTTAAAGGAGATATACAATCTTAAATGCTTTCTTGAATTCAAAAACTTGAGTTCTTGTGTTTCTTAAAGTAAATTTTGATGAATTTCTTCGTGTCTTGAGGGGGCCAGGGTTTTCTTGGAGAGAAAAGGAAGAATAATAAGGTATCTAATGCTTTTGGGGGATGAAATTAATTGTTATGGGAGGATTTGGGTGAGGAAAAGTGACAAAAGTTCCCCTAGACCCTTTAGGAATTGAAATAGCGTGTAAAACAGTTCCGTAATGTGGTTACCGTTGCGTAGCTAATCGCGTCGATGACTAACGCGTCGCGTCCCAATCACCCTGGCTTACTGCCTCTCACGAAAAATGCCATAACTTTTCACTCGGGTATCAGATTAAGGCGAAATTGGTATCGTTGGATAACTAATTCAATTATCTACAATTTGGTGGGTCTTGAGATGCAAAATCCTACATATACAAAAATTTATACATATTCAAAGTAGACCCTTGTAGAATCAAATACCAAACTTTGGATGAATCAAAGGATCTTAGCTTAACTTTGTTCTAAGTGATTCTTATGAACATTTTTCAACTAGAAAGAACATCAAACACGAATATAAGGATCATAAAATTTATATTCACATGGGAATCATTTGGATTATAACTTATACACATAGGAACGACGGTTCAAAGACTAGTCCAAAAATATGGGGTGTTACATTATTTCCCCTTTGGAATATTCTTCCTCGAATGAGACTGGTTAGACTGAGAGTATTGAACGAAGGTAACTAAGATCATATTCTAGACATGAATGACTTGGAACATGATTTCATATCTGATTCCAAAACATGAGACATGAATTGATTATCATGAACTGATTTCTTTAATACATGCAATGACATAAGAATGATTATAAGGCTAAGACAAAAATAAAAGACTCAATTGATGAGTAACAATTACTTCAAGATAGATCCTGTTTTGTGAAGAAAAAAGAATGGTTTAGGACATAAATACTTGGGGTATTACAATACATCTCCCCCTTGGGATATTTTGTCCCCCGAAGGGTACTGACTTGGTTGAAATACCTAGGAAAGACTGAGATGATGAACGGGAAACTTACAGACCAAACCATACTGAATACTGGGATCTGAAACTGATGCATGATGCCTGAACTAAGCTGAATTCACAAATTACATCAATGCGAATGAATTAACTATGGGAATAACCATATTCATGAGAATTTTGAATAGTATGACTAGATGGAAAGGTAGAAAGACATAGGAACTTGTGTGTCTGACTGCAAGACTAGATTGCTGGCTATACGGATCAAATGATATTGAAATATTATACTCAACTGTATATTCCACTTGTACACCAACATGACATTCAAGCCTATCATCATAACCACACATGAACTTGTAGGAAAACAACACAAAATCAACCCTCTCGTATTCACTAAACCTCTATCCTTAAAACTTTAATGCACTAGCCCAAGAAAACATACATAGAATTTCAATTAATCATGACATAAGAAGAGGTCACTGAAAGTTAGAACATGAGGACCTGAAACATGAAAAGATAATTTTGACTTAATTGAGGCCTGAGGAATAGAGTATCAAGAAGCCTGAATTCATCAAAGAGAGATAAATTAAGGACATACATGACATAATTTCAATTTTTCTGATCATTAGAACTGTAGCATGAGCACCTAGAACTGAATATACTGTAAGGCATGGGTATATGAGTCATGATCTGCATGACCTAAGTTTGGAGTTCATGATGTCATGGAATATGATTCGTACTGCTGAGTGAACTAGAACTCCTTATACTAGGAACTGGAAGCGTACTTGATTTTTTATAAAACGCATGACTATGAGCTGTGATGATGGAGCTGACATATAAGACATGAGATATTGTGATAACTTATAAACTTTGCACTGAGACAAGAATAGGTTGGGAGTCATCCTCCCATACTACTTTTCTACACGTACTGGCACTACTACTAGAATTTGAGTGCTTGACTTTGTCACTTGTTCTATCATCTTCCCCTTAGACTAAAACTATCATCTTAAGTGTGTGGACCATTTTTGTAACTCTAAACTTTCTATAGCCCTTAACTTAGCTGGTAAGAACATTACATACTACATTACTAGCTTCATTTACACTTAGCAACACAAGGATACAATCTAAGAACCTATATTTTAAGAGCTTAGAAATACTATAATCCCATATCACCTTGGGTACACCTCTAGATCATACACACAATATCATACTTAATTTTAAATCAATAAACTTAAATTCTTGCATACACTGTTCAAGCCTACTGATTAACCTTTGGTACAACTAGCCCCACGATTACATAATCTGCTCAATTGTATATATAATTATACAAGAATTCGTGCTTACTTAAATTCTTACATAAGAATTTGTGCTTATTTAAATTTGTTCTTATTTAACGAGGATCCTCATCAATTGTATATTCAATTATACAAGAATTCGTGCTTACTTAAATTCAGCTATCAAAGGTGAACGGGTGTACTGCTAAATCTCTGGGTTGATGCTTCCAATTCTAGATTATATGCTATCATAAAATTCTAAGAACAGATCTAAAAGCATGTCTAAATTTGGCTCAATGTAGGATTTTCACAAATTAGAATAAATATTTTCAAATTTCATAGCATAACGGAACTAATGTGATATTTTGGTCCTGCATGCAATCGTATAACTGTCTGTAGGGACTGTCTGAGTACACCCTGGATACCACACAGTGCTTGGAATCACAAGTGATCCCAAGCTAACCATGAATTGGTATACTATTAAGCAACTGAATTTTAATAAAATAAATAACAAGTTATGCTTTGAGGAAATATAATCATGGCATAATTTGAATAAATACATTACTGATAAAGTTTACAATCTGATAAAACTAAAGAAAAAAACTAAAATTTACATGACTGACTCTAACTGACATCTATGAAGCTTCTACTATACTGACCATAGATAGATGAGACATGCCTCCAACTACCAAAAATCAATACATATGAAAATAAATGAACTCTGCATGAACTAAACTTGACTGAGTTCCTGAAATAAGAGAACTCATCACTTACTGGTTGGAAACTACAATTGTCTGATCATGGTGTGCGGGCTACAAATGGTACCTACATTATGAAACAATGTAGCCACACAGACATATATGTAGATTAGTACTTTTAGAATGTACTGAATATGCAGAGGTGAATGCAATAAGTAAAATTGACTTCATACGTAATCTTAAAACATGCATGTTAAGTATTAGTAGACTCACCAATATGCTGGAATAAACTGAAAACTAAAATATCTTAAAGCATGAGTGACAAACATACTCTAATAAAATGGTGAATCTCCACCCTTAGTTTTTGTAAAACTTTACTTTAATGATATAAGTAGAACTGGAGTTGGGATATGGTAAAATATGGATACTATATGAATACTGAGTCATTAACTATGTGATGGAGACTGACATAACTCGAGGATCTGAATATACAATTATACTAAGCACGAATACCTAAACATACAAAAATGTGACATATACTAAGCTTATCTAATTAACTAAATGACTGATAGTTGAATACTGGTCATGTAAGACTGGACAGTACTTAGTCTAAATAATTGGACTAAAACTATGGAGTACTATACATATGAGACAAGGACTAACTAAACAACATAAGATGACCGAACATGAATTCATGTAAACTATAATATTTGAGAATGCAAGACCAAGCGTCTAATATGATTTTGAAATAGTCTGTAAACTAAAATAATGAAATATTGATAACTAATAATTGATAGCTATATTTTATGGTCAAACAAACCTGAAACTAAAATCTGAACAAAATACTGAACTGAGACTATAACTATGACTGTGGGAGGTATAATCTAACCAACATGCTCCAATCTGATCTAATCAGGGTCCAACCTGTAACCCTAGTTAGAAGGGTGTTGGAACTGTGCCATAGATACTAACACTGGCTGTGTAGATCATCTAAACTAGTGTCTCGAAGGACTAAGAGGTAACCCTATACAGGCAAGAAACTCTTGAGATATTTGTCAAACCTAACATTGCAGGAAGATATCTCAAACCTACAATAGCTACGTAGTTCTGTAACTAAGGGATTGCTACTAAGGGTTAAACCTTAAATTGGCAAGAATGCCCCCATCCTTGGGTTCGGTTGGTCCTGAATCCTACTCCCAACTGAATAACACTAGAATACTAACTAGTGCATGCAATGTAACTGATAACTGATAAGATCAGGTCATGGTATTGTATTACCCCATACTTTTCCTAGCAAATTTCATCTCAATAATGTCTAGTATTAGCTTCTAAATTGAATGATGGCTATTCCACGAGGAATTTTTAAGATTTTTACTTTTTTTCATATGGGAAATTCAAGAAGATTTCCATCGACATAAGATTCTCCCAAATTCGATAACCGAGTCAGAAGTTATGACTACTTCAAGTTTTCATCATAAAATAGCTCTATATTGGTCAGTGGCGCGTCACGCCACAATCTAAAATGGAAATTATCCTTTTCCAGTGTCTCAGAGCAATTTTTTATACGTTGTGCCAAAGTTTCAGGTCACAAAAGAAGGGGCAATATGATGGCTCCGCATCTCATCATCCCTGAGTTTCCCAATTATCAAATTCCAGTGACACGGTGCGATAGCGCCGCGTTGCGCTAAGGGTTCAATTCTTGAAATTTTTTACTAAAATTAAATGATGCATCCAGGGTTAAAAGGGTCAACTTCCCACCCCTATTTAAGCCCTTTAATAGGTGATTCAGCCATTCTTTACTTAAAATACACTCTCTTCTCTCAAAAACCTCTCAAGAACAAGCTAGGGTTTTCATAGAAGATCCAATTCCAAGAAAGTTTCTCCATCAATCTTCATGAAATCATGAACTAAGGTATTTGTAGTGTTCATTCGTGGACTCCTTTCGTCCATGAATCCCAAGAATCTCTTTTCTAAGTTTAACTTTATAGATTTCTTTATGAATTTCATGATGGGTTTGTTTTGTTTATGTTAAGAATGATCAATTGAATTTAAATCCATGTTGGGTGATTAATTTTATGTGGAATTGATTTGTATAGATGTATATTCATGTGAATCTATGAATAAACCCTAGGATGATGAAATTAGAGATGAATCGTGATGATGAATTGTTGTATAATGTTATCTACATGTGCTATGCCTACCATGTGTTTGATTAAATGCCTAGATGAAGGAACAATGCCCAACTAGTATGATATAAGGAAATCCCCATGTATGTACAAGTTTTACCTATAACATGTTTTGATGGAATGCTTCTATAAATATATTATGGATTATGATGTTAGTTATATGTTCAAGTAAGTTATGCTTGGTCAATTTCCTTCCATCGATTCCTGGGGGTACTTCTACCCGAAATATTAGCTGTGTGGCTAGATCCATGTCATGTTTCCACGATACTCTCATTTAAGCTATGAATCCTTAGACTTCAGACAGTCTTATGACTCAAGAAATCTCCATGATCTCATGAACTCAGTCAGTTGTCATATATCAGTAATATTCTATCAGTCAATGGAAATTCAGTAATTCAGTCCATATTCAGTTCGGTAAATTATGTTCAGTGTCTATTCAGATGGGAGTATAAATTATCACGAAGTGAACCCAAGGATGGGAACTCACCGGTTATGTGAGGGTGTGATTCTTAGAAACAATCCTTGCATTCCAGAACTATGTAGCCAACATAGGTTGAGACATCATAGCCTGCTATATGAGGGTAGATGAGGTGGCTTAGCCTGATATATGAAGGTTCCCACTGTTCTTACTAGAGTTACCTGTTATATTAGGGTCACTCATATGTTGTCCTTACCAGTGGCGCGGTATTGATACCCTTCCAATCAGGGCATAGATTGGACCCCAATTCAGCTATAATTCATAATTTGGGGCATGTCGGTTAGATGAATACCTCCCACAGTCTCAGTATCAGTCTTAGTAAAAGAACTCAGATAGTTCTTCAGAATTCAAGGATGTCAGATACAGTCAACTCAGACACAGTATGAAACTCAGATAGTTCCACCAGATTTAAGACTATCAGATACAATCACTCATGTTATCAGTTATATCAGTTATCAGTATGTCATGTTATCAGTATTCAGATTCAGTACTCATGTTATCATGATTTCAGATATAGTTACTATGTATGCATGTATGTATTCTCATGTTCATACTAGTCAGTTAGCCAGTATTGTTCATGCATATGAACCCCATGCATTTAGCCTAACTCATATGCATACCAGTACATTCAAAGTACTGATGCATTTGCACTATGGTGTCTTATACAATAGGTTTTGAGACACGAGCTCCAGATCAACAGTATATTCCAGTTTCAGCAGTCAGAGTTAGAAGTGAGTCCTCATTATTTGAGGACATGACTATTTCTCTATTATCTCATTAATTAGTTTATTAGTTGGAGTTAGTTGAGGACATGTCCCATCAATTCCTTACTCAGACAGTTCAGTCAGTTAGAGGCTTTCTAGACTATTATGTTTCATACTTCAGTATTTTTAGTTTTTTTGGGTATTTCATACCTCATTTAGATGTTATATTTTACTTCAGTTATGTGAACCTTATGGCCTTTTAGTTCATGTTTCTGCATTATTCAGTATTTTATGTAGTATATAGGTACAAATATCAGTCATGGGTTAGCTTGTGGTCCTTCGGGGTCATGAGCACTGTGTAGCGTTCCGGGTACCAGATTTGGGGTGTTACAGGAATTCTAAAAATAATAGTGTATATAGATTCTGAGGTAATTATTAATGTATAAACTGATATTGGGACTGAAATTGGACTGAGCTAACTTAATTAGACTGACAACAAACCATATTACTAACTGAATGATATTTTCTATGGTATAACTAAAATCATTTTGTAGATGCTGAAAACTAGGTAAACAGCTAAGTTTCGGGTGTTCATAACCCCCAGGACTCTTTAGCAATAATTATAAGAACACATGAGAGCATTTGAGACCATAATAAGTAAGCATTATTTAAAGAAACACATCACTTGGGAATTTCATAACACACATTGAGATTAATACTTTAACATGGGGAAATTCACCAAACACATGGGGATCATAAACTTGGATGTGGGAATATCTTAAACATGGGAGCATTGCATGATTACATAACTAAAATCACGAATTTAGGAATTCACATGAAATTCGCTTGAAATAGGACATGGGCATTTAATAATACATTTAAATATCATAGCTTGAACCTTAAAATGTCTTAAACATGGGTGAACAATAGAGTTACATGAAAAAATTCATAACTTGGGGATTCATCTTGAAGTTGATTGAACCTGATATGGGAATTTCATCAAACTTATGGAAAGCATGAATTTAAAACATTGGAATGTTGCTAAAAATCACAAATTTAGGATCTATCATGGAATTCACTTTAATAAAGCATGGGAAACTCAAACATAACATGAGGAAATCAAAATCTTTCATGCAATCACACATGGGTTGAAATTAATTAAAATCACCATGAAAACATGGAATTCAATCTTTCTTGAACATTTAAAATAATATAATTATTGAAAATACATTCTTTAATTGAAATAAAAGGGTTTTGGGATCCATATGTGAAAGAGGACCCATGGATGACCTCCCACATACCTTAAAGCTTTAATCTTGAAGGAGAAACACAATCTTGAAAGCTTTCTTGAATTGTGAAACTTGAGTTATTGCTTTTCTCGAAGAAAATTTTGATGAAGTTCTTGTTGTTCATGAGGGGGCTAGGGTTTTCTTGGAGAGAAAAGGATGAATAATAAGGTATCTAATACTTTTGGGGCTGAAATTAAGTGTTATGGGCGGATTTGGGTGAGGGGAAGTGACCAAAGTTCCCCCAGACCCTTTAGGAACTGAAATAGCGTGTGAAACAGTTCTGTAACATGGTTACCATCACGTCGCATCGCTAATCACATCGATGAACGATGCGTCGCATCCCAATCTCATCGGCTTACTTCCTCTCACAAAAAATGTCATAACTTTTTGCTCGGGTATTAGATTAAGGAAAAATTGGTATCGTTGGAAAACTAATTCAATTATCTACAATTTATTGTGTCTTGATATGCAAAATCCCATGTATATAAAAATTTATACATGTTCAAAGTAGACACTTATAGATCGAATACCAAACTTTGGACAAATCAAAGACTCTAAGCTCAACTTTTTTCTAAGTGTTTCTTATGAATATTTTTCACCTAGAAAGCATATAAAACATTAGTATAAAGATCATGAAACTTATATTCACATGAGAATCATTTGAATTATAACTTATACACGTAGGAACGTCGGTTCAAAGACTAGCTCAAAAATATGGGGTGTTACATAAATTTCTTAATTTAATATAATTTTATTAATTATCCATATTTTTTTTGTATAATAATATTTTGGGATCATTATATCGTCCCATATATACCTTATAAATGATAAAGTGGCGATTATGCTGGTATATAATCTTCTACACACATGGTAAGGTATCAATCCAACTGATGGTCTATTAGCTATGTCCAACGACAACAAAATTTAAACATCCAACTTTTTAAATGGTAAACAACTAAAAGTTGATAATTATTCAACAGTAACATCTGATTGTTTTGGTATAAATGAAATACAATACTTATCATACATCCTTCATTTATTTTGTTTTAAAAAACTTTAATGTCTCAGGCATCTCAAACATCCTATGCAAAAAGTCTTACATTTGTTATTCTGATAATCCAGCTGTTTTGAGGACGTTATGTACCAAAATGAATTCAAGTCGCAAATTCTTTAACTATGTAATTGAAAAAATGAGTGATTATATATATATATATATGATTTTATTGTTTATGTAATAAAATTATCTTATTATTTATTTTTTCTAGGATAATGAAGAATGGTCTTTTTTAAGTGGCTTGAAAATAAATCACCAACAAACAACCTATCCATTTAGTCTAGAACCAGAGACATCAATTTTTCAAGGCGTTGTAAAGTTTTAAATATTAGAAAGTCTTCAAGAATTAGAAGAAAATAGGAATCAACTGATGTCATTATTCAAAGAAGTCGAAGTGCAGTGGGATCATTGAAAAGATTGATAAACGACATAAAAATAGAGAGAAATCAACAAAAACAAAGATTGATTTTGACCAAAGAAAAAGAGAACGAACTAAAATTATATTGTATGGTCTGTTGTTGGTGCTGACGTTTTGGAATGATGTAATAGGGATGTAGTGGTACTAAATAAATAAAGGTATTACTTTATATTAGTTCACTTTTATATTGTACATTATATTAAAGTTCATAATCATCAATGGTAGAAATCTTTAAGTAATAGAGAAGGCCTTTTATAATATTTGCCATCGGCTTCTATGATCTATGAAAATAATTGAACTGGTAATGTGATGTTGTCTATAATAGTAAAAATCAACTTCAAATTGATAATTCACAAATATGGTGCTCTATAAATAATTAAGTAGGTCTTCTATAATATAATTCATCCACTGTATAATCTTTAGCAACCACAAAAATGGTAACACTATCCAGTAGTACAACAACACAATTCATGAGAAAATTGATTCACAATTAATCTAGAAAATTTTAATAAAAATTAAATTGGATGTCAAACCATCTGACAATCATAGTAGTCTTAATTCTCTAAATAAATATTATCAGTTTTTCTCGCCATACCGCTGAACTCCACATTGATTTCAATAATAATATTCATCATATCCACTTCTTCACATCCTTCTCTTCTGCAGTTTCTTCATTTATTTCTTTTTGTATTCCTCATCTTTCTTCTCCTCTTCTACCATGTCAGTGAACTCTTATTTTTCATTGTATTCTTTCTCTTCTTCTTCCTTCCTCTCTTTTTCTTTATTTCAATCCAAACTCATTGCAAGTGACACCCAAACTAATCCTCTGATGGGAGAACCAACTAAATCAATAAACTATCCAAAACTTAGCCAAAATAGGCAACTAAATTAAGCTCATTCAGAAAATCATTATTCAACATCTCAAAATGAAGATAAATGTTGAATAATGAAGCATTAAATAATTTCCTAAAACTTGAAAGTCATTGTACCATAACTCTAATAATTATCAAAAAGGGGGAACAAACCCAAAACTAAAGAAATATAGAAGTTCCAACATAGACCAAAAAAATAAATAAAGAACTTATGCAGTTTAGAAGATGCAGCTTATCCTTATGTTTGAATATGGTCTGGATCATAGATGAGGCCTTGGAACAATCTCTGAAATATGCACTCCATTAAACAAAAAGAAGAGAACGTGTATTATCAGCTCACAAGAAACAACAGTGAGCTAATAGGGTCATCGACCAACCTAAAATGAAAATTATGAACATATAATCATAAATAGTACAACTAGAAAACCAGAAATCCTATCATGCAACTCTACTGCTAGTTCATAGCACTTAACCATGTAAGAAGTATAATATAAAGCTTAGACAATGTAAGTTATCAAGGAAAATAAGTGAAGTCAAACTATGTCCACCAATATGACTCAAAGTCAACAACCATGATGCAACTATTACGTAAATTATGTCCCTATTACAAAAGTAATAGACAACACAGAGTAAGTCACAACTTGCAATTAGTTTCGACTACTCAAAGATCATGTAATGACTCTCTAAGGTTATCATATAAATTTCCACAGATTATTCCATTTAGAGCATTTCTACAACTTTGATAAGTCATTTGTGACTTACTAGAGTTGACAATTCAGTTACTGACAGTTCATTTGGCTTTTAGAGCCAATTCTTTGTTTTGAAGTCTTCATTGGTAAGTACTAGCTATAGGGTATAAAATTTAGATTAATAACCATGTATGTTAATTTTGACAATTCCATTAGCTACCAAACATTGAATATAGGCCAAAGAGACCTTTGATTTGGGTCTCGAGGCTTCCAAACTCATTTTGGGCTATTGGTCGAAATTTGATAAAAATAGCCATGGGGCATATATTTTGTTGAAACAGTAGCTGATGAAAATTTTGATGGCACTATTGGGTTAGAAATATCAAATTTGATTGGGTATCATAGTTTTTTTGAGTTTTAAGAATTCTAAATAAATTCCAAGGGGTCCGCAGAAACTTGGACTTTTTCCAAGTTTTGGCTGGTGTATAATAACCCCCAAATCAAAGCCAATATTAAAACTATGCTTCAAGATCTAGCAAAATCAAGAATCTTGTTTTGGTAGTTCGATAAGTTACTTAGACATATATTAAAGTCTCACATAGCTCTTAGCCTGAAAATAAATCAAAACATCCCTTAGCAATTAATGTTTTGTGAATAATATAACAATAGTCAACTTTACATGAGCATAACTTTTGGGTAACTAAGAATTTTTGAGCTCAATACTCACCAACAGATATATAATTGAATTAGCTTTCAAAATCCATTAATTTCTCCTTAATCCAATAGCAGGGTGAAAAGTTACGGCCAAATTACCGAAGCAATGTCATAGTTTCCCAGTGATAATGACTCATTATCTGACATAATGGGTCTTTAAGAGGGAGTCATTATAAGGGAAGTAGGGGCCAAAATTGGGTTCCAGAGGAAGACTCAAGACAAGACTCATAGACATACCCTACTAGTCATGGCCAAAGTCATCGGTACTGCATCCAGGAGTTTTACAAACAATTTTTAAGGGTTTTTGATCTTTTCCCACTTTTATAACCTCCAAACTACGCTATTTATGCTATTCTAAGGCTGAATATAAACCCTAAACAACTCCAAACCCCTCATTATTAAGACTACACATGAATTACTCAAGAAACATGTGATTTTCCACTCATCCAAAGCAAGAAATTAGGATTCTTCATCTCCAAGTTCAAATCCTCAAAACTTCAATTCAATAATTGAGAGTAATTAGATATGTGATTATTCAATGAGGATATATTTCCATCCTCATGCCTAAATTATGATATTTGTTCATGAATTTTATGATCTTCATAAAATAGGGTTTTACCCATTTATTCCCCATGATATATTTGTCACTCATATACATGTTTGAATGATTATTCATGGTTTCTTAGGCCCATTTTCATTAGTTATATTCTCAAAACCATGTAGGTTTTACATGATATTAGTTCAAATTGCGAGCATATGATCAAGTTATTTGAGATTTATCAGTTTCAAAACTATTAAGCACTATTTATCATGATTTCATAGATTTCAATCCATATTAGTTGGCATGCCATGTTTTCCCATAAAATTTAGTATATTCACTGACTTAGAATTATGAACCCTTGGTATATTAGAAAATTCAAGATTTTGGGCTCATGCCATTAAATTTTCCTATTCTCTATTATTATTAGCTTTTAATATTATCATGTTCATTTGCATTAGTCAGAGCAGGTGGGTTACGAACACTTGATACCTAGGAATTAATTCTTGTATTTGTTGACATATTTTGAGCACTTCAGATTATGCATATGATGCTATTTTTAAGAATACTACTATACTGAGAATATATCAATTTTTAGTGTCATTCAGTTTAGAGTAATACTTAGCACCGAGTAAACGCAGGCATGAACACTCACCTCTCAGTTAGGATTGAGAACTTTAGTAAAAGTCCCTAAGTTCCAAAACTTAGGGACCACCATAGGTTATAAAGAGTCAGCCCTAAGTTAGGAATGACACCTTAACTCCTTCCGGACATCAGTTTACTGGATCTACACCAATTACTATGGGAGCCCTTGGCAAGGTACTAGCAAGCTTCCAACTGGGGTTACAGGTTGGGCCCTAATTTGCTCAGATTGGGGTATGTCGGTTATTATTTGCTCCATAGTCCTCAGTTTATGTTTTAGTTCAACTTATATATGACCCTATTTTCAGTATTTGAATTTTACTTAGTACATGTTTATACTTGGTAATTGCATCAGTTCACATCCCAGAATTTCATACCCAGTATTCATACACGACCCTCAGTATAGTTTATAGAATATTCAACTTTAGCTTGATATTAAATATTGTAGTCATGTTTCTATTGCTTCCCAATTTACAAAAATGTTTTAGCTCATGATCTAGAAATTTCTCCACGCCTTATAGCTTTTGTGTTCAAATATATTTTAAATGTATATTTCAGAAAATGGCTTATTACTTTGGTCTTATAGCACATTTTAATTTTTTAATGACTAATTACTATCTCATATACTCAGTATATTCCAAAGTACTGATTGCATCCTCTTTTGCCTCTGTGATGTAGATTTTTCATGTGATGTAGATTCTGGTGCTTACTCTCAAGATCACAGTCAGGCAGATCACGATATTCATCCAGCAAGTGGTGAGTTATATTATATCGAGGAATCAAGTCAGTTGAAGTTCTTGGATAGTTAGGGGTCATGTCTCGATTACCTATAGTCAGTATAGTGTATTGAAACAAGTTTCTCTTGATTATGCTTCTGTTTAGTTAGATTAGATTTTAAATATGTTTTAATCAGTTGCTCAAGCATTATGCTAATAGTATGGGTTAGCTTAGGATCCCATATGGTTCTAAGCACCGTGTTACGATTAGGGGTAGTCTCGAATTATGACAAACTTTGTATTAGAGCATAAGGTTCAAGTGTCTTAGGGTGTCTATGAAGCCGTGTCTAGTAGAGTCTTGCGAAATGTTGCAGAGATGTTTGTGCTTTTCTTTGAGAGGCTACAAGTGATTTAAGAAATATTTCCCTTCTTCGATTTCTCTGATCATGCAGTAGATATGTTCTCTAAGAAACTTATAAAGATTCTTAGAATTCTCCATTCATTCCATATCTACCTTATTTTTGAGGTAGCAGAAACAATCAAGCTTAAGTTCTTACTGATTGAGTTTTCTCAAACAGTCCCCACAAAAAGTTATGAGATTAAACGCAGGCTTAAAATGATCCCATTAGTGCCTTTAAGTTCTATATTTTGAAAGATTTCATTCTTATTTATGAAAATCATGCATCGAGCCAAAGTCAACTATGCTCTCAGATCCCTTCTCAGAATCCTATGATAACATGACTTAGAGTTAGGATCATGAGTTTAGAAGTGTAGAAAAAGTGAAGTATGGATAGTATTTATATAAATTTAGTAGATTATGTATCCATAGGGATAGAAAGGTGTTGAGTAGATTGTATAACAACACTTTTAGAGAGGTTTACTAGTTAAGGGAGACTTATAGCATATTAATGCTTTAGTCAGGAAAAAGACTAGACAGTGAATAGAAAGATAGAGAAGTTTGTTAAGGTCTAGTATGTTCATAAAATTTAGTGTGGATTAGTATTTCATGATTTATATTTAGTAGTAATAAGTGGGTATTAGTGCATGAGAATTTTCATGGCTATCCATATTAAGTGTTAGAATCTATGATTGGATTGTTGATGATCAAGCTAATTAAAAGAAGAATTATGAATTCTACAAGGAAAAACTGTAAACTACAGGTATTGAGATAATTCAAAAGGTTCGAAGTAATAAGCGTTTGAGTTATCGTGAAGACTATTGAGGCTATAGAAAGTTAAGAGTTTTATCTTAGAAGGAATTACTAGAAGTGGGCTTCATACTTTCAGGTATAGACTTTCAAGAAGAGTTCAGTATTTATGTCTATTATTACATCCCAAACTCTATAGTAGAGTGATTGTAGTTCTATTCAGAGTTTATAGCAGAGGTCCACAAACTTAGAACGATGGCTTAAATCTAAGGAGGAGATGATTGTAACGACCTAAAATTGCCTCCTGGGAGTCACACGGTGCTTAAGGCTACAAGTATCCCCAAGCTAACCCTTTGAGCCTATTTTTACTAATAATACTCATTTCAAGATAAAATAATTCAAACACTTTCATAGTTATATCATATGAAGGGAGATATGAAGAAAATGCCCGATCCAAACGACCAAGAAATACTGGAAAACCTCAACACAATAACATCTGATAACGAGTCTGACAAAGCCTCTACTAATCCATAAACTAGAGAGCCGTTGGGTCAGGTCCCCAACTGACTCAAAATGAACTGAAAGTAAAAACATATCCTCTTAATAGAAGAAATGTCTGAAGATAGGTCCTCGAACCATGAGGACTCACCACTATAGGAATGTAGACAGAGGAACTCAAAAGTAACTGACGAGGCTGGGACTGAGCACCTGAACCTACATTATAAGACAATGTAGCACATAGACGTTTATGTGGATCAACACTTTGGAATGTACTGAGTATGTGGGGGTTCATGCATTTGTATAAAACATCATCAATACTCTTTAATCAAATCATGCATGCAATAAGTAATAACTCACATGGCTTGAATAAGTATAAAATGTAAAGCACATGAATCATGTAGAATGGAGCATGTAACACAAATCTCGTGAGTCATCATAGTTTAATTTTTAAATCAGTAATGTTTTCTTATTCTCATTACCCATAGGCTAAAGGAAACTTTAAACAATACTTTCAACTCATTCATATGTCTCATGGAGAGTAAAACTTCTTTAATACTAAAGAACTCAAAACTCTTGAGAACTCAAGTACTTGGAATTCGGAATCATATAACTTTGAAACATACTTGAAGACATTTCATTCACTTTGGGAAACTATCTCGTTTCAAGCTTTAGGGAAAATACCTAAATCAAGGGAAAATAATTTAGTCTTAGGGAGAAAGTCTACAACTTTACTATTAGGAAAAATAACTTCTATCAAGGGAGGTTCTCTTAACGAACATAAACCATGCGAGCTACATGGAGTCCAACGTTTTGTCCTCCTAAGGAAGAGACCCCATGTTTGGGAGGAGCGTCATACTCTTGCCAGGGAGTATAACCTCAATTTAGTGATCACTTATCTCGGCCTCGGGCCCAATATCTCGGCCATCGTCCCAAAAATTATCTCGACCTCAAGCCCAACCTACATTGGCACGTAATTTAGGGTAAGAAACCGTAGTAACTTACCAAAATCGGTGCTAAATACTACTCCCGTTAGATTATCTCACTCATCTCATGAAAATCCACTTTAGAATAATCTCATGGTTCAATAAGAACTCAATAATCAAATCTGTAATCTCATGTAGTGAAGTGGATTTCAAAATTCCATGACCATTAGGTCAAAACATTTCTTAATAATCTCAGAATACTCAAATTATGGTGCTTATAGCATAAGAGTTAATAAAATTGCAATTCTCAAGTAGGGATCAATAACCCATATTTTATTCTCAAGTTAAAACTCATCAAATACATAATAGATATCATATAGATTCATAACTCAGGTAGAAATCTGAAAATTTCAGCAATTTGTCTCAAAATCTCAACATACTCATATAATTTAATATCTCAAACATTTTAACTATTAACTTCTCAAGGATTAAACTTATGGGGTATAGGCCCAGCTGAAATTTCTCAAGAAAACATGTGAAAATCACGCCATTAGACTCTCAATTCATGGGGAACATCAAAATACTGCAATCAATAATAATGGGTGAAAAACCCTAATTCAAATTCATGTAAAATCTCATAGATTGCAGAAAATCATAGTTTAAATAAGCCTTTGGTCACAAGGATGAAAGGATTACTCTTGTTCAAAACCCCACATACCTTAAATTATGAAATTGGATGAAAAAACTTGCTTTAAACTCTTCTTCTTACCCTTGAGAGAGGGTTCTTGCAACCCTTGAACTTGGGGAACTTAAATCTTAACTCAATTTGTAGAATCCATGATAAGTTCTTGGATTTCTTAGGGAAGGGTTTAAGATTTGTTCTTGCGAGAGAAACCCTAGCCTTTGGATGTTTTGGGAGATAATAAGGATATCAATTTTGTTTGGAATATATCTGGTTACCAAAAGAGTGGAAAAAACAAAAAGCCCTTTTAAAAACAAGCTAAAAATACTGAACGGGGTCTGCTACGGTCAAAGCGATGGTCCATGGCAAGTTCGAAGGTCCGTCGGGTCGTCTGTCGCACAATGACCAAAAAAGGGACACAATGCCTCGATGCGGCAGTTGAATCGATGGTCTGTCGTAGGTCCGATGGTCAGTCAGATCGTCAATCGTACGATGGACAAGATGAAACCACACTTCCTTAGTAGCGACGGTCTCAACGACGGTCCATCGCAGCCTTAGCGGTCTGTCGTCCTGGCCATCGTACTTGGGCCAGGATGGAGAGTTTCTGCCTTGGTTGCAATGGTCTGAGCGACGGTCCATCGCAGACTCGACGGTCCATTGGATCGTTCGTTGTACCTGGGCATTTTCGACAACTCTCAGTAAAATGGCCATAATTCTCACTCCGATGCCAAATTTGGTTGAAATTGGTATCGTTGGAAAACTAATTCAATTCTCTTCATGACAAAAAGTTAAATTTAAGAAAATTCAATATGGTTTAAATACCAATCGCTTGGGAAGTTTCTTCTCAATCTTTTAGGGTCAGAATTACACTTCACTTGACATGCTCTAACGCCCGGACTATGAGGGAACTTTGTGGGGTCTTACAATATCTCCCCCTTGGAAAAATTCATCCTCGAATGTCGCTAGTTAGGCTAGGAACACAGGAAAAATAATGTACATATAGCTGAAGTAATTTGCTAAACGGCTCAAAATCTTCCAAACCCTTAAATACCTCAAAAATTGCAAGAACTCATGCAAGAATAGATTTATAGCTGAACTTTAGATTAGAAGGGATGAATTAAGGAAGAATAATACCTTCGGATCAATCTGATTTCACGGAAAAGAGGTGCGGGTACTTGGATTGCATGTCAGCTTCTGCCTCCCAAGTAGCGCCCTCAACTGACTGGTTCTACCAAAACACTTTGACCAAGGGAACCTCTTTGTTCCTTAGTCTTAGGATCTAAAAATCTAGGATATTAACGGGAACCTCATCGAATGAAAAATTGTTATGAATATCAACACTCTCTGAAGGATCTACCACAAAGGAATCACCAATATGATTTTTAAGCTTGGAGACATGAAAAATAGGATGAACAACTGACAAATCTGCAGGCAACTCAGCCTCATAGGCTAGTTTCCTAACACGTCTCGAAACTTTATACGGGCCTACATAACAGGGACTAAGCTTTCCCTTTTTACCAAACCTCTTCACCACTTTCGTGGGTGAAATCTTCAAGTACACCAAATCACCCATGTCAAACTCAAGATCTCTTCTCCTCACATCGAGATATGACTTTTGATGACTCTGAGCTATCTTCAACCTTTCTTTAATCAACTTATCTTTCTCCATAGCTTCAAACACTACATCAGGCGAAATCACAAAAACTTCACCCACATCAAACCATCCTATGGGTGATCTACATCTTCTACCATACAAAGCCTTAAATGGTTCCATCCTGATGCTAGCATGGTAACTATTGTTATAGGCAATCTCTATCAATGGAAAATGCTCATCCCAACTACCTTGGAAATCAAGCGCACATGCCCTTAACGTATCTTCCAGGGTCTGAATAGTCCTCTCAGCCTGACCATTTTTCTGCGGATGAAAAACGGAACTCAAAAGAACTTAGGTACCAAGACTCTGCTAAAATGCCCTCTAAAATTGAAAAGTAAATAAAGTACCCCTATCCGAAATGATAGACGAGAGAACTCCGTGCAACCTGACTAACTCCCGGATATACAATCTATCATAATCCTTAGCTGTATAAGATGTATGCATGGGTAAGAAGTGCACGGACTTAGTCAACCTGTCTACAACAACCCAAATAGAATCATGATGATGACACGAAAGAGGTAACCCGGTCACGAAGTCCATATTCACCATCTCCCACTTCCAAGTGGGTATACTAAACTCTTGCATCACACCACCAGGTCTTTGGTGTTCTACCTTAACCTATTGGTACATTGCACACTTTGCTACAAACTCAGCTATATCCTTCTTCATACCATTCCACCAATAGATTTCCCGCAAGTCGCGGTACATCTTGGTAGTGCCGGGATTAATAAAATACCATGTGCCATGTGCTTCATCCATAATCCTCTGCCTCAGATCATCAACACACGAAACACAAAATCTACCCTGCAATCTTAACACACCATCTCCCCCTTAGGAGAAAACCTCTACCTTTCGGTCCTTAACTAACTCCTTCAGTATGAACAAACTAGAATCTCTATCTTTCTTCTCCTTCACTTCCGAAACTAAAGAGGATTCGAACTACTTTGCACCAAAGTACTTCCCTTAGCTGTATCAAGCAACCTAACACCCAACCTAGCCAGACAATGCATATCACAAGCAAACTCTTTCTTTCATTCCTCTACATGAGCAACACTACCCATAGATAATCTGCTAAGGGCATCCGCCACTATATTGGCCTTACCCCAGGGATACAACACACTCATATCATAGTCTTTTAATAACTCTAACCACCTCCTCTACCTAATATTCAATGACCTCTGAATAAACACATACTGCAGGCTCTTATGATCAGTAAACACATCAACATAAACACCATAAACATAGTGTCTCCAGATTTTCAAAGCAAAGACCACGACAGCTAACTCAAGATCATGGGTTGGGTAATTCTTCTCATGCGACTTTAACTGTCTAGAGGCATTGGCTATAACCTTACCTTTTTGCATTAACACAAAACCCAAACCAATTCTAGAGGCATCACAGTACACCACAAAACCATCTGTACTATCATGCATAGTCAACATAGGGGCTGTAGTAAGTCGAGTCTTCAACTCCTGAAAACTCTTCTCAAGGAATCTGACCACTGGAACTTAACTTTATTTTAAGTCAATCGGGTCATGGGAGATGCAATAGAAGAGAAACCTTCAACAAAATGACGGAAGTAGCCCGCTAGACCCAAGAAACTTCTAATATCAAATGGAGAGATATGTTTAGGCTAATTTCTTACAGCTTCTGTCTTCTGGGTATCAACTCTAATACCTTCGGCCAAAACAATATAACCTAGAAAGGCTACAGACCTTAGTAAAAATTCACACTTACTGAATTTGGAGAATAACTGATGACCTCTAAGAGTTTGCAAGAGAATTCTAAGGTGATCTGCATGATCATGCTCACTGCTTGAGTAGACAAGGATGTCATCTATGAATACTATGACAAACATATCAAGATATTGCTTGAACAATCGATTTATGAGGTCCATAAGAGCTGCTGGGGAATTGGTTAGCCCAAAAGAAATGACTAGGAACTCAAAGTTACCATACCCGGTTCGAAAGGCTATCTTTGGAATATCATATTCTCTCACTTTAAGTTGATGATAGCCGGATCTAAAGTCTATCTTTGGAATAACTTGCACCTTACAATTGATAAAAAAGGTTGTCAATTCTTAGAAGAGAATACTTATTTTTGACCGTGACCTTGTTAAACCGACGATAGTCAATGTACATATGCAAAGAGCTATCTTTCTTTCACACGAATCGAATAGGTGTGCCCCATGGAGAAATACTGGGCCTTGTGAAACCTTTATCTAAAAAGATCTTTGAGTTTCTCTTTCAACTCCTTAAGCTCAACAAGTGCCATACGATATGGCGGAATAGAAATGGGATAAGTATCGGGAAGAAGGGTAATCCCAAATTCTATCTCTCATTTGGGAGGTACCCCTGGGAGATCGTTCGAAAAAATATATGGAAACTCGTTAACAATTTCGACTGGTAGAATAGTTGGAGCCTCGGTCTTAGTGTCTTTGACTCTAACAAGGTGATAGATGCAACCTTTGGGTATTAGCTTTTTGGATTTGAGATAGGAGAAAAAATAACTCTTGGGAGATACCAAACTCCCAGATCACTCAAAAGATGGTTCATCTGGAAACTGAAAATTGACACACGGGTACAACAATCTATAAACGCATAACAAGAATGAAGCTAATTCATACCCAAAATAAGGTCAAAATCCACCATATCTAACTCTATCAAATCCGCAAGTATGACTCTTTGAAGAACAGTAATAGGACAATATCTATGCACTTGTTTAGCAACAACTGACTCCCATACTAGTGTAGAAACTAGGAAGGGCTCAGAAATCTTTTCAGGACTCATTTTGGAATCCACAGCTACAAGTGGGGTCACATAAGAGATACTTGACTCGGGGTCCAACAACACATAAACATCAAAACAAAAGATGCGGAGCATACCAGTAACAACTCGGGAGAGTCCTACTGCTCCTTACAGGATGGTAAGGCATAGAATCTGTTCTGGTGCTGACCGCCAGCAGCGCTAGATGAAGAACCCTGAGCAGGGGCGGGATGGGGTACATGAGCTGGTGCACTAGTAGCCTGTGCCTGAGGTCGGGCATCTCTGTTCCCCTGTCTAGTATGAGGACAATCTATAAGTCTGTGGCCCTGCTTTCCACAACCAAAAGAGCCCCTCAAATCTATGAAACACTCACCGGGATGATCCTTTTCACACATAGCACAAGGAGGATAACGGGGCCTGTTACCAACACTGTTTTGTCACCTAGACATAAGCTATGTCATTCAACTTGTAAGACGCCAACTCAACACTTTCTTCCTAAAAAATATGCATCACCTGCGTGATCTTTCTCATCTCTTTAAGGTACAACTGTGGGTCCTCACCTGCCTTAGACCCATAAAACTCTGACTGATTCATCCACATAAAATCACGAATCCTAGCCATAGATACATCACCTCCCTACCGATTAGCAAATGCAGGCTGGTTATTTCCTGAACATTGACGGTGACTGCTTGGGATAACACCTGAAAGGCCGCCCAAAACTCGGCAAGAGACATAGTCTCATTCAAAGAATCAATAGGTGAGGGTTTCTCATCATCGTTCCTATGGGCATTTGCTCTTTGGAGAGGCATTTTCTAAAATAAAAGAGAATGAATTATTAGATGAGAGGGAAAACTATAAGCACGATAGATTCTAAAAGAAGAAATAACTTTTTCCTAAAATGTCTAACAACCTCTTGCTCATATGTGGCACGCTACACACCGATGATCAAGACCCTACTTAACGCGGCTTGTCAGACTCCCTTGGACTCCTTAAAACCTTAGGCTCTGAGACCAAGTTTGAAACGATCCAAAATTACCTCCCGGGATATCACACGGTGCTTAAGGATACAAGTAGCCCCAAGCTAACCCTTTGAGCCTATTTCTGCTAATAATACTCATTTCAAGAAAAAATAATTCAAACACTAGCATAGTCATATCATATGAAGAGAGATACAGAGGAAATGCTTGATCCAAATAACCAAGAAATACTGAAAAACCTTAACAAAACCACAATCTGATAAGTATTCTGACAGAGCCTCTACTAATCCATAAACTAGAGAGCCATTGGGACAGGTCCCCAACTGACTCGAAATGAACTAAAAGTAAAAACATAGCCTCTCAATTGAAGAAATGTCTGAAGATAGGTCCTCAAACCATGAGGACTCACCACTATAGAAATATAGACAGAGGTACTCGAAGGTCATTGATGAGGGTAAGACTGAGAACCTGAACCTACATTATAAGACAATGTAGCATATAGACGTATATGTGGATCAGTACTTGGGAATGTACTGAATATGTGAGGATGTATGCATTTATATAAAACAACATCAATACTCTTTAATCAAATCATGCATGCAATAAGTAATGACTCACATGACTTAAATAAGTATAAAATGTAAAGCTCATGAATCATGTAGAATGGATTATGTAACATAAATCTCGTGAGTCATCATAGTTTAACTTTAAAATCGGTAATCTTCTATTATTCTCATTACCCATAGGCTAATGGAAACTTTAAACAATGCTTTCAACTCATTCATATGTCTCATGGAGAGTAAAACATCTTTAATGCTCAAGAACTTGGAATTCGGAATCATATAACTTTGAAACATACTTGAAAACATTTCATTCTCTTTAGAAAAATATCTTGTTTTAAGCTTTAGGGAAAATACTTATATCAAGGGGAAATACTTTAGTATTAGGGAGAAAATCTGCAACTTTACTATTAGGAAAAATATCTTGTATCAAGGGAGGTTCTCTTAACCGACATAAACCATGCGAGCTATATAGAGTCCAACATTTTGTCCTCCTAAGGAAGAGACCTTACATTGGAGAGGAGCATCATACTCTTGCTAGGGAGTATAACTTTAATTTAGTGATCACTTATCTCGGCCTTAGGCCCAAAAATCATCTCGGCCTCTGGCCCAACCTACGGTGGCACATAGTTCTGGGCTTAGAAACCATAGTAACTTACCCAACTCAGTGTTAACTACTACTCCCCTTAGATTATCTCATTCATCTCATGAAAATCCACTTTAGAATAATCTCATGGTTCAATAAGAACCCAATAATCAAATCTGTAATCTCATGTATTAAAGTGGATTTCACAACTCCATGACCATTAGGTCGAAATATTTTTCAATAATCTCAGAATACTCAAATCATGGTACTTATAGCATAAGAGTTAATAAAATTGCAAATCTCAAGAAGGGCTCAATAACCCATAATTCATTCTCAAGTTAAAACTCATCGAAAGCATAATAGATAGCATATAGATTCATAACTCATGTAAAAATCTGGAAATTTCTGTAATTTGTCTCAAAATCTCAACATACTCATATACTTTAATATCTCAAACATTTCAACTATTAACTTCTCAAGTATTAAAATCACGGGGTATAGGCCCAACTGTAATTTCTCAAGAAAACATGTGAAAATTATGCCATTAAACTCTCAATTCATAGGAAACTTCAAAATATTGCAATAAATAATAATGGGTGAAAAACCCTAATTCAAATTCATGTAAAATCTCATAGATTGCAGAAAATCATAGTTTAAATAAGCTTTTGGGCATAAGGTTGAAAGGATTACCCTTGTTCAAAACCCCACATACCTTAGATTATGAAATTGGATGAAAAAGCTTGCTTTAAACTCTTCTTCTTACCCTTGAGAGAGGGTTATTTCAACCCTTGAACTTGGGGAACTTAAATCTCGACTCAATTTTTAAAATTTATGCTGAGTTCTTGGATTTTTTGGAGAAGGGTTTTAGATTTTCTCTTGAGGGAGAAACCCTAGACTTTGGATGTTTTGGGAGATAATGAGCCTATCAAGTTTATTTTGAATATATCTGGGTTACAAAAGAGGAGAAAGACCAAAAATCCCTTTTAAAAATGAGGTAAAAATACTGAACGGTGTTTGCGATGGTCCGTTGCAAGTCCGACGGTCCATTGGGTCATCCGTCGCACAATGACCAAAAAAGAGACACACTTCCTCAATGCGATGGTTGGATCTATGGTACGTCATAGGTCCGACGGTTTGTCAGATCGTCCGTTGGATTTTTTGTTTTACCTTGGCGGTTCCGACAACTCTCACTAAAACGGTCATAACTTCTCACCCAGTTGCCGGATTTGGACGAAATTGGTATCATTGGAAAACTAATTCAATTATCTTCATGAAAAAAAGTTAAATTTAAGAAAATTCTATATGTTTTAAATAACAATAACTTAGGAAGTCTCTTCTCAATCTTTTAAGGCCAAAATTACACTTTACTCGACACGCTCTAAGGACCGGACTACGAGGTAACTTTATGGGGTGTTAAAATGATAGAATGAAGAATCATGTTAGGTTATCAGATTCTTGTAGTGATGCCAATTAGTTTTAGAACAACAGTAGGGGAGAAAGATACCCGACCCATTCTTATCAGGTACAGATTTTTGAACTTTATTCATTATGACATTTTACTCATGCCTTATAAGTCAGCTTTTTGATCATAGCTCATATTCGTGAACTTTATATAGAATTATGCCAACTCCCAGTTCCTAGTATAAGGAGTGGAAGTTCATTCAGATGTACGACTTATATTCCATGTAGTTATAAATTCCAATCTCAAGTCATGTATCTCATGACTCATGTACTCATGTACTCATGTTCTACAGTATGTTCAGTCCAAATACTCGTGATTAATATTGAGTGACTAGTGATATCACATTACATCATGTATTTACTAAAATTATATCGTTTAATCTACTTTATTCCTATTATATTGTACTCTACAACCCTCAGTATGTGTTGAATTCATGAAAATCCCTGAGGCAATATTTTATAGTGTCTTTCATATACTAGAACCTCATGTTCTTGTTCTTAGGTGACCCTTCTTATGCTTTGTTGGATATGTTGTTGGCAGTTGAGTGATAGTCTTGAATTATTTATTGATATACCTTCAGATGATGGCTTATGGTGGTTAGTGACTCTTTGACTAGTACTTAAGGTTGATTGTTTAAGGTGTCAAGAAGAAGTGTATCTTTGAGTGTGATAGCTCATAGTGAATATAAAATGTAGTATTTTCATGGTTAAGACCAGTGTATTACTTTTAATTGGTGGAACCTTGTATATCTAAGTTAAGATCGAATAGAGTGAGAGAATTCAATTAGGCTAGACTAGATTTAGTAGTCATAGGTAGTTTACCCATACAAAAGTTAGAAGTTTCAGCTAGCTAAGGGTGGTATGTCCATAAGAAGGACTCATGGATGAGAAATATTTCTAAGTTATAAGTTGTTAGTATTTTTTATAAGATCATAGTTTTCTTAATCGTACTTTCAACCTAAGATACTCTAATTTAACGATATGTATAACTTCGGACCAGAGGTGTCTCATATTCAAATCTTAGTCATTCCTATTCTATGAGATTAAACTAGAAAACATGGATACTCAAACCATGTTATAATCCATATTAAGATATGTCACTCAGATCATGCCTAAAATTCTTACCTCCCTAATTGTATCAGAACCTCTGACAAGAAACGTCGAAGGTAACAAATATTCCTTTCTCAGTCACTCTTAGAAATTTTATGTCATTATTTGTGCCTTTTAGTTCTAATTATATGTTCATTACAGGAATGATTTAGTTGAGTTATAAAACTCTCTGTATGATCAGTTTTTATAGCTAACAATTCAGTTTAATAATTAGACAGATAAACTCCTATAGCTTTCCATCTTTTCATCTAGTCTTACTATCCCGAGTTTCAGACATATGCACATTTCCACGAGGTTCTTAATTTCCATTCATCCTATGTGTAAACTCAGTTAGGTCCTTTCCCCTAGTCTAAATTAGTTCTAATTATAATACATATCTAGATTTTGACATTTGTATCATGCTAGTTATCCAATTACAGAATTCAGCCAGACATTACTAGTGAGTTCCTTGATTTTCAAACTAGTAAAGTTTTAGTTGGAAATTTACTCGTCATGTCCATATTCAGCTCTTAGAATTTTACATCAGGAATTTTAGCTTTTTCTTTATTCTTTCAGCTAAGTCAGTCTTTATTCGAGGACGAATGATCGCAGGAGGGATATTATAACATCCTGAAAATCTAAAACAATATTCGAACCATGCTTCAAGCTCTATAAAAATCAAGCCCATGATTTGGTTGTTCGATAATTGAATTAGACATATATTAAGGCCTCAAATAGCTCTTAGCTTATTGACAAGTCATAATTTCCCTTGGCGATTAAATTCTTGCAAGGTATATAACTATTGTCAGTCTCAAATGAGCATAACTTTGTGGATAATTAGAACTTTTATGCTCACGACCACCAACACATAGATAATTGAATTATCTTTCTGACTCCACCAGTTTTTCCATAATCTAATATCGAGGTGAAAAGTTATGGCCAAATTAGTGAAGAACTGTTAAAGCCCCTCAATGATAAGGACCTTGATAACGACTCGTTATCAGACATAACGGGTTATTTGGAGGGACTTGTTACCAGGGTGGTTGGGGCCAAATTTGGGTTCCTGACCATGACTAAAGCCACGACTCATGGATAGACCATATAAGTCATGGCCTAAGTCATTGGGACATCTTCTAGGAGTTTTCCAGATGGTTTTAAGGAGTGTTTGGGTATTTTCCACTCTTTTAACCCAAAAACTATATCGTTTAAGCTATTTTAAGGCTGAATATAAATCCTAAACAACTCCAAATCCCTCATTCTTAACACAACACATGAATTGCTCAAGAAACATACAAGTTTCCACTCATCTAAAGTAAGAAATTAGGGTTCTTCATCCCTAAGTTCAAATCCTCAAAATTCTAATTAAAAAGTTGAAAGTAATCAGGTATGTGGGCGTTCAATGAGGATCTCCTTTCATCCTCATGCCCAAATTATGATTTTTGTTCATGCATTTTATGATCTTCAGAAAATAAAGTTTTACTCAATTATTACTCTAAGCTTAAATTCAATTCCCCATTATATATTTGTCAATCAATAAGTATGTTTTAATGATTATTTTGGTTTTTTAGCCCCACATCATATCATTCATGCTATTCTTAAGTTCATGCATGTTTTACATGATATTAGTTAATATTTTAGGAGTATGATCAAATTATATGAGATTTATCAGTTTCAAGATTATTAAGCACTATTTATCATGATTTTGTGGATTTCAATCCATATTAGATGACATACTACATTTTCCTATGAAATTTACTATTTTCAAGATTTAAAATTATGAACCCTCAGTATGTTGGTAAATTCATGACTTTGGACTCGTACCATCAGATTTGCCTTTTTCCATATTATCATCAGCTTTTAATATTATCATGTTCAATTTCATTAGACAGAGTTGGTGGAATATGAATACATGATACCTAGGAATTCATGCTTGTATTAGTTGACATATTTTGAGCACTTCAGACTATGCATATGTTGCTATTTTCAAGAATACTACTATTATTTTTAGTGTCGTTCAGTTGGGATTCCTACTTAGCATCGAATGAATGCAGGGATGAAGACTCACCCATCAATTAGGTCTTAGACCATTAGTAGAAGTCCCTAAGTTCCAGAACTACGATGCCATCGTAGGTTATAAGAGGGGTCACCCGCCTGTTAGGACTAACACCCTAGTCCTTCGGGATATCATTTTAATGGATCCACAACAACAAGTATTATAACTCTTAGCAAGGTACGAGAACCCTTCCAACTGGGGTTATAAGTTGGACCCTGATGCTCATAGTGGGGTATGTCAGTTACTATTAGCTCCCACACTCCTCAGTTTATGTTCAACTTATGTTTTAGTTCAGATTATACATGACTCTGTATTCAGTTATTCCATCTCATTCAGAACATGTTAATACTTTATCATTGCTTCAGTTAACATACCACAGTTATAGACCCTGTATTCAAACATGACCCTCAGTATATTTTTACAGCATATTCAACATTAATTTTAGATTAAATATATTATCCTTGCTTCTACGGCTTCTTAGTTTACAAAAATATTATATATCATGATTTAGAAATTTCTTTATGCCTTAAAACATTTACATATAAAATTGTTTCAAATGCGTATTTTATCAAATGGCTTATGTCCTCGATCTTAAGCATGTCTTGTGTATTTTAATGACTAATACATAACTCACATACTAAATACATTCCAAAGTACTGATTGCATACCTTTTCTACCTACATTCTTCAAATGATGTAGATTCAGGTGCTTACTCTCAGGATCATAGTTAGGCAGATCACATCTTTCAACCATTAGGTGATGAGTTCTCCTAGTTTGAGGACTCAAGTCTGTTGTAGTTTTTGTATTTTATTTTCTTATTCATATTTATTGATTAGGGATAGTTAGGGGTCATATCCCGACTATTTATTATTAGTATCCGTAGAGGCTTGATAGATAGTAAGAGTCACTGTACGTAGTTTAAGTTCCTTTTTCTTATAGATTACAGGTTGTAAGATTTTAACAGTAGTGTATAGAAATAAGTTATCTCACGATTATACTTTCACTCTGTTAGTTTAGCTTTAATATATGTTTTAATCAATTGCTCAAGCATTTTGCTAGAACTCTGGGTTATCTTAGGATCCCTTATGGTTCTAAGCAGTGAGTTATAACTAGGAGGTTGTTTCGGATGACGGTTCATGACATGGTGCATTTTCTAGAATGGACCAGTAAGTTCTATAGCAGAGGGCGCTTAAGCATCCAGCCGATCTCTTTAGTTCCCAAGGTCCCCATCCAGGTTGCTTAAGCAACCATCCGATCTCTTTAGAGGCCAAGGCCCCTAGATAGGTTACTTAAGTAGTGGGTTTCTTGCTAAAGTAGATGGCACTTAAAGAGCAGTATTTTCGCTTTAGTGGGAGGCCAGGCCTAGCCAGGTAAAGCTTTAGCGGTAATATGCCGCTTTAGCGGTAACTGCTTAAGCGGTCAAGTGGCCACTTAAGCGGTGCCTGAAGTGCATCAAATCCAAACCATTTACCTAATTTCTCCCCATTTTCATGAGTCTCAAAAGAAAAAAGACCTAGAGAGTGTGGAAGATAGGAGAGTAATCATTGATAGATCATGGGATATTTTTTAGATCAGAATAACCATTTCCTTGTCAAAATCCTCGTAAGTTTTTGTTTAATTCTTGGTTTAATTCCACAAATAGTTGCCATAGATCCCAAGAATATTTGGTCGGGACATGCCCTCTACCATAGCCAAAACCAATGTCCAAGTCTAAACTAATAAATACATAGGAAAACTCAAAGCAAGAAATGGAGCATTCCAAAGTATGGAAGGTCACAACTTCAAGTCAACACAAGTTGTTCCCGAGTCCAATCACTGAGTAGGAGGTGTAAGAATATGACCACCAGTTTCATCAGATGGATATACAACATCGAAGATGGTTAGAGGTTGGAAAGCTAGAATGTTACTCAAGGATAAGGATAAAATACTATCAATAATTCAAATCCAATCACCCAATGCATGTAACTAATACAATACATACATATACATATATACCATATTGGGATAGGGAAAGAGATTTGCATGATCTTTGAAATGATTAGCCTAGGCTATGTAGCATAGCCGTCATAAAACAAGGAAGCCATAGAATATATGGGCACAAATCTCCCCTAGTTGGAAGTTTCCCAGTGCGTGTAGCCACACGAACAAGAGAATATCCAAAACCGTATATGTCTATATGGGGGACTCGAACCTGCTAGCATAATCAAGGTGACTTAAGCACCAATACATGTATTATGGGGGACTTGAACCTCCCATTCACATATTCATTCAGGGGACTTAAACCACTCGGTCACAATGACACCCGCATCGTCTAGTGGAATTTCCAATATTAGTCCGTCGGACTCCATTTTCACGGCCCGACTACACATCCCACTTTTAAAGCAAAATTTAAAACCATAATTTATTATACAAAACCATTAAGACAATTTCTTACCAAAGGCACTTCATTGGTAAAGACATAAATCAATTTAATATATAGGGACTCAAACCTTTTTAGATAATTGAACCACCAAGATTCCCATTTTAATCATTGCATGGCCAAGAAGGACATCACAAAACCATTTACCAACCATTCATATTCATTAGGCCAATGCCTTAGTTCAAAACACCATTTAACATATGACTAGTTTATTCTCATAGGCATTTTCACAAACACTTTGAGGGCATACCATTACCAAGACCAAAATCAAATTAAAAACCATCAAGTTTAGGTTACCCATGACCTATTTGTTAAACCAAAATTACCAAGCACCCACATGTGCAAACCATTACCAAAAACATGTATAAACACAATTTAAACCAAGAATAAACAATACTCAAGAATATTTATCATAACCCTCAACATTGGTTTTCAAAACCACCATTTATGAATCATAATCAATGTATAAAACAAATGATATTTGAGAACTAACAATGAGGGAGGAGTCACATGTTTTATTCACAAATATTCACGAAAGGAATTTGACTCTTGAGCCTCTAGAAGAACACCTTGTAGAAACCTAGCTCAATCTTTAAGAGATAGTTTAGAGAGGATTTTGATACATTTTGATCTTTCAAAGTATGTTATGAAAGGGCACAATATGTTTTAAGATGTGGGGACTTAAGAGTTTTAGGTTGGAAAATGTATAAAATATCCTCAGCTTAAAAGCTGTAAAATGTACATAGGAGGGTAAGACTCCCTACTTAACTCATTCATAAACATACAAGTGGTACACACCACTTGTACCCTAGGCATCAAGTTGGAATCCAACAATGTACAATATATGATTTCCTCGACCAAATCGTACCCAATCATATGATTAGTACCCCTCTAATCAGTACACTAGATAGAATCTTGTAGGATAGACATAGGATATGATACGGTTAGGTACCATACTACTCGTACCCTAACATACAACTAGTAAGATGCCTAATCATACCTTGGAAAAAATGCAACAAACCCACACTGATTTTCATATGAGTGGAGAAACCCTAAACCCTACCACATCATACGACAAGTACGCATAAGTCATATGATGTCCAATAAGCTCAAAATAAAGAATTTTCTAAAGGTTAAAAGCCAAGGTGTTTCAATTCTCCCCACTAGGATCATTCATCCTCAAATGACGGGTAAGGCAACCATAAACATGAGTTAACACATTATTACACATCAACTAGCGTTTAACCAAGTTAGAAAAAAAAATGCAAGGAGATCAATCTTTCCTTTAGCTAACTTAGAAAACAAAGATGTAAGGACATCAATCTTTCCTTTAACTAAGTTAGAAAACAAAGATGTAATAAAGAACACATACCTCTCGCATGAATTTTCGAAACGGTGAACAAATGCGTATACCTTGACTTCATATCCTTTTCCGCCTCCCAAGTAGCTTCTTCAACCTTATGGTTCCTCCAAAGAACATTTACCAAAGCCATATTCTTTGTCCGCAACCGACGAACTTAACGATCAAAGATCTTAACCGGGACTACCTCATAGGATAAGGAATCTGAATTATCCAACCCTGTCAAAGAAATAATTGATAAAGGATCACCTATACAGTTTCTCAACATAGAAACATGGAAAACCGGATGAATGAAGCTTAAAATAGGAGGAAACTCAAACTCATAAGCAATATTGCCAACCCTCTTCAAAACCAAGTAGGGCCGATATACCGAGGGCTTAAGTTACCCTTCTTACCAAACTGTATTACTCCCTTCATGGGATACACCTTCAGAATACCAAATTTCCAACCTCAAAATCCAACTCCCTACGCCTCATATCCGACTAGGAATTTTGGCTACTTTAAGTGGCTTTAAATCTATCACGAATCACCTTTTTCAACTTCTTCAAGGCTTAGTTACCCAAATCAGGGCCAAAAAACTTACCCTCACCAACTTTATACCACCCAATAGGAAAACAACATATCCTACCATACAATGCCTCAAAAGGAGACATCCAATGCTAGAGTGATAACTATTATCATAAGAAAATACAATCATAGGAAAATGATCGAATAAACTACCACCAAAGTCAATCGCGCAAGAGCAAAATATATCTTCTAATGTCTGAATGGTCCTCTCCACTTGTCTATTCAACTGCGGGTGGAAAATAGTACTAAGGCACACATTAGTTCCTAAACCCTTCTAAAAAGACTTCCAAAAATGCAATGAGAATAGAGTACCCCAATCCAAAATGATAGAAATAGGAGCACCATGCAACTTGACATTCTCAAAAAGATACAACCTAGCATAATCCTCCACTGAAAAGTAGTCCTTACCTTTAAGAAGTAAGCAGACTTGGTCATCCTACCGACAATGACCCAAATCAAATCACACTGATTTCAAGACCGAGGAAGACGATTAATAAAATCCATATAAATCACCTCCCACTTCCATTCGGGTAACTCAATCTCTTAATACAAACCCCTTGGTCTCATGTGCTGAGCCTTCGCTTGTTGACACACCATACTCTTAGCAACATAGTTAGTCACATCCCACTTTATATTGCTCTACAATAGAACTCCTTAAGGTCATGATACATCTTTGTTGAACCAGTATGAATAGCATAGCAAGATACATGCGCTGAAGCCAAAATCCTTTCCTTTAATACATCGACATTGGGAACACATAACCTACCTTGGTACCTCAAGATACCATCATCACCTATCGCAATGTCATCAAATTTCTGTCGACCTACATTCCTCTTAATCTTTATCAAATTAGGATCCAACATTTTTTTTCTTTAATCTCAATAACAAAAGTTGGCTGTGATACCTAATGCACAAATACAGCTCCATCCTCAGAGTCTGTGAGACGAACTCCAAGACTAGCCAAATGGGGAATGTCCTTTACCAACTCCCGCTTATCCTCATCCACATGAGCTAAAATCCCCATGGATAACCTACTAAGATTATCAACAACTATATTAGGTTTACCTTGATGGCAGTGAATACTCCTTCTGGGTCAACGTAGTTAATAGGGTGGCTATGGTCAAAAAAATTTCCACAAATCTCCAATAGTAACTAGCTAAACCCATGAAGCTCTGAATATCAGTTGGCGTCTCAGGTCTAGGCCGCTTCTTAACCATAGTAACCTTTTGTAGATATACCATTATCCCCTTACTAGGGATAACATGACCAAGAAAAGTCAAAACCTACAACCAAAACTCACATTTAGAGAACTTGGCATTCAAAATACTGATGCTTCAAGGTCTGCAACACAACAAAAATATGATCGACATGATCCATCTCACTCTTAGAGTAGACCAAGATGTCATCAATGAAGCCAATGACAAATAAATAAAAAACTGACGAAAGACCCTATTCATCAAATCCATGAATGCCACCGGGGCATTGGTCAACCCAAAAGACATAAGTAGGAACTCATAATTACCATATCAGGCCTTAAAGGTAGTGTTAGGGATATCCACTTCCCTAATCTTAAGCTGATGATAACCCAACCTAAGATCAATCTTAGAGAAACACTTCGCACTTTGAAGTTGATCAAATATGTCATTGATGCTAGGAAGAGGATATTTATTCTTTATTGTCACCTTATTTAGCGGATGATAATCAATACACATTCGAAGAGAACCTTCCTTCTTACACACAAACAAATATGAGAACCCTTAGGAGACACACTAGGATGAATAAACTCTTTATCTAAGAGATCCTTTGATTGCTCCTTAAGCTCCTTCAACTCAACTGGAGCCATCCTGTAAGGTGGGATAGAGATAGGATGAGTGTCCAAAATAACATTAATCCCAAAATCAATTTCCCTATTAGGAGGAACACTAGGAAGATTATCAGGGGAAACCTCAGGGTACTCATTAACCATAGGAACAAATTCTAGAGGAGGACCTTCTGAGTTAGAATCTTTAAATCAAACCAATTTACACAAACACCCTTTGGAGATCAACTTTTGGGCTATAAGATATGAGATAAACCTCCCCTTAGGCACTAGATAACCCCCTTCCCATGAAGTGATTGGCTTATTATTGAAGTTAAATATGACCTTATGGGTCTGACAATCTAAGGAATCATAAAACGAATGCAGTCAATCCATCCCTAATATGACATCAAAGTCAACTATATCTAATTCTAACAAATCAACAAGAGTTTATCTACCACTAATAGATACCACACACCCTATATAGACTTTTTTAGAAATCACAGACTTACCAAATGGGGTGGATATAGAAAAAGGATCAAAAATAAATTCAGGACTAAAGCTAAAATACACAACTATAAATAAAGCACATAAAAAAGAGTGTTGCCTGGATCAAGTAAATAATACACATCAAGGGAGAAAAGTTTCAACATACTCATAACAATATTAGTATATGCCACAGAATCCTAGAAAAGAGTAAGAGTATATAACTGATTCTATCCAGTGTCATTACCAGAAGTAGATACAGTCGCAGAAGCAACACCCTTTGGTGCAGGAATAGATTAAGAGGCAATCGGGACCTTGTTATCCCAAGAAGCCATTATAACATGAAAGTCACTCTATATGTGACCAATCTAACCATAATAAAAATATCTACTCTTCCCTTCATCAATGAACCCACGGTGAACCGTGCACAAAATTTATAACGAGGGTGGGATAGAGTTGATTGAGCCCAACTAGTCTGAGATTGGTCACCCTTTGCCCAGGACCCAACATTATTCAGAGACCAACGATCACCTAATAGCTTTGGGTAAGAAGCACTAGCTGTGGAGACAGAGCCAGAACCCCCCTCCCTACTTCTTCTTTGGCCACTTACAATCATCTCTACCACTCTACTCAGAAGGCCTAAATTCCATCCCCTACCTCTCACTAATCTCCGCCTACTTTTTTTTCCTTTTTGCACTGCTTCATATACTCTACCAACCTAGAGATGTCTATGTCCTTGATCAATAAAGAAGCCTTACTCTTAAGGATCAATTCATGAGATAATCCCGAAGAAAACTTATGCATTCTAGCCCTCATGCTAGAGACTAACTCAGGAGTATACCTAGACGCCTGATGATATTTCAAGGCATACTTCTTAATAGACATCCTACCTTGCCTCAAATTCACAAACTATTCTGCTTTTGCCTTCCTAAAGTCTTGATGAAAGGAGCGGTCCAAAAATGCATTAGAGAAATCCTCCCACAAGGCAGAACCAGCATCCTTTACTCTCGATTGCGCCCACTCTTTGTACCATTGGTATTCCATATTTTTTAATTGGTAGGTGTCTAACTCAATACCTTCTACCTATGAAACATGTATAATTTAGAAGATCTTTTTTATTTCATTAATGAAACCTTGGGGATCCTCCTCAACCTCTGAACTAGTAAACATAGGAGGATGCAACCTTATAGATTTGCCAAACCTTATGGCCTCAGAAGATAAAGTGAGAGAAACACTACCTTCAGACTAAGAAGCTACCAACTGAGTTAACAGGGTAATGGAGTAATGAAAATTAACATTAGTTGCCTCTTCTTGAGGCGAGTGAGTATGAGTATCACCCTCAAGAGTAGGATCAGTGGGTAAAGGTGTAACCATACAAAGACAATTAGATGCAACGACTCTTGATCGTGTCTGGACTCCATAGGTTGAGCGTATCCCATCCACACTATCTCCTGTTGGTACATAGGTGTTTGCATGAACATTAAATTTTCTTGGAGGCATGATCTGAAAGACAAGCAAATAAAAATTAGAAGAATCCAAGACCTTAGACTCTATAGCTTAAAATAAGATAACAAGAAAGTGAAACATTCCTAAATGTCTGATAGCCTCTTTCTTATAAGTATGGCACGCTACACACCTAAAAAAAGACTCTACTTGACACGACTTTGTGGATAGCCAACTGACCATGAACCTTGGCTCTGGTACCAACTTGACATGACCCAAACTAGGGCCTTATCGCAATGGATATTTCAAGACCAACAAGGATCGGAGATAACCACACTATCCAATCCTACTATCTAACATATACCCAAAGTAGGATGAATTCCGAATGTATAACAAGATAAGGTGATTAACACCACAAAGACTTTAGGATAGGTCCAAGACCATGACCAACCCAAACAAATTTAACCATCTAACGCCCAACCAAAAACCATAACTAAACCAAAATAATAACCAAGTCCATATCTATACCATAACGTACCCAAGTCCACATCTTGTCAGTACAAAGCCTCTAAAAGAAGTCCAATAATATCCAATCGGGATATGTCCCAGCCATAGCCAAAACCAATGTTCATGTCTAAACCAATAAAGAAATAAGAAATCTCAAAGCAAGAAATGGCGACTTCCAAAGTAGTGAAGCTCACCATTTCAAGTTAACCCAAGTTGTTCCCGAGTCAAAATATTGAGTAAGAGGTGTAAGAATATGACCAATGCCCGCATCATTTAGGGATACAACATCGAAGATGGTTAGCAATTGGAGTGCTAGCATGTTATATAAGGATAAGTATAAAATAATGAAAATAGTTCAAATTTAGTTAACTAACGCATATAACCCATGCAATATATACATATACATATATACCATGCCAGGGTAAGGAACAAGATTAGCATGAACTTCAAAATAATTAACCTGGGATATGTTGCATAGCCATCATAAAATAAAGCACCCACGGGCTATATGGCCCCAACTCTCCCGTAGCTAGAATGGCCCCCAGTTTGTGTAGCTACACGAACCAGGGAATATCCAAAACTGTGTATGCCTATATGAGGGTCTCTAACTTCCTAGAATAATCAAGGTGACTTAAGCAAAAATACATGTATTATTGGGGACTCGAACCTCCCATTCACATATTTATTCGGGGGACTCAAACCACCCGATCACAATAACACCCACGCTGGCTAGCGTAATTTCCAATGTTAGTCTTTCAGACTCCACTTTCACAGTCTGTCTATACTTCCCGCTTTTATAGCCCAATTTAAAACCATTATTTGACATACACACCCATTAAGACAATTACTTACCAAAGGCACTTTGTTGGTATCATTGCACCAACACCACTTGCAAGCGTACCATAAGCCATTACTATTATCAATCAGCCAATCATTCATTTAACATTGGGACTGAAATCCATTTTCTAATGAAGACACTAATTCAATTAAAAATTCAGGGATTCGAACCCATCATCTAGTAAAGAAATAAATTAATTTAATGTTTAGGGACTCAAAGACTTTTGGCTAATTGAACCACTAAGGTTACACTTTAAATCATTACATGGACAACAAGGCCTCCCCAAACCAATTTACCAACCATTCATATTCATTAGGCCAATGCCTTAGTTTAAAATGCCATTTAACATGTGACTAGTTTATTCTCTTAGGCATTTTCATAAACACTTTGAGGGCATACCATTACCAAGACCAAAACTATAGTAAAAACTATCAAGTTTAGGGTTACCCATGACCTATTTGTTAAACCACAATTACCAAGCACCTACACGTGAAAACCATTACCAAAAACATATATAAACACAATATAAACCTAGAGTAAACAATATCAACAATATGTATAAAAACCCTCAACGTTGGTTTATAAAACCACCATTTATGAATTATAATAAAAGTTTCAAACACATGATATTTTTGAACTAACAATGAGGATGGAGTCATATGCCTTATTCACAAAGATTCACGTAAGGAATTTGACTCTTGAGCCTCTTACTAAAAACTTTGTAGAAACCCTAGCCCAATCTTCAAGAGAGAGTTTAGAGAGGATTTTGATGCATTTTGATGTTTAAAAGTATGTTTTGAAAGGCGACAATATGTTTTAAGACATGGGGTCTTAAGAGTTTTGGGGTGGGAAATGTATAAAATGTCCTCACTTTAAAAGCTGTAAAATATGAATAGGAGGGTACGACTCCCTCTTATCGCATACACAAACATATGAGTGGTACTCACCACTCATACCTTAGGAAAAAAGTTGTACTCCAACACTGTCCAACATACGAGTTTCTAGGCCAAATCATACCTAATCGTACGATTAGTACCCCCTAACTCGTACCCTAGACAGAATCCTCTAGGCTAGACATATGATATCATACGATTCGGTACCATACTACTCCTACCCAAACATATGACTAGTAAGATGCCTAATCATACCTTTTATAGAATAAAACCAAAAACCAATAATATTCATACAAGTGGAGTCACCCTAAACTGTACCACATCGTACGACAAGTACCCAAAAGTTGTTGCATATTGTATTTCATAAAAATTTAGGCAATATAAACCTTGTGTAAGGGACATCCTATCTAATTTTTAGGCATTAAGATAAATTTTAAGTGTGGATAATTATCATTAGAGATTCCCAACATATTATATGATTCTCGTTCTGGAGAATCCACGCTTTTCCAAACCCAAAAAACATACAAAATTCTAGGACTCCTAGAGGCAAAGAATTTAATGCATACTTATTTTGGATGATCCACACAATCCTTCATTCTCATAAAAAGACACACACTAGCTAACAACCCACCATGCACGACATCATATCCATATTGAGAGCGGAGATAATTATACCCGTATACATAAAAAAATGACAACAATGGAATGCCAATACTCAGGATTTATTTACAAAGTCTCTATTCCTTGGTAATCAAAGCCCAATGATCTATGAATTAGAAAATTTTATATGGGTCAAAATCCAAGGTGTTTCAGGCCCCACATGGGATTTTGAATTAATTTTTGGATTTGAAGTACAATAATGTAATATTGGTACCGTTGTAGCTAATTTAAAGAGTAGATTACTATTTTGATAGAATGGCATACTGTGGAATCTTCTCAACTAGGAAAATTGCTATTTTAGCTGACTTTGTTTGGCTTTCTTTTGCATCCAGGTAGAATAGTGTAATACCCCAAAAAAATCCAAACCAATATTAGAGCCATGTACCATGTTTATGCATAGTACGTCATGGTTTTTTTATAGTTTAATGAGTAAGTTAGATCTATATTAAGGCTTCAAATAACTCCCAGCTATTAGATGAGTCAAAACATTCCTTACCGATTGAATTCTAGAGAAGGATATTGGTATAGTCAACTTCAACCGAGTATATCTCACATTATACTTGGAATTTTTGAGATCATGACCTATCAACAGATAGATAAATGAATTAGATATTCAACGATACCAATTTTGCCTAAATACGATATTGGAGCAAAGAGTTATTCCTATTTTACTCTAGAATGTCAGGCTGGAAACTGTGTGACGACATTCGTGGTAGCTTACAACATTTGTGACGCCCTACCACAAAGGTTGTCAGCCTTAGGCAGAAACCAAATTCTAAGTGACGACATTCGTGGTAGCTTACCACATTTGTGACACCTTACCACTAAGGTCGTCAGCCTTAGGCAGAAACCAACTCCTAAGTGACGACATTCATGGTAGCTTACCACATTTGTAACGCCTTACCACGAAGGTCGTCAGCCTTAGGCACAAATCAGATCCTAAATGGAAATATTCGTTGTAGCTTACCACATTTTTGATGCCATGTCACAAATGACGTCAGCCTTAGGCAGAATCCAGCTTTTGTGTGACGACATTTTTGATGGCTTACTACTTTTTTGACGCCTTGTCACAAATATCGTCATTTATTATTTTTAGCAACTGGGAGTTTATTTCATAACGGTATTTTGGCCTTTTCCCTTCACTTCCCATGACTTATAACCCTAAAGAGGCATAATTTTTCCCATTTTTCTTCAGTTAAGCATCTCAAAAACCCTCTCTTATGCTTTTAACCACAAGATTAGGGTTTTCTCTCAAGATCATCTCCTCAGGAACAAGAAAATTCTTTCCCAAAGGGGTTAAACCCTAGTCAAGAAAAATCAAGGGCAAGACTAAGGATTTCTTTAGGAACCTTCAAAAATATTAGATCTCTTTCAAGATCAGTCTTTAAGGTATGCGTAGTGTTCATCTATGCATCCAATCCGTTCATAGAGCTCAAGAATCATGCTTTTACATGTTATTTTGTAAATGTTTGTGGTGGTATGAGCATGTACTTATTAATGATTGTTGTTTAGGTTTGAAGATGATATCTAAAGGTATTTTCATGGAATATATGTGGTTGTTAGTTGAAAAACACAAACTTTGGGTGGTTTGATATGATGCAAGTATGAATCTACCTATGCCTTAAAGAATGCATGCAAGGTGTTTGATAAAATGCCTAGAATGCTAGAAATTCATATTTACATTATTCCATGATATCTAAATAACAAGTCCATGTTAGCTATACACTTCAACATGGATTTTCATGCTATTTATGTGTTCTTATTGTTGTGGTATGAAGCATGTATGATAATGGAGATGTGAATTATGTACATGAAATATATCCATGCTTTCCCCTACTTTGTTTTAGATGTTGAATAAATAAAAAAAGTATAATATCCCCTACTTATGATATTGTGAATTGTGGACTCCGATCTTGTGATCAAGTCGTGTCATGTGTGAGTTAGTTTCTTTCCATCGAGTCCTGGGGGTATTCGTACCAAAAAAATATAGCTGTGTGCCTAGAGCCATGTCATGGTTTCACGATACTCTCAGTCAAGCCATGATCTATAGAAATCAGTAAGTCATGTGACTCAGGAAAACTCAGTAAACTCAATAGTTCAGTATTCTCAGTAATGTCAGTGCTCAGTAACCTCAGTATTCATAGTAAATATCAGTAGCTTCAATACTCTTAATCATTCCTCAGAACTCATTATATTCTATGCATCATCAGAATCCAGTAAACTCAGTTTTAGCTACGCTGAACAATACCACTATTTAGTTGTGTTAATCAGTATGAGTTCAGCAAATCAGTTCAGTTAAGTTATTTAGTTCAACCCAGTTATTCAGTTCAGTGTCTTTAAGATAGGAGTAAGATTCAGCACCGAGTGAGCCTAGGGATGGGGACTCACCCGCTAGATTAGAAATGAGATCCTTAGAAGCAATCCCTAAGTTCCAGAACTACGTAGCCAGCGTAGGTATGAGATGTCACCCGTTAGATAGGAATGACATACTTAGGGATCACCCGTTAGCACATTTATATATATATAGGACTGATCCCAGGTGTCACCCTCTAGATTAGAACTGACTCCACAACAAATGTCTTTACTGGTGGTGCGTTACTGACACCCTTCCAGTCAGGGCATAGATTGGACTCCATTAGCTTAGCTTGGTGTATGTCGGTTAGATGAACACATCCCATAGTTTCAGTTACAGATTCAGGGCTGTCAGACACAGTCAACTCAGCTTAGTAGTACAGATTCAGTACTGTTATATACAGTCAATTCTTATTATTGTAAATAGACTTCAAGATCACCCATTAGCTAGGACTTCTCTCAACTATGATTTATCAGTATCAGAATTATTAGATTTAAAGATCACCCTCTAGATAGGACTGATCTCAAACTAAGTCAAATCATCCTTATTATCTGTATACTCATGATCACCCGCTAGATAGGACTGATCTCAGATTTAGTTACTCCAAGTAGAACAGAACTCAAATAGTTCCATCAGAACTTAGACTGTCAGATACCGTTTCTCAGTATCAGCTACATCGATTAGGCCGATCGTCAAATTTATATTACTTATATCAATTTTCTAATCTCATATATCAGTCATATAAGTTATCAGAATTCATGATATCAGTATTTAGCTTTAGGACTATCAGACACAGACAACCAGACCAGTTCTTCATAATTCAAACTATCAAAAATAGTCATTCATCTACTCAGTATATCAGTATTAGTACACACATGTTGTCAGTATTTAGACTCAGTAGTCAGTATCTCTACGAGTTCAGTTACAGTTATGTATGCATGTATGTATTCTCACGTTCATATTAGTCAGCATTGTTCATGTATATAACCCTTTGCATTTAGCGTACCTTACTCGAATACTTAGTACATTCAGACGTACTGACGCATTTGCGCTATGGTGCTTTCTCTTATGTTACACCATAGATTCAGAGGCACGACCTTCGGATCAGTAGTAGAATTCCAGTGCTCAGAGTGTACAGTAAGTCCTTTTCATTCGAGGAAGATATGATTATTACTTTTTTTGCTATTTTAGTTTAGTTTCTAGATGGAGTTAGTTGGGGATATGTCCCATCAACTCCTTATTCAGACAGTTTAGAGGCTTTCCAGACTATAGTATGTCAGACAATTATTTCCGATTTTTTTGGTATTGTTATTCCATTTTCAGACATTGTCTTATCAGATATTTATTCAGATTTGAACCTTATGGCCATTTAGTACATGTTTCCGTATTTTTATGTTATATTTTGCAGTGTACAGGTATAGATATCAGTCATGGGTTAACTTTTGGTCCTTCGGAGTCCTGAGCACCGTGTAGCATTCCCGTTCAGAAAATCGGTGTGTTACAAACTTGGTATCAGAGCCTAAGGTTCTATAGAGTCCTAGGAAGTTTGAAAGCCACATCTAGTAGAGTCTTGGACATATGTGTGTTATGCACCACACTTATGTGCAGGAGTCTATGAGATGTTTTAGGAACAGTTTCCCTTTTTCAGTATTCATGTCGTGCCAGTGAGCATAATCTCAGTCTAATCCACTTCTTTCTTTTTTCTACAGACATGCCTCTTAAAAGAAGAGATGGGAATCAGTCAGCCCCTCAGCTCGAAGAACCTTTGGGAGATCATGTTTCTCATGCGGAGTTTAGGGACGCATTCACCACTCTTTATCAGTCAGTTGCTGCCCAGAATGAATGACCAGCTATCGTTCTAGCCAACCCAGTGGCCAATTCAGCTGCAACTAGAATTCGAGACTTCACCTGAATGAATCCTCCTTTCTTCATTGGGTCTAAGTCAGATGAGGACCTGCAGGAATTCCTAGATCAGGTTCAAAAGGTGACAAATGTTATGGGGGTTACTACTGTTCAGAGTATTGAGTTAGGCACATACCAATTATAGGATATCGCTCATACTTGGTACAAGCAGTGGAAGTCAGAAAGGTTAGATGATACATGCCCTATACAGTGGGTGGAGTTTTCCTCTTCTTTCCTTAATAGATTCTTTCCGCTAGAGCTTAGAGAAGCTAAGGTACTAGAGTTCATCAACCTCAGGAAGGGCAGTATGATGGTAAAAGAGTATTCTCTTAAGTTTACCTAATTAGATAGATATGCCCCTCATGTTGTTGCAGACGGTAGAGCTAAGATGAGTAAGTTTATGTCAGGGGTGAATGATAGTGTAGTAAACGAGTGTAGATCCGCCATGTTGAATAATGATATGACTTAAGCTAGACTTATGACACATACTCAGCAGATAGAGGAGCAGAAGATTAGGATGAGAGAGAGACAGAGTAAGAGAGCAAGGACAGGTTGTTTCAACTTTGCTCAGCCTAAGTCATAGGGTGGTAACCATTCTCAGAATAGTCAGAAATTTTCAGTCCCAGCTTTATCCTCAGCTAGTGTACCAACACCTAAGTCTAGAAATGACCGTTATGATGGAGCACCAGGCTATGAGGTGCAGGGTAGTGAAAATAGAGGTCTTACTTATCCATTTTGCGAAGAGTGTGGTAAGAATCATCTAGGTACATATATGGAAGGAAGTGATGTATGCTTTGGAAGTGGCAAGCCAGGCCACAGGATGTGAGAGTGCAGAGTTCTTTCATAGAGGGGTAAGGAGTTGTGTCAGCAAGGTACCAATAGTGGTCAGCGTCAGAATAGAATTTATGCACTCCAGACTCGTCCTAATCAAGAAAGTTTACCTGACTTAGATTCGGGTATGTTACTAGTATTTCATGTTCATAGTATGCATTGTTAGATCTTTTTCTCTCATTCGAGCATATGTTTCAGTATGAGTTAGCAGTAAAGCCAGCAAGTCAGTTTAGCAAACGAGCAATCAGATTTTTATAGCTTGTTTTCTCATCCTTGCATCTATTCATGCTATCCAAAATCTTATAGAATGTAACTATTTCAAGGTAGAACCTTTTAGTAGTTGCAAGTTCATTTTATCTCATGCATCATTCATTAGTTTCTGACTCCTGAAGTTTAGTTATAATCTAGTTTGTAGATTCCCTGTGCATCACCCAGTATCTTCGTAAGGTAAGCATTCTTAGAGAGACATAGCATCCCAAGGGGAGATACCAGTAAAGCCAGCAAGTCAGTTTAGCAAACGAGCAATCAGATTTTTATAGCTTGTTTTCTCATCCTTGCATCTATTCATGCTATCCAAAATCTTATAGAATGTAACTATTTCAAGGTAGAACCTTTTAGTAGTTGCAAGTTCATTTTATCTCATGCATCATTCATTAGTTTCTGACTCCTGAAGTTTAGTTATAATCTAGTTTGTAGATTCCCTGTGCATCACCCAGTATCTTCGTAAGGTAAGCATTCTTAGAGAGACATAGCATCCCAAGGGGAGATACCCCACTTTCTCTTAACTCTCTCATGCCTTAAATCTTTCAATTTCTCCTTGCATAACGAATTTAGTCTAGAATAAAGGGTACTCATAAGTTTACCTTCAAGTTAGACCTCAGCTATAAGTCAAGTATTTTGAGGTTCAGTTCAGTTCATGATGTTTAGTCCATATGTCACGAAGCAGAATCAGTCATGTTCTCATGTTTCAGTTCAATCAAAGTACCTTTACCATTACATGTTCAGTCGCATGTTCGTGAGTCAGTTTAGTCATGTATTCATGCATCAGATATGCGTGTCAGCTTATTGGTAATTTCAGTCATGCATTTACGTATCATGTCAGTCATATAATTATGCATCAGATATGCATTGATTCAACTTATCAGTTAAGCAGCAGATATGCATTCTCAGTTTGAGAAACTCAGTTTATCGAAACACTCAGTCCTATATTCATAAATCAGCTACCCATGCATCAGATATGCATGTACAACATGATATGCTCAGTTTTCAATCATGTCAGCCATGAAATCATGATCAGTCATTCATGTTATATATGCGTCATTTTATCTTTTCTCCCCTCTCAAGCAGTCATCGTTCGAGGATGAATGTTTCTAAGGGGGAGATATTATAATACCCCAAAAAAATTCAAACCTATATTAGAGCCATGTACCAAGCTCATCATAGTAGATCATGGTTCTTTTATAATTTTATGAGTAAGTTAGATGTATATTAAGGCTTCAAATAACACCCAGCTATCAGACGAATCAAAACATTCCTTATCGATTGAATTCTTGAGAAGGATATTGGTATGGCCAACTTCTAACGAGAATATCTCTCATTATACATAGAATTTTTAATCTCATGACCTATCAACAGATAGATAATTGAATTATATTTCCAACTATACCAATTTCACCTAAATCTGATATCGCAGAAAAGAGTTATTCCTATTTTACTCCAGTATGTCAGGCTGGAAACTGTGTGATGACATTCCTGGTAGCATGCCACATTTGTGATGCCCTACCACGAAGGTCGTCAGCCTTAGGAAGAAACCAGATCCTAAGTGATGACATTCATGGTATCTTCCCATATTTGTGATGCCTTACCACGAAGGTCGTCAGCCTTAGGTAGAAACCAACTCCTAAATGATGACATTCGTGGTAGCTTACCACATTTGTGACGCCTTACCACGAAGGTCGTCATCCATAGGCAGAAACCAGCTCCTAAGTGGCGACATTCATTGTAGCTTACCACATTTTTGATGCCATGTCACAAATGTCGTCAGCCTTAGGCAGAATCCAGCTTTTGTGTGACGACATTTTTGACGGCTTACCACATTTTTGACGCCTTGTCACAAATGTCGTCAGCTATAATTTTCAGCAACTGGGAGTTTATTTCATAATGGTATTTTGGCCTTTTCCATTCACTTCCCATAACTTATAACCCTAAAGAGGCATAATTTTTCCCATTTTTCTTCAGTTAAGCATGTCAAAAACCCTCTCTTATGCTTTTAACCACAAGATTAAGGTTTTCTCTCAAGATCATCTCCTCAAGAATAAGAACATTCTTTCCCAAAGGGGTTAAACCCTAGTCAAGAAAAATCAAGGGCAAGACTAACGATTTCTTCAGGAACCTTCAGAAACATTAGATCTCTTTCAAGATCAGGCTTTAAGGTATGCGTAGTGTTCATCTATGCGTCCAATCTGTTCATAGAGATCAAGAATTATGCTTTTAAATGTTATTTTGTAAACTTTTGTGGTGATATGAGCATGTACTTGTTGATGATTGTTGTTTAGGTTTGAAGATGATATCTAAAGGTGTTTTCATGGAATATATGTGGTTGTTAGTTGAAAAACACAAAATTTGGGTGGTTTGATATGATGCAAGTATGAATCCACCTATGCCTTAAAGAATGCATGCAAGGTGTTTGATAAAATGCCTAGAATGCTAGAAATTTATATTTACATAATTCCATGATATCTAAATGACAAGTCCATGTTAGCTATACACTTCAATATGGATTTCCATGCTATTTATGTGTTCTTATTGTTGTGGCATGAAACATGTATGATAATGGAGATATGAATTATGTACATGAAATATATCCATGCTTTCCCCTACCATGTTTGAGATGTTGAATAAATACATGAAGTATAATATCCCCTACTTATGATATTGTGAATTGTGACTCCGATCTTGTGATCAACTCGTGTCATGTATGAGTCAGTTTTATTCCATCGAGTCCTGGGGGTATTCGTATCCAAAAAATATAGCTGTGTGCCTAGAGCTATGTCATGTTTTCACGATACTCTCAGTCAAGCCATGATATATAGAAATCAGTTAGTCATGTGACTCAAGAAAACTCAGTAATCTCAGTAGTTCAGTATTCTCAGTAATCTCAGTGCTCAGTAACCTTAGTAATCACAATAAATATCAGTAACTTCAGTACTCTTAATCAGTCCTCAGAACTCATTATATTCCATCCATCATCAGAATCCAGTAAACTCAGTTTTAGCTTCGCTAAATAATACCACTATTTTCAGTTCAGTTAATCAGTATCAGTTTAGCAAAACAATTTAGATAAGTTATTTAGTTCAACCCAGTTATTCAGTTCAGTGTCTTTCAGATGGGAGTAGGATTCAGCACCGAGTGAGCCTAGGGATGGGGACTCACCCGCTAGATTAGGAATGAGATCCTTAGAAGCAATCCCTAAGTTCCAGATCTACATAACCAGTGTAGGTACGAGATGTCACCCGTTAGATAGGATTGACATACTCAGGGGTCACCCATTAGCATATTTATATGTATAGGACTGATCCCAGGAGTCACCCGCTAGATTAGGACTGACTCCACAGCAGATGTCTTTACTGGTGGCATGGTACTGACACCCTTCCAGCCAGGGTAGAGATTAGACCCTAGTCATCTTAGATTGGGGCATGTCGGTTAGATGAACACATCCCATAATTTCAGTTACAGATTCAGGACTGTCAGACAGAGTCAACTCAGCTTAGTAGTACAGATTCAGTACTGTTATATATAGTCAATTCTTATTATTGTAAATAGACTTCAAGATTACCCATTAGCTAGGACTTCTCTCAACTATGATTTATAAGTATCAGAATTATTAGATTTAAAGATCACTCGCTAGATAGGACTGATCTCAAACTAAGTCAAATCATCCTTATTATTTGTATACTCATGATCACCCGCTAGATAGGAATGATCTCAGATTTAGTTACTCCAAGTAGAACATAACTCAAACAGTTCCATCAGAACTTAGTCTGTCAGATACAGTTTCTCAGTATCAGTTACATCGGTTAGGCTGATCATCACAGTTATATCAGTTATATCAGTTTTTTGAACTAATGTAGCAGTCATATCAGTTATCAGAATTCATGATATCAGTATTCAGCTTCAGGACTGTCAAACACAGTCAACCAGACCAGTTTTTCATAATTCGAACTTTCAAAAATAGTTATTTATCTACTCAGTATCTCAGTATCAGTACACTCATGTTTTCAGTATTCAGACTCTGTAGTCAGTATCTCCACGAGTTTAGTTACAATTATGTATGCATGTATGTATTCTCTTGTTCATATTAGTCAGCATTATTCATGCATTTAACCCTTTGCATTTAGCCTACCTCACTCGTATACTCAGTACATTCAGACGTACTGACGCATTTGTGCTATGGTTCTTTCTCTTATGTTACACCATTGGTTCATAGGTATGAGCTCCAGATCAGTAGTAGCATTCCAGTGTTCAGAGTTTGTAGTAATTTCTTTTCATTCGAGGATGATATGATTAATGCTTCATTTGCTATTTTAGTTTAGTTGCTAGATGGAGTTAGTTGGGGACATGTCCCATCAACTCCTTATTCAGATAGTTTAGAGGCTTTCTAGACTATAGCATGTCAGATAGTTATTTCAGATTTGTTTTGGTATTGTTATACCATTTTCAGACATTGTCTTATCAGATATTTATTCAGATTTGAACCTTATGGAAATTCAGTACATATTTCCGTATTTTTATGTTATATTATGCAGTGTACAAGTATAGATATCAGTCATGGGTTAGCTTGTGGTCCTTCAGGGTCATAAGCACCGTGTAGCATTCCGCTTCAAAAAATCGAGGTGTTACAAATAGCCTTACCTTTCTACCAGATTAAGCTTAATTATAGTATTGATATGATATTATACTAGTTTTGGTTCGGGAATTAGGTCTTGGAGGTTTATTTAGTGTGATTTGGATAGTTTAGCCAATTAAGGAATCGTAATTAAGTGTATCTGACTTAACTATTTATTATTTAGGTAGAATAGCTATCTTAGGACTCCATGGGACTTATTTAGCATCTTTTAGTGAGGTTTGGCACGTAAGCATTACTCAAGGTATTATATTAGATTATTAGGTTAGAAATGGGGCCCTCTAACATATCTTAGGGTAAGATTACTACTAATTAGTTCCTTGTAGATCTATAGACCTTTATACATTATTTTAATTAACTGTTTGAGCCCAAAGAGGTTTTCTTCATATGATACTTAATGCTAGATTATTACTTAGGAGATGTTAAAATTTGTTCAAGTTTAGTGATTTAGGATATTAAGACTGGTGTGATTCTGGCATTATTGATGATATTACTTTTGATAGCCCGATATTCATGATATTACTTTTGATTGAAGTTTGACATATGAGACACTAGTTCTTGTTAAAATTTGGCATTGGGAGGTTAATAATGTCGGTTATAGAATAGGTTTATGTTTGCTATTTATGCCATGGAAAGATCCATTATTACATTTTTTGTGATATAGATAGTGATATAATTACTGTTATTACTTCTTATTAATTGCATCCACCAGGCTTATGGAGGCCCACATAGGGTTATTTACTTTATCCACATCTTTTGGGCTTTTAGGGACCCATATATGTTATAGTCATCCATGTTATTATTATTATTATTTGAATTATTTACTTTCAGTAAATGGCGTATTATTCCAGCTTTTTTCTTTTACTTTGACTAAGTTCACTTATCTCACATTTTATTATATCAATATTACTATTTAGTTCAGTCGTCTGAAGATGCCTACTATGTACCCATGGCTTTGGTATTCATACTACACTTTTGTACCATTTTTAGTGCAAATCTGAGCACTAGCTACCACCATTGATGTTGTGATTGTGCTAGTCAAAGTTTGGATACAGGGTGAGCCAAAGCCGGAATTGGCCTTTTCTCCATCTTCTATTTTTGGATAGTTTTCCATTTTAGAGACTTTGTATATTGACTTGATAGTGCTCTGATTCTTTTGGATTAAAGGCTCTTTTACCAACCTTACTATGTCGTGGGATGATATTACAACTCTTTTATTTGTTTTCCATCAGGTTATTTCTCTTATGATTTAATGCTTGTAATTTATTTACTTGTATATTTTTGACATATATGTCATTTTCCAACAATTAGTCCATTAGTTATAGTTTTGGGCTATGGTTTTGCTTACCTACTTGTAAGACCCCATGTTTTGGCCTATAAATTTTTTATGTGTGTTGAGCTCACTTCTAGGCACTGACGTACGTTATGAGTCGTTAGCACTCATCACAATTCATATATTGCCAATCATTGATTAACCAATAAAGATTGCCTAGGTTTTTGTTTGGATCACGACTACGACCCTACAAGTCATATAGTGTGGTCAAGAGTAGTAGGGTATGATATGTTGGTAAACCAGTGGATGTGGTCCTAGGTACTGCCCAAACTATGAGTTGTGATGACTCTGGTTTACTCCTATTTAAGATCTTACCTCTATAAAGATTTGATGTTCGTAGTAACTATGTCAAACCCTCTGTCCTACCTGAGGACAATGTGGATGGAATTCTCCCTGAGTCTGGAGTGCAAACCTAGGCTAGAGTCCCTACTTATGATTTTCCTATCCCTTTTGGAGTTCTACCAGTTACCACTAGTACTCCTTAAGTTTTCCAAAATGATGATGCTCATGCCTCGATGCCTTAGGGTGACATATCTAAGGTGGAATTCCATCTATCCATCCATTTTATTACTCAGTTGGTAATCATTCAGTCTCATCAGTTGGATAATGTTGGCTCTATTGCTCTTTCTTCTACGGTCACTTTAGTTTGCCGATTTTTGAGACTGAATTCCCCAACCTATTTTTGCTCTAAGGTTAAAAAGGATCCTTAAGGATTTATTAATATGATGTAGATCTTTAGGGTGATGCATGTTACAGATGTATAGGGTGAGGATTTTGCTGCATATCAGTTGAAAGATGTGACATATCAGTGGTAAGAGGAGTAAGAGTAGTTGAGGAGAGAGGATACTAAGCAAGCTATATGGGAACAGTTCTCTGGTGCATTCCTTGATTCTTTTTTCCTTTGGAGTTAAGGGAAGCTAAGGTAGAGAAATTTGTAAATCAAAGGCAGGGTAAGATATGTGTGAAGGAATATGACTTGAAATTCCATTAGTTTTCTCGCTATGCTCCGGAGTTAGTGTCTAGCATGAGAACCAGAATGAGGAAGTTTGCTTCTGGGTTGTCCCATGACTTAGTCTTGGAGTGTAAGGCTGCAATGTTGAACAATGAAATGGACATATTCAAACTAATGGTTTATATAAAGTCGGTAGAGAATGAAAAAAATAAATAGGTGGAGATTAAAGAGAGGTAGAATAAGAAGTTCAGGTATTAAGAATAGGGTGGAGGTCAGCAAGCTAGTGGGAGAGATTGTATAAATTAGAGTAGGAAGAAGACTTCAGGAAATTTTGGTTTATACTCTTTATCTTATGCTCTTTAGTAGTGGCCCTAAGTTACAGGGTGCCTAGTATCAGGCTAGTGGAGCTTAGTCAACCCCACCATACGTCTTTGTAGATTTTGTGATTATCTTTACTGTGGGTATTGTGATGAGGGGAGAAATCAGTAATTTAACTATGGTCGTCTTTGTCATATGAAGTGGGGTTGCCCTGCGGCTAAGGTAGTCACTGGGGATAATATAGTTTTGGTCACTATGTTATGGCTTCTACACCAAAGGGTGCTACTTTTGGTACCGATACTGGTTGGAATCATCTTTATTCTCTTTGCACCCATTAGGAATTCAAGGCATCTCCTAATTTTGTCACTGTAATGCTAAATCTCTTTTTTAATAATATGTATTGTCTGCTTAGTCCAGGGTCCACCCTTTCCTATGTGACTCCATATGTGGCTGTGCATTTTAGTTTTAGTCCTGAATTTGTTTGACCCTTTTCTATGTCTACTCTGGTGGGTGGCTCTATTGTAGCTGGAAATATCTGTAGAGGTAGTATGGTTTCTATCTTTCATAAGAAGAGTTTGGTGGATTAAGTAGAGATTTATATGGTAGACTTCAATGTATCTTGGTAATGGATTTTCCTTATCTATGCCACACTTATTTTGATTATAGAACTCAAAAATTTAGTTTTAGGTTTCCAAAAGAACCGGTAATAGAATGGGAGGAAAGTTCCTTAGTGCCTAAAAGGAATATTATTTCTTATTTTAAAGCCCAAAGGTTAATTTCTAAGGGTTGTCTACATTATTTGGTTTGGGTTAAAGTTTTTAGTTATGAGGTTTTGTCCTTGCAATCTATCCAGTTGTTAATGAGTTTCCTGATGTGTTTCTTGAAGATCTTCTTAATATTCTTCTGATAGAGTAATAGAATTTGGGATTGATCTTCTACCGAATACCCATCCTATCTTTATTCCTCTATATAAAATGGCTTTGATTGAGTTAAAGGAACTAAAGAAGCAGTTAAAAGACCTTTTTGATAGGGTTTTCATCTATACTAGTGTTTCTCTGTGGGGTTTCCTTGTTCTTTTTGGGTGAAAGAAAGATGGGTCTTTTCGAATGTGTATAGATTATTGATAGTTGAATAAGGTGACAATTTATAATAAGTATCTTCTTGCTAGGATTGATGATCTTCTTGACAACCTTTAGGGTGCTAGATTTTTTCTAAGATTAACCTCTTTTTGAGTTATCATCAATTGAAATTTAGGGAGGATAATATACCCAAGACTGTTTTTCGAATTCGGTATGGTCGCTATGAGTTCTAGTTATGTCATTTGGATTATCTAATTCTTTGGCTAATTTTTTGGATTTTATGAATTAGTTTTTTCAGATAATTTTTGGATTAGGTTGTTATAGTCTTCATTGATGATATCATTATGTATTCTAAGAGTAAGGAGGATCATGCCAATAACCTCTGAATTGTGTTTCAAACTCTTAAGGATCAAAATTTTTATTCTTAATTTTTGATGTGTGAGTTTTGGTTGAATGCTAGAATTTTTCTTGGGCATGTTGTTTCTACTGAGGGGATTAAGGTGGATCAATAGAAAATTTAGGTGGTTAAGAGGTGGCTTCACCCCATGACTCCAATTAATATTTGGAGATTTTTAGTCTTGGCCGGGTATTATAGGAGGTTTGTGGAGTGCTTTGCATCTACTTCCACACCGTTGATGAAGTTGACTCAAAAAATGTAAAGTTCTTGTAGTCGATTGCTTATGAGGGTCGTTGATGAAGTTTACTCAAAAAAAGGTAAAGTTCTTGTAGTCCATTGCTTGTGAGGGTACCTTTGAGAATTCAAAGAATAGGTTGACTTCTGTGCTAGGTCTAACCTTACCCGATGGTATGGATGGATTTGTTTTATATTGTGATGCATCCCACGTGGGACTGTGTTGTGTCTTGATGTAGCATGAAAAAATTATGGACTATGCTTCTAGGCAGCTAAAGGTTCAAGAAAGGAACTATATGATTCATGATTTAGAGTTGGCGATTGCTGTATTTTATTTGAAGATTTGGCACCATTATTTGTATGAGGTGCTTTATGCATCTATTCAGATCATAAGAGCTTGCAGTATGTGTTTAATTATAAGGAGTTGAATCTTTGACAAAGGAGATGGCTTGAGAGTCTTAACTATCATGAAGGTGTAACTAAGTGTATGGTTTTTGAGGAAGTAAAAGTTGAGCATTTGAGGCTGGGTGGCGTATCTCAAAAGATTCAATTTCCCATATAGAAGTGGGAGATGATTAATATGGACTTTTTTATGGGGTCTTCTGCAGTATCATATATGGATAGGATAACTAAGTCTGTTCACTTCTTGCCGGTGAGGACTACTTACTCTAGAGAGGATTATGCTAAGTTATTCACAGATGAGATATTTAGATTGCATGGTTCCTTTAGATTATATGGTGCCCCTAATACCATTATTTTAGATTGAGGTACATAAATTTCTTCTCATTTTTGGCGTTCATTTTAGAAAGGTTTTGGGACTAAGGTAATCCTTAGAACCGCTTTCCATTCTCAAACATATAGCAAAGCAGAATGGAATTTTTAGATGTTAGTGGATATGCTAAGGGCCTATGTGATTGACTTTGGAGAAAGTTGGGCTGATCACTTATCCCTAATTGAGTTTGCATATAATAATAGTTATCACTCTAGTATTGGGATAGCTCCTTCTGAGGCTTTTTATAGTAGGAGATGTAGGCCTCCTATTGGGTGCTTCATGGTTAGTGAGACTAGGTTATATAGTCTAGACTTGGTTCACCAATCCATGGAGAAAGTGATAGTGATTAGAGAAAGACTTAAGACCACTCAGAGATGCCAAAAATTCTATATGGATATGAGGTAAAGGAGGCTGGAGTTTATGGTAAATGAATTGGTGGTCTTTAAGGTTTCTCTTATGAATATAATAATGTGGTTTGGTAAGAAGGGTAAGCTTAGTCCCATTATGTGGGTCCATATCAGATTTTGAGGAGAGTTGGAATGTTTTCTATGAATTGGAGTTGCCTTTGAGTTTGGGTTCTATTTATTTGATTTTACATGTGTCGATATTGAAGAAGTGTGTAGGTGATCCTTTTTTTATTGTGCCTATTAAGAATGTTGGTATTTCGAATTCCTTATTGTACGAAAAAATTAAGGTCTAGATTTTGGATAGGCAATCAAAGGGAAAAAGAAGCTACTTGGGAAACTGAAGAGGACATGAAGTCTAAATATCCATTCCTATTTCCCTCATTGGATGAAAATGTGTGAGGAAGATTTTCATTCTCTTTCTTATGGCCTTTCAAATTTGTCATTTGGATGTGTGTATATTCTTTCTTGTTATCGTGCTAATAGGTTCCTTAACTCCTTATTTGGGGAATAATAATCCTGGGGGGGAGGGGTAATGTTACATCCTAGGTTTTGGCCTTTGAAAATCTCATGTGTGTTTAGCTCACTACCTAGGTGTCGACTCATGTTACAAGTTGTTATCACTCATAATGAGTCATATGGTGTCAATCGTAGCTTAACTAGTAAGGATTACCCAAGTTTCTTTTTGGATCACAACTATAACCCTACCAATCGTATGGTGTGGTTAATAGTCATAGGGTGTGACTCATGACTAAACTAGTAGAGGTGGTTCTGGGTACTACCCAGACTATGAGCTGTGGTGATGAATCGTGATCAGTGACTATGAGTCGCTACCTAACTCATAGCGGCTAGGAGTTATTTTCCTCCATATTTTTCATAAAGGGTAATTCAGTCTTTTCCTTACCTTAACAGTATTCCCACGACATAAAACATTCCCTTAAGACTTATTTCCACAATTTAATATAACATAACCACGCTTTTCTATCTTAAATTCCCCAATCAGGAGCAATGTTAGGGTTTTGAGGGATTGCTCATCCAGGGCTCAAAGTGTGGTTTCTCCTCTAAATTCGTGGTGTTTTTAGGCATTATCTATTCCCTTAACTTGTATTTTACCTTGGCATTCATATGGTTTTAATGTTTAGTTTTGGAATATGGGTTAAGAGTTTTGGATGATTATTGTTTAAATGGAATTTGGGTTGAGAAGTACAAGATGTTTGGTAGATTTTTGAGATTTACTCCACTTAGGTTTTCTGTATAACTGGTAAGGATGCATATGAGTTCTTGGCAGCTTGTGAAGATAGGTTCTATAATTTGGGACTAGTTAAGACTCATGGTGTCGATTATACTACTTTTTAGTTAGATTTGGTAGCTCAATATTAGTGGGGAGGTTATCTCGACTCCAGCCCCGCTGGATCTCCCTCAATTATATGGAATCAGTTATTTAAGGCTTTAATGAAGAAATAAATTCCTCGTAGCCTTTGTGATTGTCTGAGAGATTAGTTCTCATAATTGGAGTCGGGTTCTATGATGTCTTGGAGTATGAGTCTCCATTTCATGAGTTGGACAGGCATGCTACATCTATTTTGTCAATTGAGTATGAGTGAATTTAGTGTTTTGTTTAAAGATTGAGACTTCCTCCTTTTATGGCTACATAGATATTGTTTGTTGTAGGTAGATATTTTATTAAGGTTTCTGACCATGCTCAAATTATATAGAAGATGCATAGTGAGTACCGAGTGGGTAGCAATAAGAGGACTTATTATCAGGATAGTTTTAGTAGTAGCTGGAGTGGCTCAAGGTTCAAAGATAATATTTTTCAGGGTAGGTACCCTTCACACCATTCTTATCAGCATTAGGGTCTGGGTAGTAGGCCCGTTCATGATGCACTTTAGTTTACTAATAGATATAGAATTTCTATTGTGATCTTCCTAGCCAGTGTAGTGGCCAACCTTCGAGAGGTTCATATTTCGAGTCTTTTAGACAAAGTGGTTTTTTTGGGTCAGCTTGATTTTCTAGATATAGTGCAGTGCCTGGAGTATGTTATGACTGTGGGGCTTTTGGCCATTTTTCTAGAGAGTATCCAGGCATGGGGAAGTTGTACTTGCAATATAGAGTGTTTCACTAATTAAGGCGGTACTACCCCCAGCTAGAGTTTCTTTGCAAGGTTGTTAGGATGATCCCTTTGGGTATCACGAAGGTCGTCAGGATGATAGAAGAGGTGATCTATCTGTCACGCAACCAGCTGGTGGGTGAGGTCATTTATATGCTATGCCTAGTAGAGTAGAGGCAAAGTCTTCAGATACTATTATTATTGGTATGATCTTAGTATACCATCATCCAACTTTTGCTTTATTTGATCTGAGATCCACTTATTCCTATGTGTCTATTTATTAGGCACTACGGTTAGAGTAGTCTTAGGATTCATTATCTGTGCCATTATGTGTATCTACTCCCATAGGTTCTTTTTAGTAATAGATTAGGTTTACAGATCATGTGTTATGACTGTTCAAGAGTTTGATGGTCAGACTGATCTTAATATATTAGATATGGTGGATTTTGATTTATTCTAGGCATTCACTGGTTAAGCCTGCATCATGTGATCTTCGATTATTTTGCAAAGACCGTTACCATAATCATGCCCAATATACCCCCGATCACGTGCTAAGGATATTTTAGCCAAAAGTTGATGGGGATTATTTCTCAAATTTGGTCTAGGAGACTTATATTGAGGTGTTGTGAGTCTTATCTTTCTTGTATTTTTGATGTTAGTGTGTAGAGTCCCTCACTTGACTATGTTCCTATAGTCTATGACTTTCCTGATGTTTTTTCTACCGATCTACCTGGTCCTTCTCCTGAGTGTGACATTGACTTTATTATTGATCTTGAGTCAGGTACCTATCCTATTTATATGACACCTTACAATTACGAATCATCATTGTTCATTGTTAGGTAATAAAACCCTTTTCATTTTATTCAAAACCACCATATACACTTACTAATTCAATTGTGAATTACATGGGTTTAGATTTATTTAAAGAGGGGAAAAGATACATGTCTTAAACAACTTGAATCACCAACAATCTTCACTTTTCTTTCTTTCCATAAGATGAACACCTTCAAACCCTAGATTCCAATCTTATTTCGAAGAGTCTTTAGAGTGTTTAGAAGTGTTTAAGTTTTTAAAATGAAGACTTTGGAGGCTACAAAGAATTATATAGGTCAAGGACTTAGGGTTTTAGGCAAGGGAAATGACCAAAAGGTTCTTGGTTAAAAGCTGGAAAATACACACATGTAGGGGTATGACTGCCCCTCACGATTCACTTGGCAATCATAACCTAGGTTGTGAGTGGTACTATAAATCGTACCAAAGGCTTCCACTAGGTTAACTGCACTAGTTAGGGTATGACTAGGCACCCTTGAGTTATATCCTAAGGGTACGACTTGTGACCTAACTCGTATAGACCACCCATAACCAAAATAGTCCACTCTAGGTTAGGTTTCTCTATATACAATTGGGCAGCTTACGACTCTGGTCTTGGTTATGATTAAGGGATGACCTTTTTGCATGGAGGATAGTATGTTCCTTTAATATACTTCTTATGATAAGAAAGGGGAGGTCGTGGTGGGTACGATTCATGACCAAGGGTATGAGTCAAGCACCCCACCCGTATTCACACCAGAGATAAAAAAGGTTGTTCTTTCTCAATGGTTCCAAGGTCTAGGTGCTTCAACTCTCTCCCACTTTGATAGGTAAGTAAAGATACAAGTTAACACCTCTATATACACCAACTAAATCCTTACATAATTTAGAAATAACACACTACAAGGATGCAACACAACACACCTACTATGATTACTACCAATCAATCTAGGATTTTACAAGACCACCTTCTTGTGTGTTTTATTATCATTCTTTGATTGGATGGTTGAAGACCTTTGATACTAGAACCCATGGTACAGACCTACTTTAGGATTCGTTGGATAGGCTAATAGTGATTAAGGATCGGTTGAGGGTAGCTTAGAGTATGCAGAAGCTTATGCAGATGATATACTTCATGCCTTGAGATTTTGAGTTGGTGACTGATTATTCCTCCGAGTATCGCCTATGAAGTGTGTGATTAGGTTTGGTAGGAAAAGAAAGCTCAGGCCCAGATATATTAAACCTTTAGAGATCCTTCGCACAGTTGGATAAGTGGCCTATGAGTTAGCCTTACCCCCAGATTTTGCTGCTGTCCATCCAATTTTCAAAGTTTATACTTTGTAGTGGTTCATTCTCAATGAATCTCATATGCTTCGATGGGACTCAATTCAATTGGATGAGCGGTTAACGTTTGTGGAAGAGCCCATTTTCATATTGGATAGGGATGTTAGTTAGTTCCACTCTAGAGAAATTCTAATTGTTAAGGTTCAATAGAGACACTGCCCAGTAGAGGAGGCCATTTAGGAGATCGGGAGGAAGATGTGGGCCCAGTATCCTAACCAGTTCAAAGCTTTAGGTACATTCTAATCCTTTATATTATCAAATGAAAGTTCTTTTAGTAGTGGATATTGTAATGGCCCTTCAGGTCATTTTCTACATTTCCACTCAATTACACCGTTTAGATCTTTCCGATAGCTACCTCAAGTCATTTATGACATGGAGGAGTTGACGATTCGGTTATCGGGCAGTTTGTTTAATTTTTCGAGCCAATTTCCTATTTTGAGGTCTTTGCTAGTAACAATTGGCTACTAGGTAAAAACTTTAGCCAAGTAACCTTGTATGACAAATCTAATAGTTCCATTAGCTTTGGAACATTGATATTAGGCTAGGAGGACCTTTGGGTCGAGTGCCAAGTCTTCCAGACTCATTTTGGTCAATTGACCAAAAATTAAGAAAAATAACGTTTAGGTGTGTGGGTCCCACTTTACGTCCAAATGACCCCGGATGGAAATTTTGGCCGTGCCATTAATTCTAGAATGTTTAATTTGGTAGGGTAGTATAGTTCATTTGTAATTCTAAGATTATGTATGAATCTCGAGGGGTCGGTGGAGACTTGAAAAAATTCCATGTTTTTAACTAGTGCATTCTCTTAAGCACCCCTTGGTTTGCTTAAGCGGCCATTTGGTTGCTTAACCACCATTTGGGTTTCTTAAGTGGTCAACTAGTTGATTAAGTGACTAGGCTGCCAGCTGGTATACCTTTTAAGTGAGGGCCTTCTACTTGAGCGAAGGCCACTTAAGCGGCTATTGGTCTGCTTAAGCGAAGACGCAGACATAGGCATGTATGTTGAAATCCGTACTTGGCTACGAAAGTGGTGACTGTTTAAGTGGCCCAGTGTCTACTTAAGAGGGACCTAGATAGATTTAGCTGCCTCCTTGCTCAATTTTCTCCCATTTTTTCACAGAAGTTCAAGAGTGTGAAACCACAACGAGTGTGGAAACTTCCGAGAAATATTAATTGGTGATTTCAGGATGTTTGTTTGTTTGAATTACTAGTTTTTTTCTCTGAATTCTTCGTAATTTTTCATTAACTTCATGGTTAATTTTTCTATTATTTTCCCAAACCCCTAGATTATTGGTGGGTTTATTTTATCAACATTTGAGCTCAGAAGTTACCAATTCTTGAGGGTAAATATTCCTTGAGCATAGAGGGACACGTTGACGGTCTCAAAAGTTCTATTTTACAAGCTAGCCCATATGAGATTTTTACGTGATTTTCGACCCAAAGCATAAAAATGCAATATGGGTACCGTTTTTCCTGTATTGATGAGTAGATTATCATTTTGATGGCGTGGCATCGTATAGAAGCTCCTCGGAAGGTAAAATCACCAATTTAGAAAATTTCATCGATATTTCTTAGGTTTATCTTTCTCTTATATTGGTCTTAATCGCAGTATGTTTATGATAACATGCTAGATATGGGTTGAAAATTAGTTCTTGGAGGCCTAATTAGTGTAATTTGGAGTATTTAGCCAATTAAGGAACCGTAAATTAAGCATAATCACTTAGGTGCTCATGCTTTAGGTAAAATTGATATCTAAGGGCTAAATGTGTCTGATTAAAATATAGATGTAGAATTAGATACCATAGACTAGTCCATGGTAGAATTTTCCTTGGAATACATTTTGGGGATTAGAAGTGGCCCCCCTCTGGCCCACCATAGTCCAAGACTATCATTAGTTCCTCATAGACTTTATAGGTATGTTATACCCTTTAACTTGTATATTTAATAGCCTTAGTAGGTAGGATACATGAAACTTATTGTAGATTGGTTCTTAGGAGTTAATGCTAGTTCCGGTTCATGTTTGGTGATTTATGATATTGAGTTTTAGTTAAAGTCTGCCAATCGATAATATGAGTTCAAATTTAGGTCAAACAAATAACGATAATATGAGTTTTGATTCAAGTTCGACATTGAGAGGTTAATTATGCTATATTTATGGTATGGAATGATTCACCATTATGATTTTGAGATACGGTTACTTTGAGTGATTTTTCATTCTTTCTTCTCTTTATTTCACCTTCCTGTAACATATATTGGGTTATTTACCTTTCCGCTTGTACTAGCTTATAATGGAAAATTTTGTAGTGTTAGTTATGCTTTCTTTCATATTATGGCTATTCCAGTTATTTAATTACAACATTTGGGAGCTTTATTCCAGCTTTGCCTTCTTTCCTTGACTTAACTTTTGCAGCTAGATTGTACTTATATTGTGATTATCTTAGTCGGTTAACGATGTCTACTAGGTCATGGCATCTTATTGTTATCTTACTTATCTTTCGTACTATTATCATTACCTGATCTATTATTGTAAGTCCTTACTTGCTGATTTTTGGCATTTATTCCATTTTCCCACAATATTAACCTATTGTGTATCACTCTTGGCTATGGTTTGGCTTTACTTACTGGTGGGGAAAAGTAGGTTCCATCATGAATCTTACATTAGGCCATCATAAATAATAAACCCCTTGGCCTCTAGAGACTGACGACTATCAAATAGCCCCTAAATAACCACCTATAAAGGCTAGAAGAACTGACTGAATAGGGTAAGAAATAATCCAGTTGGATGTGATCCCTAGAATAAGATCTACCAAGTTACCCAAATTTTGGGACTTCTTGGATAATGCCTTAGCCTGTCCAACCTTTTTAACTCCCTAAAGCCTCTTTAGATAATTAAACTACTCATTGAAACCTTTTTATGTAGAAGTCTTATGAACAAACACTACTTGAAGATCAATGTTCAAGACTTTGACAAATAACCATATCCTCTTATCCCATGTGACCACAAACTGGGTAGCATAAAGAGATAAAGCATGGAACTTATCCTCATATGTTTCTACCGACATACTACCCTCCTCAAGGGCCAACAATTCATCCTTATTATGGTATCGAAGAGTACAGGGTATGCAATTTTTCAAAAATAAGGCATGAAATTAAGCCCAAGTCAGTGGAGGCAAAACCAGTGACCAACACTTCACATAGGATCTCTACCACTGTTTGGCATCCCCTTGCAGTTGAAAAGTAAAGAAATCAACACCATTTTATTTAACAATTCTCAACTTGTGTAGACTCTCATAAAAATCAATAACAAACTCAAATGCATTCTAAGTCTCGACACCATGAGAAGAAACATGTTTTATTTTCATAAACTTAGTCAAAAACTTATATTTGGTACTAGTAATGACAGGGATTAACAAAGGAAAGGGGAATATATTAGTACCTAAAGCCTTATCTGCATTGGTAGATAAAGTGACATCAGATAAATACTCAAAACTTGAAAAGTTGGCATAGTGGGAGTGACTCCTGTACTAGCATAGCCACTTAGAAAAGCCAAAACCTACTGAATAAACTCAGAAAACACTAGAGAAAGGGTTGCACCTCCACTCGGTTCCACCACCATTGGCTCCAAACCATCCTCATCCACTGCCTCAACCTTCTCAAAATTATCATTGGTTGAGGGAAGTTATACTGATCTATGAAGAGCTCAATTACCTATTGTCTAAGCTTCAACCCTGGTGGTTTTTTCTTTCTCTTTCCCCTTGTCCCACCCCAATCTTATACTCATCCCTAACCAACTAGTTCTACAACTAGATCTACAAGCATCGGGTTACTACTCTTTCACTATTTGATCTAGTGTTTATATTTTTGAAAAAAAAAGGTCAGATACAAATTTGGATTGCCAGATACCAATTGGACTCAAGTTACAACATGATAGAAAAAAAAGGATAGTTTCCTAAGGTCTTATATCCTCTAGAAGAAAAGTATAAACATCTCTATACCTTTCGACAAGACTCTACTAGACCCATTTTGGTACAATGAGGTCAACAAACTTAAGGATGCTATACCTACTTTGCCATGACCAACCCCTTTGTGAGTCCCACCCACATTAATCCTCCGATGGGAAAACCAACAAACTCAATAAACCATCCTAAACTTATCCAAAAATAGGTAACTAAATCAATCTCTAAAGTAGTACAACATCTCGAAATGACGATAAATTCAAAATAACAAAACATTAAATATTCCCCTAAAACCAGAAAGTCATAGTACTAATGATCAAATAATTATCAAAAAAGGGGTTCTACCCCAAAACTAGAGAAATATGTATGTTTGAATAATGGACCCAAAAATTAGTGTAGAACTCTTGGCTAAGGTCTCAGGACAATCACTTAAATATGCTCTACACTCGACAAAAAGAAGAGCACATGTAGTATCAACACATAAGAAACAATGATGTGTTGGTAGGGTCACAAACCAAACCAAAATAAGAAATATGAACATATAACCATAATGTAATACAACTAGAAAACCATGAACTGTATCATGCAACTATACTTCTTATTCATAACACTTGAACTTGAAAAAAGTATACCATAAAATTTATTCAATATAAGTCAATAAGGAAAGCAAGTTAAATCAAACTATGACAACTAATAAGACTTGAAGTCAACAATCATGCTATAACAATAATGTAAATCATGCCCCAATGACACAAGTGATAGAAAACACAAGGTAATTCATAACTTTCAATTAGCCTGGACCACTTAAAGATCAAAATGAGCAATAACAAGGTAATTAACATGCAACTTGATTTACAAAAAGAAATCATTCTTAGCAATTAAGCACATAACCCGCTTCACTTGGTAAACCTACCTAATAATGAAAAAACTTAAGCCTAGTGAAGAACCCTTAGGGTTACACCAAATAGTGAGGGACCAGGTCCCTCAGGATCAATTACAAGCGATAGAACAGTAGTGCAACTTTGAGGTACTAAAAATAAAGGAAGTGCAAAAATGTAAGAACACAAGATTGTTACATGGAAACCTAAGAAGGGAAAAATCGCAGCTTTCCCTCATAAGAACTTCCAAATCCACTATAATAAACCTCCTAGTTACAGTAACATTTTAGCCTACCTCTAGGATCCTTTCGCTAGTAGTAACTCTACTACAAGCTCATCATGGAAACTCTACCAAAGACTCTCACCGCTGACTAACTCTAATCAACAACATGCTTAGGTATCTCTACCTTAGAATCTCCCTCAATAAGAAATAACTACTCTTATAACATGAGTAGTTTTGTTACAATTCAGTATTTACTCAAGAACAAAATCTACTTAAGCATAAACAGTCAGCTAAGAACATTGGTAGTGTAGAAATACGGTTTTGCTGCCTTTCTTTTCACTCTTTAGAGCATGGAAAAACCAATTATTAAAGAGGTGTCTCTTACCTTTTATAGCTGGGTGATGATTAGGGCTGGAATATCATTGGACCAGTTGTCCAAGTCAATACAAAATAGCACTTGCAAGTTTGTTACACAAGAGGAAAAAACTGTGTAGATACCGTGTACCAGCTGTACAATACTTTGCACGTCTAGGGACCTGGTCCTTTGCAGTTTAGCTGCTCATAATCAAAACTACATATAGTAATTTCCCCCTTTTTGATGATGACAAACCAAACCATATAATTTTGAGCATCAGGGCATATTCATCACATTTAATCAGAATGATACCACACAATGATGAATGTTTCCCCTATCATCATGCTTTATCTTTCATGCAATAAAGGGACCTGGTCCCTTATTGTCATTTGGTAGAAAAAAATTCCCTTTATAATCATGCACCTTTAATTTATGCATTTGCATTTTTTTCATCCCCCTGCTATTATGCACTATTCAAAATATCATATACTCTCCCCGTTATTATGCTACCAGTGCTACCAGTTTGTTATATATGAAGTTAGTAATCTCCTTTTTGACATTATTGAAAAGGATTTATAGTTAACCAAGAGTGGAAATAAGCATTGATTAGTTATTTGATGGCCACTGCTGCAATATAAACGAGTAGAACAAATTTAAAGTAAGAGATCAATTGAAGATATAAAAAAAAATTCATTCATTCATAACCAGTAATTAGTACTATTACAATCAGGCCAAAAAACATCAAAAGTAACCCTCCTCAAAGTCCAAATATAGGAATAAGATGTGAAACTGACACTGGATTGATTTTGAGACAATGAAAATGGGACTTATTTTAAGGGATGTTTGGGAGTAAGTTTGGGAGAAAGGTACTTTTTCATCATCTCCACTCTTAAATTTCCAGCGTTGTGAGAATCTAAGAGATGCTTGGTGAGAACCTTCACTTCAGCATTCAGTTTTTGAACTTTACTAATCAGTTCACCCACTCTGCTTTGGAGTTTCTCATTTTCAGTTGCCAGTTCTTCAAAGGTACCTGGTCCTTTAAATAAAAACTTCTGAATCTGTGAATTCAGAAATGCTATCTCAGTATCTTTGGTATCCAACATAATCCTTAACTCCTTAATTTCCTTTCCCAACCTTCAGAACAGCTAACGACTTAGATACTTGAGACATAGTATTGGTGTTGCCTTCAATACATTCTCAGCAAGAGTAGTTAGGCTGAAAATTTTCTTAGTTTTACCAGGTGCTCCTTTGGTTTCACTCACACTTAAATGTTTGAAGACTTTTTTCAGCAAGTACCCATACGACATTCCATGTCTCCTACTTTTCTCAAGCTTCATGTTCTCAATCAGAAGAGAAGATAGATTGATCAATTTAAACTTACTTAGCCATTCTATAATGAATAGATCATCTCCTGATGTAATGGTAGTTTTCCCTGATCTCGGTCATAGGACTTTGTCGATGAATTTAAATAAAACCAGGAACTCACATTTTAGGAAATTCTTTTTCATAGATGCTTTACATGTTCCTCCTATATTAGAGGCATTGATTGAATTCTACAGAGGGTTTTTGCTTTATCGAAGTACTGACTCTAATAGCTTGCACATCCGAGATCTTCCTAGAGCTTCTTCATCCAAATAGATAAACTTTCCTTGTACCTGTGCAGACAAACTTATCCCATCTTTTGAGAATTCCATGGTAAAGTAAAATTCTCTAACCTCATTTTTAAAAACCATGGGGTTTGATTGTTCAAACCGGTGTAACAATCCTTGATACCAGACATATTCAACCAATTTAGTCATCTTGGGTTTCTTATAAATTTTAGGATCAAACATTCTTCCCGACTGTACCTTTTGTATTATTAAGTTCCCAATCCTTGTTTCACTGGACATGTTTGTCTTTTATTTATCTCTTTTATTTCTTTTAGGATCACTACTTGTTTTTTTATCGTCAAATGTTTATTTTATGGGACCTAGTTCCTCATAATATTTTCTTTTTTTGGCCAGTATATGCTTCTGCCTCATCCCAGCTGAGCTACCACTCCTTGATATGAAGGACCTGGTCCTCTCAATTTTAGAATCATTCATTCTTACTTTGTTGATAACAACAATATCCCCTGAATTCCATTTCTCTCCTATATTGATCTTTACACCTTTAGTATTTTCATTTTTCCTTTTTCTATTTCTCCTGAGTTTCTTCCCTATCTATGTTAGAAGCATATCATCCTCATAATTTGAAGGTCACACCACTTACTTTATCCAATTCACTTTATAAATATCACAAACTTCTCGTTCTACCCCATCAACTGAGTTTTCTATGTTGTGACAAGAAAGCAGTAGTAGGTTCTCAGTTACCCATTTCTTACTAGAGGAAAGATCAACTCTTTTAACTATAATTTTTTAATTAAACAACTGATCAAAAATGTTGTTTGTGTCTGAGTGTGTAGGAGAATCTAGATCTTGTTATGTTTTCAAAAATTTACCGCTTTTGGATTTTCAGATGACATAGAAAATTGAGGTTTTATTGATGAATGAGTTTCTTGTTCTATTGATGTCCTTGACTCTTGGTTTAAGAAGTCTATTATGATTCCCTGACATTAACTTTAATGGTTAAAGATGGCTTAGTAATGTTTAACTCAACTGTAGGTTTTGGAATTTTACAGAGTTTTGGGAAGTAATAACATCATCCATTTGATTAGAGAAGGAGTGACAATCCAATTTAGCTTAGGAATGATTTATGATATAAGAAAATAAATAGGACTAGTTAAGGTACAATTGATGAGAAGGTCTGATTTTGCAATTTTAAAAATAACCAATGTCATAAAAGACAGTTCTTTTTTATTTGACATGTCTGAATCTAATAAGTGCGTCTCTCCATTTTATTACAAGGTATTTGACAGTTTAGAGAAAAGAATGATACGCAACATTTTAAGACAAAATTTTGTGATTACATAGGCATCTTGTATGTACTAACTTGAAAGATACGACCAGGTCCCTCTTAGTTTAAATGAATTCTATATATGTTTAGCTTCAGTTCTTCTTCTTCTAAGCTATCCTCATGGGTTTATTCCTTGAACAATATAGAATTGAGTTATACTTATCAAGCATATACATTACTATGGATACCTGTCTCCTAATCATATCTATGTTTTAAAGAGTGATATAGATTCAGTTTAGGGCATATTTATCAAGCTCATTTTTAGTTTGTTCCAGATTTTTACTTCCCTCAAACTGCCTCAGTTTTTCTTTAAGATGAGTTTCTTTGGGACCAGGTCCCTTGAAATCATCTTCTTTCATAACAAGACACCCATATCTTGAAGTTCCTTGAGAGAGAAAACATAGTAAGTCCTTTTATAAGTAAGCTTTAAACTTTTTAAATCAATGAGTTATTACTGACTCTAATCCCCTTCTCATGCCCACAATTATGATCACTTGTAAGACTTGGGAAACCACTTAAGTCTGAGTTCCTAGTACTAGGAAAATGGTGTGACCAATTTCTTCTTAGCCCATCTGGGCAAAGATTGGTTTCTCTACAACCCTTTTTGAAACTCGAAGACCTTATGATATGCGTTATCATGCTGAATGTATTCAATTTTCTTCAACTTATCCTTGAGCAAGGAGTGACATCTTCTTTCAAATGTCCATTATTTCCATAGTGAGTGCACAATGGTTTGTTCCCCTTTCTTCCAACATAATGAGCAGTCTTTCTATCAGCTCAACAAGTTGGAGTTCTACTTGATAGCCCAAACCTCTACCATCCTTGAAATCTTTACTTATTAGATTAGATGGGATCTGGAAGGAGGTATTCCATTTAAGATATTTGTTCAATTGTTGTCGTAAGTAGACCACACCCTTCTCTAACTCTTATTTGTGTGTAGCGCTGCCATAAGATGTTCATGACAATACTTCAACTTTTCTTCAAGATCAATTTGAAACCAAGAACCATTTCTCTTTCCCTTGTCATCTAGGTCACTTCCCTTCTTTGGGTGACTTATACAACTCACATACTCAGTTTTTAATTTAGAGAGCATTCCTTCAGTTTTGGAAATCAGAAGAGTTAAAGTACACAGCTCACCTTCTTGTTTCTCAACCTTTTTATATTAAGCATTCTTTGCATAAGTTATTTCACAAACAGAATATATCAATATGCTAGCAAGACTTCTTATCTTAATAGTAGTGAATTTGTCTAGATTCTTCTTAATATCTAGGAGAGTTACATCATTTTCTTTTTCATTTTCTGAGTTTGCCACGAACATAAAATGGGAATGATAAGTGATTGAGTTTTCTTCCTTTAAAGGCATAGAGACATTTTTAGACCTCTTATCTTTATCAATTTTACTAAAGAAATCTTCCTATGCTATCTAAACTTGCTTTACTTCATACTCAGCTGCAATTTTCCTTTTTGACTTTTCAGGCATTTTATCATTCTTTTGCATTTGTTAGCCTCTCATGAATGCTTCAAAAATCCAATTTTTGATGGTTCTCAATATTGCCTCTTCTTTTTCTTTGTTGACCATGTCTTTTTATAGCTTTAGTAATTCTTTTTGACAAGTGTGCAACATTGTTGTCTTCTTCACTTGGGTCAGAGTCCAAAGACTTCAAGTTCAGAAATCCTTCCCTTTTTTCTTTTTTTCTTTCCACCCCTAGTTCAATTAAAGCATCCATTATGATAAAAAAAACTCTAGTTATAAACCTTTTAGAGTGAACCCACTCTTATACCAATTGAAGAACCCTTGAGGGTTGCACCGGAACAGGTACCTCAGGTTTAGTTACAAGCAATAAAACTATAGTACAACTATGAGGTACTGAAAATAAAGGTAGTGCAGAAATGTAAGAACACAAGATTTTTATATGAAAATCCAAGAAGGAAAAAACCATGGCTTGCCCTCAAAAGAACATCCAAATTCACTATACTTAACCTCCTAATTACAGTAAGATTTCAGCCTACCTCTAGGATCCTTTTGCCAGTAGTAACTTTACTACAAGCTCATCTTGGTAACTCTACCGTGGACTCCCACTGCTGACTAACTCTTATCAGCAAAAAACTTAGGTATCTCTACCTAAGAAGCACTCTCAAAAGGAAAATACTACTCTTATAACATTAGTAGTTTGGTTATAATTCTGCACTCACTCAAGAAAAAATCTATTTAAGCATAAACAGCCAGCTAAGAACTTGAGTAGTATAGAAATAGGGTTTTGTTGCGTCTCTTTTCAGCCCTTAGAATTGCAACCCAATTATAGAAGCGACGTCTCTTCCCTTTTATATCTGGGTGATAATTAGGGTCGGAAGACCATTGGATTAGCTGCCTATATTGATACAAAATAGCACCTTCAAGTTTGATACACACAGGACAAAACAATGTAGATACTATTTTCCAGTTGTACAATACTTTGCACATCCAAGGACTTGGTCCCTTGTAGTTTAACTGCTCATCATCTAAATTATATATAACACGTTGTTACCCAATGAACTAATGCAATCAAGAAATAATAATACCTAGTACACTTAAGGAGTAGTCACACTTATCTGTACCTTATACATATATGCTAAGAGTCTTATGGTCACCCACTTATCATGACTTATAAGGGACGAGCTCTTGTCCATACACTAAATCACAGATATCAAGTATCTGCCAACCTTACATTATCCTGTCCTATGAAGATGTGCAAATAATGGGGCATTCCATAATAATAACAGATATCATAACAATCACAACCACAATAAATACAAAATAATACTTGCAACAACCAATAAGCTATACATGTAAGTTCATTACATGAGATTAACACTTTGTATATCAAGAAATTATTCACTATCCTTTAATATGGATCTTACAAGAAATACTAAGAAATACTTAGCATGTGCACATAAAATAAATTGGGTTTCAACTATATTAAAACTATGACCTAACTCAATCTAAGCCTAAAATATTGTTTTGAACTTGAGCTTTCTCTTTTCTTGTAATTTATACTGGGTTGTGTTCTATAAACATGAATGTCATATAGAATCAACAAAATGATTTACAACATTTAGAATTATAATCTAATCCAGAACTCAAAGGCCAATTACATAATGATCCAACTTATTCTAGGCATTTTCCCACTAGAAATTCACCTTAAAACTACCAATTTCATGATTTCATTTGTGTATTATAGTTATACAACAATAAATAATCAACTTTTAACTAAAAACAACAGGTGTTGCATTAAATTTATCCTCCTTCCATCATAAAGTATAACTAGGCCAAGTTAAATCCCCAAGACCCATAAATTAGTGATTCCAAAGTTAAGGAATAGGAAAATTAGATAGTGGAGATAAATAACTTATCCTTATGAATATTTCTGCTATAAAATAAGTGAAAATCTTCCCAAATTGCCAAAGCCCTTCCCAAAATGTGTTTAGAAATAATAACCAATTTTTTTGGAGAAATTTCTACCTAGATAAGTTTACTCTGCTGTAGTAACCCAATTATGATATAGTGGTATCCACATATTATAGCAGGATTGGCCATCTATGACCTCTACTATAGCAGAAATTTTTCTGCTATAGGGACACCGCTATGTGGAAAATTCGCATAGCAGGAATTTTTCCACTATAACAGCAGCCCCATAGCATTTTGCCACTTGATATAACGCGTGTGGTGATGTATGAGCTAAGAAAAATCTATTTTTTTCTTTTTTCACTACACACCCTTAAACCTTAACATTTTGACCAACTCTATTACATCAGGTTTAATATCGAAAGTTCAACCCTACCAATTTCAGTGATCAAAAGTCCTACAGATTTTTTATCTTCTTAACTAACATAAAATCATTATTCACTAGTAATTAAGGAAAGGGTCATTACTTTATTTCTCTTATTTTTCTCCCTTTCTTCCTTCTTCTTATCTCTCTCTTATTTATCTTCTACTATTTCTATCTTTTGTTCAACTTGTTCTTTCTTTTCTTACTATTTCTTCCTTTTTTCTCTTCTTCTTACTCTTTTTTCTCTTTTTTTTATTCTTCTTTCTTATCTTTTTCATCTACTTTATTTTACACTTCTTATTCCTTCTTTTCTTATCTCTCTTCTTTCACTTCATTTTCATCCTCTTTCTTCTTTTCTGCAACTTTTTCTTCTTCTTCTTCTTCTTCTTCTTCTTCTTCTTCTTCTAGTTCAGGTGCTGCTACTGTAAGTTATACAAGGTTAATTTTTCCTATAATAAAAAGGAGTCCATCCACATACATTGAATTATTTTATAGGATTAGGAATATTGTACAATCAAATTAATTTACACCAAGAAAATATTGACTAGTTTACCTTGCTTCTATTGTTTCTTCTTATTCTTCTTAGTTCTCCTTAACCTATCCTCCCTAACAAAAGTAGCAATATCCAACATTTATTGCTTGAGTGATGTGATATAGTTATGTAGATTCCTATCAATAGAAGTGCCCAGTACAGTTTTGTGTCCACTCAAAATAGCATGACGCCTTCAAAGAATTAATAAATATGTCCATTACTTCCTCCGAAGGGGTAATTTACATGTGCATAAACTATAAATATAAAATATAAATCAGAAAGTATAAAAAATACACAATAATCACTATTTAACAAACATTACTAGAAAATAAAAATAAATCTATACCTATGTAGTTTTTCTTCTATATATAAATAGACCACCTTCAATTTTCTTATTTCTCTTTAATGTGTGCCATCTAAGTGAATGAGGAATAAAAAAGAGTCGAATGACTTTTTAACATACTTTACAAGATTGGGAAAAACCATATATCCAAACCTATAATCATTACAAGAATAAATAGTTCGAGTCTATAAATTACTACATAAGTAAATAAGAGTACATCATAAACTGACTAATGATTGACAATAAGTATAAAAATCTCCAAGAAAATCCATACAGAGCATACAATGCATTCGTCTTCTCATTATATACTTTCTCTGCTTCTTCAAGTTAAGTTTTTCTTCAGATAATCCAGGGTCAATTCAAATGACTCTTTACCCCATGGACAATTCTTAAAGAAACTTTAATTATTTATTATTTTGAATAAGTTAGTATCCATAATCTTTGATGTATCTCTTACAAGCAGCATGGAGTGCATGAACCAGACTAAACAACACTTTAAATTCTACTTAATTAGTTGTAACAAATTTTATGCTGTGATATTTTATTTTTGGTAACCTTAAAAATCTAACTTCTACACTTTAGAAGCACTTTGTTCAATTTTGATTCAGGGGAGTATGATGAGCAGTTCAATCCTGTAAACAAAACAAATTCATCTAAACCAAAATAAGTAGGCATATCGTTCATAAAAAAACATATTTCATGCAACATTTATCCTCCTTAACACGATACAACAACATGTAGTGGAACATTTGTCTTATTGAAATTAAGGTAATCTGACATATATATTAAGTGGCCAAAACATGTATTTTTGAAGTCTCTCTTATGTATTTGATTATCTTGAACTTTTCTAAATTATTGATTGAACTTCATTCTTGATCTAACCAAAATATTTATGGGAAAAGATTCTGGCTCATACATCCATATCACTACATCGTACCTCTAATTAGAAATTTCTCTTGCACAAAGTGACAAGGATCCGGGATCATTATCCTAATCTCAACTATATCTCCTTTTATCTTTATCTCCATCTCTAGACACTTCATCAATATCATTACTATCATTATGAACCTATTCATCTATTTTAACCATGGTTTTTAAGTTAGACGCATGTTCTTCCTTTATAATTTTTTCCTTTTGGCAGTACAATTTCTTTAGCACTTCTTTTAATACTGTTAAAAGCAGTAGAATTGGTCTTTTTAGTGGTTCTTCACAGTTTACCTATATTGTGATATTTACACTCAAAATAATTTTGTTGTAGTCAATTTGTTGACCATAAGTCTATTAATAAAACCATAGAAATACTCAAATAAAATAAGAAAAATAAGTAGGTATTATTATAGTATTTGATAATGCAATAGGAAGCAACCCATACAAATAACCCAAAGTTCAGAAAAAAAATAATTCAAAATAATAGGCAGAATAAATATAAAAACTCAACATTCATCTATGCATATCTAAAGAAAAATATCTACAAATGATACGAAATCAAGAAAATGCATTATAAACATGCCAAATATATACTAATTAATAAAGAGCATTTGAACTTTTATAATAATGTAACGCCTTGAGTTTTGGGTCCTTGAAAGTTTTTTGAGTTCTAAGTTTTCTGCCTTGGAAACGACTCACCTGACGAGTCATAGGGTGTCTTGACAGGTCTGGTGACCTTAGTCATAAGGTATCCAGTGAATGGTGTTTGAGTTTCTATCTTAGGTTTGACTTTAGAGTACGTGTCGTAAAGACTCATGATTGGGATGAAATCCTAACCAAATCAGAAATTTAGTGGATAGGTTCTTCTCTAAGTTTTAGTGGCTCACTATTATCCATAAGGACTTTTTACAAGTAATGGGGTTCAAATCGTAGTATGTCTAGTGTTACCCAATTGGGTTCTGTGTTAACTACGATGTGACCCTTTGAGTTGTAGGGTCCTATTACGAGGGGTATTAGTGATTCATAGCTTCAATAGTGTCTGGGGGCCTTAGTGACTATCTTGGTCACGACTCATGGTGGCATGTTGTAAGGAGTGTATATGAGTCATTGGTTGACCCATAATTAATAATGACATTTTTCTAGCATTTATGTTAAGGGCATTTTGAATATTTCCCCTGTTACCCAAATTAACACCCACATATTATAACCCCATTAGGGTATAATTACTACTAAAAAAAAATATACGTAACTTCTTAAACACTCCAATAGGCTCTCTAAATTCCCTCAAGCAATACAAGCTAGGGTTTGATCAAGTTGGTCATCTAAGGACTCAAGGGTCGATTTCTCTCCAAATTTCTTAGTGTTTAAGGATGCTACTCTTACCTCATTATTAATTTATTAATAACATGTGTTCAAAGTATTATTCATGAGATGTTTTTTTGGTATTAAAATAAGGGTTGGTAGTTTTTGAATATTTATGAATTAAACAATGTTTCGCATGGTTTACATATGATTTTTCAGGCTTTAATTATGATTTTGAACTTTTAGGTGCATGGGTATGGTGAATAAACTAGGGAATTTTGATTTCCCCGAATTTGTGACTTTTGAAGTGGTTATGACCCCAACCTCATAATGTGAAATGGGTTTTAATTATGAGAAATATGGGAAATTATGTAATTAAACTAGTCCTAAACTTGCATGATATAGAGAGGTATTTGAAACATAATGTCCTGATTTAATGAACAAAGGAAGTTCATGTTCTCCCACATTGTATTAATGAACAAAGGGAGTTATTTTCCCCATGTTAATGGAAATTGTTCTGGCATGCTGTTATTACCTTGCAAGTGTAGTTGGTATGATGATAAAACCAATGTATGCCTTAATATGGAATATGGTTCAATGAATGGGGATGTGTGATGAATGTTTTAATTGGGCTATAATGGGGGTTGTATAACAGAGTCGTAAAAGTAGAGATCTGAGTGATTAATACAAGAAACTTCCTTTCTAACACGGGGGTCAAAGTGACCTAGGAGGTTTGAATCCCTCTCATTATTATTTCATAATTAGGGAGATTTGAGTTCCCCATAAATCATTAAATGATCGAGTGTTTAAGTCACCTTAGTATATGATTGGGAGATTTGAGTCCCCTATAAATATATATGAGATAGTTCTTTGAATCATACGGCGAAGACAGATAGGGCACATATAGCCCATGGGTATTTGTTATAACGATTGAGATACATAATCCAACTTAAATTTTAAGTGCATATTAAACCGTGTTCCCTATCTCGGCACGTGAAGTATATATGTATATACATTTGATTATATATGTCATTATGCTATCTTATCTACAAATTACATGCTAGAATTTGCCTCGTTAACCATCTTTAGACACTATATGTCTACGCGATGTAGGAATTGGTCATACACCTACTCTTCCTACTTAGTGATTAGGATTTGGGATCATCTCATTAGTTGATATCGAAGTGGTAAGCTTTGATATATCGGAAGTTCACATTTTATGTTTTGTTATCTTATGTCACAGACTATTTAGACTTGTTTTTTTGCTATAGTCGAGGGCATATCCCGACACTTTAGTGATTTTCAATTTTTGTACCCTATTTAGAAGGGTTTGTTTGGACTACTGTGGTTATTGGGCGGCGTCGGTCAGTTGTTTGTCCGATCGTTGGCCGATGGTTTTGGACTTGTTTTGAATTCCCTTAAGATTATTGCATGCAATCTTGCTATATATTTGGAATTAATCCGACATTAGGGTGTGTTGTGTTTGATTTGGTTTGGTGCAGGGGGTGATCTTTAGTCCATGCAGGATTTCAGATACCCATCACAGCAAGGCCCAAGTTTAGGTCGTGACAAAGATAGTATTAAAGCCTAGGTTAGTTTAATTGGGTGTCAAACAAAGCCGTGTGAAGTAGTTTCTTATTTATGGGTGTATCGCACACCACAATTTTAAGGGACAGGCTACGAGCCATTTAGGAATGTTTACCTTTCTTGTTGTTCTATTTCAAGCTATAGGGTCTAAGGTATTATATCTTCTCTAATTCCTATCTGTTTGCTTTTTAGATCATGCCTCATCAAAGATCAAATATTTGTGACAACCCTTCTATCCTATTTGTGAATAATATAGATGTCGCTCATCTAACTCTAGGTGTTTAGATCTGGTCTAGGGTTGCTCCTTCTGATTACCCTGAGAGAGCTCCACTGGTTCCCCCTATCCCTCCTCAGGTACTTCTAGCTAATGTATCTAATGCAAAGTTTTCCCATTCAATTCATTTGCTTACCCAGTTGGTGGCCTCCCAAACTGAGCATATTTCTTTTGTTACTCCATCATCTGAGGCCACTTGGGCTGGATAATTCATGAGGTTGAGTCCTCTTATTTTCACTAGTTTTAAAGTTGAGGAATATCCTTAAAACTTTATAGATTAGATGGAAAAGATCTTTCGTATGATGCATGCTACCAATGCAGAGGGCGTAGAGTTGCAGCCTATTAATTAAAGGATGTAGCATACCAATAGTATGAGGCATGGCACAAATCTAGGGGAGATGATGATGAGTCTTCCTTGTGGGATGATTTATCTAGTGCTTTCCTTGACCATTTATTCCTCTGGAGTTAAATGAGGCACATGCCAAGGAATTCGACAATCTAAAGCAAGGAAGGATATCACTAAAAGAGTATGCCTTTAAGTTTCATCAAATGTTGCATTGTGATCTTAAATTGGTGTCTAGCATTGGGGCTAAAATGAAAAAGGTTGCTTTGGATTGTCTAGTGAGTTAATCTTTGAGAGCAAAGCTGCCTTGCTAAATAAGCATATGGACATCTCTAGACCTGTGGTATATATGCAACAAGTAGCAAAAGAATAAAAGAAGTAAACAGAGATGAGTGAGAGGAAAAATAAGAAGTTTTGCTATTTGGATCAAAGTGGAGGCCAGCAGATAAGAGGTAGAGATGGTAGGAAATGATCTAAGAAGAAGTGGGGAAATTCTGGTTCTTACTCTATGGCTAGTGCCTCTTATCTGAAGGCATTGGGTGACCATCATTACCAGTATAATGGTTGATTTAGAGAATCTAGAGCCTATTTTTAGGCTATTGGGGCTCAATCAATTCCATCATATCCTCTTTGTAGGTTTTACGGTTAGATATATCATAGTTTTTGCGATGAAAGGAGGAATAAGTGCTTTAAATATGGTAAGACTGGTTAACTGCAGTGGGATTTTCCTTCTAAAGGTTTTACTGTAGAGAATAAGATTCTTTCTGCTACTTTATCTACTCCTGCACCAAAGAATGCTACTTCTGCTTCTGGATCTGGCACTGGTCGGAACCGTCTGATGTTTTTGCCACTAGCTTGGATTCTGAGGTGTCCTCCGATGTTGTTACTGGTATTCTTAAAATCTTTTCTCATTATGTATATTATCTAATTTATCCTGGGTCTACTCTCTCTTATGTAACCCATCATGAGTCTATTTATTTGGCTTTGATCCTGAGTGAATTCCAGATCCTTTTTTTGTGTCCACCTCGGTGGGTGACTCTGTTGTTCCTAGAAGGGTCTATAGGGGTTGTGTGATGTCGATCTATGGTATAAAGACCTTAGTAGATCTTATAGAGTTGGATATGCTAGACTGTAATATGATTTTGAGGATGGATTATTGCATTTCTGCTATACATCTCTTGATTGTTGGACCACAACGGTCAGTTTCTATTTCCTAAATGACCTGGTAATCGAATAGGAAGTTAGTTACCTAGTGCTATGGGAAGGTTGATTTCATATCTTAAAGCTCAGAAATTAGTTTTAAAGGTGTGGCTCTATCACTTAGTGCATGTTAAGGATTCTAAATCCGAAGGTCATTCTTTGCAGACTGTCCCTATGATCTATGAATTCCCTAAGGAGTTCCCTGATGATCTTCCTTGTGTAGCTCCCGACAGCTAACTTGATTTTGGGATTGATATTCTTACGGACACTCATCCTGTTTCTATCCTTCCTTATAGAATGAATCCGACTCAGTTGAAAGAACACAAAGAGCAGCTTAAAGATCTTCTTGAAAAGGGTTTTATCCACTGTAGAATGTCTCCGTAGGTTGCTCCTGTTCTCTTCGTGCGTAAGAAGGATGGTTCCCTTTGGATGTGTAGTGATTACTGCCAATTGAATAAAGTAATCATAAACAACAAGTATCCACTTAAGAGGATTGATAATCTTTTTTGTCAACTTCAGGGTGCTAAGTTTTTTTCTTAGATTGATCTTCGGTCTAGGTACCATCAATTGAAGATTAGGGAGGTAGATATCCCTAAGACTTCCATTTTGAGTTCTTGGTGATATCTTTTAGCTTGACCAATGCCCTGCTTGCTTTAATGGATGTTATGAATTGGGTTTTCCATCAGTTCTTGGATTTTCTTATGATCGTAATTATTGATAATATTTTTGTCTATTCCAAGAGTGAGGTGGATCATGTTGATCACCTCTTCCTTATGTTGCAGACCCTAGATCATTATTTGTATGAAAGTTCTCTAAGTGTGAGTTCTGGCTGAATGATGTTACTTAATTGAGTCATATTATTTCGAGTGAAGGGATCATGGTGTTTCCAAAGAAGGTTGCGATGGTTAAAAAGTTTCCTTGACCCACGAATCCATTAGATATTTGGAGCTTCCTGGGTTTAACCAGTTACTATAGATGATTTGTTGAGAGTTCCTCATCTATTGTGGCCCCGTTGACTAAATTGACTCAGAAGAAGGTAAAATTCTTGTGGTCTTATGCTTGTAAGGATAGTTTTGAGAAGCTGTAGGATAAATTGACTTCAGTTTTGGTCTTGACTCTACCGAGGGTACTGATGGTTTTGTAGTCTATTATGATACGTACTTGGTGGGATTGGGCTGTGTGTTGATGCATCAGGGTAAGGTGGTTGCATTTGCTCTTTGATAGTTGAAAGTTTATTAGAAGAATTATCTGACCCATAATTTGGAATTGTTAGTTGTGGTGATCGCATTAAAGACTCCGACTGCATTATTTGTCTGGGGTCCATGATGATATTTATTCTGATCGTAAGAGTCTACAATACGTGTTCACCTATAAAGAATTGAATCTAAAACAAAGGAGGTGGCTTGATTTCCTAAAGGACTATGACATGATTCTCCACTATCATCCAAGTAAAGCTAACGTGGTTGTTGATGCTCTTAGTAGGTTGTCTATGGGATGCTTGTCTTATATGGATAAGGAAAAGTGGGATTTGGTTAAGGATATTAACAGTTTGGCTAATCTATGAGTTCATCTCTTAGATTTTGAGGATGGTGGTGTGATTGTTCATGATATGACAAGGCCATCTCTTTGTGTTGAAGTAAATGAGAAAAGAGTGTAGGATCCTATTCTTATGCAAATCAACAATGATATAGGTAGGCAAAAATTTATCATTTTTGAGATTGGCGGTGATGGTATCTTAAGTTACCAAAAAGGTTGTGTGTTCCCGATGTTGATGGGTTGAGAGGAATAATTTTGGCCAAAACTCATGAGTTGCATTATAATTTCCATCCTGGTTCGACGAAGATGTATCATGATCTTAGAGAGATTTACTAGTGGAATAATATGAAGCGGTATGTGGCCAATTTTGTGGGTAAATACATGGTATGTCCGCAAGTGAAGGTAGAGTACCTGATGCCCGGTGGGTTGACTCAAGAGATTGAGCTGCTGGAGTTAAAATGGGAGATAATTATTTGGATTTTGTTATCGGTCTTTCATGGGCCCGCCTGTAATTCGATTCAATTTGGGTCATCGTGGTTAAGATGACTAAGTCTGCTCACTTCTTACCAGTAAGGAATAATTAACCTTCTAAGGATTATGCCAAGTCGTTTATCGAGGAGATCGTGAAATTGTATGGTACTCTAATTTCCATCATATATGATGAGGGTACGCAGTTCTCATCCCACTTCTGGGGGTCGTTCCAGCAAGGATTGAGGACTAACATGACCCTTAGTACTGCTTTCCACCCACAGACGGATGGGAAAGTGGAAAGGACAATTCAGGTCTTGGAAGACATGCTTTGGGCTTGTGTGTTTGATTTAGGTGGTAGTTGGGTTGACCACATGCCTCACATTGAATTTGCCTACAACAACAATTATTACTCAAGCATCGATATGAATCCTTTTGAGGCTTTCTATGGTAAGAGGTGTAGATCTCCTATTGGGTGGTTTGAGATTGGTGAAAATATGTTGTTTGGTCCTAATTTGGTTCACCAAGACAAGAGAAGTCAAAGTTGATCCGGGATAGACTTAAAGATGCCCAAAGTCTTCAAAAGTCCTATGCAGATGTGAGACAAAGGGAGTCAAAGTTCAATGTTGGGTATTGGGTGTTCTTAATGGTGTCTCCCATGAAGGAAGTGATACGTTTTGGTAAAAAGAGGAAGCTCAGTCCATGATATGTCGATCCGTACTTGGTGTTGAAGAGGGTGGTTAATATTGCATGTGAATTGGAGTTGACTTCTAATTTGAGATCCACTCATTCGGTATTACATATTTTGATTTTGAGAAAATGCGTGGGTGATCCTTCGACGGTTGTTCCTTAGGAAAAGGTGGGAATTTTGGATTCCTTGTACTATGAGAAAGTCCCGGTTAAGATTTTGGATCTTCAAGTACGTCGGTTGAGGACGAAGGGTGTGGCTTCAGTAAAGGTTCTACGGAGGAACGAAATGGTGGAGGAAGCTACTTGGGGAGCCAAAGAGGTCATGAAGTCCAAGTATCCGTTCTTGTTTCCCGTTTTGGATAATAGTGCTAAAGGTATGTGTATTCCTTGACATCTTTGTTTTCTAACTTTGTTACAGGAAAGTATGATTTACGTGGAGTCTTTGTTTTCTATCTTTGTTAAAGGTAAGAAGGGGTATGTGCAGTTAAATCATGCTAATAAATGATTTTTCCTTTCTTTCAAGTGCGAATGATCCTAAGGGGGTAGTATGTAATGCCCCGAATTTTTGGTCCATGAAATTTTTTAAAGTTCTGAGGTTTTTCCCTGGGCAACGACCCACCATACAAGTCGGACGTTGTCTTGACGGTTTCGGTGACCTTAGTTGTAAGGTGTCTAGTGAAGCTGTTTGAGTTTCTCTCTCGGGAACAACATGAGGGTACGAGTCGTAAATACTCTAGACGAGTCATTAGGATGGAAATGTAATAAAATAAGAATTTTAGTGGCCAAGTTCTGCTCTGGGCGCGAGTGGATCAGTTTAAGCCATAAGAACTTCTTACGAGTCATGGGGTGCATATCATAAGATGTCCAGTGTTACCCAATTTGGTTCTGTGTTGACTACGACTGGATCCTACGAGTCATAGGTTCCCATTACGAGTGGTATCAGTGAGTCATAGGGTCAACAGTGTGTGGGGATCTTGGGGACTTTCTTGGTCTCGACTCGTGGTAATGAGTAGTAAGGAGTGACTATGAGTCACTGGTTTACCCGTAGTCAATAACGACACTTTTCTAGCTTTTAAGTTAAGGGCATTCTGTAACGCCCCGAAATCGGGTCCCGAGACGTCACACGGTGCTTAGGATCACAAGAGAGCCCAAGCTAACCCTTCTACTGGCATAACTCATAAGCAACTGAACAAAAAGTATAAATCTATACAAATCTGCAGAAAATAACTCTTTTCTGAATATGATAGATACAAAACTAAATTTACAAGATTACAACTCTGCTTTTACAACCAAAACTTAAACGGAATACATCAACTTCTACTGACTGTCTATGAAGCCTCTACTAGTACTGACTATAGGTATCTGGGTCATGACTCCCGACTAGCCTAACTCAATACAGCTGGATAAAGAAAATATAACACTTCTCGAACTGTATAACTAACTCAAGCCCTTCAATCAAAAAGACACATCACCTACTGACTGGATGCCGCGAACTAACTGGATTTGAAGATGTACACTATACCTTGTACCTACATTCGGAGAAAATGTATCCCATATACAAATATGTGGGTCATTACCATGGAAACGTATCGAGCATATGGGGGTGCAATGCATAAATAAAATAATATCTTAATATCATCACAGTTTATAAAATTATGAATGCTGATATAAATGACTCACTTAGCTGGAATTTAAATTATCATATTCATAAGAGAGTAAAATATATCGGGTGAAACATGTGAGTCATCATAATAAATCTCAATTCACTTTCATCTAAATTCCAATTCATCAAAGCACTCAAATCTCATGACAAATATCTTTAGAATATATAGTCTTTAAATCTTTTGAAAACAATGACTTTCTCAATCTCAATCTTTTAAGCAATTATATTTTCATCTCAAATAGAAGAATATACACACACTGGGAGTCTCTTACAACCGACATAAACCATGAGAGCTATGATGATAGGCGAATTTACACGCCTATAGTACTATATTTTGCCCATATTTTAGCTAAGTTTTGAGGACAAATTATATAATTCATGCACTTTTAGTCCTTTTTCCTGTAAGTGAGCTAACGAACATGATTAGCAAGTTTTCAGGTATAAATGATGCAGAATTCAGCATTTTATGGCTAACTTGATGCCATAGAAAGCTTCACGAAAGGAGGAAAGCAAAGCTTGGATGCCAAGGACCAAAAGTGGCGCATGGAAAATCTGTCCCGGGCAAAAACAGCAATTCTAAAGACTTTGGGGACTAGCAGTAACTTATTAGGATTAGAATAATAATGCAGTAATTTATTAGGATTAGGATAATGATGCAGTAACCCAGTAGGATTGGGTTAAGTAATGCAGTAGCTTAGTAGGAATAGGATAGAAGTATTATAAATACCCTATTCTGCTAGAGATTTTTATCATTCTTCCATTACATTTAACTCTGAAAACAATTCATCTACTTTTAATTCTTCTTCTATTCATCTAATCAATTCTTAATTTCCGCAACAAGAGAAACGTTACTTTGCAAGGAATTCACGCCTAACGCCTACCACACTTTGCTACACGAAATATTTATTGTGGTATAATAACAATGTCTATTGTGATTTCCTTCGCACTCATGGGTAACTAAACTTCTCTGTTGGGGTTATGGAAGCCATATGAGATACTATCTATTGCTATGAGTTTGTGAATTCGTGACACGTATATTGCTTATATCATTATTCTCTTCATCTTAATCTAAATTCTTTGTGGTTGCAAACGCATAGAATACGCAGTATAGCATTAACTTGTTCGAAAGAAAGGTTATATGTCTGGAAAATAGATAATGTCAAGGTAATAGGGTCCCATCCCCTATTAAAAAGTTAGTGTCGTAACTGAATTAACCTCTTGGAGAATTTGTACCGTTAGATACGCTTTAAGCTCGAAAGAGTTAAAGTGAAATAGTCCTTGTTCAGGTCGAAAGATGCTTGAATTTACCATCGAATACAATTCTCTATAAGCACATGCATGTCTGAACTCCGCATAACTCATAGACAATAGAGACGTACAACTCATAAGGTGGACATAACCCCAACTTCTCAATTCTCATCGTTTACATCTTACTAAACATTCTTTCTTTTTACTTTGCTATTTCCGTTTTTTCTCTACTATTTGGTTACATTACTTGCACAACAAGACTCCCCCCTTTTTCGAGACTTTCAGTAAAAGTCTAGTAATTTTCGCTTACTTGCTGACCAAGCTATTCCCTGTGGGATCGATACCCAACCCAGTTGGGTTCTATATTTGACAAACGACCGCTTTACACTCCTACGAGAGCTGTAGATTGAGCGTTATCAAAAATTGGCGCCGTTGCTGGGGAATACAAGTGTCAATTAAGTTCGTAATAATTACTAGACCCTTTGGTCAAAGATTCTCATACTTTTACTTTTAGTTTTTGTTTTTGTTTACTACAGGTTTTTATTCAGTGCATGCCCCATACCCGAAGTTCTGGTCAACCGTTATTACCTATCAATCCTGAACCACAACGTATTCGTAGAATGGAGGCACAACACGCAATTGAAAGGATGACTGCTCAATAGGAACAGGCGATACTAGCTGCGCTAGCCGCCGCTCAAGTGCATCAACAGAATATTGATAACCCTGGGCGAGCAACAAATCCTGACGATGAAGATCTAGGTGATGACGAGCTACTAAACCCTAGGCATGCCGCTGAGATCGTAACACCTGCCAACAGAAGAGATCGTCAAGCTAGGTTTAGGCCTGAACGCCAAGCTATGCAGCCAGCTTTCGACGATGATGATGATGATCTTGATGGAGCCGGAGCCACAGGAGCCATTATTCCTCCACCATTGGCACCCGGAGCCAAGTTCAACATCACGAGCACCATGATTCAGTTATTACAACTCAAGGGATTATTTGGTGGACTAGCAGGCGATGATCCGAATATGCATCTCATCAACTTTATTTCTACATGTAAGTCGTTTGACAATCCTGGAGTTGGTCAGAATGCAATTCGATTACGTTTATTTCCCTTATCTCTGTCTGGGGAGGCAACTCTATGGTTGAATCGGCTGACTCCTGATTCTATTACAAATTGGAGGCAATTAAGAGACACTTTCCTAGAAAGATTCTTTCCGCCATCCAAATGAGCACAAATGAGAGATGAAATCAGCAACTTTCGTCAGCTTCCAACGGAAGCCCTTCATGAAACATGGAAGAGGTTCAAGGCGAAGCAAATGAGGTGTCCAAACCATCACATGACTAATGTTCACCTAATGGAGATACTTTACAAAGCCTTGAATTCAATAACTAAACCAGTTGTGGATAATGCGGCTGGAGGATCATTCATGGATCTCACCTTTGGTGAGGCAAGCAATATGCTAGACCGGATGATGAAGCAAAGTAGAGCTTGGAATACCAGGGATTCTTAGGTAGCAAGCTCCACTTTATCTATTGGCATGACTGCAGAACAAAGGAGAAGAGAAGAAGAACGTGATCAAGATATGGCGCACATGAAAACACAAGTGGATCTTCTTACAAAGCATCTATTATCAGAGAAGACCGAAAAAGTTAAAGCCATTGTAGCACATGGAAGAGACGAATCTGATTCGGAGGAAGAAGCCAACTACTTGAATAATCACGGGGGTTTCCGAGGCAATGCCCAAGGAAACCAAGGTCGGAACTACTATGAGAAATCTGGAAACAAGGGACAAGGTAGTTGGAAGAACAAGAATGAAAATAGTGGTTTATATGTTCCCCCAGAAAGACGTGACACCACTTCATCTGGGTCGGGAAATATGGAAGAGATGATGGCTAAACTGTTGAAAGGAGTGGAAGCAACCAGCGTGGGAGTAACGGAGGTAATAAATGATTTGTCCTAAGTGAAGCAATTGGTTGACTCACATTCCACTTCAATAAAACAAATAGAGCAGCAATTGAGCCAACTTTCAGCAGCACTCAATCAAAGAAAGGCAGGCACTCTACCTAGTGACACTGTGCAAAATCCAAGGAACGACGGATCATGCATGTCTATTACTACCAGGAGTGGTAAGGTGCTGGAAAATTCATCCCAAAGAAAGCAAGTGGGCGAAAATAAGGAAGATGATGACGCCATAGAAGTTGACCAAGACGTCCATAACGTCACCCCTAGTAGGTTGCAACCTGAAATTACCGAAATATGGAAGCAAGAGGAGAAGAAAGCCATGGAGAAAACACTTCCATTTCCACCACCTCCTTTTCCTCAAAGATTGAAGAAAAAAGCTGACGACACCAGGTACAATAAGTTTATGACTATGTTGAAGCAGCTAACTATTAATGTTCCTTTGGTCGAGGCGCTGGAACAAATGCCTGGGTATGCTAAATTCATGAAGGACCTGTTGACAAAGAAGCGGGCAGTAAGCTATGAGCCAGCAGATAATATTCATCATTGCAGTGCAATTGCCACAAGTTCCTTAGTACAGAAGAAGGCAGACCCTGGTGCTTTCACTATTCCTTGCACGGTTGGATCTATGAATTTTGCTAAGGCATTGTGCAATTTGGGAGCTAGCATCAATTTGATGCCACTATCCGTCTACAGAAAGTTAGGTTTGGGCGACCCTACTCCAACTAATATGCGGCTCGTGATGGCAGATAGGTCGGTAAAATGACCTGTGGGTATCTTGAATGATGTGTTGGTGAAGGTGTCTGCCTTCATTTTTCCTGCAGACTTTGTGATTTTGGATTGCGAGGTGGATTCTGAAGTTCTCATAATCTTGGGACGTCCTTTCCTTGCAACAGAAAGTGTGCTTATTGACGTAAGAGCTAATGAGCTTTTATTTCGGTTGAATGACGAAGTGGTCCGCTTTGATATATGCAAAGCAATGAAGCAGTCCAGCGATATGAATGTGTTCTCTGTAGCTAATGTTCACCATGAGGATAAGAAAGCATTATCTATAGAGAAACAGCTTACTGTTGAGCCATTGTCTGCTGCGCCACTGAATATTGAGCATCAGGACGATGAAGATTATGAAGAACTTATGGGTGCTCTAACAGAAATAGAGTCCTATTCCCATACTCCTAAACAACCGGACCGTGATCTTAAGAATCAACCGTCACCAACAGCGAAGACTTCCCTTGAAGAGCCACCAATGCTAGAATCGAAAGAGCTCCCCGATTATCTAAGTCATGCACAACGGTCATCTCGAAGAAGATTGCATGCCTATAAGTAAGCCTCATTATCGTCTGAATCCATTCAGAAAATGATCCACCATCTATCTCGACGAAGTCTAAGTACTCGAGGTAACTATGTCGTGCCGCGACAATAAATCAAGCTCTAGATGGGAGGCAAACCATCGTTTATCATTTTTCATTTTTCTTTCATTCTATTACGTGTTTTCTTTTGATAAATAAAAATCCAAAAATAAGAGTCGTGCCATGACCAAAACTAAGGCGCTTGATGGGAGGCAACCCATCGTTCTAATCGTTTTTATTGTTTTTGAGCAAATGTAGGTGTAAGAGGTGTAAAATGAGGAGATTTGTTTCAAATCTCAATTTGGACGTATTGCATGTTAAAAGTGGTAAGTTAGGAATGAAGAAGCAAAAGGCTATGGATTGAGCATTGCTCATGAAAATATAGGCATCGAACAAGGCTAGGCCTAGGTAAAACTAGGCCACGAACAAGGCAAGGCCTATACTATGGCCTAAGGTCTCGGAATCTAGTGTGCCATAGCATAGGCGCCGCCCATGCCCAAGTATGCCATAGCATAGGCGCCGCCTATGCTAATGCCTTTTGTCTCTGAATCTCATATGCTAAGTGAAAGGCGCCGCCTATGCCCAAGAATTCCATGGCATAGGCGCCGCCTATGCTCAACAATGCTATGCAAAAGGCGCCGCCTATGCCAAGCATAGGCAAAGTAAAAGGCGCTGCCTATGGTCATTTCTTGTCTCCAAATCCAATTTTAAATGGGTCAAAACCTGACCCAACCTTCTCCTATAAATATGAGACTTAGTCTTGAACCAGAAACACATTGGACACCTAGCATAAGCGCCGCCTATAGTCCCCAAATCCACTCCAAAATTTTCCTTTTGCTCTTCTTCTTCACAAGAACATCATCCAAAGTCATCAATCAAGTAATTGCTACTTTGTTCTTCATTTATATTCCGTAAGTACTACACTACTAAGCCTATTATGAATTGCTAAATCTTGAAGTAGTATTGGTGATTTGAAAGTGATTGAATTGTTGTGATAGAACCAAGTGAGTGAACGTATACGTAAGAATAATCTTAACTTGTTCCCAACTTGAATTTGATTTTGATGCACTGTCATACTTTTGCGGAATTAATATGGTCACTAAAATTGCATAATCTTGTCACTTGAATACTTACATGTTGGAATGACTTGTTCATCGGGATAAGAATTATAGTTCCCTACCGACATAGGAGGTTGTGATTAGTTAGATACTATACCTTGATTCAATCCCTATGTAGTAGTCATGATATATCAAACATGAAAGTATTGCCAAGATTACAAGAAGTATGACTGCTTTGATTTTATTGTTGGAATATAGCACCTAAAACGTATGTCGATGAAGTCTGACTAGTCGACCACTTTCACTTCACTAGTCTGTACCAACAAACTAAGTGTGGGGTGGTGCCCCTACTGCTCGTTTATAGATTGTATCTATCGGGATGATGCTAACATGAACATTATTTTAGTCTCAGGTACAATGGCACCCAAAGCAAGACAAGGCAAAGATAAGGCTACCACTTCACAAAAAGGCAAGAAAAGAGGCCGAAAAGAGCAAGGAGAATCATCCTCGATGCAATTACCACGCCGCATATTTGGAATAAAATGGGTTCTTGAGGAGGAAACAAAGGAATGGTATAGGAAAAACAAAGAAAGAAAATATGTTCATGTGGACTTGATAAACAAGGAAAGCCTAGCAAAGAAAGAACCGCGCATGTTGGCCAAGATCATGGCATTACATCTGGATTTCATCTTCCGAGACATAGGAGAATGCAATCTCGATTTAACAAGAGAATTCTATGCCAACTGGTCACCGAAAACCACAGGAAGCGAGGTCAAGATTTGGGGCCAAGTTTTACAACTCAATGCGGATTTCTTCAACTCCTTTCTTGGCTTGCCCTCAGTCAATCCATCACCATTCAAGGAGCTGTACATGAGACCTCCATATAGAGCTATTCGACACACACTCTGTGGAACAAGATCCATGGCATGCTGGAGTAGACACAAGGACACTGGTCGACACAATACCTTCCCATATGCTCCTTTGAATAGGGAAGCAAGGATATGGTTGCGTATAGTCAACTCTTGCCTAATTCCAGGGACTCAGTACACCAAGATAACAAGAGATAGAGTGTGCTTGGTATACACATTGATGATGAATGTACCTATCAACGTCGGGGCAATTATTCATTCCACAATGCGGAAATCTAGGCTACACAAGAGGTCCCACTTCAGTTTTGGCAACCTATTGACTGCAATACTAAGGAAAGAAGACATCGAAGAGGAATCGGCTGATAACAAACTCCCACACAACACAAAGAAGGTTGAACTCACGAAGGTTAAAGATGCTGAAACCACTCATGGAGTCAACCTTACCACTTCAGAAAGGCATGCTCGCGACGAAAGCTTCTCCCGCCATTTATATGGCATGATGAAGTTTACCATGATGAGCGGGGGTCGTGTTCCAACTGCTGCAGAGCTCCAACAATTGGATTATGACTACCCAATGAATGAGCATGTGAGGGCGATGTGTGGAGAAGGTGTATATTTTGAGGAACCTCTTAATGACGACATGCCAACCGATGATGATCGACGAATGCCAGACTCCGACGTGGAAGAGAACTCTAATGACGACGACTCTGATGACGATTCCGATGCAGGGGGTATGACTCCAGACATAGAGGATGAGTCCGACTAATCAGGTTCTTCTTATTTACTTTTCACTGAGGGCAGTGTGTCCCGTCTAAGTGTGGGGTGCTGGTATTTGCATGCTATACTTCTTTATCTACATTTGCATTTATTTATGTTATTTATGTTTGGTTGTTTGATTTAGTTAGTAGTCATAGATTTTTTTATTTTGATGCATGAAATTGTTCTGATAGGCGGCATGGTGTTATGACAAGAGTTTGTGCTAGAATCATTACTATTGAGACACTTAGGCTCTAAGTGTGACTCACTGTGTGATAATTATGTGGTTTAATTCATTCATCTGTTGGGTCAAGAGTCTATACTGCTCCTAATAAAGTTAACCATGTGCCTTGTGTGTGTGAGATGATAGTATATTTTGTGCTTGTGACTGATGCTAGAACTTTCCTGGTGTGTGTGTAAAGCGAAATAAAGAGTGTGAGTTTAGGAGTTGATTTAGGCATTTATTTGGCAACCGATACTTGTTTACCTTCGTTTTACCTACACGTGGACTTTATCCTAGTCAACCCCTTTGAGCCTTTAAGCCATTTTCTTTGACAGCCTCATATGTAAGCCTAATCCATTTTTTTCAAGACCATAATTTGATCCAAATTCCTAAGTTCTTTAAGTTGTGAAGTCATGTGACAAAATAAGAGGAAATTGGGTGAGAGTGATGCCTTAGAGTGTATTGGTACTTGAATTTGTTATGAAAAAGAGTGGCTATCATGGAGGTGTGTTATGAAAAAAAAAGAAAAAAAAAGAGAAAGAGAAAAGAAAAAGAAATAGAAAAACAAAAAGATAAATTGTGTTTATGATTAAATACAAAGATAATTATGCTTGAATGGCAAAATTAGGTGAAAAGGGGTGATAAATGAAAGAAAGGTAGCAGGGTTGATTAAAAGAAAGTGTTAATGGCATAATGTGATGTATTAAAGCGCTTAGGAACATAGTCACTATTTCTGGCCAAAATAGTCCTACCCGTCCCTTAGCCTACATTACAACCTATAGAAGACCTATTTGATCCTAAGCTTAGCATTCTGATATTAGTAGAGCATTACACTATGGGCAAGCCTATGGTCATCAGTTGCAACGTATGAATTCTTTGTGAGAGTGAGAGCAAGGATAATCTTATACCCATGTTCTGAAAAATGCAATACTTGTGAGTGATTATGGGTAATATCTTATGTGAGACACACATGGTTGATGAGTTTTGGGTGGTCGTGTATGATTCTTTGTGCCTTGACTTTTGAATATGAGTTGACCACCATCACGAGTCTATGTTGGAGGCTGAATTGTTTCTACTAATGATCAGAAAACTACTCTTTGTTGATAATTGTTATGCTTGTCTTGACTAATATTTTATGTTGTTGCTGTGAAACCCTAAGTAAATGTTAAGAGGGACATGATATTTTGTTCGAGGACGAACAAAGCTTCAAGTGTGGGGTGTTGATGATAGGCGAATTTACACGCCTATAGTACTATATTTTGCCCATATTTTAGCTAAGTTTTGAGGACAAATTATATAATTCATGCACTTTTAGTCCTTTTTCCTGTAAGTGAGCTAACGAACATGATTAGCAAGTTTTCAGGTATAAATGATGCAGAATTCAGCATTTTATGGATAACTTGACGCCAAAGAAAGCTTCACGAAAGGAGGAAAGCAAAGCTTGGACGCCAAGGACCAAAAGTGGCGCATGGAAAATCTGTCCCGGGAAAAAACAGCAATTCTACAGACTTTGGGGACTAGCAGTAACTTATTAGGATTAGAATAATAATGCAGTAATTTATTAGGATTAGGATAATGATGCAGTAACCCAGTAGGATTGGGTTAAGTAATGCAGTAGCTTAGTAGGAATAGGATAGGAGTATTATAAATACCCTATTCTGCTAGAGATTTATATCATTCTTCCATTACTTTTAACTCTGATAACAATTCTTCTACTTTTAATTCTTCTTCTATTCATCTAATCAATTCTTAATTTCCGCAACAAGAGAAACGTTACTTTGCAAGGAATTCACGCCTCACGCCTACCACACTTTGCTACACGAAATATTTATTGTGGTATAATAACAATGTCTATTGTGATTTCCTTCACACTCATGGGTAACTAAACTTCTCTGTTGGGGTTATGGAAGCCATATGAGATACTATCTATTGCTATGAGTTTGTGAATTCGTGACACGTATATTGCTTATATCATTATTCTCTTCATCTTAATCTAAATTCTTTGTGGTTGCAAACGCATAGAATACGCCAGTATAGCATTAACTTGTTCGAAAGAAAGGTTACATGTCTGGAAAAGAGATAATGTCAAGGTAATAGGGTCCCATCCCCTATTAAAAAGTTAGTGTCGTAACTGGATTAACCTCTTGGAGAATTTGTACCGTTAGATACGCTTTAAGCTCGAAAGAGTTAAAGTGAAATAGTCCTTGTTCAGGTCGAAAGACGTTTGGATTTACCATCGAATACATTTCTCTATAAGCACATGCATGTCTGAACTCCGCATAACTCATAGCCAATAGAGACGTACAACTCATAAGGTGGACATAACCCCAACTTCTCAATTCTCATCGTTTACATCTTACTAAACATTCTTTTTTTTTACTTTGTTATTTCTGTTTTTTCTCTACTATTTGGTTACATTACTTGCACAACAAGACTCCCCCCTTTTTCGAGACTTTCACTAAAAGTCTAGTAATATTCGCTTACTTGCTGACCAAGCTATTCACTGTGGGATCGATACCCAACCTAGTTGGGTTCTATATTTGACAAACGACCGCTTTACACTCCTACGAGAGCTGTAGATTGAGCGTTATCAAGCTACATGGAGTCCAATGTCCAACCTACGTTGGGGAGAGCTGTCCTACCCTTGCCATCGGAGTAGGACCTTAATCTCTTTTTCACTAGTGATCACTATATCAAACAACCTTAGGCGCACATCCTACGGGGGAACGTAGTTCTAGGGAAGTACTAATCATACCTATACCTCCCACTCGGTGCTAAAGACTACTCCCGGACTTATCTCAGATCATTTCAAAAGAAAATCCACAACTACACAATTCAATAATTCATATCGGGAGCTATCATGCTACCCCTTTTTCATAATAAATCAACATGTGGATTTCTTTTCTCATTCGAGTGCAAAAATAACTCTTTCAAGACCAAAAGTTCAAATCATTCAAATATCAAGGTGTGTATAACACATTAATTCACTAAAGATCATAATCTCAAAGAGGGTTTAAATCCTATATATCAACACTTGAGCAAAACATTTCAAGATTCATACCTTGTATAGCAAACAAGTATAACTCATATGAAAATCTGGAAATTCAACTTTAAACATAATAGTAACATCAAAACTCAAGGAATTTATCTCTTAAGACATCACAAAAATATCATTGTTTCTTGAACAAGAATATAGGATTATATTTTCCATCTTAAATTCACAATTAAACAAGTAAAATCATGTATCTTCGTAAAATAACACAAATTTTTGGGCACAAGAATGAAAGAGTGTTCTTGTTGAAAAAACCCACATACCTCAAACTTGAAGCTTTGAATGACTTTCCGAATGACGTAATGCTATTCACAAACTTTTCGGTGTTCCTCGTAGCCTTCGTAATGGGGATTCTGAATATGTTAAAATTATAGAATTCCCATGGTTGAATCTCTAGCTATTGGGGTTTTTATGTTGAAACCCTAAAGGTTGTTCTTGGTGAATTTTGGTGAAAGTAAACTTGTTTTGGTGTTATGTGAGTTAAATCCCGTATTATAGAAATATATAGGGGTGTTTTTGGCAATTGGAAGTGACGTATACAGTGCATTTCTTATCGTATACATTTACATATACGCCTCATTGCCTATCGCATACATTTAAGTATGCACCGCATTGCCTGTCGTACACCCTTACTGCCTCTCACGAAAATAGGTATAACTCTAATCTCCGATATCAGAATTTTGCGAAATTGGTATCGTTGGAAAGATAATTCAATTATGTAAAATTTCATAGGTCTTAGGATGAAAAATTCCATGTATATTAAGAGATATACACGTTTGAATTTGACCCCTTGTAGAATCGAATGTCAACTTTGGATGAATCAATTGGTCTTAACTCAACTTTGTTCTAGGTCTTTGCTATGAACATTTTTCAACTCTAAACCACTCCATAGACTAGGATTATGATCATGAAACTTGTATTCACACTCAAATTATTTTTATTAAAGCTTAGACGCGTAGGATCGACGGTTAGAATTTTAGCACAAAAATATGGGGTATTACATTATTCCCCCTTGGGAACATTCGTCCTCGAATGTGGATAATTAAGCTAAAACAAAGAGGAATCTTAGTCTTTAAGCCACCAAGTATAACTGATATAAACTGAATCACTGAATCTCAAACATAATGAGCCACTGAACTGATCTGCAAGTGCATGAATTCTCATGAAAATAGCTATATGGCTAAGACAGGAAAGAGAGTGTCAACATATGAGTAACCATTACTTTGCACTGGATCTGATCTCATGAGAAAGGATGAGAGGTTTATGACATGAAAACTCAGGGTATTACAACATCCCCCTCTTGGGATTGTTCGTCCCCGAATGATAATAATTTGGTGAAAATACTAGGAAGAGACTGTGACTCTACACAGGATACTTACAAACAGAATCATGACTTAATATCTGAAACTGAAATTGATGCATGAACTTAGCTGAATCATTCATACTTCTATCATGAAACTGAATTCTAAGCTAGCTCTACTTTACTTGCTTCAAGGAACTGATACATGTTGAGAGTCGAGGATTCACTTGAAGTGTTCATGATCCATTAATACATCTTGAACTGAGAAGGGATAACTTATGCAAGTGTGAATCGTGAGACAACAAGACTTAGATCATACAAGGGGTATTACACCGCCTGGACTAAAACACCTGGAAAATTGAGATTATGCGCTGAACACTTATGAAATGAGACATGATTAAATTGCCAAATCTGAAACATGATGCTTGGATCGAACGGAATTATCACACGAAATAGCAATACTCATGAAACTTTAGATAGTAATACTAGATGAAAAGTTGGAACTTTATAAGAGCTTATTGGCTTGCTTGTTAACTGGTTTCCAGGCTATAAGGACTGAATCATATTGACTGGCTATACTCAAATGGAGTATTTTATCAGCATTTTTCTACGAAATTATATTAACATTACGGAGCTACGGATTTAGGCATGATCTGAACAAAACATCTGACTAAGGAATCACAACATTAATATAAATCCATAGCATGGAATAAAAATATATAACTCCTAAACTAGGATAGGATTGCTAGGCCGCAGGCAATGCAACTTCTTACTTTCAAGCTTAGCATCACTTCTAAAATGCTCTCTCAACTATACTATTCCTCTTAAATACCATACTCATTTGATTCAACTCATAATTCTCACATGGGCACTGATAAATCTTTCTGCAAGGTCTAAAGTAAACTAAGTCCTCTCGCCAATGTCAGGACTAACTCAAAAATCATAAGATACAATATGCCACTCCAAAATACTAGTCTAAACCATACGATTCATTATTCTATATCTTCTTAGAGCTCACACCCTAAGCATAATATGCCTTACTACTTCAATGACTAATTCAAAACTCTTGATATGGATTCACTAGCACATATTGCATACACCATCTTACACCCGACATAACGTTCAAGCCTATCATTAAAATCACATATGAACTTCAAGGCAAAACCACATAAAGGTATACTTTGCATATTCTCTAAACCTTTATCAACCACAATTTTCTTGCACCATTCTTAAGAACACACACACAATTTCTAACTAACCATGACATGTATCAAAGACTTGGCCTCAATCTTACTTCACACTTTTGCCTTAGATAGAAAATCATAAATAATCTTTATTAACGAGGGTCATAAACTCCCTCACATCTAAACCATTGCTTATCCACTATCATCGCCACTATCTTAACATAGAAAGAGGTCACCAAAGGCTAACACATAAGGACCTGAAGCACGAAAACTACAACACCTAACTTTAACACTTATCTGAGGCCAAAGGAATAAAATATCAAAGGCATGGATTCATTAAAGAAATCTAAGCTGTGGACATGCGTAATATAATGCGAACTTCATTAGTATCATGAGTTTAAAAACTAGTCATACTCTAAAACATGAGTTCATACTTATCATGAGATATTCAACATAAGACTGGAGTTCAAAGATTCATAAGAGATAACTCGAATCACAGAGTGAAGCTGTTACATGCTTGCTAGAAGCTGAGAATGGGCTTGAGCACAGATGATAGGTGTAAGCATAGGCCTGTGGCATATATTTGTGTAGCAAGTGATGGATTTGGTGTTGTAATGACTGAAATCCAAGAAATACTCTAGAGTAAGAAGGGATCACTATCTCATCATAACTCATTATTGACATATATCACAATCTAATTCTCAAAAATCGGTTTGGTTCTTCACTAACCATCTCCCCTTTAGGTCAAAGCTGCTATTCTAATTATGATGGTCTACTCCATATCCTCGAGATTAAGCCATAATTTTATCGTTCTATTATCTATACATAAATGCTAACTCACAAGAATAAACTAATTTCGAACTTACCAACTTCATTCTTGAGCAACCCATCCATATGCCATCCTTAACTTTCTAGCTTCAATAATCATCATCAAAGACTTACACTCTCATTTGCAACCATACCTACATCTCTAATCACATAATCATAACCTACCAAGATCACACCTCTATTCTTATATTTTTTTTCCAAACCATGAGAATAAAATCATACTAAAAAGACTCAACATCTTCAATCATAACTCCTTAACTTAGCTATCAAGAACAACATAAATTATCTAACTAGTCTTTCTCCACCTAGCAACTCAACGTTACTACTAACCACACAATATGAAATAATCCTCCAAAAATAATACATCCCTGTAGCACCTTGGGCACACCTCTACATCATACTTTCTTATGAACACATGATCTTACCCTCTTGCATACACTGTTCAGGCATACTAGATCACCTCTATATAACTAGCATCAACAACCGAACCATTAACTGTTCAAACTTAATGTCTAGTGCTAAACACGTTTTACAACCCAATCTCACACACAATTCTCACTTCAAAAATATAGAACACAATATTAAGAAAAACTAGTACACAATGACAATCGATCATAATCATATGGCCTATCTTATTCATAATCCGTTAACATATTCTCCTTCTTCACATCATCACTATTTACCCATCTATACACCTAAACTTCTTTCATAGCTCTATAAGTTTCAACTAAACTCCCTCTTTCCACCTCAGGAAAGCCTAAATTAACAACACTCATCCACCAAGTACTTTCATCAATAACCTATACTTTTCTAACACCACCAATACCATCAATAACTCTTTCCTTACCCTAAGTAAACAACAATCCACCTTAACTAATAACTCCTTCTTTACCTTTCACTAAACTAACAAACAAGGGTATACCACTTCATTACTAATTCAATCATAAGGAAAAATTCATCTATACATATTCAATAAATCACCCTTACCACCTTTCTTGTCACTACACTTCTAAACCTACACTTCCAACTAACACAAGAACAACAAGATAAACATCAAGTTGCTAGTGAATCGAAATAGGTCTCATATGGCTTCACTAAACTTTGATTTTTCAAAAACACAATGATAACAAGATTACATATTACAAGAGATAGAAACTTGACACATGGTATTCAATGATCTAAGAAAAAACCTCACTCTATCTTAATTGAATAACTCATAAGAACGAGGGCATAACTTAAATTTGAGGGACTTATCACACACTAGAAGGCTCCTCTCAAGCCACTTTATGAAACTTCTAAAACTTCAGCTAGCAAATATAAGAGCACATTATCTAGGGATGAAATTGGAACTTGACAAATATGTTACCTCAAGAATAACACATAGATAGAGAAGTATAGATTATCATTATGAATTCTGAGAAGAAATTTGAAAGCATATCTGACTCGGGCTTAGAGCACGATTTCTACAAGCTTGATAAAGCACATCAATTTTCGAAACTCAAAAGCACTGACAGGATACTTTCTAGCTCTCTTACAATCCCATAACTATCTCTGGAGAATTAAGCTCAACTATTTCTGATACCTTGAAAATGAGGCAAAGTTCGCCAGAATAGAGTAAGATGAGGATTTATATAAGTTTAGAGAACCTTTTCATGGAATGTTCTGAGAATTGAAAGAAGGGGAACATTTCCTAAATGCCCTGTAGCCTCTCGAAGAACAGTACATATGTCTTTGTACCATTTCGCAAGACTCTACTAGACACGGCTTCACAGACACCCTAGGACCCTTGAACTCTGTGATCTGATACCAAGTTTGTATGCCCCAAAATTGGGTCCCGAGACGTCACACGGTGCTTAGGATCAAAAGTGACCCCAAGCTAACCCTTCTAATGGCGTAACTCATAAACAACTGAACAAAAAGTATAAATCTATACAAATCTGCGGAAAGTAACTCTTTTCTGAATATGATAGGTGCAAAACTAAATTTACAAGATTAGAACTCTGCTTTTACAACCAAAATAGAAACAGAATACATCAACTTCTACTGACTGTCTATGAAGCCTCTACTAGTACTGACTACAGGTAGCTGGGTCATGACTCCCGACTATCCTAACTCAATATGGCTGGATAAAGAAAATACATCACTTCTCAAAATGTATAACTAACTCAAGCTCTTAAATCAAAAGGACTCATCACCTGCTGACTGGATGCCGCAAACTGACTAGATTTAAAGATGTACACTATACCGTGTACCTACATTCTGAGAAAATGTAGCCTATATACAAATATGTGGGTCAGTACGATGGAAACGTACCGAGCATATGGGGGTGAAATGCATATATAAAATAGTATCTTAATATCATCACAGTTTATAAAATTATGCATGCTGATATAAATGACTCACTTAGCTCGAATTAAAATCATCATAATCATAAGAGAGTAAAATATATTGGGTGAAACTTGTGAGTCATCATAATAAATCTCAATTTACTTTCATCTCAATTCCAATTCATAAAAGCAATCAAATCTCATGACAAATCTCTTAAGAATATATAGTCATTAAATCTTTCGAAAAGAATGACTTTCTCAAACTCAATATTTTAAGTAATTATATTTTCATATCGATAGAAGAATACACACATACACTGGTAGTCTCTTACAACCGACATAAACCATGTGATTTACATGGAGTCCAATGTCCAACCCACGTTGGGGAGAGCTGTCCTATCTTTTCCATCAGAGTAGGACCTTAATCTTTTGTTCACTAGTGATCACTATATCAAATAGCCTTAGGCTCACATCCTATAGGGGCACGTAGTTCTAGGGAAGTACCAATCACAGCTATACCTCCCACTCGGTGCTAAAGACTACTCCTGGACTTAGCTCAGATTATTTCAAAATAAAATCCATAACTACACAATTCAACAATTCATATCGAGAGCCATCATGCTACCCATTTTTCATAATAAATCAACATGTGGATTTCTTTTCTCATTTGAGTTTATTAATAACTCTTTCAAGACCAAAAGGTCAAATCATTCAAATATCAAGGTGTGTATAATACATTACTTCACCAAAGATCATAATCTCAAAGAGGGTTTAAATCCCATATATCAACACTTGAGAAAAATATTTCAAGATTCATACCTTGTATAGCAAACAAGTATAACTCATATGAAAATCTGGAAATTCAACTTTAAACATAATAGTAACATCAAAACTCAAGGAATTTATCTCTTAAGACATCACAAAAATATTATAGTTTCTTGAACAAGAATATAGGATTATAGTTTCCATCTCAAATTCACCATTAAACAAGTAAAATCATGTATCTTCGTAAAATAACAAAAATTTTTAGGCACAAGAATAAAAGAGTGTTCTTGTTGAAAAAACCCACATACCTCAAACTTGAAGCTTTGAATGACTTTTCGAATGACATAATGCTATTCACGAACTTTTGGGTGTCCCTCGTAGCCTTCGTAATGGGAATTCTGAATATGTAAAAATTATAGAATTCCCATGGTTGAATCTCTAGCTATTGGGGTTTTTATGTTGAAATCCTAAAGGTTATTCTTGGTGAATTTTGGTGAAAGTAAACTTGTTTTGGTGTTATGTGAGTTAAATCTCGTGTTATAGACATATATAGAGGTGTTTTTGGCACTTGGAAGTGACGTATGCGGCACATCACTTATCGCATACATTTACTTATGCAACGCATTGCCTATCGCATACATTTAAGTATGCACCGGATTGCCTATCGTACACCCTTACTGCCTCTCACAAAAATTGGCATAACTCTTCACTCGGGTATCGAATTTTTGCGAAATTGGTATCGTTGGAAAGATAATTCAATTATATAAAATTTGATAGTTCTTGGGATGAAAAATTCCATATATATTAATATATATACACGTTTGAAGTTGACCCCTTGTAGAATCGAATGTCAACTTTTGATGAATCAATTGGTCTTGGCTCAACTTTGTTCTAGGTCATTGCTGTGAACATGTTTTTGCCTCTAAACCACTCCATAGACTAGGATAATGATCATGAAACTTGTATTCACAATCAAATTATTTGTATTAGATCTTAGATGCGTAGGATCGATGGTTAGAATTTTAACATGAAAATACGGGGTATTACACATTCTGGACATTTATTCTCTTACCCAAATTAAAACCCATGTCTTATAACCCCTTTATGGTTTCATTAGAAATCAAAGACAATTTAAGTAACTTCTCAAAAACTCCAAAAGGATTTCTAAATTCCCCTAAGTAAGTCAAGCTAGGGTTTCATCAATTTGGTTATCTAAAGGCTCAAGGGTGAATTCCTTTCCAAATTTCTTTGCGTTTAAGGCATATTACTCTTCCCTCATTGTTAATTTGTTAAAATTATGTGTTCAAAGTATTGTTCATGAGATGTTTTTGTTGATCTTGAATTAAGGGTTGGTGGTTTTTGAATGTTTATGAAATAAACAATGTTTCTCATGGTTTACATATAATTTTTCATTCTTTAATTATGATTTTGAACTTGTGGGTGTATAAGTATCGTGAATGAACTAGGGAATAGTTATTGACCAATCTTGTGACATTTGAAGTGGTTATGACCCCAACCCCATAATGTGAAAATTATGAGAAATGTGGAAAATTGTAAAATTGAAGTATTCTTGAACTATTGCATGATATAAAGAGGCATTTGAAACAAAATGGCCTGATTTAATGAACAAAAGGAGTCAGTGTGCCCCCACCTTGTATTAATAAACAAAGGGAGTTGTTTTCCCTAAGTTAATGGAAATTGTTTTGGCATGTTATTATTACCTTGCAAATGTAGTTGGTATGAAGAAACCAACAATGTATGCTTAAATATGGAATATGGTTCAATGAATGAGAACGTGTGATGAAAGTTTTTCATTGGGATTTGATGGGGGTTGTGTAGCTGAGTCATGAAAGTGGAGGTTCGAGTGATCGATATTGGAAACCGTATTTGCTGACACGGGGGTCAAAGTGCCAGGGATGTTTGAGTCCCCTTCATTATTATTTCATGATTAGGAAGGTTCAATTACCCCATAAATAATTATATGATTGGGTTCTTTAGTCACCTTAGTATGTAATTTGGAGGTTCAAGTCCCCCATGCATATATATGAAATTATTCTCCGGTTCATGTGACTATACATACTGAGGACCGACCAGGGGTGAGTGCTGGGGCCCATATAGCTAGTGGGTATTTTTTATAACGGTTGAGCTACACAATCCAGGCTAAAGTTTTAGGTACATGTTAAGCCTTTTTCCCTATCCCTATATGTGAAGTATATGTGTATCTTAATTTGATTAAGTGCATTGGTTTTGAATGATTTTAAACTATTGATCATGTTACTATATTATCTTTCTCTTCGAGTTACATGCTAGAGTTCACCTTGCTAATCGTATTTGGACACTGTATCCCCACATGATCCAGGAATTGGCCATACTTCTACTCCCCATGCTTAGTGATTAGGATCTAGGATCAGCTCGTGAGTTGATATTGAAGTGGCGAGCTTCCATGCATCAGAAGTCTATATTTCATTTTTTGTTCTCTTATGTCACAGACTGTTTAGACTTGTTCTATTTTTCATAGTCGGGGGCATGCACCGACACTTTATTAATATTCAGTGTTTCTAACCTTTTTAGAAGGCTTTATTTGGACAACTATTGTTATTGGGTGGTGTCGGTCGATTGTTTGGCCAGTTGTCATCCATCCGGTAGTTATGGACTTGTTTTGAATTCCCTTAAGATTGTTGCATGCTATCTTGTAATATGTTTGGAATTTATCAGACATTGGGAAGTGTTGTGCTTGAGTAGGTTAGGTGCAGAGGGTGATCTCTAGTCCATGCGGGGCTTGAGATACCCATCATGGCCAGGCCCTGGTTTAGGTAGTGACACATATGCCTAGGGTTCACTACATAAAATGCAAAAAAATTGTAATATGGATCTAAAAATAATTGAAACAATGGTTTTAACTTACCCCATCATGAAAATAAAATAGCTTTGAAGTTGGGGAAGAAGATGGATAAATAATAGAGGCTTTGAATTCGATTTTGGAGAGAAGCGGGAAGATTAAAGGTTGACAAGAAAGAAAGGGAGTTGAGTTTATATTAGTAAAGTAGAATGGAACTTGGGTGTATTTTTAGACAGGAAATTTTATCCTCAAGTTTCAAAAATGTTGAAAAATGACCCGGACCCCACAATTGGACCCCACTTTTCTTGATTTTTCCCTTTTGCAAACCCTAACCTTAAAAAATAAAGGAAAAATAAATTTAGTGGGAATTGACTTAATTAAGGTTTCAAAGTGGTTTGCCTTTCAAATTGTCTCTAGTTACTTCCTCCATCCCTCTTAACAAAAGCCCTGATACCAATTGTTATGGAGTCAATGTTTTCTAATTAGACACCACAAGGTAGCTACAGAACTTGGCCTTTGATACCCTCCTTTTTTTCCTCAACTTAGTTTTCCTAGGATCACAAAATAAAATAGACATAAGCATATATAGAAATCAATTCCCAAATTTGTATTTAACCCATGCCATAATGAAGTACAAAAATAAACTTTACAATGTTTATCCAATATTGCCAAATTTGTCTTTTGACAACCTACCTGTGCCAATTAAAATACCACAACATTGTCACATGCCCAATACCGGCAAAGCATATGACTTTATCAACAATCACCAGACATACTCAATAGATATGCATAATTTAAATTCAAATTATAAAGAAATAAAGTCTAATACATGTCAAAGGTAGTTGCAACTATTCAACCGCCAGTATGTGCAAGACACATACCAAGTTCCAACACATTTTTGGTAGAACTGGGGAAAATTTTGTACCAGGGACCTAGGCATCTGTGCACGTATGTATGCCACTGCATTTTTAACCCAAAGACACCTTTTCTTGCCATATCAAAATGACATTTCTTGGCCTTGATATGCCTTAGATACAGTATGACTTAGCTTTCCCATCCCTTGTTATGCCTTCTCCATGCTACTGCCAAAGTCTTGTCATGCCTCATTGGAGTGAAGATCTTGGCATAGTGGAGTCATCTATACTTTATCTTAGTTGAAGTTATTGGGTCATGGCTAGGTTCATCTTGTAAATCCCCAGCGATGCTCTATCCACTTGAATTATTTTACTGAGGGTCTGATAGAGGTAGATATCAATAAGACTCATGAACTTCTTCCTCGTATAACCTAGGGATGTAATCAAAGAAATAGATGTCCACTCATAATGTTTTATGATTTTCTTCAAATATTAATGTCTCGACCAAATTTTTCAATTCATGATGGCACCTACTGTAAACCACTAGTAGGAAATCTAACCCGTAGTCTAGAACTGTAAGTAACAGACTACCAAGAGAAATGAAGAAGAAATGTAGAATAAATATAGTAAAAGACTGAAAAACATACAATAATCCCAAAATATAGTGGAATTAGTACAAGATCTTCTATTATAGTAAATGAATATACTGATACAATCCATCTCTGAATACAATACAAAGATTAGTCTAGTACATAAGAGGGAGAATAGAATTACTGTGGATTCTAGGAGCTCACCGTATGTCTATGAACTATAGTTGCTCAATATGACTCACACAATAACGACGAGAACCCATACTATGGTGTGCATACTGTAAAAGTGTAGTATGAGTACCAAACACATAGTACTCAGCAGGCAGTTGCCGACTGATCTCCAAAGATAATGCAAATATACATAACATGCCAACAAGAATATAAACTATTCTCAAGTACCCAAGAAAACTAACATGGTAAAACTAAAGAGGCAATAAGGATAAACTAGCCTATTCCAACCATAATCCAGATCTTAAGCACTATATCATATATCACTGGCCAATATTAAAATAAAGAGCTGAAGAAGGATAGATATAGTAATATACAAGGCCTAGGGATGGATATACAACATGAATACTTGAAGGAAGGAAGCAAACGAGATATGGTAATAGCATAACTATACATTAATAAATAAATGTAAATATTTACTATAACAAGGCTATCTCAAGGTATGACTTAAGTAATCACACTAGCATCTCAAGGCTTCCTAACCATAGTAGGAATTATTACTAACATACTCAGGGTCTAAAACCATAATGTCTAGTTATGGAATAATCATGCGTAGAAAAATAATCGTAAGATAAAGAAATCAAAATCATACCTCAAATATCAATAACAGTCTAATAATAAACCTATCACCAACTAACCCTAATATAATTAACAATATAAAATAACCGGCTAGTCCAGAAAAATGATACCTAATCGGGCCTTACATAAACCACCGCCATCATAGGGTCGGAAGGTTCAATCAACACTCAACAAACAATAGTCAGAGCCTATACCTATAAAACCTACCATAAGGCTAATATATACTAGCATCACATAATACAATGAAAGAAGTACTCATACCTATTCCTTTACAACCTCCCATAAGGATCATAGATATAGCACATACTAGTGATAGGAAATGCGCATACAGGAATGAATGACAAGTAAGTCCATAACACCATAAACGATCCAAGTACAATAATATAACTCATTTCATACACCTTCACCATCTCGACGACCTATAAAGGTAAGACCTACACCGACCTCTCTTCTCTAGTATGACAACTTATGGACTAGAGGCCCCTAGGGGCTTTGGAAGTACCCATATACACTAACCTGATCCCGATCCAAATTTTTTTATAACCATCATCATCATCAATCAACTTTATCCAGTACCATATATACATGTACATATAAAATTCATTGAATTAAGGTTAAAAGAGTGTAAGTCGATAAATCCATTCCTAGGGTATACTACAAGACTAAATAATCATAAAAATATTGATAGGGTCGAAACATCTCACAACAAAGGTAAATAGTAATAGAAAAACCGTGGAAAAGAACCTATCTCTGTAAAGTTTTTAAAACATCATTCTTAGTCTTAACGACTTTTAAGTTATTCATTAAGATGGTACAATTCCCATTATGAAGAAATTCCTTTTAAAGGTGAAAAGTGGGAATAAACTTCTTTTTAGGAAAAAGGTTAATCAAACCATATTTTGAGTTAGAATCATACCATTTACTATCTAAGTGATCATAAATAAACTGAATCCCTACATGCCATCACGAGTGTCCAAACAATACGATTATATGCATCAATATGTGTAGAAACTATGACCACTTCCTTTACAAGGGTAAACACTTCCCAAAATCCAGCCCATATCATAATCACGGCCTTAGGCTGAATAATACATATTCTACATAACCATAGCATCATAACATGGGAAAGCCATCACAATCCATCGAGTATCACATTAAACATTATAATAAAGTCTTATTAGTCTTAACTATTCCTAACATATCTTGCAACATAAGGTAATTAGATCATGGAAGCATCATAAGTATTTCACCTTAAGGTCAATTACCCTTCTAGCCCCTAAATTCAAAAATTAGGCTAATTCATGGTGTTCTACCCATAATCACATCCTAACATCCCTATGAAACATACAAAATATATAAATAATCCTATCAAAAAGAAGAGTAGACAGATCTCTACCTTGAATTTAAGACGCAATCCTTGAATAATACCTAAACCGTCCGTCTTCACTCCATAATTCCAAAAATTCAATCACGCTATCAAAATAGTAATCTACACATCATTAAAGTAAAACAAGAACCATATTTCTATAATAAGGGTCAGGTCACATAGTTAGTCAAGAACGTACCCATGGAGCCTGCATATGGAATAAAAAATTCAACCCTTTATGAGGTCCCTTAAAGACAAGGAATGTTTGCTCAAAAGTTGTGTACAAATGGAGCATAAATCAGGTATCAAATCAACCCCCAAAATTAACGGATTTAAGACCGAATTTATATGAATTTTACCAAGAATTAGTATGGAAATTAAGGAAAAATTAATGGGAAATGACCAAGAAGAGGTAGGTTAGCTTACCTTAACTTATATGGATGATTTCCCACTTTTTCCTCTCTTTAAACTCTCAACTTGGTGTAAATTTTTTTGAAAAGTTTACTGAAAATCGGTATGGGTAAAGGGAATTTGAAGACACCAGGTACTGCTTAATCGGTCACCCTGTTGTATAAGCAAAAACCGCATAAGTGGCTTCAACATCGCTCAAGCAATCTAGCAAGCTTGGTCGATTATCGCTTAAGCGATTCGCAGACCGCTTTAGGTGATGCCCGCTTGAGCGACCATTGACCATATGGTCAATGTCACTTAAAACATACTATTTTATGCGATAACTTCTTAGTGATCATATGATCAGTTAAGCGGTCGTATCAGTGACCTAATGCACCAGATTTTGCTAAGTCTAGAATAGACTTCGATCGGGTGGTCGAGATTCATTCGGAACCCTGTGCACGTAAGCAAAATATGCTACAATACCAAATTTGATTTTTAAATTCAATGGAATCATCAAAAATTTCATTCGATATTGTTTCGACTAACTGTGGGGCCCACACATATATTTAATTTTACACATAATTATCCCTATATCCCAAGACGGGTTTAAGAGCCTCAGGACCTGAACCAAGGGTCTTCCTAGCCTAAAATCTATATTTTGAATCTAATGGAAGTGTCGGAGTTCTCATCTGAGGTAATCTACTAGGATTTTTGGTTTGAGATCAAATCTTAAACAACAAAAGCTCCAAAATAAACTAAAGTTCCTAAAATTCAAAAAAACTGTTCGATAGCCAAATTGCTTGTTTTGAAAAGTCATACTTGAACTGTAGTCACTGTGGGAAGGCTCAAAATTCCAAAAATACATGCAAATCAATGAACTTATTTGAAGGGTCATTACAATATTCACTACTAAAAAGACTTTCGTCTGCAAAAGTCAAATGGATAGAAGAAGCACGAAAACTCAAGGGATGAGGTTTTGGGCCCACATGATCCGAGTATGACTTCCCAGATAACCTCTAAGAAAAGATAACACTTTCAGGTGATTTTTCCAAAGGTATTCCTTTTTCCAACAAATTTTTGCACTTCACTCTCAAACAACAAAAACTCAACCTCAACCACCATCTAGCCTCCAACTAAATCAAGAAAGGTTGATGCATACACATCTCAATAACAACACATTGATACCATACCGATACCAGCACAATCAAATAAAACTCAACAAAGCAAAAGGCAAACCCATACATGAGTCATGCAACCAACTATCAATCCATATATAACCTTTTTTTTCCTTTCCAAATCTGTTGTCCACTCCAAATCAAGTAGAATATCACCTGTATCCTGTCCGAACAATATCATCATACTATCCTTGAAGAACTAAAGCTGATCCATTGAAAATTATAAGGTCAAACACGAGAATAAGCCCATAAGAAAATACCTAGGAACACAAATAGAAACAACGAATGTCTGTGAGCTATGCCAATGTAACAGCTAGTCCAAATGACCATAATAACTAGAAGCTAGGAGTCTAAAGCACACCACTCACCATGGAACAATCCGCTGCCAGGTATTTTCTATATTTAATTTTTATGATGAGGAGCTAACTACAAGGGACTAGGTCCCTTGATGTGTAAGGTATAGTTCAAATAGCTCATATTGTCTGCACAGTTTTATCCTCTTATGTAACAAATTTGCAGATGCTATTTTGCACGGATTAGGACAAATGGTCTTATGATATTTTAGCCCTAATCATCACTCAACTATAAAGGAAAGAGATGTCTCTTCATCAAATAGTTTCTGCACAAATCTAAAGAGTGAAGAGAGGAAGCCAAAAACCCCACTTTAACATTGTTCAAATTCTTAGCTTTATGAGTGATTAAATAAAAATAGTTTTTTTGTTAGTACTGATTTGTAACTAAACTACTTATTCTATAAGAGTAGTGTTTTTCTCTTTGAGGAAAAGGTTCTTAGGTAGAGTTGCCTAACTGTGAGGCTGACTAGAGTTAATCAGCGTATAGAGTCCTTGGTAAAGTTTGCAAAATGAGATTATAGTAGAGTTATTATAAGAGAAATGAGCCTAGAGGTAGGATGGAATCTAGAATGTAATTAGGAGGCTGATTATAGTGGATTTTTTTGGTTCTTGTGAGATCAAGCCGTAGTTTTTCCTATCCTGAGTTTCCCCATAAAAATATTATGTTTTTACTCTTCCTAAACTATTTCTTACTTCCTGGTCATTTTTGTGTACTTTGTCGGTGATTTATTTTGAGGGACCTAGTCCCTCACTGTATGGTGCAACCCTTAGGGTTTCTATAATTGTTATCATAGCAAGGTTAGTCTAAAGGGCTCACACCTAGAGTGTCCTAGTTAGCATGGCTACCCCATCTATTCTAGAAGAAGGTCAATCTACCACTAGACCACCAAGATTCAATAGGCGGTATTATGGGGCATGGAAATCTAGGTTGTTTGACTTTATTATGGCTGGGGATAGTGAGGTAATGGACATAATTCTTGATGGTCCTCATATACCTATTTAAAAATTTAAAGAAGGATAGGTTACAATGATGATTGTTAAATGTAGGAGAGAGTACAAGGATGAAGATATAAAAAGATTGACAAGAATTACAAGGCCAAGAATCTGATAGTATGTGGCATAGGTCCTGATGAATACAATAGGATCTCATCTTGTGAAAATACTAAAGAGATCTGAGACTGCATGAGGATTTCTCATGAAGGAAACACTGATGTGAAGGACTCAAAAGTTGACACGTTGACTACTCAGTATGAAACCTTCACCATGAAAAAAGGAGAAACAATCCAAGAAATGCATACACATTTCACTTCTATCACAAATGAGCTTCACTGCTTAGGTGAAGTGATTCCCTTGTACAAATAGGTCAGAAAAATTCTTAGTGTTCTTCCTAAGTCCTGGGAAAGAAAAGTATATACCATAACTGAAGCCAGAAACCTAAAGACCCTCACCATGGATGAACTGATTGAAAATTTAAAAACCTATGAACTCAAGAAGTAGCAAGGGATGGATAAGAATGACACAAAAAAAGAAAAATCCCTGTTATTAAAAGATTCTAAACTTGATCCAGATGAAGATGACACCGAGGTTGCCCATCTGAAAAAAAAATTATTTGAACCATAAAGAAAAGTGATCTGTTCAAAAGGAGAGGAAGCAACAAGAAAATAGAAGGCAATGTTGAGGTTTGTCACAAATATGGAAGTCATGAGCATTTCATTAAGGATTGTCCCATGCATAAATAGTATTATTAGGATTACCTCAAAACTTCTGGTGACAAAGGAAATGATAATTCAAGAAAGAAGGCAAAAGCTAAATATGATGTAAAGTAAGCTCTGGTAGCTCTAGTAGCATTCATGGAAAACACAAAGGATGAAAAAAAAAAGGAGGTAACTCTCTTTGATATTAAGAGGAATCTAGATAATTATATTGCTAGAAAGATAAATAGGCTTGATAGTGTCTTAATTTACTCTGTATATGAACTAACTACTGAGAAGAATGCCTTGGAAAAAAGTTGAGAATCAAGAGCATGAGCTGATTGCTTTAGCATTAAAAAATTCTTAAACTAAAAGTGTTGTTCACTAAAATAAAATCTAAAACTCTAAGCTTAATGAGTAATTTGAAGAAGGTAAATGAGGTAGATGAAAAATGGAAGAAAGAAGCTTCAAGGTTTCAAATTGATCTTGAGGAAAGGATGAGGGATTCTCAAAAACACCTTATGTTTACACTTCACAGGAATGAAGAGCAAGAGAGGGACCTGATCCGCTTGAAAGAAGATTTGAAAAAGTCTCTTAAATTGACTACTTCCCCAATGATCCTTTTTGACTTAACTATTTAAGGTGCTAATGATGGTAGATATCTAGGCTATTAAGGAAAATCCCAACCTGCTGAGTCCAATGAAAAGGTTGTTTATGATGTTAGAAGCAAAGGGCATAAAATCTTGTACACTCACTGTGGAAGAGATGGACATTTTAAAGAAAGACTCCAGCACTGGATTAAGGCAAAATAAAGGAATACTGAATTCATTCAGCAGGAGAATACAAATCCTAAGGGCTTCGAGTCTCTAAAAATGGTGAAAGGAAACTTATAACTGCCTAGATGGGATAAGAAGCCTTTGATTACACCATTATCCTCTTACTGGGAACTTAAACTTAAGTGGGTTCCAAAATCTAACTTTTGATCATGATTTTAGTCATGGGAAGTGATTGCAGTCATGAATATCTCATTGATTGAAAGGGTTCAAAGATTAATGATGGAAGGTATAACTGTGTTCTCTCTCTCAAGACCCTTTAGGTGAAGGTATATTATTGTGATAAGTTTATCTCAAGGACCTAGTTTGTTGATTATGAAAGCGAATATTCAAAAAGGTGGTGTGTGAAACTTATGTTCAAAAGGAATCCCTAGAATGACCTTCAGATTTGATGAATGAAAATTCTTTGGAGACAATAACTGAAAAGAAATTCTATAGATTGATGAAAATGTGCATAAAGTTCCTAACTAGTATGGAAAATTATTGATCCTTGTTGGTATTAAAAGTGATGAGAAAATGGATTAGAGACATAGTAAATCTTGATTCTCAGCGACCTGGTCCCTAGGACATTCATCTCAGAAGGAGAAACTTTAGCAGCTTGAATAAAGTCAAGTATGGGACCTAGTACACAGACCTGCCTTGGGAACATGTTCTGAGATAATAGGACTGTGCAGAGACTAAAGCATAACACTAACTTGACCTAATATGTGAATCAATGTCTCTACAAAAAAATGGATATTATAAGGAGACAGTGATCCTTGATAAAGTTGGTTTATATTAGTCTAACTCAGGACCATACCCCTGTAGGTATACACCCATGGGAACAACTTTGAAATTTGACAAATGTGACTTGCACAAATTTGATGATTCACTCAAAAAGAAGAGGGACCTGGTCTCATACCTCAAGTTAGTATCACTACAATATGCTTTAATAATTATAAATTTTTTCTAGAAAGCCATGTGTTTTTCATTCTCTAAATAAAATCTGTCAAATAAAGAGTTGCTCTAATTAGGATCAGACATGTCATTTCAAAAGGAATATTTTTTTATGACAGCGGTCACCTCTTCAAATTTCTAAATCAAATTATTTTTCATTCTTAGTCTCAACTCATTAATCTTTGCCTCCGCTAAAACAAATTGGTCCCTCTCACTCTCTTTCACTCATAAAACTAAATTACTGACATTACTACTTCCTTAAGCCCAGCTAAGAACCTGGAAGTAGATAAAAATCCAAAAAATCAAATTAAATATATCCTCATCAAATATATTTATCCCTTAGCAAACAAAGCCATAGAAAACTTTACCTTAGATACTCTAAGTCAAAGTTTGGTAACATTATTGGAATGAGGTAGAAACACCTAGCTGTCAAGAAAAGGATAGACTCTGAGGGACCTAGTCTCAAGAAGAGAAAATTTGTGATTAATAAGAAAGAGGCAAGTAATGAGACTAAAGAAAGAGATAAAAGAAGTTCCCAGTTAAAAAAGGAATAAAATATTGATGACTCAAAAAGTTCTGTCAGAAAGAACTTTTGATCCCAAGTTATGTGAGAAGCCTTGAATGATGCAAGTTGGTAAGTATATATTGCACCAAGGATGGCTACATCTATTTGAGGAAACAACACCAGTGGCTTTTGAAAATCAGGTGCAATGGAAGCTTATCAATCTAGATGAAGAATCATAGGGTAAGATCTTGGATGTACCTATAATAGGTGTGAGGACATATGTGAAATAGAAACCCTCAACTGAGTTTATTATGAATGCATCAAATATAGGAGGAACATTAACAACTACATTAAAAAGAATGTTCTTAAAAATGAGTATCAACTAGTATTTAAGTTCACCAACAAGATCCTGCTACCAATGTTAGAAAAAAGAACAATTGCCTCCAGTAGTGACTTGTTGTTGATCCAATATCTGAGTAAGTGTGAGTTAATAAGTTTTACCAAAGAAAATGATGAAGGTGATCTATGAGAAGGACACTAAAATAATGTACCTAAAATTGTAGAATCAAAAGTTATTTTCTGAGGGACCACCAGGTGCCACTGATGAACTTGCAGCTAAAAATGCAAAACTACATACAAAAATGGCAGAACTAACTGGTGAAGTTTAAGGATTGGATGTTGAAGTGAAGGACCTTACAAAAGAGTTTTTGTATGCTCACATTACTGAAAATACAAGAATGGAGATGTTGTTTAAGTCCTTTTCCCCAATCCTCCCTCTACCTGAGCCTTTATATCCTTATTCCCTTAACAACCTTGTGTCAGTTTCATATCTTGGTTCTCATAGTTGCTTCTAAAGACAGATATTTTATGTGATTATTTTAGCTTGCTGTATTGGAAATAATCCTGATTAATCATAAATGAATCTTTATTTGTGATCTTCATTTGTATTTTTTGCTTTAAAGTTGTTCTTCATGTTAGTGTTGCCCATGTGGCCATAAGTTAACTAATTTGTGCTATCTTTACTCTTGGTTTACTCACTTTTCAATGATGCTAAAAGGGGGAATACTGAGTTCATGTAGTAGGGACTAGGTACCATGAAAATTGAGATGTAGATTTGAAGGGTGTCATGTTCACAGGGGAAGTATGCAAATGCACTAAATGAACGTGCATAATGATAGAGCAAGAAATCAAAGGTTTTTACTGTAAATAACGAAAAGGGACCAGGTCCTTTTGTTTCATGATAATGGAGGAAGCATGATGATAAGGGGAATATTCATCTTCTGGTGGTAATCACACTGATTAAATGTGATGATGTGCACTGATGCTAAAAACTGTATGGTTGGTTTGTCATCATAAAAAATGGGGAAAATTTTCTATATGTAGTTTTGATGATGAGCAGATGACTACAAGGGACCAGGTCCTTGGATGTGCAGGGTACAGTACAGCTGGCATGCATTCTCTGCACAGTTTTGTCATCTTGTGTAACATACTTGCAAGTGTTATTTTATACTTATTAGGATAGCAGGTCTAATGATCTTTCAACCCTAATCATTATTCATCTATTAAAGGAAAGAGACGTCGCTTTATCAAATAGTTTTTGTAAATATCTACAGAGTAAAGAGAGGCAACAAAAACCCCATTTCAACACTGGTCAAGTTCTCAGCTTTATGAGTGCTTAAATAGAAATAGTTCTTGAGTTAGTACTGATTTGTAACTAAACTAATCATGCTATAAGAGTAGTGTTTTTCTATTTGAGTAGAGAGTGCTTAGGTAGAGTTGCCTAAGTGTGAGGCTGATTAGTGTTAATTAGTTTAGAGAGTCCTTGGTAGAGTTACCAAGATGAGTTTGTAATAGAGTTATTATAGGCGAAAGGAGCCTAGAGGTAGGTTGAAATCTAGATTGTAATCAGGAGGTTGATTATTATGGATTTCTTTGGTGCTTGTGATGGCAAGCCATAGTGTTTCCCTTCCTGGGTTTCAATATAAAAAACTTGTGTTTTTAATCTGCCTATACTATCTCTTACTTCTTTGTCTATTTTGTGTACTTTGTATGTGATTGATTTTTAGGGACCTGGTCGTTCACTGTGTAGTGCAACCCTTAGGGTTTATACAATATTTCTCCATCGGAGGAATAAGCCATGCTGAATCTAACTCAAGCATACTACTCCTACTGAGTCAATCTTCCAACAATTCAGACAAAAACTTAAAACCAAGGTCAAAGCTGAAGGAACCAATATCAGGGCAAGGGACTATTATCTGAGCATCTATCAACCATAATCCATCTAACTAAAAAATGCCAAATAGGTAGACACGGAGTAGGCTTAGCCAACCTATAGATGAAACTCCAACTGAGAAAAATCAAGAACCGAAGGCTACACCTAAGCTCTACAACTCCAAGTAAAATTCTCAACACCAAGGATGAACCACTCAATCTCCACTACCAAACCTAAACAGAAAGGTAGGTAAGCATCCACACTTCAAATCTAACATAGCCTCCAAACCACCATTCCAAGGTATCAAATTCAAATTTAGCCAACAAGTCTTAATTATAACCAAATACCTAATACAACCTTACTATCCAAATTGGACATATCCCTCTGGATCATATCGTGCCAAAATCAAAACATAGGTGAAGAACAACATCACAATGGAGGATAAGCCAAAAACTGGAAGCATAAGAAATCAAATCCATATATGTTTGAGGGCATAAACACCCAAAGCATGCCCAATAACTCACCAAGGCATCAAACTATACTAGTAAAAGCAAAAGCTCTAGCAACCCAAAAAAATGCAACCTTAGCTAAAAATTAGATAATCAACTACTCTATCTCGATAACAAATACCCAATTCACCAACTCATAGAACAATCATATAATAATCACCGATATCCATCTCTTGAAATACCTTAAAGAGACAAACCACATCACGACAATAATAGACTATCAAACTCCACACCAAAACCAAGTGCAAACCACTACCAAGGGACAAACATAACAAACCCAAAAGATGAACCGAAGAACTCTCGATATCAGCATAAAAAATGCTATCGAACGATGAACTATACATATCATAAGAATGAACCTGTCACAACCCGATTTGCCAGTCATAATGGCACCTAATGTATCCCGCCATTAGGTAGGTCAAAACATAGACCAAAGCTAGTTGCAATGGGCTAACTTAGTGGGAAATGTCTTAAAAGCCAAAAATCAACAGTTTAAAGATTTAAATAATAATAGAATAAACATAAATATCAAATATATAGACAGAAACCAACAAATATCCTTAGACTCAGTAATGTCGACACAAGAGCAACTATAAAAGAACTATGAGTACTAGATAGAAAAATATAATCCATATTAAAAGTAAAATTCTAGACATAGATAACTAGAAGGAAAGAGGGTTACTCCAACTCTAAGAGCTCATCCAATCTCCAAAATCAAATCTACTTGAATGGCGACAACTAGTGCTCAGATCTGTACCATAAAGGTATAAAACTTTAGTATGACTACCAAAACCATGAGTATTTAGTACATATCATCGGCCAACTAATCTAAATCATGATAGAAATACGATAAGATACTAGATAACATAAGCTAAGCCAATATAAAAGGGCAAATATAGAATTAAGCTTTGACACTGTTGCACATAAACAAACAGATGCATATGATATAATAACATAAGGATCATACCATTATAACTACAAGATTGGCCCCCATAAGCCAATTAGTGCGGATAAGTAAATAACCCAATGTAGGCCCCTATAAGCCTGGAGGATACAATCAAGGAAATTGACTACTGAATAACCAAAGTTTACCAACCATCATGCCATAACCAAGAAACCATCCATCACATATTATATCATGAACAATACTCAATACCAGACTCAAACCAAAACTCAATGTTATTATCATTATTATCATCAATTTTTCTAGACTTGAATCAAAACTTATATCTTTAATATCATCAGAAATTGTCAGACTTGAACCGAAACTCATAATTATAAACCACATAAACGAATCATATTTCTGAGACATTTCAACAAGCTAATCCCAATAGATTATTCCAATAAATCATACCTATAGGCCATTCCTTCACTCATAAATATAAAGTGGATAAGGAATCATATCTACAGGTTTTATCTGTAATTATGTCTATAAGTCGTATTATTATCCATAACCAAAAACCATGTCAATACTAATATTCATAAGCAAAATTACTAAGAATATAAAAAATTCATATTAATAACCATCTATAGGCCACCCATTTTACCTATAGATCATTAATCGATCTATATGCCACATCATCTCTGTGAGCCATATTATATGCTTAAGCTATTTTTACGTCTATAGGCGACATTCTATCTACGAGTCAACTCATAATTATGAGCCATATAACTTCCATGATCTATATTATATATAGGCCATATCATACCCATGAGCCATATTATATATCTACATAAGTCCTATCATATTCACGAGCCATTAACTTTACCCATATCGATATCTATAGTATTAAGTATATCAACCATGCTATTAATCATATTCGGAAGCCATACCCAAAATCACATGCATAAGTCATAAATCACACTTATAAATTATACCATTTGTCACACATAAGGGACATATCATTAGCAATACTTAAAATTTGCATCCATCCTTCTATACACAACTAGCATACTTAATAATTATATTCAACACTCTCAAGTGTCTACCTACAATTAATAAGAGTTTATCATACGCAAATAAGTCTACAAGGTTATCCAAATCTTGATCTCAAGTGGGCCACAGGGGCCCACTTCTAATCCCCAAAGATTCTATTAGGCAAATTCTACCTCGGACTAGACTAAGGTACCTAAGTTCATCCCTAGATGTCCAACAACCCATAATTAACCCTAAGATTTAATTCCACAAAAGTATTATTAACTAAGTCAATCCTACCTAGTACAACAACAATGAGGAGAATTCCCTTTACTTAAGTAATTAAGAACAATTCTACCCTAACATGAGTAACCAAGGCATTTTTGCTTACCTTAAGAAATTAAGGTATTTTCATTCTAAATATATACCACCCAATTACCTACACCATGACTAACTATATTGCTACTCTGAATTTAAGGTTTCAAGATAGCCTATGGGTCCAGTTTACCTAAATGTCCCCATTCACACTTCCAACACCTAAATCCAACCCCATATCTAGCAGAATATCATAATTATACTATAAGACAACTCAATCTATGAAGTAAGTTAATCTATCCTACTTGGGCGCCAAAGAAAGCCCAAAGAATCTGCTAAATCACCTATTTCCCCTTCCGAAAAGCTTCCACAAGGTGCCATGCTATCAAAATCACAATCAACTCATCAAAGCAAGAACAATGATACTCATATTTCACTATTGTGCATCAGGTCAAAAATTATGTAAAAGTCCCATGTGGGGCCCATTTATGAAAAACACATTTCCAAAACGAACTCAACATCCCTCAATATGCTTAAGGAACATTTACCCGAAAAATGGGTAAATTCTGTGTTATATTGGGGCTTAGATCAAGTCACCGATCTTTTGTGATTTTTTGAGGAGAATGTAGAAATCAACCAAGAAAATAATGAAATCTTACCATGAATTTGAAGGAGAATCGGATAAGTAATCCTTTCCCAAGTTCTAAAATCACCCACAAATATTATCCCTAATCTCCCCCACTCTTTAGGGTTTAAATAACTTGGAGATAGATGAGAAATGGTGAAAATGGGCTTGGGGGATATTTAAACCCTTATTAGGTCCACAAGTATTATTTATGCAACCTGTCGATCGCATACATAATATTTGGCAAAGGATGCAATGGTTTATTACATGACAAAGATATCACGTTCCCGATACTTTCATTCTTGCAAGGGGTATCACTTATACAACTAAAAAGGCTTTCTACATGACACTTGCTGGTGCCTAACAAATGGCAGAAAATGATTAAAGTCCTGCGGACGCGAGTGCACTAACATCAGATGAGATTTAGATATTTCCAAGTCTCCTCCAACCCCTTAAATTTGTTTAAAATACCATATACACAAACGGACTATGCTACCCTATCTTATTCAACCTTTTGGACTCAATGCTATGATCAAAATATCTATCTTAGGTCATTTCGATGAAAAGTGGGTCCCACTCTCATTTGCCATTTTTCTTGACTTTCGACCAATAGTTCAAAATGAGCCCAAGTTCCTCGAGATCTGAAACAAGAGTCCACTTAGCCTAAAATCAACATTCCATAGTGTTGGAATAGTCAAAATTAGTTTACGGGGTCATTTGGCTGAAGTTTTTGCCCGGTAGCCAATTTGAACAAATGAAGACTTCAAAACAGGGATTTGTCTGTAAGAACCTAATGGACATGCCCGGTAATCAAACTCTCAGTTCTAGCAAGTCAAAACTACTTGAGGCATCTATAGGAAAGCTCTAAGAAAAAATAAGCATAAATACATAAAATGACCTGAAGGGTCCTTATAATATCTACTACTAAAGGAAATTTTTCCCATGAAAGTAAAGGATTAATATATACCTAAATCCTCAAACATGTGAGGATATTGGGTCCGTATCTCACTCTTGATCACCCATGTAGCCTCCTTTATTTAGAGATGCCTCCACTGGACCTTGACTACTAGAATATCTGTGGTGTGCAATGGCCTGACTTCCTTAGCAAAAATGAACACAGGTTCCTCCATAAAAGTCAACCATTCATCGAATTGGACTATGTCCTATATTAGCACATGAGATGGATCAGGAATACATCACTACAATATGGAAACATGCAAAATCGGATGGACAACACTAAAATATTGGGGTAAGGCTAACTTATAAGTCACCTCACCAATTATGCAAAGAATCTCAAGGGCACAGTATATCTGGGGCTGAGCTTTCCTTTATGATGTTGGGTGTATTTATGCTCTTTAGTATGGTTATCGTAGCTTAATAAGCCTTGTTTTGAGGATAATTCATGAGTGTTATATGTTAATAATGATATAAATATGTATCTAAGTGTCCAAGTAAGTGCTTGAAATTTTTAAAGATATTTTCACATGAGTTTGGGTTCAAATTGAGCATTTAAAGTCTAGACAAGAAAACTAGTGTTCTAGCTTGAGTTACTAATTCACCGTCTTGAATGTTGTGTTGGTTTGAGATTTAATTCGGGGTGTGTAATGTTATAGATTGATTGGTAAGATGATTATGATGATAAATGAAGGATTTGCAAGCCTTAAATCAAGTGAAAAACATCATAAAAGTCTTGGAGTAGTCCAACTGAAGCACAAATTGCAACATGACAAACAGAAGATGCCTGGGAGCTCAAAATAGCATCGCAGTGGATGGTAAAATGACAATGTATGAATTCTAGTAGATCAACACGATTGCACCGCATATCAAGTTTATAGCATTGAACCCATTGGTGCATCATGGTAAAGGACTAAACAACCATTCTTAATTTCTAGAAGCTCAACGCGATTATGCGGCATCGCGGGCTTATAAGAATGAGCATAATTTGCGTTATGCAATGATATTCAAAAGAGGGAAATTCCTACATGTCTCATGATTATTCTACTATAAATACAATGTATTAAAACACGGTATGGACATCCCTGGATGGCTTGGAAAAGATTGGGAGGCTGTTGCACGTTAACTTTAGGATTTTCATTCCTTAATTTAGTTATTTATGTTTTTGATCATTCATACAATTATTTGGATGATGATTATGACTATTAGTGGCTAAAAATCATTTTACGAGGGTAAAGCCAAGAACATGACTACTATTGTTCTGAACTAATTTCAGTGGATTCGCTTATCATTTTTGGTTCCTTGTTTATTCTTGTTTTAACTATTTTAAGGATTGATCTCCCTTACAATACATATATTGTCAACCTTGTGATCTCGGGGGAGGGAATAGGGAGATAGAATGAGGGGATAAACAAAGTAGGGTTCTTATTCTTTTATGAAATAAGGAATTCGAATTATTATCTAGGCTAGGGATGTACCTTGAAGCCTTACTTGATTCACGCGTAGGATGATAGCTTTAAGCACTTGATTGGATTTTTAATCCCCTCTCAATAATGTAGTTGTAATGTTCAAGTTAAGTAGATGATTAGAGTTTGGAGACCATGATCATGCAATTAACCCTACGAAGCAAAAATCAAGTTAAGCAAATTAATGAATGAAGTTCAATGATATAGTATGATTGTTCGGAGTGCTTTAACCCTAGGCTTTACTCTATTGATTGATTCAAGTATTTTATTTTATGCATTGTTTACTTTAAATTAGTTTAAAAAATATTAAAAACCCTCTTTTTGTTACACTGGCATCAATTAATCTAAATTGTGAACTAGAATTGAATGTTCATTGAAACAAGTCCCTATGGGATTGATATTAGGCTTTTTTAAAGGCCACTATATTACTTGGTAGACCACGTACACTTGTGTGTGCACTTGGGAGGTATCACTTTACTCCCGAACCTCATCACATCCTTTATGGGTGACACATGGAGGAATACTCAGTCACTAACTCCAAATCTCAAGCGGTGAAGTCTACAGTCTGCATCATCCTTCTGCCTACTCTGAGCTGCTCTCAGCATGCCCTAAATCATCCCGACTCTATCTAATGACTCCTGATGCAAGTCAGTACCATGGGGTCTAATCTCGAAAGACTCAAACCATCATACCAAGGAATGACATCGCCACAATATAAAGCCTCAAAAGGTGCAATCTTAATATTCAAATGGTTGTTGTTATTATATGCAAACTCTTCAAAGGCTAAGTGTTGCTCCCACTGACCTCCAAAATCCATAATTCAGGCTTGGATCATATCGTTCACAACTTGAATAATCCACTCCAACTGGCCATCAGTTTGAGGATGGAAGATTATACTAAGATCTACCTGAGTACCCAAATCCTCCTAAAAAGCTCTCCAAAAGCTAGAAGTGAACCTTGAACCCCGATCTGAAATGATAGATATAGGTACGCTATGCAAATGGAATATCTCACTAACATAGATATGAGACAACCTCTCCACACTGAAGGAAATTTTATTAGGAATAAAAAAGTCCAATTTGGTCAACCAATCCACAATGACCCAAATACCATAAGAACCAAGGGAAGTATAAGGCAAACAACTAATAAAGTCTATGGAAATTTGCTCCCTCTTCCATCAGGAATGGGCTATCTTTGAATCGAGACACCCCATCGCAGATGCTCAATCTTTACCAATAATGTAGGCAATGAGCTACCAAGTCTAGCATATCTCTCTTCAGGCCACTCCAATAATAATGCTATCTCAAATCTCTGTACATCTTGGTTGTACCCGGGTGAATAGAATACCTAGACCATAGAGCCTCATGCAAAATTGACTGAATCAAGTCACCAACCCTCAAACCACAAATGAGTTTGTCAAATCTCAAGACAATTGTCATGGCCCAATTTCTTAAGTCATAATGGAGCCTACTATAACCCACCAGTAGGCAAACTAATCCCGTAGTCTAGAGCTACTAGTAATGGGAAACCACAAGAATGAAGAAAAGAATGCAGAATAAATATTATAAAAGATCAACTACATAACATAATCCCAAAACCTAGTGGTATCAGGTCAAGAGCTTCCAACATAAAAAGCATACAAAGAAGGTACTAAATGAATATTCATATACAACCATTTCTGAATAAAACATAGTGACTAGTCTACTACATAAGAGGGAGGAAATTAATACTCCAAATGTCAGGATCTTACTCTATGTCTCTAAACCATGGTTTCTACGCACGATGCACACAACACCGGCGAAAACTCATACTATAATCTGCAGGCTACAAAAATATAGAATGAGTATTAAATATTAAGTACTTAGTAGGCAACTACCGACTGAACTCCAAAGATAATGCAGATACATATGACATATAAACAGAACGGAAAACTACACCCAATTTTCCAGCCATCACATATAAAGCCAATGAGATAATAAGGATAAATTATCTTATTCCTGTCCAAGAATCTTTCCAAGAAACTAACACAATAAGGCTAAGGAAGTATTTAGGATGAACTATCCTATTCTTGCCGTACTTAGGAATTTAACACTATACCACATATCATTAGCCAAAAGACAAAGTAAGGGCGGAAGAAAGATATATATGAGTATACAATGCCAAGGAATGGATATAAAACAATAATATAACTATATATAGGTATATATACACCCATATATATATATATATATATAATAAACAAGGTCAACTCAAAGTACAACTTAAATCATCAGACTAACATTTTAAGACCTCATAATCATAGGAGGAACTAGTGCTAGTATACTCAGGGTTTCTAACCCATACATCTAATAATAAGTTAATCAAGCATAATAATATTATTTTTAAGGTAGAATATCAAGTATCATACCTCAATATCAATAATGAATTATTAACCAATTTGTCACAAACTAACCATATCAATGATCATAATAATAATACTAACAATAGTAATGATGACATGGGTAATCATCTAGTTCAAACAAATAATACCTAAATGAGCCTATCACGAATCCCCACCGCCCCAGCTTTAAAAGGTTAAATCAATATATAATACACCACAAGGCATATTCATCGCCCATACCTATGTAACCCCTCATAAGTCTGATAGGTATAAGTGCATACTGTTGATAGGCAATTTTCATGCAAGAATGAATGCAACAGAATCCATAATATCATAATCATGTTCATCATAACCATCCTCCAGCATTGCTGGGTATATAAGCATATCATCATAGTTATTCTCTTCCCTTCCGGGTATATAAGCATATCATTATAATCATCCTCCAACCTTGCTAGGTATATAAGAATATCATGATAATTATCCTCCGGCCTTGCTGGGTATAGAAGTATGCCATTATAATCATCCTCCGGCCTTGCTGGGTATATAAAAGCATGTCATTATCATCATCATCCGTCTTGCTAGGTATATAAGCATGTCATCATCATCATCATCCGGCCTTACGGTGGATATAAGCATGTCATTATCAGCATCATCCGGCCTTGCTAGGTATATAAGCATATCATCATAATCATCAATATATATATATATATATCATCATTATTATAATCTGTCATGGGGTTTTACTCGAAATTTATATAATTAATACATTATCTTCCTTCACCCTATACTTGAGAGACATATATATAGATATATAATAGGTGCGTGGACCTAAGTTGTGGCTAAAAAGAGTGTAAATCCATAAACCCATTACTTAGAGTAAGCTTCAGGACTAAATTATTGTGAAAGTGTAGAAAAGGTCAGAATCTCTCACGACTAGAGTAATTAGTAGTATCAAATCATAGACCAAAATCTATCTCAGCTGAATATTAAAGATATCATTATCGGTCTCATTATACATAAGTTATTCATTAAGACAGGCAAGTATTGTTATGAAGAAATTCATTTTTAAGGTGAAAAGTGGGCTTTAATCCTTATTTAGAGAGAAGAATAATAAGATCATATTTTAGCTAGAATCACATCATTTATCAATTTAATGATCATGAATGTACTGAATCTATGCATGCTATCAATAGTATTCAAATAATGAAACCATAAGAATCAATATAATCATAAGTTACAACCACATCCCTTGTAAGGATAAACACTTCCCGGATGTCCAACCAATATCGTAACACGATGTTGGGCCCAATAATATGACCAAAATAATTACAAAATCAAAATAATAGCCTTAGGATCATATACTTATTTGAAACTCATATCAATAATCATATTCATAAGTCGTCTCTTATCTATACGACATAGCATATCATCTATATAGACAATCAATCGTATCTATAGGGCATATAGTATCTGTAGGCCATTAATTCATCTCAATAAGGTATCTCACATCTAGGAGGCAAAATATTATTAAGGAATCTCACATATAGGAGACACAATATATCAATAATTCCTATCACATCTAGGAGACAAATATATCATTAAGCATCTCATTTAGGAGGCATAATATATCACTAAGCATCTCACATCTATGAGGCATATTAAACTAATAAGAATCTCTCATATAGGCGGCATAATATCAATAAGGCATCTTATATCTAGGAGGCACAATATATCAATAAAGCATCTCACATCTAGGAGACGTAATATATCTCTAAGAATCTCACATCTAAGAGGCATAAGATATCACTAAGCATCTCACATCTAGGAGGCATAATATCAATAATGCACTCACATCTAGGGGGACCAATTTATAATAATGCATCTCATATCTAGAAATCATAATATATCACTAAGCCTCCCACATCTAGGAGGCATAATATATCACTAAAAAACTTACATCTAGGAGGCATAATATATTACTAGGCCATAAATCATAACTATGAGGGATATTAATCTATAAGGCATCTCATATCCATAATCCATATATCATAACTATGTGTATGCCTATATTATTAAGCTTGTCGATGTACCACATTATAAATCAAGTCTGAAATCCATATAATAGCTATAAGCCTTTAATCATAATCCAGGAAAAGACATCATCATGCACCAAGTCACGAAGTAACCTTATACTAAAGGCTCATTAGTCTCAACTATGCCTAACTACCATAAATAAGTCCACACAGGCTAACACAAGTCTTTGAATAAAGTGGATCAGAAGAACCCACTTGTAATCCTCGAATTCCATATTAAGGCAGTTTAAACCTACGACTGAGATAAGGTATCCACATTTAGTTTCAGATGGTAATTAACCCATGAATGGCCCTAAGATGGGAATTTTATCTAGAACATGAGTAATTAAGCTAACTTCACAAAAATTACGGTTTTAAGATCACTAAAATAGCCAAAATAACATTAATCATGCGCACCCTGCTTCTAAAAACTTAAACCACATCCTAAACCTAGTATCATATCATAACCATTCTATGAATTAGTTTAATCTATAAGAAAGAAAATAGGATCCTAAAAGTGTAATAAGTATTTCACCTTATGGTTTAAAACCCTCATCTAATTCCTAAATGTAAATAATCAAGAGTAAGTCATTCTAACCACAATAAATTTTAAAATTCATATTTACATGCAATATATAACACACATCATCTTACAAAGAAGAGTAGATAGAAGCTTACCTCAAAGATGAACCATAAATCCTTGAATCATATACAAAATATTAGTCTTCACTTCAAGACCCCAAAATGACGTTATGCTAGATAAATCGTAATCTATACATTATTAGGATTTAAATAAGCCCATACTTCCACATAATGGGTTGGGTTAAATTTCGGATCAAGAATGGGCTTGTGGGGCCTGCTAATAGAATCCAAAAATTAAAACCACCACGAGGTCCCTTGGAGGATAAGGAAGTTATGATCAATGTTGAGCACAAACGAAACACACTTTGGGTCCCAAAATAACCCTTAAAGTTTAGGAATTTAAAACCCTAATTTCTAAGAATTTATCATGAAATTGAAGGAAATTTACCATGAAATAGAATAGAAATCATGGTATAAAGGATAACCAAGCTCGCCAAATCATCTGCAACCTTTAATCCCACTTAATATCACTCTCTAGGGTTTTGATATGAAGATATGGATGAAAACTTGGTTAATTCATGAAATAAGGGGTCTATTTATACCCAAACCAGATATTTAGATGTCACTATTGCGACCTTGAGGTGTGTGATCGCACCATCATCCATCTTCCTCATGAGTCGTGATCACGACAAGGCTATGGTGATTGCACTATCTCCCTGCAAAGGGTACCGTGATATGGCCCTTGGTTGGCGATCGCCACCACACCACTAGACAACTAAAACTTGGAAATTTTCTATGTTTTTATCAAGCCTTTGGGATTCTAAGAAAATGAACTATGTAACCATACCAAATTTGACATTTCAGACTTAGTGGCTCACTAGAATTATCCATCTAGGGTCATTTCAACAAAAGTGTGTCCCACGTCTAAATTTCCAATTTCTCAACCTTTTAACCAATAGGTCAAAATGAGCTCGGATGACTACCAAAGGTTTACCTAGCCTAAAATCGACATTCCAGAGCTGCTGGAGCGATTAGAATTCTCATCCAAGGTTATATAATAAGAGTTTTGGTCTAACACCAAATCCTAACCAACAAAAGCTCTAAAATTGGAAAATATGCCTAAAATCCAAATGGACTGTCTAATCACTAAACCAACAGTTCTGATAGGTCAAAAATGACATGTAGCCACTATGGGAAGCTCAAAATACCAAAAATGCATGAAAATTAAGGAGGAAATAACCATGAGGGTCATCACAACACCCTTAGAATCTATGATAGCCTTCTTAGACTGGCCACTCAATATATGATCGCAGAGGGTGTAAACTCTTATATCCTCATATTGGAGATCCCAAATTTACTCAAATAGCGAGCACCTCACCTTAACAATAGATAGAATTCTCCTAGGGTCTGAAATATTAAGTCACACCATTATCTTGGATAAGGACTAAATATCCTAAGACAACAACCTATAAGAAACTAAAATACAAGCCAAACTACCCATACTCACTGGCTTCTGGCTAAAATAGAAGTCAAACTACCCATACTCACTGGCTTCTGGCTTAAGGAATTTGCCACCATATTTTCTTTTCTTGGATGATACTAGATAGAGATATCATAATCCTTAAGCAACTTTATCTATCTACTCTACCTCGTATTAATCTCTCTCTCAGGGTCATTTGATACTGAAGACTGTGATGATCTGTGAAAATCTCACAATGCACACCATAAAGATAATGCCTCTAAATCTTAAGCAAAAGAAATACGTTGATAACTCTAAATCATGAGTGGGGTAGTTTCACTCATGCACCTTTATCTGCCTCAAAGCATAAGTAATAACATGACCCTGCTGAATCAAAACACAACCTAAGACAATACCAGATGTATCACAATACATGGTGAACCCTCACCCTCAACAGGAACAACCAAAATAGGAACCAAAGTAAGAAACTCCTTGAGTCTTAAAAAGCCTGACTCATACTCCTTGGACCATCAAAAGGGAACCTTCTTTTGGGTCAATCTGGTCATAGGTGATGAAATAGTAGCAATACTCTCAACAAATCATCTATTATAATTGTCCTAGCCAATAAAGTTATGAACCTCAGTCGGAGATGTAGGCCTGGCCCAATAAAAAAAGTCTCAATCTTCGTTGGGTCTACCATAATCCCATCCTTAGAAACCACATGCCCAAGGAATGTCACCGACTTCATCCAAAACTCACACTTAGAGAATTTGGCTAAAGTAAGTGATCTCTCAAAGTTTGGAACACAATCCTTAAATTCTTTGCATGTTTCTCTCTACTTCTCAAATATACAAAGATCTCATCGCTGAACACAATCATGAAGGAATCAAAATAAGGCCTGAACACTCGGTTCAACAAATCAATAAATGCGACTATGGTGTTAGTCAACCCCAAAGAAATTACTAAGAACTCATAATGACCATAACAGATCCTAAAGCATATATTTAGGATATCCATAGCCCGAATTCTCAACTTATTGTAATTGTACCCCAAATTAATCTTAGAGAACACAGTTGCTTACTTAAGATGATCAAACAAATCATCAATGTGAGGCATTGGGTAACGATTCTTCACTATCACCTTATTAAACTACCTATAATGAATAAACATCTTCTTAGAGTCATCTTTCTTCTTCATAAACAACACAGGAGCTCCCCAAGGAGATACACTTAGTGTAATGACCCTTTAGGTTATTTTTTATATTTCCACTTATTTTTGCTTTTAGAGTCTTTCCATTATTGAACCAAGTCATTTATGACTTATTAGAGCTGACAGTTTAGTTATCAGGATGTTCGTTTGTTTTAAGAGCCAATTCCCTATTTTGAGGTTTTTGTAGGCTCTAAATGGCCATTGGGTGAAAACATTAGTAAAACAATCTTGTATGTAAATTATGACTACACCAACAGCTCTGGAATGTTTATTTTAGGCTAGGTAGATCTTTAGTTTGTGTCCTGATACACCAGGGCTCATTTTAACCTATTGGTAAAAGTGAAGAAAATGAAATATTAGTGTGGGACCCATATTTGGTTGAAACTATCTCGGATGGAAAATCCATTTGCGCCATTGATTTTTAAATGTTGAATATTACATAATCCATTTGCGTATATGGGATTTCAAATAAATCCTAAGGTCTTGGCAAAGAGTTGAATGATTTTTGAAGTCTTGGCTGCTACCTAGTGTACCCTTGATCGCGGGCCCTAGATCGCGATCATGATTTGGAAGAACCAGTAAGTGCCTCAATCGCGATAAATCTAGCCACAATATCGAGGACTTAGGAACCGTACTGTGATCACGAAGATCGAGTCATGATAGTTGGACCTGAGAACTTGGATTAGATATAAATAAACCCTAAATATTATGAATTCAACTATTTATCACCCCTATCTTGAGAGCATAAACCCTAAATAGTGTGGTATTTCATATTGAGAATTTTGGGTGACTTGAGAGCTTGATTAACAATTATTTTCACGATTATATTCTGATTTGAGGTAAGAATTAACCATTTTCTTAGTGGATTTTATTGATTTCTTCATCAAAACCCCAAAACTTTAGGGCTTGATTTGAGCCCCAAATTTAGTTTAGTGTTTATCTATTTTTGAGGATAATGATTCTTGGGTTAGTTTGGGAAATGCGATTTTCATAAGTAGGACCCACATAGAGCCTTTGATGTGATTTTTGGACCCAAAGAATAATGGTGAATATGGGTATCATTATTCTCGTATTGATGAGTAAAATGTGTTTATGATAACTTAGTACCTTAAGGAGGCTTCTCAAAAAGGAAAAGTGGTGGCTTAACGATTCATTGAGCTTTGTTTGGTGTCGAGGTAGGCTAGGTTTATACCTGGTTAGATTGAGATATTTCATAGTATTCCTATGATATTGTGTTATTTTTAGTATTGGATTTAGGCGTTGGATTGATGAAATGCAAGACTTGGGTTAGTTGGACCGTTTAGGCTAAATTGGAATCTTAGAGTTGAAACACTTGATTTGTTTCCTTAAGACTTAGGTGAATTGTAATTCCTTACTCAAATTAGGTAAAAATTCTTTAGTCACTCATGCTTAGGGTAAGTTTGGCCTTAGTTTCCTATACTAATAAAGGTTTCTATAGTTTTCATGGACTTAGTTAAAGTTCTTGAGAAAAATTGCTACCTTAGGAAAAAGTATGGCTTGATAAACATCTATGAGTGATTTTGGATACCTTATCCTAGTCTGGGGTAGAATTTGTCATAAAGTATATATTGGGGGATTTAGAAGTGGTCTCTTCGACCCACCTTAAGTCAAGATTCTTTAATAGTTTTCTTGAAACCCTTATACGTTTATTAAATGCATAGAAAATGCCTTTTTGTAGAAATATTGAGGAACCTTGGTTCTTGTTGGTTATGATGAATAACGTTAGAAGTATTGCCTAACGATTATGCCAAATGTATGATGTATTGGTTAAGCTTAAGACGAGATATTAATTATGCTAGAAATCATGATGCTTGACCATATTAGAACTTATGACATTGATTATATGCCCGATTAGATTCTAAAAGATGATGTTGATATTGATTATACCTAGTTTAATTTCAAAAGGCATTGATAGATTGATACTCGGCAAGGATGGAGGATAATTATGATGATATTGTGATGCTCGATAAGGCCCGAGGATGATTATGATGATATATTGATACCCAATAAGGCCAAAGGATGATAATTTTTATATCTTGATACCCAACAAGATGGAGGATGATTATGATGAAATTATACTCAGCAAGGCTGGAGGATAATTATGATAATATCTTGATACCCGACAAGGCCGGAGGATGATTATATTGATGTATCCATGCATACATCAACCAGTTTGAGTTTTACTATGCCATATGTATGGCTATTATATATATATATATATCCTTATATGTAGTTGGGTTTGATATTGATAAGAGGGATTCCAGTTATATCCTGAAAGTGGTTAAATTAAAAATTTGTCAACTAATGAGGATTAGTGATAAATTATTACAAGGTGGTATAATTATTGTTTAGTGATAAATAAGGATTAGTGGTGGGCATTGCTTAAATGTATAATCATGAATAGTGGTAAATAAGGATTAGTCGGTAAATAATGATTAATTAGAAAATAAAGGATGTTAGTTGATAAATGATGGTTATCTAATGAATGGTGATTAGTGGATATGTGGTGAATAGTTTTAAAGTGATAACTAGAAATCAATGGGATTAATTAGTAAGAGATGCTTATCTAATAAATGAGGACTAGTTGATAACAATGATAAGATTGCTAAATGATGGTAGTATTATGAAATGTGGGTACTTTATAAAATGTTGGTAACTGATCTATTGATGACTTGTATAATAATGGTTAAATAATGAGTTGATTAATTTAAGAGATGGATGGTTACTTTATTCTATCTTTGAGTGTACTCTCTTGGCGTATGGGAGTCTGTGATGAGTTATTTACTTTTCGTACCAATTGGCAAGTAGGAGCTAATTTTGTAGTTTGTGATTGCTTGTGTGATGCATTATCATTCCAATTTTTTTTGTTATTTTTTATAACGACGTTGGCATATGTTGTTTTCTTTTGTTATATTATTATTCTGACTAAATTACTTATTATGTACAATAGTATTGGAGATGATTCAAGTTCATTTATGTATCTTGACTTAGTTATGTTATCTTCCATTTTATCATACTTATATCATGATTTAACTCAATTGGCTGATGATGCCTACTGAGTACTAGCTATCATCGTTGATCATTGATTGTGTTGTGTTTATTTTCTAGAGATAGGGTGAGATCTTGGAGTCAGAGTGAGTGAGTGTTCTTGAGTCAAGTTATAGCCTGTAACTGAATTACTTATTCTATAAGAGTAATATTTTTGTTGCTTTCTTAAGAGTGCTTAGGTAGAGTTACCTAAGTTGTATACTAGTTAGAGTTAATCAATATGAAGGTGTGTTCTTGGTAGAGTTGTCAAGATAAGATTGTAGTAGAGTTATTACAAGAAGTTAGAGCATAGATTTAGGTTCATTAAGTCTATAATCAAGAGGTTGATCATAGTGGACTGTGGAGGTGCTTGTGAGGACCACCTTTGATTTTTCATCCCTTGAGCAAGGAGGTTTCCACTTTAAATCAATGTGTTCTTTAGATTTTTGCAGAGTTTTATTTGTGCTTTACTAGTTGATTGCCCGTGACTAACTCTAAGGGACCTAGTCCCTCATAGTGTGGTGCAACCCTCACGTTTCATAAACTACCATAGGATAAATTGTGGCTTTCTATAAATCTAAGAGTGAATTTAGACACCTTAGCCTAGTCTAGGGTAGAACTTGCCTTAGGTATATTTTTGGGGATTTATAAGTGGGATATTCACCCATCTTAAGTCAAGATTGATGCATAGTTATCCCTTTTGTGGCAATATTGAGGAACCTTTGATTTGTGGGTTATGATGAATAATTTTTGAAGTAATGCCTAATGATTATGCCATATGTATGATTTATTTGTTAAGTTTATGATGAGCTATTAATTATTCTAGAAATCATGATGTTTTACCATATTTTCATTTATGACATTGATTATATACCCATTTTGATTCTGAAAGATGATGTTGATATTGATTATACCCATTTTAATTTTGAAAGAAGATACATTATACCCGGCAAGGCCATAGAATGGTTATGGTGATATCTTGATATCCAATAAGGCCGGAGAATGATTATGATGATATATTGATACCCGATAAAGCCTTGTACTTATTTGGACTAGTTCTTTGGGACGAATTCTTTTCTGTTGTATTTAAAGTTTTATAAACCAGATGTAATATATAAATTATTTTTTTGTTTTAATTGACTTCTGCATATATTTTGAAGGCGGTAAGGCTTCTCTTATCTAGGTGGATTAGATGATTTGAATAGTTGGTTTGTGACTTCATGCCTCAACTCCTTCTTTCCTTAGAGTTATCAAATTTGTGTTCTTGTCTTTATAGATTTTTATTTGACTTCTTGTGAGTTGAGTCACTTTTATATCATTACTAGGATTGCAAATTTCTGTCCAAATTTCTTCATAGTTGCTTTGTAATAAATTACAAATTTATTTAGCTATGATGAAGAAAGATACCTTTTAAAAATAATTTGGATTAGTACCCCAAAAAGGGTACCTCGTTCTCTATCATTCATTTGGTAATTCTATTATACTTCTTTCTTCTTCTTCCTATTTTTAACGATGCTCCTTAGTCTGGGATATTCATCTATGAGAAAGTTTTCCATTTTCACTTTCCATCAGCCAAAGTATTTTATTTGGAAGTATGGAGGTCTAGTGATTGATTTAATCTCTTTAGTTTCAATCAGTGTGTCAATTATAAGCATTACAAGATGTTAGACTATATTGAAATATCTATCTATGCTTTTGATGGTTAATTTAACTACATCCTAAGTATTTGTTCTTAGGTGTATTTATGAACCTAGGTGTCTTTATTTATATACGTTTAGCAGAGTTTTAAGGACGTCTTGTGGGATTAATGAGTTGTTAATGATATAATTAAGAATTTATGGGCTAAAGTATATGCTTATAGTGTTTAAGGTGTGTTCAAAACAAGTTTAGAATCAAATTGGTCACATAGAGTTTAGACGAGAAAACTAGTGTTACTAGCTTGAGCTATGTGTTGTTCTAGAGTATCTTGCTGAATTCTATTGCATTTTGTGCTATAATTTGTGGTGTTTAGTATTATAGGATACCATGTGAGATGCAAGTAGCAATTTTCAGGAGCATAAAAAGATCAAATGATGTTGGAAAGACACCCACTGAGCGAGGAAATCAAAGGCAAAAAGAAAGAGTTTAAGATGGTAAAATCTGGAATTTTTTAGCACATGGGCATGCCACGCCCTTGAATCTCCAAGATAATGGTGTGTCATATACCAAGAAACAAGTTAACATGGTAAAAACCAGTAAGCATCCACATTTAGGGTGTAACACACCCATAAACATGCCACAACATGGGTGTGACACGCCCAAGGGCCAAAAATGGGCAACTTCTTTCATGTTATAAATAGGAAACTTGGCTCTTGTTGTACACACCTTGGACGACTTTTGCAAAATTTCATGTTACTTTAATTTACTTTTGGGTTTCATGCATGAATTTTATTCTTGTGATTCATTGTAAGACCATGAGTGGATAAACACCCCCATCTAGGGCTGAGTCCAAGAACATGAATAATTATGATTTCAATTGAGTTTATTTAACTTGATTATCATATTTGGTTTTTCATATATCCTTTTTATTACTATTTTATGGATTCACAAACCTTACAATAAATCTATATTTATATTATGATCCTAAAAGGAGGAATAATAGATAGATCATGGGATATATGGAGTCGGATCCTATATGCTTAGGGAATTGAAGCTAGGATTTGTGATTAGGATAGAAATATACCTAATCCTCCCCATTTGGTTTGTATATGGGATGAAATATAAATTGATAATTTAGTTCTCATATCTACCCTCGATTATGTAGTTGTGGGACTAACATTAAAGGACGATTAGAGGATAACCTTTCGCTAATTATGTTATCAACCCCATGACTCAATAACTAAGATAATTGGATAAACCAACATGATTTTACAACTTAGTAAGGTTGTTCATAATGCCTTGACCCTGGGTTTCTCCCCATTATTATGTCTAACACATTATAATTTCAAATTATTTATGTTTACTATTGTTTTCTCAAATATCAAATGTTATTAGTTATACTTGGACTTGTTTAATCTTAGTAGTAGAGCTAGAATTAGATTGTCATAAACCAAGTCCGTGTATATTTAACACCTAGCTAGAAAGGGCCACTTTATTACATCCACGACCATGTACACTTGCGTGTTCTCTAGGATCATAATATGTTATTGGTGTCATTGACGAGGACTTGAAAAATGGCAACTATCTTGTGTTTAGTTTTGTTATTTTGTTTTACAACTTTTAATGACTTGATCTAAATTTCCAGGTACAAGTCTGAAATTTATGTTTGCTAGCAAGGGAAAGAAATTTGGTTGACCTATATCCTAAACTTGAGAGATGATCACATCAATTAAAAATAAATTAACACCTAGCTAGAAAGGGCCACTTTATTACTTCCACGACCATGTACACTTGCGTGTTCTCTAGGATCATAATATGTTATTGGTGTCATTGACGAGGACTTGAAAAATGGCAACTATCTTGTGTTTAGTTTTGTTATTTTGTTTTACAACTTTTAATGACTTGATCTAAATTTCCAGGTACAAGTCTGAAATTTAAGTTTGCTAGCAAGGGAAAGAAATTTGGTTGACCTATATCCTAAACTTGAGAGATGATCACATCAATTAAAAATAAAAGCAGTACTTCTCTATCGTATACCATAAATTCCACAGAAATAAGCTAATCCTACTATCATGGATGAAGAACAACCAAACCACAAGACAATACGTGAAGGGGCAATCCCACACACAACTAATGTCACCTCCGCCACCTGTATATCAGAACCTGGAGGTAGATTCGAGCTCAAACACAATGTGGTGTAGTTATTACACCGCAGTATCAATTCACAAGCCTATCACACAAGGATCCTCAAGCTCATCTAGAAAACTTCTTTGAGATCAGTGATACTTTAATCCCCACTAGAGTCTTCACTAACTATGTGAGGCTCACTCTCTTTCCCTTATCACTTTTGGGGTAAGATAATAATTCATTGAAGGTAGAACTTTCAAACTCCACCATTACATTGGATGATCTGGAAAAGAAGTTCCTCATCCGGTTCTTTTCATCTATCAAAATTGCTAGGTTATGAAGTGAAATTTTGAGTTTTAAGTAGAATCCATATGAGAACTTATATCATGAGTAGGAGAGGTCCAAATCTCTTCTCAAAGATTAACTGCACCACCAACAAACTAATGAGGTATTGGATCATACTTTTGTTGAATCTCATGGAAACACCACAAAAATTTTGGTAGATTCAGCTGAAGGTGATCAAGCTTTGGATAAAACTTATAATGAGTTGTATAATTTGCTGAATTGAATTGCAAATGGTAATCAAGAATGTCAGGGTAATATATCTGGAAGTGCAGTAAAGAAGCTTTCCGGGGTGAGTGAAGTAGATGGGGTCATAGATTTGTCTTCTCAATTGGCATCTCTTCAAAACTATTGATGACATAATACAACAAGTTGGGTATAAATCAACCTCAGGCCTAAATAGATGTAGTCCAACAAATCCTGTCTTGGTATGAGATGTATGATATTAGTGGTCACTCAGTAGAATCATGTGGATCAAATTTGGAGTCAGGTAACTATGTAGAAAACACACAGAAGGGTAGCCAAAATTATTGAATGCCTACAACTATAATTGGAAGAGTCAGCCCTACTACTTATGGGGCAATAATCATGTTTAGACTCAGTAGTTTTAGCAGTAGCATAACATATAGGCCAATAATATTCAGGAAACATTACTAATGGTCCTAGACAATCAATAAAAATTATTTCAAGATTAAAAATTAGTAACTTGCTCAAAATATTATAGAGACACCATTGGGGCAGTTAGATTAGGCCTGAAATATAAGACCTTAAGGGGGTTTGCTAAGTGACATAGAAAATTTGAAGCAGTTAATGGTAATCACCTTGAGGAGTGATAGAGACTTGATTAACAAACCTCTAAAGAAAAATTAGAAGGTACAGGTAGAGTTAGTCCCACAGTAGGCAACATATAAGCAAGTGCAAACCAAAGAAGCTGAAAAATTAGGGAATTCTAAGTACTCGAAAACTAAGGTAGTTGAGAATATAAAAGAGAGACCACCACCGCCATTCCCTCAAAAGAATAAGAAGTCTAAGGAGGATGTGTGTTTTAAGAAATTCTTCTAACACATTCAGTGAAATTCACATTAACTCCCATTGTTAGATGTTCTATAGAGAATGGACAAGTATGCTAAGTACTTAAGGGAAGTGGTGAAAAATAATACAATATTAAGCGACATCACGAAGGTTGCACTTACTAAGTAGTACAGTTAAATTATGATGAGTAATATCCCAAAAAAAGATATCAGATCTAGAGAGTTTTACCCTCCCAACACAAATTGGTGAAAGTTATTTGGTCTTCACTTTGAGTGACTTGGGGAAAGCATAAATTTGATGTCCCTATATGTTTTTATTTCTCTTGGATTGGAAACATCAAGGACATGGTATGTGGTTCTCTAAATGGCAGATAAAACAAAAGTGCAACCAAAAAGAATTATCTGGAACATTCTCATTAAGGTTGGTAAGTTTATTATTCCTATTGATTTAATTATTTTTATTATGATGTAAATTATAGAATACCAATCATACTATATCCATTCTTGGAAACTGGAGGAGCACTGATTAATGTTAGAGAGATCACTTTTACAATGAGACTGGATGATGAATAAGTGATTTTCAAGAAATATAAAACACTCAATCCACCCTCACTCTTAATGATTTGTGCATAATAACAACCATAAAAGTGGAGGAGTGTAGGGTAAAGAAGTAAAATCCTCCAATAACCTCTTTGGATTGTCTAATAGACTGGCTTAAACAATAAATTAATCCTAATGTCTGAACACTTGATAAAGAGTTTGGAAAGGCAAGTGTTGAAAAAGCTATAGACCTTGAGAGTAAGCACTGAAGAGGTTAGAAAAGAGTGCAAAAATGGCCTCAGTGTATGAGGAAAAGGTTGAATAAATATGTTTAAAGAGTAGTGATGTGAGTCTTGTCGTGACACGAAACCAAGTGCTATTTGAGAGGTAACCCAAGTTAAGGTAGGTATTTTTGTTTCTATTTTTTATTTAGATCACCTTGGTTTTTGTCTTTATTTTGAGTCATATGTTGATGAAAAATCTGAGTATTGGAGACGTAAGCTAAGGAGCATGGTGTAGATTGGGTATGGGGTCTACAGAACCTCGTTGCTGATTATGATTTTTCTAGCTAGGCCTACAGGCCTCAAGGAGTATTTCTATCCTTGATTTTGATCTATACTTTAGGGACAAAGTATGATTTTAAGTGTGGGTGAGGAATATTTCAATGGCTTCGGGTAAAGTGTTGTTGTAGGATTTTTGTTTTTGGTTATTTTTTAGTTTTTGGTTAAATTTGAAAAAATTACAAAGTGATTTTCTTTTTTGTTTTTATTTGTGTCAGTCTAGTAGGGGCACACTTCACCCACCCCTTGGTTTTTATTTTCTTTGGGTGCTCCCTTTGAATTTTGTATCTCATTTTCATTTTTAGGAGTAAAAATATTTGTTAGTGTATTAGAAACAAGGGAATAAGTAAGATGTCCTTTTTAGGCTCTATGTGTGATTACATAATCCAGGTGGTTTTGAAAGTAAAAGCATGTATATAGGGTTGAATGGCTACTTTTGAGACACCTAAGCTCATGTTTATGACTCTTATATGTTGTTGGCTTAATTGTAAATTTTTGTTATCTCTTGGTTTGGAGTCTATAAGGATCATACTTGATTTGAGCATGCACCATATGTGAAGTGAGGTATTTTTTTGTATTTTGTGTTGAATGTTAAAGTCTAAAACTTTTTTGCTATATGTGCAAAGAAAAATAAAAAATGTGGGGTTTAGGAGATGATATATGCATTTCTTGAATAGCCGTGTTACATAACCTCTTTATCTACCCTTGTTGCGTGATCTTAGTCAAGCTCCATAAAGCCTTTTGCATGTTCTTTAGAAGTGTCATATGTAGACTAATCGCCTTCTTTGATTGACCATAATTTGATCTAAAGCTCTTAAGTTCTTAGTTGAAAAATTAATTTAGTTAAGGAGTGACAAAGTTAAGTAGGTAAGATGTGAAAATAAATCCCAAAGAGTAGCTATATGTGTGTAAACATTTATGCAATGTGGATGGAAGTGATTAAATGAAAGGAAAGAAATTGATCAAAATTGAATTGTGTGTGTTATTTAACACCCACTAATGAATATAGGTGAACTAGCTTAAAGAAATGGGGAAAAAGAGATATAGAAAGGAAGAAATGGCGATAAATTGGTTGTTTATAGAGGAGTTCAATGTTGTTTGTAATATATTAAAGAGCTTAGGGAAGATTGCATCTATTACTGGCTAGAACAGTTTCTACCTATCCCTTAGCCTACATTACAACCCATAATTTCTACTTGATCTTGAACCTTGATATTTTGATATTAGTAAAGTATGAAACTAAGGCAAAAGTTATTGTTCATATTAATTGACTTTGAATTCTTTGGAGAAGTGAGAAAATTTGATTCTTATGCCTATTCTTATGATGAAATGCATACTTGTGGGTAAATATGGGTAACTCTCTTATGGTGAGGGACCATGTTTAATAATAGTTAGTTGACTTGTATGATCTCTTTGATTGAGTAATATGAATGATTTTTCCAACTTTCTGTAGTCGATTGTTGAGGTTAGGATGTTTAGAAGTAGTTTTCATGAGTTTTCAAATGTATATAAGATGTTTGTGGTGGAACTTTCTATTCATGTAGTTATTATAGTGCTAGCATGGGTTTATTACTTGTAGTAATGATATTGGATTATCCCTTGGATGGTGCATAATGTAAAAGTGTTGTTCGAGGAAGAACAAGGATTTAAGTGTGGGGTGATGATCGTAGGTGTATTTCTGCACCTAAGTGTCTTTATTCACATGTATTTAGCCTAGTTTTGAGTACTTCTTGTGTGCTTTATTAATTTTTAATGATATAATTGATAATCAATGTTTTAAAGTATATGATTATATTGCTTAAGGTGTTTTCAAAACAAGTTTAAAATCAAAATTTTCATATAGAGTTTAGACGAGAAAATTAGTGTTACTAGCTTGAGCTATGTGTTGTTCTAGTGTATCTCGGTGAATTCGATTGGGATGTGTGCACTTATTCATGGTGTATGATGTTATAGGAGACTATATGAGATTTGAGGAGTAATGTTCGGGTGAATATAAATGACAAATTATGTTGGAAAGACACCCACCAAGTGAGGAAATCAAAGGTAAAGGAATGAGTTTTAGATGGTAAAATCTGGAATGTTTTAGCACATTGGCATGCCACGTCATTGAACCTCCAGGATAAGGACGTAAAATGCCCCAAGAAACAAATTAACATCTCCAAAATCAGTAAGAATCTGATTTTAGGGTGTGACACTCCCTTAAACACACCACAACATCGGTGTAACACGCACAAGGGCCAAAAACGGGCAACTTTTTTCTTGTTGTAAATAGGATAGTTGGCTCTTGTTTTACACACCTTGGACAAATTTTAGGGCTATAAAAACACTCGAGGAGAATGAAATTAGGGTTTTTAATCTTTGCATTAGTTTTCTTTTGATTTTTATATGTGAATTTCTTTCTTGTGATTAGTTGTAAGACCATGAGTGGATAAACACCCTCGTCTAAGGTTATTACCAAGAACATGAATACTTATTCTTTTGATTGAGTTTCTTTAGGTTGATTTTCATATTTGGTTGTTCATATATCATTGTTATTACTATTTTGCAAATTTATGACACTTGGGATAAATTTATATTTCTATTGTAAGCCTGGAAGAAAGAACAACAAATTAGATCGTGGGATCTCATGCATTTAAGAAATTGAAGCTAGGATTTGAATTTAGGATATAAATATACATAATTTTCCCCATTTGGTTCATATACAGGATGAAATATAAATGCATTTAAGTTAGTTCTCACATCCCTGCTTAATGTGTAGTTGTGTGGCTAACTTAGATAGACGATTAGAGGATTACCATTCTCTAATTATGTTCTCAACCTCGTCAATCAACAACAAATATAGTTTACTAAACCAACATGGTTATATAACTTAGTAGGTTTGTTCTACGTGCCTTGACCCTGGGTTTCTCCCCATTATTGTCTCCAACACTTTATTAATTCAAATTGTTTATGATTACTTTTGTATACTCAAATCTAAAAATTAAAGGTTACTCTTGCAATAATCTCAATAGTAGAGAGAGATTTGAATTATTGTAAATCAAGTCCCCGTGGGTTAGACATCCAGCTCAGAAAGGTAACTTTATTACTTGTACTACCATGTACACTAATGTGTGTGCTAAGATTATAATAGTATTCAAAGAAAACATGATCTGAGTAATTTGTCAAGAAGTAAATTGCATTAAACAAATCAACGCAAAAATTTTACATGAAAAGAATCTTGTTCAAGGGATTAAAAAATTACAACGAATTGTGAGTTGGACATTTTGTAATATCTTCCACTTAACATGAGTCTAACTAAAAATTTGGTGTACAACTGTTCTTATAGTATCTATATAAATTATTACCAATGTTTTCATATATCCTCTTAATATTCATGACCATATTTATGCTAATCAAGTCCCTTATAATGAAAAAGACAACACTTACTATAATTTTAAAGAATGTAATCCAGATCCTATCTTGGAATCAAGCCAAGAAACTAGCTACTTAAAACTAAATAACTATATAGGTTAAATTTGATAAGAACATTTACTTTGTTGCAACATCAACTTTTTCTTTAAGACTCTATTGTAGAAGCAAAAACACTCTCAGGACTCAATCTCTGAGTGTTGTTGAACTCCAAAGGTTGCTGTCGTGGTGTTTATATAGGAGTAAATCACACTTTTCCCATTTTTCTATCCAAGTTATATTAGTTTCAAGACTTGCATAGGAATCTAATCTCAATTTGACTTAGTCTTCCTCTTGGTGTTGGACACTAGGTTTCTTTGTGTCCTTGTGTAAGGCTAATTCCATGTGCAAATTTATAGTAACTTTTCTTGTAAAGATTTTAGTTCCTATTTTGACTTGTAATTACCTTGTATCATTATTCTAATAGTAATTTTGGTGCATATATGTCATGCCCTGAGCTTAGACCATGGTTGTGGTGGGCACCAAGTGTCATTGATGGCCCGAGCAAACTCATACTTGGCATGTGGCATTAGCATTCGACTAACAAATTCAGAAGACATATGTAGAAAACTGGACATACTTGAATATAAAACTTCAATCATTAATAATAATTCTTAAAGTTTCACAGTCATAGAACCAAGAAGGTTAAAATCTAAAATAACATAATTTTGACAACTATTTATGAAGCCACTATCATCTGCAAGATAATATCTATTGGGACAAGAAACTGTATGCCTTTATAAAATTGAAATTATCATAACCAAAAATAGACTAAACCTCTTAAGGAAATACGAAGGATTCACCAATAGTTGAACACGTGGAACCTAATAATATGCATGATCACGAACCTGAATACCTGAAGTTGTATCATAAAATAATGTATCACCAAAGGGATTGAGTACATTATTGTATATAAAATGTAATGAATAAAGCATAAAATGCATAAGCATAGGACAAGAACAAAAATTTGAGAAAAGAATTCAAGAAATGAGAAAAAACATGATAATGAATAATAACATATGTTGGCAAACATAGTTTTAGGAAACCATCATTCAGACATATGCCTTTTTAGTCAGCCATCTAACACCGTTAAACTTACATTATTTATATTTTAGTCCCTTTTGACTCATGTACATAGCTTATCGAAAAGAAAACAAATCAAGACATGAGAAAGAAACACTCATAACTATTTGTGTTTAAGTACTTTATCAAATTTGTGTTCATTATGGGAGTAAGAGTTGCACTACAATAAACCATCATATGAGAGCATGGAATTTGATGTTGTCCCCATCAACTAAGTCATCCCATACCTTATCGGGTATGATACATACATGAAAAGATTTTCTATCAAGAATCTATAGTAATATCTTTTTGGGAATGATGTCACGCAAGATTGCACGTCCAAGAAATTATAATGTGGTCACTATCAAATATATAAGCTAATAAATGTTGGGGTAGAACCTACAGGGAATAGGCCAAATCCTTACCACAAACTTGATGAATTAGCCGAAAAAGTGAAGAAATGTCAATTGGGATGTTTTGTGAAAGCAATAATAGTAGTAAGAAGTCATAATTACTTTAGGTTGAAATAAATATAAAATGAACACTAGGAGTGTGTTTCTCCGGACTTCCTAACTTTATAGACTTATTATGCTACGTCAAACCATCTTAATTCATTGTATATAGACTTATTGTGCTACGTCAAACCATCTTAATTCATTATATGTAGAATCTGATAAGATATGTATCACCAATCGTCTTGTGAATGCATTTGGTAAATTTCACTCATTACCTTTTGAGTCCTAGAGTGTCTCCTTACTATCCCTTGTGTTGTATTGCAGGTTACCTATTATCTTTTAAGTCTCAAGTTAATTAGATGAAGATTGATAGCTTTAAATTACTGTTGCAATAGTTTTTCTTAATAATTCTCTCTCTTATGGAGTATTTATTGAATACGAGGGGTTCTTAATGTTTGTAGTCATTAATAAATAAATCTCACTGAAATGATCACAATACATGCAACAATATAGATAAAAAATGTCTTTGCACTTCCTCTACTTTGTTATTCCATTAGGGTTCCCACGACCCTAGTTAGGTGGTATAGCTGCTCATGTTTGCAAGAACATTCATTGAATTCATTAAATAAAGAATATGAATAATCATAAAATAGTTGAAGAATAAAAACCAAAATCTCAAATTAATATCCAAGAAAAATAATAAGAGTAATGGATTCCAAGATCAAAAGTCGAATCTCGTAATCAATATAGTGTCATGAATGTAAATAGTGCTGCGAAATAAAGTAATAAAACATCAATAGGGTATTTATAGTTACAACAGAAACCCTTAAAATTTTATCCAAAATAAAAGAGAAAAACAAAGTTGGCACCTACCTACAAAACCACTTATGGGTTAGAGGCACCACCTACGGACCCTAGGTGGGTCATAAGTCTCAGAAGGAATCAACAGTTTTCTGAAGTTCCACCTAAGATGGCACTTACGAGGGACATAAATAGTACTTATGCCCCATAAGTAGGTTTTGTAACTCTCAAAACAAATCTTCAAACTTCAGATCTTTATGAAAAAATTTCGCTGACACTTATGTGGCCACTTACGATGGACATTAGTACAACCTACAGGTCCTTAGTGTATTTGTAAGTAGTTCCTCTGCACACTTTAACTTCTTTTTCTTATATGTTTTTCTAGAACCTAGTTTCCTACACAACAAACACAAAAACACATCACATCTAACAAAAATGACCTATATACTTGCGTGTTTTTTGGTTTAAACCATCGAAAGTTCCATGAAACCATGGACCATCAACACTCTCAACTTAGAACATTTGAATGTACTCAGTCAACATCCATATGACAAAGACACTATGATTTTTAACTAAGAGAAACCCAAGGTGCAAATGGCAGTCAACTTAATTTCAGCTCAACAATTTTTACCCCTCCTATTTCTAATTTTTCAAAACCAACTGTGTAGACTCATGTAGCATAATTATATGATACAAAGGAATCAAGCAATGGAATTACATTGTCAATAACAAATCAAGAAAGTGTGCAAGTTACACTACCCAAACAAGTAAGCAATTAACAACAAAAACCATGTATCCTCACAGAAATAAGTCCCATCTTTCATAATATCATATCATGCATGTCAATGAATGGGCTATATTAATACACACATACTAAAAAAGAAAGTTACAATCAATTTTCATAGAATACCATAGGCTTTCCCTTATTTTCTATACCTTAGTTTTTTTAATAGTTGGACTAGGATCATTATAGGGATTTATTCGGATTGTAATGTAGGCTTAGGTGTTGGTATGATACATTTGGGATATAGTGACTTCCCCTCCTTAGCACTACACTTACAATTTTTCTCAACTTCTTAATCGTTCATTTTTTTCTTAGTTTTCTTTTTGTTTTCATTTTTTCTTTTACCACACTAAAACCCTACTTTCTTTTCTTTTATTCACACCCTTCTTCATACCTAATTCCAACTATGCACCCTAATGATATCCATCCTCATCTTAGGTTATTTGCCTGAGTTGAGGTGCATAGTATTTAAGGAGGGACCAAGTCAAAAACCGATTCATTGTAATCAATTTGTGATGGTTGACAAGGTGAAAACAAGATAATGGGTCAATGTAGGCTAAAATTTGGGATCAAGGGATACTTATTCACTTTTGGACGATTATATAGGTTAAGAGTGGACTAAATAAAAATGGCCTATGATTATGTCCTAACTAACTATCCTACCACCTAGGCAAGACTAACCGGGCATGTTCTGGATTAATCGCACAAATGAAACTAGGTAAGTATCTCTCACACATAGTACAAGATTATATCATAAACTACTACCTATCTAATTCAGAAACACTAAGCTATGATTATTGTCCCTAATACTAATGACATAATAAGATTCATAATTCACATACATATTTATATCATACAATTCCAAAACTTTTTGGAGTTGTATTATCTTTCAAAACACTTGAGAAAAAACAAAATATATCAATTGCCCTTAGTTTCCTTATTTTTCTCCCAATTACACAAAAACGAAATGAAACGCAAAACATAAAACACAACCTAAATCTATCGTCCATGCTACAAACATACTCCAGGGAAAACAGACATGGAAGCAAAAAGCCCAAGAGGATATCTGTACCTAAAAGTAGCCCAACCCCATCAAATATGCATGTATTGTACCCAATGCATTATTCCTCTATAAAGAAAGAGAGTTAGGAACATACATGTGGCACCTTATGCATAGATCTGATGGTAATCACACTAGAATGAATCATGACAAATGTAGAAATAATAAGATATCATGAGATACCTCTCAAGCAGTGCCTGTTTTAACGTCACAACATGATATAAGTAACTTGATTAATCAAACTTCATCAAGGTAAACATAGGGTTAGACTCTAGGGTCATCAACATATTTTATAATAGAACCCACCCTCATGTCAGTTGGTTTCTTCATCGTTCTACAAATATTGAGCATGACTTTCTCATTATTCAGCCTAAACATAGCTCACCTCTTTCCATAACAACTAATGGTCTAATCATGGCTAAGAATTGTCTACTCAAAATTATGGGCATCATAAAATCAATCTTAAAATCTAAGATAAAAAAGTCATCTGGAAAGATGATATTATCCACCTTGTTTAAAACATCAAATGATAAACCCACGGGTTTCTAAACTGTATAATTTTCCATTGATAAATGCATCGTCATTTGTTTGAGAGGTATCAATCCCAGTTGTTTGAACACTTCTAGTAACATGAAGTTAATTCTAGCACCCAAGTCACACAAAGCTCTGGCATATCTAGATGACCCAATCATTCAAGGAATTATGAAGGCTTCGGGTCACCTTTCTTTTGCACAAGAGATCTAGATGTAATCACACCACAATAATGCAAACTGAAAATATCCGCATAATTTACTATTCTCTTCTTTGTCACCAAATACTTTATAAATTTTTCATAACCAAGCATCTTCTCAAGAGCATCAAGAAGAGGGATGTTCACAATTAACTCATTTAACATAACGATAAACTTATTATACTTCCCTTCTTTATTTTTCTCTTCCTACTTTTACGGAAAAGGTGGTGGAGGTCGTTGAATAGAATTTAAGACTGGTTTACCTCCTTACCCTTTCTCTTATCATTCTTAGCTTATTTCTTTACACATATTGATTTCTGCGATGCCTCATTATTAGTTATTAATTTCTATATTTCATCTTTTAGTGAATCCTTAAGATTAATAGTATCATCCCTTACCTCATCAACTACTGTGTCGGAGGATCACAGTAGCCTTAATACTTTGGCTGGACAGTGACTGTCATTCTTCTGACTTTAAATAGAATTACATAAAAGAGTGTGCAATTGATGTTGATTTAATATAGATGATATTTGATAAAATTGTTGCTCAAGCCACTTAATCATGATAGCATGCGATTATACTTTCTAGCTCAACCCGAAGATATTTGCCTTAATCTACGTAAGGCAACTCTCTTGTCTCTCTTTACCCTTAACCAGCTTAGCAATCAATGCTTCCATTGTAAAGTTAGCATCACGATTCCCTAGTGGAAAATACATAACACTTATCTCCTTATAATCATCCTTTCTCTTCCAGTAACTATCACTTTCTCTGCTCTTATCCCTATATTTGTCTCTATAATAGCTTTGACATTGATTCGATTTCCTTAAGTTCCAAGAGTCCTGACTAGAACCTTAGCCCCTACTTGAAAACTCGCCATTTTATATCTAGGTACTTAGCCTTCTTCTCAGAGTAAGACTCTTTATGTCTAGGCAACTTCCCTCAGGAACCCATTGTATTTATTTTCTCAGCAGTTGTGAACTGCTTGGTAGGTGTAATACCCCGCATGTTTCTAATCCTGTGAATCATACTTGAGTACATAACTTACCATTAATATCCTAGTTATAGAATAGCTTATTATTCATTAGTCATGTTCATAAGAGTCACTTAAAGTAATGTAAGCTAAGAGTTTTTGAATCCATCAAGTTTTAGTGTTAGATTTTGCAAGGGTCATCTTTGAACGAGTATAACTCGGTATTAATGTGGTATTTTGGATGATTTAGACCCACCAAATTGTAGATAATTGAATTAGCTTTCCAACGATATAAATTTCTCCTTAATCCAATACCCGAGCAAAAAGTTATTCCTATTTTCGTGAGAGACGGTAAGCATAGGCGATTGGTTAGGCGCCGCCTAATCCAAGCATAGACGATTGGTTAGGCGCCGCCCAACCTAGGCATGGGAAATCACTTGGTCACCTCCTAAGTCAATTCCAGGTGTCAAAAACACTCCGTCTTGAGTTATATTAAAGGTAATTAAGTCTTTAAATACTCCTTACACGTCCCTAAACTTAACCCTACGAAATATATAGCTTCTAAACCTATTGCAACCCTATTTTCATCTCAAATCTCATCATCCAAGAGAACTAAAGGAGAAAAACAACTAGGGTTGCATAATTAAGCTTGAAGATCCGATTTCAAGGAAATTCCTAAGTCAATCATCAAGAATCTTCCTTCTAAGGTATGCGTAGTGTTCAACTATGGATTTAATTCATTCATAGAGTTCAAGAATCAATCTTTAAAATACAAAAGCTTGGTTGATTGTGGTGATATGATCATACCCATTTTGATGCTTGATTGTTTTCCTCTTTTTCATTCTATAGTATGATTTCTATAATGTTGGGTGTTGATGATCATGTTTTTGATATTGGGTGATTCCCAAGATGGAATCTTTATATGTTTTTGTGAATTCATGATATCATATGAGTTGGAAACATGTAAATTTGGTTGTTCATGATGTATAATTTGATGAATTCACCTATGCTTAAGATATGGATGTAAGGTGTTTGATAAAATGCCTAAGGAACTAGAAATCATGCAATATAGCTAAATTGTGACTAAGTGAAGGATTCATGATATGCCCTTACGTTCCAATGACTTCCATGATTGATAATGTGCCATGTAAATGTTGTTGGAATACTCATGAACTATTCTTATGACATTATGCTATGTTTACTTACAAATCCTACTTATGAACAAGATGTATGATAACCATGCAATCCACATGAACTTCCATGCATAATATGAGATCCCTACTTATGATATTATATATTATGGACTCTACTCTTATGATCAAGTCAGTCATGTGTGTCAGTTTCCTTCCATCGTGTCCTGGGGGTACTTGTACCCGAAAACTATAGCTGTGTGCCTAGATCCATGTCATGTTTCACGATATCCGAACTCAAGCTATGATTCCATAGACTTCAGTCAGTCATGTGACTCAGGAAAACCTTATGATCTTAGTCAGTTCTCAGATATCAGTAACATTTCTCCAGTCAAAGGAATTCAATAGGGTCAAGTCATAAATAGTCAGTTATTCATGTTCAGTCCCTCCAGATGGGAGTAGAGGTTAGCATCGAGCGAACCCAAAGATGGGAACTCACCCGCCAGTTCAGGGTGTGATTCTTAGTAGCAATCCTTATGTTCCAGAACTATATAGCCAACGTAGGTTGAGATATCTTAACCCGTCAGCTTAGGGATGATGAGGTGTCTTAACCCGTCAGTTTAGGGTTCCCACCGTTCTCATTGAGTACCTTCCAGATAAGGGTCACTCATCGCCGTCCTTACCAGTGGCGCGATATTGACACCTCTCGAGTCGGGGTAGAGATTGGACCCCAGCTTAGACATAACAGCATACATGGGGTATGTCAGTTAAACACTTTTTCCCACAGTTTCAGTATCAGTCTTAGTAAAAGAACTCAGATAGTTCTTCAGATATTAGTATATACAGGACTATCAGATACAGTCATCTATGTTATCAGTTTCAGTAACAGTCTCAGTAAAAGAATTCAGGGTGTTCTTCAAATTTCAGTATATACAGGACTGTCAGATATAGTCGCCCATGTTATCAGTTTCAGTATCAGTCATGATAGTTTTCAGTAAACCATGTATTAGCTTACAAGTTATGCTATCACGTATTCACGATCCCAGTTTCTATATATGTGTGTTTGTAGTCCCATGTTCATATTAGTCAATCAGTGTTGTTTACGCATTAAACCCTTTATGTTCAGCCTACCTTCCTCGTATACTCAGTACTCCAGTTGTACTGATGCATTTGCGCTATGGTGTTTTCTTTTCATGTTACACCATAGGTTTCGAGACACGAGCTCCAGCCCAGCAGTAGTGGCAGCATTCTAGTCACAGAGACACAGTGAGTCCTCATTGATTCGAGGACAATAGGATTTGATTCATTTATCTATTTCTTCAGTTCAGTTTTATGGAGTTAGTTGGAGACATGTTCCTTCAACTCCTTATTCAGATAGTTTAGAGGCTTCCAAATTTACTTTCAGATTTACATTCAGATTTAGTTGGTTTGGGTATTTTTGCCCACATGATTGTATTCAGTTGAACCTTATGGCCTTACAGTTCCATGTATTCCACATTATTATATTATGATTTCCAGTATACAGGTACAGATATTAGTCATGGCTTATCTTGTGGTCCTTCGGGGTCATGAGCACCGTGTAGCATTCCGGTTCTGCAAATCAGGGTGTTACAAACTTGGTATCAGAGCCTAAGGTTCAATAGAGTCCTAGGAAATTTGAAAGCTACATCTAGTAAGAGTCTTGTACATGGGTGTGTTGCGCACCACATTTATGTGCGGGAGGCTATTTGATGTTTTAGGAACAGTCCCCTTTCTTCATTATTCATGTCATGCTAGTGAGCATAATCACAAGTTAAACTCTCAGTCTAATCCCTTCTTCTCTTATTCCAGACCATGGCCCCAAAGAGAAGAAACCAACCAACTCTTCTGCCCGAAGATCCTTTGGGCGAACATGTTTCCCATGTGAAGTTTAGAGCCGCATTTACCACACTTGCTCAGTCCATGGCTGCACAGAATGAATGGCCACCAGTCATTCCGGCCAATCCAGTGGCCACTCCCAAAGCATCTAGGGTTCGGGACTTCACCTGCATGAACCCTCCATCTTTCCATGGGTCTAAGTCTGATGAGGACCCTCAGGAGTTCATTGACCAAGTCCAGAAGGTCATTGACATCATGGGTGTTACTTCTATTGAGAGTGTTGAGTTAGCCGCCTACCAGTTATAGGATGTTGCTCATGATTGGTACAAACAGTGGAAGTCTGAGAGGTTAGATGATACAGGCCCTATCGAGTGGGAGGAATTTGTCACAGCCTTCTTAAACAGATTCTTTCCCCAAGAGCTGAGGAAAGCCAAAGTTCTTGAGTTCATCAACCTCAGGTAGGGGAATATGATGGTTAGGGAGTATTCTCTCAGATTTACTCAGCTAGCCAGGTATGCTCCTCATGTGGTTGCAGACAATAGAGCTAAATGAGCAAGTTCGTGTCAGGGGTCAACGATAGCATGGTAAATGAGTGTAGGTCTGCGATGCTGATCGGTGATATAACCTTAGCAAGACTCATGACCTATGCCCAACAAGTATAAGAGCAGAATTTTAAGACTAGGGAGAGGAAGAACAAGAGAGCAAGGTCAGGTAATTTCAACTTTGTTCACCGCAAGTCAGATGGAGGAAACAGTTCACAGTTTCTCTCCAAGTCAGTCGTTCCAGCTCCTTCCTCTGCCAGCGCTCCAGTGCCAAAGTTCAGAGACGACATTAGATACAAAGAGCCAGGCTCTAAATCTCAGGGAAGTGTTAGCAGTGCCCGAACAAATCCCTTTTGTCAGACTTGTGGTAAGAACCACAAGGGCATTTGCAGAGCCGGTAGTGATGTCTGTTTTGGTTGTGGCAAGCCAGGCCACAGGATTAGAGAGTGTCTGTAGTCAAGTCTTCAGTGTCAGCGAAATCATTCTACATCTCAGTCCAATCGCCCGAACCAGCAGGGTGCTATTTCCAGTGCTACTAGTGGGCAACGCCCAAACAGACTCTATGCTCTTCAGTCCTGACAGGATCAGGAGAATTCTCCTGATGTTTTTACTGGTACATTATAGATTTTCCATGTTCATGTTTATGCTTTGCTAGACCCAGGTGCATCTTTGTCTTTTGTTACTCCATACATAGCAGGCGATTTCGGAATCAGTACCGAAGTCCTAGCAGAGCCCTTCTCAGTCTCTACCCCAGTGGGTAAAACCATCATAGCCCGACGGGTATACAGGAACTGTCCGGTTATGATATCTCAGAAATACACGTCAGCAGATTTAGTGGAGTTAGAGATGATTGATTTTGATGTCATTTTCGGCATGGATTGGCTTCATTCCTGCTATGCCACAGTCGACTGCAGAAATAGAATAGTTCAGTTTCAGTTCCCGAATGAGCCCGTCCTAGAGTGGAAGGGTAGCATTTCAGCGTTCAAGGGTCAACTTGTTTCCTACCTTCGGGCAAGGAAAATGATTTCTAAGGGGTGTGTGTATTATCTCGTGCATGTTAAAGGTTCTAGTTCTGAATCTCCCAGCCTCAAAATAGTCCCTGTTGTTAATGAATACTCAGATGTCTTTCCCGAAGATCTTCCAAGCATTCCTCCCGAAAGGGAAATAGACTTCGGCATAGACCTTCTTTCGGATACTCAACCTATTTCTATTTTGCCATACAGAATGGCACCAGTAAAACTCAAAGAACTGAAAGATCAGTTGAAGGATCTCTTAGATAAGGGATTCATCAGACCCAGCATTTCCCCATGGGGTGCGCCAGTATTATTCGTGCGCAAGAAAGACGGTTCTCTCAGGATGTGTATTGATTATTGTCAACTCAACAAGGTCACGATCAAGAACAGATATCCTCTTCCCAGGATTGATGATCTATTCGACCAACTTCAGGTTTTCAGTTACTTCTCCAAGATAGACGTCAGATCAGGCTATCATTAGCTCAGAGTTAGAGAATGTGACATTCCGAAGACAGCTTTCCGTACTCGGTATGGTCACTTCGAATTTTTAGTCATGTCATTTGGTCTTACCAATGCCCTAGAAGCTTTTATAGATTTGATGAACCATTTGTTTAAGAAGTACTTGGACATGTTTGTCATAGTCTTTATAGATGATATTCTGGTCTATTCTCGCACAGAGCGTGATCATGCAGACCATCTCAGGATTGTTCTTCAGACTCTCAGGGATCACCAGTTATTCGCTAAGTTCAGCAAGTGCAAATTTTGGCTAAGATCAGTAGCATTCCTTGTCCATATTGTTTCCGATGATGGCATTAGAGTAGATCCTCAGAAAACTGAGGCAGTAAGGAATTGGCCCAGACCCGTATCTCCATCAGATATTAGGAGTTTCTTGGGTTTGGCTGGCTATTACAGACGGTTTGTCAAGGGATTTTCTTCTATTGCATCTCCCATGTCCAGATTAACTCAGAAGAAGATTAAGTTTTAGTGGTCATATTCATGCGAAAGGAGATTTCAAGAGTTGAAGACTTGACTCACCTCCACTCTAGTTCTAGCTATTCCAGATGGTTCAGACAATTTTGTAGTCTATTGTGATGCATCCAGAGTAGGTTTAGGTTGTGTCCTCATGCAGCATGGTAAGGTCATAGCCTACTCCTCTAGACAGTTAAAGCCACATGAGAAGAATTATCCTACTCATGATCTTGAGTTAGAAGCGGTAGTTTTTTCCTTGAAGATTTGGAGGCATTATCTGTATGGAGTTCATGTAGATGTCTTCACAGATCATAAAAGCCTCTAGTATGTCTTTTCCCAGAAAGATCTCAATCTTTTCCAGAGAAGGTGGTTAGAGCTCTTGAAAGATTACGACATGAGTGTTGTTTATCATCTGGGCAAGGCCAATGTTGTGGCCGACACTCTCAGTCGACTCTTCATAGGTAGTACTTCTCACATTGAGGATAGTAAGAAAAAGATGGCTCAGGAGATCCATCATCTTGCTAGACTAGGCGTTCGCTTAGTTGATTCTTCAGAGGGTGGTGTATGTGTTCATAGTAGTTCAAAGTCATCTCTAGTTTCTGAGGTGAAAGAAAAACAAGACACGGATCCTAGACTTATCAAGCTCAAAGAGTCAGTTCAGAATCAGAAAGTCGAGGTTTTCTCCCAAGGGGGAGATGGTGTTCTTTGCTGTCAGGGTCGTCTATGTGTTCCAGGTGTAGATGAATTGAGGCAGCGAATTCTTGTAGAATCGCATGGTGCGCGATACTCTATTCATCAAGGGGCCACTAAGATGTACCATGACATGTGGGAGATCTATTGGTGGAGTGGGATGAAGAGAGATGTTGCAAAGTTTGTGGCTAAGTGCTCTACATGTCAGCAAGTTAAGATAGAGCATCAGAAACCTAGGGGTTCTATGCAAGAGTTCACCATTCCTACTTAGAAGTGGGAAGAAGTTAACATGGACTTCGTGACGAGTTTGCCTAGAACTCGTCATCATCATGATTCAGTCTGGGTCATTATAGATAGAATAACCAAGTCAGCTCATTTCCTTCCTGTTCGTACTTCTTATTCCGCCGAGGATTATGCCAAACTCTATATCAGGGAGTTAGTCAGATTACACGGTGTTACACTATCTATCATCTTAGATAGAGGTACCCAGTTAACTTTTCATTTTTGGAAAGCGTTCCAAAAGGGTCTCGGTACCCAAGTCCATCTCAGAACAGCATTTCATCCTCAGACAGATAGTCAAGCAGAGAGGACCATTTAAACTCTTAAAGTTATGCAAAGGGAGTGTGCAATTAACTTCAAGGGAAGTTGGGACGACCACTTGCCTTTGATTGAGTTTGCATACAACAATAGCTATCATTCTAGTATTCTTATGGCTCCATTCGAAGCTCTCTATGGTAGGTGATGTAGATCTCTGATTGGTTGGTTCGAAGTTAGTGAGGCCTCAGTCATAGGTCCTTACTTAGTATTCGACGCCTTAGAGAAAGTTCAGTTGATCAGAGAGAGACTCTGGGCTGCTCAGAGCCGACAGAAGTCCTATGCAGATGTTCGTAGAAAGGATCTCGAGTTCGAGGTCAATGACTATGTCTATCTTAAGATCTCTCCCATGAAGGGAGTGAATAGGTTCATCAAGAAAGGAAAACTCAGTCCCCGGTATGTCGGTCCCTTCAGAATTCTTTGTCTCTTCAGTAAGGTAGATTATGAGCTTGAGTTGCCTTCAGATCTAGCCTCAGTCCATCCATTCTTCCATGTCTCTTTGCTAAAGAAGTGTATAGGTGACCCAGCAGTTGTTGTCCCTATTTAGAGCATCGACATTCAGAATAGCCTCTCTTATGAAGAGATTCCAGTCGAAATCTTAGATTATCAGACTCGTAGATTGAGGAACAAAGAAGTCCCTCTAGTCAAGGTTCTTTGGCGAAATCAGTCTCATGAGAGAGATACTTAGGAAGCAGAAGTAGATATGCGTACCCATTATCCTCACCTCTTCCCCGCCAATTCAGATCAAGCTCAAGGTAACAATTCTCCTTAAGCTTATTAAGTTTCATGTTCATGTTTCCAGTATAAACTTGGTACCTATTAACCATTTCATACTCAGTCATGCATTCACGTATCAGTTGTTCGTGCATCAGATATGAACGAGTTCAGTATGTTTAGCATGTCAGTCATGAGATCAAGTTTCAGTTCTTCATGTTCAGTTCAGGTTCTATTGTCTTATATCCCTTCTCAGTAAATTCTCATTTGAGGATGAATGTTCCCAAGGGGGAGATATTGTAATACCCCGCATGTTTCTAATCCTATGATTCATACTTGAGTACATAACTTACCATGAATATCCTAGTAATAGGATATCTTATGATGTATTAGGCATGTTCATATGAGTCACTTAAGGTAATGCAAGCTAAGAGTTTTTGAATCCATCAAGTTTTAGTGTTAGATTTTGCAAGGGTCATCTTTGAACGAGTATAACTTGATGTTAATGTGGTATTTTGGATGATTTAGACCCACCAAATTTTATAGAATTGAATTAGCTTTCCAACTATACAAATTTCGCCTTAATGCAATACCCGAGCGAAAAGTAATGTCTATTTTCGTGAGAGACGGTAAACATAGGTGATTGGTTAGGCGCCGCCTAATCCATGCATAGGCGATTGGTTAGACGCCGCCCAACCTAGGCATAGGCGATCACTTGGGCTCCGCCTAAGTCTATTCCAGGTGTCAAAAAAACTCTGTCTTGAGTTATTTTAAAGGTAATTAAGTCTTTAAATACTCCTTACACGTCCCTAAACTTAACCCTTCGAAATATATAGCTTCTAAACCTATTGCAACCCTATTTTCATCCCAAATCTCATCATCCAAGAGAACTAAAGGAGAAAAACAACTAGGGTTGCATAATTAAGCTTGAAGATCCGATTTCAAGGAAATTCCTCCGTCAATCATCAAGAATCATCCTTCTAAGGTATGCGTAGTGTTCATCTATGGATTCAATTCGTTCATAGAGTTCAAGAATCAATATTTAAAATACATATGCTTGGTTGATTGTGGTGATATGATCATACCCATGTTGATGCTTGATTGTTTTCCTCTTTTTCATTATAAAGTATGATTTCTATATTGTTGGGTGTTGATGATCATGTTGTTGATATTGGGTGATTCCCAAGATGGAATCTTTATATGTTTTTGTGAATTCATGATATCATATGAGTTGGAAACATGTAAATTTGGTTGTTCATGATGTATAATTTGATGAATTCACCTATGCTTAAGATGTGCATGTAAGGTGTTTGATAAAATGCCTAAGGAACTAGAAATCATGCAATATAGCTAAATTGTGACTAAGTGAAGGATTCATGATATGCCCTTACGTTCCAATGACTTCCATGATTGATAATGTTCCTTGTAAATGTTGTTGAAATACTCATGAACTATTCTTATGAGATTAAGCTATGTTTACTTGCAAATCCTACTTATGAAAAAGATGTATGATAACCATGCAATCCACATGAACTTCCATTCATAGTATGAGATCCCTACTTATGATATTATATATTATGGACTCTACTCTTATGATCAAGTCACTCATGTGTGTCAGTTTCCTTCCATCGAGTCCTGGGGGTACTTGTACCCTAAAACTATAGTTGTGTGCCTATATCCATGTCATGTTTCACAATATCCGAACTCAAACTATGATTCCATAGACTTCAGTCAGTCATGTGACTCAGGAAAACCTTATGATCTTAGTCAGTTGTCAGATATCAGTCACATTCCGCCAGTCAACAGAATTCAGTAAGATCAAGTCATATATAGTCAATTATTCATGTCCAGTCCCTCCAGATGGGAGTGGAGGTTAGCACCGAGTGAACCCATGGATAGGAACTCACCCGCCAGTTCAGGGTGTGATTCTTAGTAGCAATCCTTGTGTTCCAGAACTACGTAGCCAGCGTAGGTTGAGACATTTTAACCCATCAGCTTAGGGTTGATGAGGTGGCTTAACCCATCAGTTTAGTGTTCCCACTGTTCTCATTGAGTACCCACCAGATAAGGGTCACTCACAGCTATCCTTACCAGTGGCGCGGTATTAAAACCCCTCCAGTTGGGGCAGAGATTGGACCCCAGCTTAGCCATAACGGCATACACGTGGCATGTCGGTTAAACACTATTTCCCACAATTTCAGTATCATTCTCAGTAAAAGAACTCAGATAGTTCTTCAGATTTTAGTATATATAGGACTGTCAGATACAGTTATCCATGTTATCAGTTTCAGTAACAGTCTTAGTAAAAGAACTCAGGGTGTTCTTCAGATTTCAGTATATACAGGATTGTCAAATATAATCGCCCATGTTATCAGTTTTAGTATCAGTCATGACAGTTATCAGTAAACCATGTATTAGCTTACAAGTTATGCTATCATGTATTCATGGTCCCAGTTTCTATATATATGTGTTTGCACTCCCACGTTCATATTAGTCAGTCAATGTTGTTCATGCATGAAACCCTTTATGTTCAGCCTACCTTCCTCGTATACTCAGTACTCCAGTTGTACTAACGCATTTGCACTATGGTGCTTTCTTTTCATGTTACACCATAGGTTCTGAGACACGAGCTCCAGCCCAGCAGTAGTGGCAGCATTCCAGTCGCAGAGACACAGTGAGTCCTCATTGATTTGAGGACAATATGATTTGATTCATTTATCTATTTCTTCAGTTCAGTTTTATGGAGTTAGTTGGAGACATGTTCCTTCAACTCTTTATTCAGACAGTTTAGAGGCTTCCAGATTTACTTTCAGATTTACGTTCAGATTTAGTTATTTTGGGTATTTTCTCCCACATGATTGTATTCAGTTGAACCTTATGGCCTTACAGTTCCATGTATTCCATATTATTATATTATGATTTGCAGTATACAGGTACAGATATCAGTCATGGGTTATCTTGTAGTCCCTCGAGGTCATGAGCACCGTGTAGCATTCCAGTTCAGCAAATCGGGTTGTTACAGTAGGTAACCTAATATATGTCCTTAGTTGTTCCACCTCTTGAACCAGTGTATAATCTAGGGCTCTTTTCTCACTGGAATTACCCATAGCATAAGTACCAATTCATCTATCATTTTCTCGAATTTTCCACCCTCGGCTAGTATTACTGAACTAATCTAAGATTTCTATAGCTTGCTACTAACAAAGGATCATGAAAGCCCCACCATTAATAGTATCAACAACATCTTTGGTGTTCTCATTTAGGGCTCTATAGAATATTTTGAGCAAATTTCTCCCTAAAATTCTGTGAATGGGAAAGACCATCAACTTTTTATTGAATCGTAACCAAGTCTCATATAATTCCTCTGAATATAATTGCCTGAAATTATAATTCTCATCCTTCAACTGTAGCATTCTAGAAGGTGGGAAAAATCAATCCATGAGCTATTTTCGTAACTCATTCCAACTAGTGATAGAACTATGAGTTAGTTCCCCTAACCATAATGTTGCTTTACCTATAAGAGAGAATGAGAAAAACTTGAGTCACATAGTTTCCTAAATCACCCCAGGTAAATTATACAAAGTGTAGATTCCGATGAAATTCATGATGTGCAAGCTTGCATCATCAGTCGGCAAACTAGAAAACACACCCTTTATATAGAATAGTTGAGTCATAGCATTCATTATATCATACTTCACCTTTTGGGGTAAATTAGAAGAAATTATAGCTCCTGCCTCAATAGGCTCAACATACCCCAAATCTTTCTTTAGATCATCATATTCTGGAAAAACTGGAAAATATGGGGGTGCTTGAGCTCTATCTCTTCTAGCTCTATCGATTTGCTCTATGCTCTTATTCCTATCTTATTTTTTCCTCTTGAGCTATATGATTAGTAGAAACATCCCACCTTCCATTCTCTTTAGGTAATATCCAAGTAGTAGTTTGTGTAGATGTTTCCTGAACACCAGTGGAGGTTGAGAATTCAAGGAAACTAGGTCATCGTGAACTCTATGCTCATGTCCTGCTATCCTATGATTCTATCATAGTATTCTTTCAAGTAAGGGTCAAGTAGGATCAAAGAATTTCCTTGACTCTGAGGATTGGGCATACACTGATGTAAGCCCCAATAATAGTAGAAAAATAAAAACCAACAACCTCAACAACATCAACCAATAAATCCATAATCATATTCCTTAAAAATGGTGCCAAAATTTAGTGTCGTTAAACATTACAACTCCAAAAAATTATAACACAATCTCTATCAAATAAATAACCAACAAAGTTTGGGGTTGAACCCATAAGGAATAGGTAAAATATTTATCACAAACTTGATATAGTTGCCAAAAAAGTGCAGAAAGTAAATGGGGGGATTTTGTGAGAATAGTAACAGTAGTAACAAGTCTTGATTGATTTAGGTCAAAATTAATATGAGATGAATACTAGGACTGTGTTCCCCTGGCTTTCTAACTCCGTTGATTTGTCATGCTCTGTCAGACTATCTCAATGCCATGTATGCCAAATCTGAGAAGATATATAGCACCAATCATCTTGTGAACGCCTTTGGTAAATTTCACTCACCACCTTTTGAGTCTCTGAGTGTCTTTATAATAACCCTTGTCCTAGATCCCAAATTAACTATTACCTTTTGAACATCTAGTCAATTAGATGAAGGTTGATAATTTTAAATTATTGGTATGATCTTCTTTTCCTAAAATCTACCTCTCTTTTGGAGTAAGTATAAATTATAGGAATTTTCTTAATGTCTGCAGTCGTTAAGAAAACAGGCACACCGAAGAAGATTATAATACATGCTACAGGAATTGAATGACTTTGCACTTCCTCTACTTTGTTATTCCATTATAGTTCCCACAACCCTAGTTAGGTGGTTTAGCCTCTCATATTTGCATGTAAATCTTTTGTATTTATAAGAGAAAGCATATGAATAATCTTACAAGAATTGAATAATAAAAACCAAAATCTCAAATTAATAGCCAAACGTAAAAACATAGAACAATGGATTCCAAGATCAAAAGTCAAATCTCAAAATCAATATAGTGTAGTGAATGTAAAGAGTGTGTACAAAAATAATAAAACATCAATGGGGAATTTATAGTTACATCAGAAACCCTAAAACTCCTATCTAAAACAAACTAGGAAAACTAAGTCGACACCTGCCTACAAACCCACTTATGAGCCATAGGTACCACCTATGAACTCTAGGTAGGTCGTAAGTCTCCGAAGGAATTTTAGTGGTCTGAACTTCCACCTATGATGGAATTTAAGAGTGGAGTAAGTGGTACTTACTTCCCGTAAGTTGGCTTCGTAACTCATAGAACAAATCTTCAGACTTTAGATCTTCTGAATAATTTTTCTCTGACACTTACGATGCATAAGTATAACTTATGGCCCACAAGTTGTTCCTCTGCACGCTTTGACTTTTTTTTCTTCTACTTTGCTCAAGAATCTAGTTTTCTTCAAAACAAATATAAGAACGCATCACATCTAACAAAAAGGACCTAAGTACTTGCATATTTTTTTTAGTTTTAAGCATTGAAAGTGCCATGAAAAAATGGCACAATTGGGAACACATAATGGATCAATGAAATGATTTTCAAGAAAGTTTGTCCATTTGTTAATCCTAGAGTTCTTTTATTTTATTAATTTCATTTTTCCAATTTCTTCTTTTCTAATGTAGGAACCTATTTCCCTAAATCATCTCTTTTCTATACTTAATTCTCCTTCTTTTAACTAGTCTTTACTTATATCCTATTCTCTTGGTTTCCCATGAGGTGATATTTATTTTTTGATATACGTATTTTCAAGAGCTTCAACTACTAATTTGGATACACAAGCTAGACTTTTTCTAGAGTATTTGTGGATTTCCTCTTTGGATTTTAGATAATCTTGCCTAGATTTCATCTTGTTCCTTCTGTAGGATTAATAGAATTCTCAATTTAGTGGTCTTGTCATTACATATTTTCATTTGAATATGTGAGAGTTAAGTCCCTTCTTTATTATTACTAGAGTTACAATTTTCTATCCTAATTTCATCATAGTTGCTTTGTAATAAATTCCAAATTTGTTTAGCTATGATGAACGTGGATTCCGCAGCAACATAATTTGGGTTAGTACCCCAATTATCGATTCTTATTTCTCTATTATCTAGATGGAAATTCTTCTATAAGTTTTTCTTTGTCCCTAATAGACTGATACATCACAGTCTGGGATCTCCACCTATGTGAAACTTTTCCATTTTCACTTTCCATCAGCCACAACATTTTATGTGAAAGTATGGTAGCTTGTGATGGATATAATCCTTTTATTTTATAGAAGTATATCCTTAGTCAATCTTTCAAGATACTATCCTTTATTAAAATATCTAGCTCTTGTTTTGTTATTTAATTTGGCTGAGTGCCAAGTATTCAAAGAGCAAGATTCATTAGGTAACTATTCAAGAAGTAAATTGCAGAAAATAAATCACCATAAAAATTTTATATAAAAACTCCTGACTCAAGGAAAACAAAAGTCACAATATACCTTGCATAATACTTTTCTCAATATCTAACATTAAACTTGAGTCAAACATAAAAATAGGTGTACAATCATTCTTTTAATGCATGCACAAATTGTTCCCAATTACTTCTCTTCTATCATATAAATCTTCATGACCTTCCATTAGTTAAAGAATTCCCATATAATAAAAATTAAAAATTTACTAGATATTATATTGTAATGAAGATCTTGTCTTGGAACTAAGGCCAAGAAACTAGCTATAACGAGCTGTGTAAAAATCATAATAAGAGCAAATTGTAATGGCCCTCCTGGTCAATTTCTGCGTTTCAAATTTTTTTCCATTTAGAGTTTTTGTATTGCTACCCCAAGTCAATAGTAACTTGTTGAAGCCGACAGTTTTGTTACCAAGCAGTTTATTTGTTTTTTCAAGCAAATTCCTTATTTAGGAGTCTTCGTAGGTAAGGATTGGCAATCGAGCATTACCTTTAGGTTAATGACCTTGTATGATAATTGTGACAGTTACCTTAGCTTTGGGACATTTATTTTAGTCTAGGGGGTCCTTTGGTTTGTGTCGTAGGCTTTAAGACATATTTTGAACTATTGGACAAATTGTGAAAAAAGTGGCCCTCAGGTGTGGGCTCATATTTTGTTGAAACAACTTTGGATGGAAATTTTGACGGTGCTGTTGATTTTAGAATATCAAATTTAATAAGGTAGCATAGTTCTTATTTATTAAAAGATTCTTGAAAAAATCCTGAGGGGTCGATAAGAACTTAGGAAAAAACAAGTTCTGCTGGTGCATGGACTATACTGGTACAATCACTTAAGTAGAACTTTGGTCACTTTAGTAGAAAAAGAGTGGCATTAGAGACAAAGGCTGGTCCCTACCCCATTGTTAAAGTAGAGGCCCGAATGCTTTAGCGGACGTCGCTAAATTAAATTATTGTTCGCTAAAGCGGAGGCCCACTAGGCACAAGTGTCTCTTAAGAAACCATTTGCTGCTTTAGCGATCAAGTGACCACATAAGCGGTAACCATAGAGGCATTTGTTTTAGTACTCACACATTTTTCTCTAATATCTCTCAAGTTTAGAGAGCCGTATTGATATGAACCGAACCCGGGCCTTATCGTAATGGCCATTCCAAGTCCAACCAGGACCAGAGAACTCCCCTTGTTACCCAACTCAACCACCTATATCCAACTTTAGATGGGCCAAATTTTGAGTATATAATAAGATAGAGTTATTATTTTCATTAAGACTCTAGGATAGGGTCACAACCATGAACGATCCAACCAAGTCCAACCGTACCGCACCAACCGCCCAACCATACCAAACCAAACCATAGACCATACACCAAAGGAAATATCAAAATATAATATGAAAATCAATCCCAAAGTGTAATATGATGGAATAGTGAGAAATCATGTCCGATGATGCCAACCTCAATATAAATACCAATGCTAAGGATAACACCTATACCGATCCCGCTCATACCAACCCCAAGAAGTACCACAAATCTTTTATCCAAAAGAGTAAGCAAATCCGGTTGGGACATGCCCTCAACCATGGCCAAAACCAATACCCAAAATAAAGGAAAAATGTCTAAATAAATCTATAACATAAAATGATACCTTTTAAAAGGATTAAAGCTTACCACTTCAGTCCAAGTGATGATACTAAATATGCATGCTAAGCAGGAGGAGTAGAATGGCCAGTTCCTTCATAGTGTGGGTATTCAACCGCCAGTAGATGGGGTTAGCGAGTGAATGCTAGCATGAATCTCAGGATAAGGATAAAATAATTATAGTCATAACACCAACTAAAACCATTCATAATGCATAGAACCATACATATATAAGAGTTGGGAAAGGGGACCGGGTTCAGCGTGCACTTAAAACCTTTACCTAGGTTGTGTAGCTTTACTGTCCTAACCACCCACAGGCCATATGGGTTCAGCTCTCCCAGCTGAAAGGGCCCTAGTGCGTGTAGCAACACAACTAGGGAATATCCTATGGGATGACTAGTACATCCCCCAATATAATATGTGACACGCACACTTGGTCATTAAGACCCTTCATATCGGCAATTATGAGTTTCTAATTTTTGTCCCTCTGGGACCGCCACCTTCTACGTCATAGCTACACACCCCGCCATTAAAACCCAATTAAAACCATATCCAAAAAATCAATTTACCATTTATTAACCATGGCCAATATTAGTATTATCGGCATACCACCCCTTACTTACAAGTAATATCCACAACCAAACTATTTAGGTTAAGGGGACCTTAGGTGCCCTTCCATATACCATATAAATCCACTTGGGAGACTTCCATATTTCTCATAAGTATAACTATTTAGACTTTACCTTTTTTAAACCATTTAAACCATGTATATATCCTTTGTCCAGTTTAAAATATGCAAGAGTTCCATTAAAAGAAGTCAATGCAATTAACATATCTTTTTAAGCATTTTATCAAACACTTTGGGGGAATAAATATAACCAAAACTAATTCAAAAAACCATTAAACCTTTACATGTAATACAATTGTCCAAAACCACCATTGATGTATATAAAAGCATGATTAAAACTATAGGAAATCATAACCAAGCATTCAATATCAAAACCCCCAAATATAGTTGGAAACTATAATCATGCAATAGTAAAACCATTAAATACCTCGTATAAACCATGATTTTAATTTAAATTACCATGAGGGAAGAGAATTATGCCTTATACTAAAGAATTGATTGAAATAAATCACCAAGAAAAGCCCTAGGTAATCCGTAAGATGAAACACTTGCCTTCTTGCCCCAAAAGCTCTTGAGAGAATTATGAGATATTTCAGATGAATCCCGAGGGCCCAGGGAAACTTGGAAGTCTCCATATGGTGTGCCACTCAGTTGGTGCACCCACTCAGACAACCTTTAGCTTGCTTAAGCAACCTGGAAGCCAACTGGGGGTATCGCTTAAGTGACTGCCCCATCGCTTTAGTTCCTGCCGCTTATGCGACAGCCACTTCGCCTACGTAATGAGGCAGGTATCTCTTCAGGGACACCTGGTCGCTTAGGTGATATTTGGGTGGGTTAAATTCCTAATTTTCAAAAAATTTCATCATTCTTTAGACTTGGAGCTTGGGTTTTGTGTTTTGGGACAATTTCTTCCATTTTAAGCTTTGGTAAGCTCCAAATCCCTATTTCAATTATTTTTCTTCAATTCTTGTCCTTTAAATCCATTTAAAACTTAAATTCAAAGGTGGTATTTGGGGATTTTTGCCCGAAAGATCTAAAATTTGCAAGTTTTCCATTTAAACCCCAATTCCAACCTATTTTCACTTGAGTTTTCTTTTATGAATTTCTTTAATCATGGAAAATATATTTTTTGACTAAAATTCTGATTACCCAATCTTTTTTGAAAACCCATTTTAGGGGTCCATTTTGACCCCAACTCGAAAGTGATCAATATGAGTTTCATTGGCTTTTTTTTATTGTGTAGATTCTATGTTTATGTATTTTAGTTGATTCTGGGTAAGTTTGTGAGGTCAAAGTTGTATGGTAAAGTATTTTGGAATGATTTTCAGAATTTGAGGTAGGTTGTGGCTAAAATCATATCATAGGTGTGGAAACTAATAATAGAAATAGCTTTATTATTGTGTTACGCCCATGTGGGTGCCTATGTTTTTGTTTTTTTCATGTTTTTTAGACTCTATCTATTGTGTGTGACCGTTTAGGGTTTTATATGATGTTGTTGGCCTTACGTATGTATATTTGGTGAAATCTTTTCTAGTGAAAAAGCCTAAATTGGAATTTATGTGGTATCAATGGAATATTTTGAGTATATTACTCTATTTTCATATGGATTACATTGAACTTATGGATAGTTGACATATTGAGTGGATTTCTAGCTCAGATGGTTGGTATATTAGTTGGACTTGGAAATTCTCATTCTAGTTGGTTGTCAGAATTACATCCTCATATTATATACAATTATGAAACATTGGTACCACTGTGGAAATACTGGAAACACTCACTTTGTGGCATTTTTATAGACCCTCTGTCAATGCATATGCAAGAGAAGAGTCATGGATATTGGATTATATATGGGGTGACGAATCCCCCATGGGTCCTACCTCAAGAGCACTTATCGGTAGATGTATACAGAGGTTGTGTGCAACCTTATGCATCACATCACATCATTATCATCTTTATAATCTTCTTTATTGCATTTCATATGTATTGTGCTCATTCTGTGTGGTATTATAATATTTGATGTGATATTTTATCTATGTGTACTTTTTTTTCATACTTGTTAGTGTGATGTATGTATATCTCTTATTTGTGTATGTTATATGGTAATATTATAAAACTATTAGTTAAAACTATGTGAGCTACCATTTGGGATATTTTTTACTACAGGTAACGGGCCCATAGTGTGCATTTTATATGTTTTATTTTCTGCTTTGCTCAGTTAGCCTATGATACCTACTGCGTAGAGTGGATTGCACTCACCCCTACTATGATGTTTTAGTGCAAATCTAGGTACAAATGCGCCACACAATAGCTGATTCAAGTGGTATTTGGAGTATATTCGAGGTAGCAGTTGATCTATGATTCCAGAGTTGATCTACTACCTCTTCCTAACTATTTCATGTCGTGTTTTGTATTCGGAGATAGATTCTGGTCCTTTTGGTCAATTATTGTATCTTTGACATTTGAGATATACTTAGTAGTTCTTAAACTATGACACCAAGTTTTTGGATATTGTTTGGTATCTTTGGTTATGTATTTTCTGCTATTACTATATATGTGTTGTTCTACTACGTTTTAAGAGTCTTTTCTTAGTTTAGGTACTACTTTCTCATTTCATATCAATTTGGGTTATAGGCTTACTTTTCAAGGCATACCTCGACACGTGCCATCATGATCCTTGGTTTTTGGGTCATACAAAGTGGGCCTCTCTGGCCCACTAAGGAGGCCTTCTTTTGTCATTACATTTATATTTTTTCCTCAAGGAGGACTTGGACATTTTCTTGCTCGACTAGGCTAAGGCCATGGGTTTATTTTAAGACTAATTTGAGTCCAGCTATGGTTTCAAGATATAGTTGGCTTACCTACTAGTTGTATAAATTAGGTTCCATCATGACTCATAGAATTAGGTCATGACAAAATGGTATCTCTGCCTAGTTTTACTAGTATTATTGGTACAAGATCAAGTGTCTAGTAGAGTCCTGCAAATTGTATTATGACGTTATTTTATTATCTTTGAGAGGCTATAGGACATTCTTAATAGAACTTCACTTTCATCATTTATTTCATGCTATGAGTCTGGTTTGATTTAAAAAATTCATATTGTATCAGTCTTTCATAGATGTATAGGATGCGAGCTACTGCTATTGGAGAAGAGGACCCCAATTATGAAACTAGAGATACTTTTACAGGTCACGGTTGACCTATAGGTTGGTGGAAGAAGAGACTTCTAGCCCCAGGTAGGGGACCGAATAGGGATACTTCATAAGATCCTTCTCCTGCTACCGTACCAGAGATTCCTTCACCCCTATTACAGGTAGGCTAGGGGTATCCCAGGCTCCATTAGGTTTTATTTGTTCCTCGTGATTAGAGATGCTTTAGTTCAGCTACTGGGATTAGTTGGTGGTTCACATTCAGATGGTACTGATGTTGCGGACTAGAGTGGGGTAGAGGTAGGGGCGAAACCTATAGTTGTGGCCGCTAGAGTTTGGATCCCTCCAGCACTAGTAGTTGCTCAGCTAGTAGTGGCCTATCCTGCTATGTCTATTGAAGAGTAGAAGATGTTGGGTAGATTTTTAAGAGTGACACTGCCTAGGTTTACTGGGCACCGAGCCAAGATGCATTTGAGTGCTTGAATGCTTATGAGGATAAGCTCATAAAATGGGCCTAGTTGAGACTCATGGGGTTGACTGTGCCACTTTTTAGTTTGGTATGGTATCTAGACATTGATGGGGAGGTCATCTTAATTCCAGGGTAGCTTGATCTCCTTCCATGACATAGACTCAGTTCCTTAAGGTTTTCTTGGAGAAGTCTATGCCTCATATTCTTTGAGAGCATTTGAGAGATTAATTCTTAATATAGGAGAAGGATTTTATGACCATCTTAGATTGTGAGGCTTAATTTGATGAGTTATCCAGACATGCTATAACTATCTTACTGATCGAGTATGAGCGAATTTGGTGTTTTTTCAGGGCTTGAGACTTCCTTTTTCCATGGATACACAGATTTCGGTTGTTGTTGGTAGGTCTTATTCTCAGACTATGGAGGAGATAAATTGCAAGGCCCAAGGGGAAAATATAAGAGTCCATATTACCATGGTAATTTTTGTGAAAACGAAAGTGGCTCGCGGTTTAGAGGTAGAGGTTCTTTGGGTAGATAATATTTATGCTAGTCTTATAAACTCAGGATTAGTTTAGTAGGCCCGTTCATGTCACACTTATAGTTACTAACTAGGACTAGCTCAGCTATAATGATCATCCTAGCCAAAGTAGTAGTCATCCTTCAAGAGATGCATATTCTGTGCTTTCTAGCGGAGCTAGCTATTCCTAGGCATTTTAATCTTCTTGATACATTTTAGTACCTAGGGCATGCTATGATTGTAGGGCTTTCAACAATTATTCTAGAGAGTGTCGTAAGTATGGGACAAGGTATATGCAACATAGAGTATTTTCAAATTAGGGTAGTGTTACCCCCAACAAGAGGTGGTATGTAGGTTCATCGGTATGGTCCCCAAGGTTCTTGAGGAGGTTCTCAGGTAGGTAGGATAGGTGGTTTTACAGATACCCAACCATTTGGCGGACAAGATAATTTATATGATATATTTAGTTGACTTGAGTCAAAATCTTTGAAGCTATTAATACAGGTACTATCTTAGTATGCCATCAACAAACTTTTACTTTATTTGATTTGGTAAACATTTATTCATATATGTCAGCTTATTATGGACATCAATTTGAGTTATCTTGGGATTCTTTATTTGTGGCATTGCATTTATATACTCTCGTGGATGATTCTTTAGTAGTGGATCAGGTTTATAGATCATGTTCTATGACCATTTTAGAGCTTGATTCTCATAATGATCTTATTATGTTAGACATGGTGGACTGTAATGTGATTTTGGTAATGGATGGGTTATCCCTCTATCATACGGTCTTAGATTGTTTTTCCAAGACCATTACCTTAGCCATGTCCGATATACGCTCGCTTGTCTGGCAGGGATCTTTTAGACATGCATAGACGGAGATTATTTCTTATGTTTTGGGATAGGAGATTTATATTAAGGGGTTGTGAGTCTTATCTTACTTATATTTGCAATGTTAGTGTGGAGATTTGTTCCCTTGATTTTGTTTCTATAGTCCATGATTTTTCAAAAGTCTTTCCTACTGACCTATCTGGCCTTTCTCCTGAGTGTGATATTGATTATATTATTGATATTGAGTTGGACATGTAACCTATTTCTCTAGAACCTTACCATATGGATCCTGTCGAGCTTAAGGAGCTGAATTCTCATCTTCAGTATCCTCTGGGTAAATGTTTCATTAGGCTCAATATGTTTCCTTGGGGATCTCTTTTATTATGAAGAAAAACGATTGTTCCTTGTTTATGTGTGTCGATTAAAGACAACTGAATAAGGTGATGGTGAAGAATAGATATACTATGCCTCATTTTGATGATTTGTTTGACCGGATTTAGGGAGTAGCAGTATTCTTTAAGATTAACTTGAGATCTAGTTGTCAATAGTTGAGGATTCTAGCTAAGGACATCCCAAAGACAGCCTTCAAGACTCATTATGGCATTATGAGTTCATTGTCATGTCTTTTGGGTTGATCAATGCCCAGTTGCTTTCATGGTTTTAATAAACTGTGTGTTCAAACCATATTTGGACTACTTCGTGATTGTGTTCATTGATAACATTTTTGTGTATTCACAGAGTTGGGAGAAGCATATGAAGTATTTGAGGATTGTACTCCAGACTTTAAGAGATCATAGGTTTTTTTCAAAATTCTCAAAGTGCAAGTTCTGGCTCGAGTCTTTTACATTCCTATGACATGTGTTATCTAAGGATGAGATTATGGTGGATCTAATGAAAATTTAGGCTATTTGTGATTGGACACGGCCGACATCTCCTTCTGAGGTTCGTTGTCTTATTGGTTTGGCAAGTAATAGGCGGTTCATTGAGTGATTTGCCACCTTTACAACACTAGTGGTAATATCAACCTAGAAGGATGTTCCTTTTAAGTGGTATGAGGAATGCAAGTTGAGATTTTAGAAGATCATAAATTTTCTTGCTTCATCTCCTACTTTGACTCGTTCAACCAAGGGAAAGTAGTTTACCCTATATAGTGATTCTTTTGGTAATAGTTTGGTTTATATTTTGATTCAATGGTGTCAAGAAATTCCTTATGCATCATGGCAGATGAGGGTTCATAGGTTCAACTATCCTACTCATGATTTAGAGTTGATAGAGGTAGTTTTGTGCTTAAGAATTGGAGGCATTACTTGTGTGGTGTTCATTGTGAGATCCACACCAGTCACCATTGTTTTCAACATCTTATGACCCAAAGAGAGCTTAATTCGAGATAGCTCAAGTGGATAGAGTTACTGAAGGATTATGACATTTCCATTCTATACCATTCGGGTAAGGAAAATGTGCTAGCAGAAGGCGATGAGTATGGGTAGCTTGGGTTCTATTTCAGTTATTGAGCGTCCATTGTCATGGGACATCCAATCCTAAGACAATTTGGTATTTTGAAATGATATTTCTGACTCTAGGAGAATCCTTTCTAGTGTTGAGGCTAGGTTTATTTTATTTGATCAAATTCGGAGTCATCACTTTCAGGATAGGGGACTTTGTGTGATGACTGATCAGGTGCTAAGGGCTGAGTCCAGGAGGGATACTATGGATTCTAAGGGTATTCTATGGTATGATAGATATATTTGCATTTCGAGGGTTGGAGACTTGATTTTGTTAATATTATGTGAGGCTCAAAGCTCCAGATAATCTATTTACCCTGGGACAGCTAAGATGTATAGTGATTTGAGGCAACATTACTGGTGGAGTGGTATGAAGAGAGATTTAGTAGACTTTGTAACTCGTTACCTATGTTGTCATCAGTGAAGTGACAACGCCCAAGCTCACACGCAAGTGTACATGGTCTACAAAGTAGTAAAGTGTCCTAGTGAAAGCCTAGTATCGACCCCACAGAGACTTGATTGAACAACAATTCTATTCTAATTCACAATTTAGATTCAATTGATGCAAGCGTAACAAAAAAGAGTTTGGAGATTTGTAATTGCAAGTAAAGTATACAATGAGTAAAATAAAAGTCTTGAAATAATCCATAGGAGAAAACCTAGGGTTAAAGCACTTTGAACAATCATACTTTGTTATTGAACTTTATTCGTTAACTTGCTTATCTTTGTTGTTGATTTGTCGGGATAATCGCATGATCATAGTCTCCCAACCTGTAATCTTTTACCTAATTTAGACATTACAACTACATCATTAAGCGGGGATGTAATAATCCAATTAGGTTTTTAAAGATATCATCTTACGTGTGAATCAAGTAAGGCATCTAAGTACATCCTTTTCCTAGACACTAATTTGAATTCCTTATTTCATTAAAGAATACCACCCATACTTTGTTTATTTCCATGCTCTATCTCCCTATTCCCTCTCCCGAGTTCACAAGGTCGACAATTGATGTATTATAAGGGTAGCTAATCCTTAAAATAGTTAAATCAATAATAAACAAACAACCAATAATGATAAGAAAAATTAAACAAAATCAATTCAAAACAATAGTACTCATGTTCTTGGCTTTAACCACGGAGAGAGGGCATTTAGCCACACATAGTCATAATCGTAATCACAAGATTGTAATTAACAACCAAAAAAATGAATGAACTAAATTAATATAAAAAAAATAAAGATGAATTTGTATCATCCCTTCAATATCCAAATTATGTCCAAAAATGTGTAAATACGTGACACAACATGTGTATATAGTTATCCAATCCCATGTAGGAGTTGGATTTCATGTTGCAATTGAGAACGGGGCTGGAGGGGGTGACGTCCTTGGTTGAGAACTAATCCAGGTGAATCTGTTCCGTGAGTATAACATCTCTCTAGGTGAGGCTCCTCCCTGTCTATATCCCTACTCCAAGTGGGGAGCCGCGGGCTAAACGCCTTGACTCACTAGAAGCTGTTTCTTAAATTTTTGGTAAGTGTTGATCCTCCAATCTTTCATTCCTTGACTTGTGGTATATTTCCCATGGATTTACAGACTTTCCAACATAAAAATATCATCATATTCATCTCATAATGTATCCTAAATAATCACAAACCACGAATTAGAGATCATAGCAACACAATATCTATGCCGATTAATCAAAACAAGAGCTAAGGCTAGGCTAATTCGCATTGATCTTTAACTTTATGTTCCGACTCTTAACTTAATCACATTAAACCTTTCACATTACTAACAAGTTATTCCATTAATAATTACACGTTAAAACCATTTGTAACACATTAAACACAATAGAATCCAATGGGATCAACTAGACAAGCACCTAGTTCAAGCTAGTAATGCTAGTTTCCTCGATTGAACTCTAAATGACTCATTCAAGTACAAACTTGTTTGGAATACACTTTGAACATTATAATCACGTACATTAACACTTAGATGCACATTTATCTCATTATCAACCCATATAGCACATGAATCATCTAAACAAGGCTAAAAATACTAGAATAGTAACACTAAAATGCATAAATACACCCAACATCACCACCCCACACTTAAAGCCTTATTCGTACTCGAAAAACTATTTACTAGAAGTATCATAGGTTAAGGAGAATCTACACTTCCACTACATGCAATACACTCAAGCTAGTACCATGGTTACTACACAGAATGCAAGTTTCTACACTAAGCATGTTACAAACACAATTGAAAGGTTATGAACACTACTCCAAAACATCCTAGCCTCAAGAATTGACTCACCTAGTTGGAAAACTAATTCTTATCATTCAATCAAGGACATCATACAAATTACCCACATTCATCAAACATGTACCCCTCACAACAAGAGAGTTACCCATACTTACTCAAAATTAAGAAATTCGTAACATGATGGGTACAAGAATCAAATTACGCTCACTCTTACAAGGAATTCACAAGTTACACACAATGAATAATAGTCTTGTCCTTAGTTTAGTGCTCCACTAATATATGAATGTGAAGTATATGATTAATTAGGTCTTTTTCGGGTTGTAATGTAGGATAAGGAACGAATTAGAACTATTTTGGAATAGTGACTAACCTCTCTAAGCGCTTTAATACACTATATTATACATTTAAAACAAATTTATAACAACCTAACTACACCATTTTTTACTAACCCTTTCTTTTGTTTTGCCCCATCTCTTTTAAGTATTTTCACAAACACATGGTGGAATTATTGATTATTACCACGTGAATCAATTTTTTTTATTTTTTTTTCAAAACCATGGTAAAACTTCTAGCACAATGTCTATCACACCCCTCCACCACACATCAAATATCAACACCAATAACTATTACCATGGGGAATCAAATTCACCTTTTTCTTCTTTAATTTCACACTCCTTAACATACTAATTTTACACTAAAGTGCTTAGAAGCTTTGGATCAAATTATAGTCTATCAAAGAAGAGTATTAGGCTACTTTTTGCACTGCCAAAGAAAAAAGCTAAAGGCTCAACAGGGCTTACTAGGATTATGCACAAAGGTAGGTCAAAAAGAAGGTATAAAACAAGGATATCAAAGAAAGGCCTAAGTAATCTCCTAAACTCACATTCTTTATTTCGCTTTGCACACATACCGGGTAACTTCTAGACATCACATGCAACAAGGAATATACTACAACCTCACACGCTCATGGCACATACGCAACTCAATAGGATCATCATAGACTCCCTACCAAGCAATATAATTAATTCAAATTTAAGCCAAAAAGTACAAGAGTCAAAAACTTGAACCTAGGAGTCTCAAAAGTAGAAATACACTTATTCTACCTACTTTTACAATTAAAACACTTGCACCATGTAATAAAAAATAGCACTAACAAGAATATCTTACACAATTTTTTTAAAAAAATTGTGCCAAAAAATGGAAATTTCCCCACCCCACACTTAAAAATCTACTTTGTTCCCAAAGTTAATTTAAAAGTAAAATATAGAAATACTCCCTGACACCTCTAGGCCTATCTAGTAGAATATTTACACATAAAGAAGGTATGCGGATCCCATACTCAGTCTTTTCCATGTTCCTTATCTCAAGTTTATGGTACTCACTCTCCATTAACCTGCAACTCAATCAAAATCAAAAACCTACATGAAATAAAAACTAAAAACTAAAAATAAAACATACCTACTTAACTTGGGTTGCCTCCCAACCAGCGCCTTTTTTAGTGTCACTGAATGACCCAATTAACAGCTTAGTCGTTCTCTTTTATTCTCTTTCTCACACTTGGTCTCCATCTTCTTATTATTTTCACCCTTTTTGGGTGTGCATTCTCAAGGGTAACCAGTTTTCCAACTTTAAACTTTTCAGACTCATTAACTTGCATCATGTCAGGTCGCAGTATTAGAGGATTAGGTAGCTCAATGAGGGTGTCCAAAGAGACCCTTGATGGATTAACCACCTCACACTCATCCCTTCAATTACAAAGATCATGAATAAGTCTTCATAGTGGGATGGTGTGTTCAGTAATTTATAAACTTTAAAAACTGCCTATTCATCCTCCAGCCTCATTTTGAGCGTACCCTTACTCACATCAATTAACGTTTCGCCATTTACTAAGAATGGATGCCCTATGATGATTGGTACCTATTCATCTACATGATAATCAAGAATAATAAAGTAATCTAGAATAACAAATTTACCAACCCTTATGAGGGCATCCTCAATTATTTCTTCCGGATTCTCGGGAGGCTGAGAGGGGATTTGGTACTTATGATATTAGTTCCTCCTGCGACCAGAGAGCAGCTGCTGATACAGTAGTTCAAGAAATTTTGTTACTAACAACTGATTTAGGGGTTCAAGAAAAGCAGTTTGCAGCAGCTACTTATGATAAAATGAATGCAGTAGAAGCATAGAAGTTAGCTTCCAAAGCATATGAGTCAGAATTAGAAGAGAACTAATTATTTGAATCGTCAAATAGCGGATTTCTGAGCCTAAGGTCAAGGGAACCATGGTCCGAACTATTATGATAGATACAGAGACTGTAGCAGAGAACGAGATGGTTAATGGAGGAAGAAGGATAACTACAAAGAGAAAGGAGACAGGTGCATTCCACCTTGTAGACGCGATGCAGAATCCAGAATGGAGGAGATGTAGGCTAATCTGGTGAAGGGTCAAGAAAATCAGGAGACCAACCTTAAGGAGATTAAGGCTAATATTTCAGGGTTGACCCAGAAGGTTAAGTCGTATGCTACCGCTATCAAGTAGTTTAAGCACCAGTTTGTGCAGATTTTAGCAACTCTAAACTAGAGGCAACCAGGTACCCTTTTGAGAAAAATAATGCAAAATCCGAGAAACCATGGTCATGTACTTTCTATTACAATGAGGAGTGGTATCACTACTATAGATCCCCCACTACCTGTTGCTGAAGATGTTGATGATAAGACACCTTCTGTTGAGTCTTCAAAGGTAATAGGAGATAAAGGTGCAGTTGTGAAGATAAAGGCAAGGGTATGGTCATTGAGATAGAATTCAAATAGATCCCGAGACCACCCCTACCTTTTCCTTAGTGATTGAGGGAAAAGAAAGAGGAAGGCAAGTTCAATTAATTTATTAAGATGTTGAGAGAATTGAGATTAAATATACGTCTTCTTGAGGAGCAGATGCCTGGATACGCTAGGTTCATAAAATAGGTGGTCACAAGAAAGAAAGGACCAACATTTGAGTATGTTGATAGTGTGCAACATTGCAGTACAGTCACAACTAGGTCGTTGGCACAGAAAAAAGGTGATCCCAGAGCATTCACTATATTGTGCACCATTGGGTCCTCTTTATTTGCCCGAGGCTTGTGTGATTGAGGGGCCAATATTAATTTGATGTCGCTTGCCATATTAAAGAAATTGGGCTTAAACCTTTTGAAACTGACTTTGATGTGACTATTGATGGTTGGCCCCACTATGAAGAAACCTGTTGGAATCTTTGTTTAATGTGATTGTAAGGGTGGATAACTTTATTTTTTGGTTGACTTTGTCATCTTGGACTGTGAGGTTGATACCGTGATGCCCATTATACTGTGAAGACCATTTATCGCCACAAGCAGAGCTATGGTTGACATAGAAAAAGGTGAACTAAAATTCTGAGTCAATGGTGAAGAGATGATATTCAACATCTAAAAGTCAATAAAATAGCCAAATGACATGACGGTAGTGTCAATGTATTGATGACCCTGGAGGATATTCCTATAGGTATCTTGATGAATTCTGAGTATTCACGATACATGTGTCATGCAACGATGTTAAATCAAGCTCTGCATGGGAGGCAAACCATGGGATTGTTGGTGAATTTTGAGTAACAAACATAGTCGCATCATGCCACAAAGGTAAATCGATCGCTGAGTGAAAGGCAACCCACTATTTTAATGTTCATGTTTTGTTGTTTTTATCCTTTTGTAGGTTTTAAAATTTTTGGACCTTACCCGAAATACAGTAAAACTTGCTACATTCATTGATTTCCAGGTAAGGGGATTGTGTGATCATTCCATCATGGTCACAAGTTCCACATGGTAAGTTGAGTAATAAGTTGAAAAGATGAAATATTAAGGATGAAAAATAGTAAGTTACAGACTCTAGTATTTATTTTAATTTTTGGACCTAAAACATAGGTTCTGATACTATAAGTATCTGGAAAATATCAAAATGACATGATCGGGTTGAATAAAAGCGGGCCAAATTTTTTGGTCGCAGGTGGTACCTACGCCCACAGCCAAACCACAAGTATGGGGCATGGGCTGATGCCACAGCTAGGTAACTTTGTGGAACCAATTTTTAATTTAAATTTTGGGCACACCAATATTTAAATATGACCTAAAACATCCCCCCACCTATATAAAAACATTCTTACCCTCATTCTAACTCATTCAGATCCTCAAAACTTCACTTTTCTCTTTGAATTCAAACTTCCTTATTAAAACTCCAACTAACCTCACACTTGAGTAAAGGCTAGATTGACACTTATTTGAGGTACCAACTTGTCCAAACACATTAAAAACAAGTTTCAACCTTGGTTCTTCATATAAAAGATAAATTTCTCGACTCTTAATGGTTATATATTAGTTTATCTATTGTTTAGACAAGATGATATGTGTATTTCCTTGAAAAATATATAGAAACTATCATTCTCTTATGTGGGAGCCTTGAAGTTTCCAAAATCATAATGTAGGGTCATGTTCTGAACTAATATTTTAAGTTTAGGCCCTAATCGAAAGTTGAACTTGAATGAACAAGAGTAATACCACAGGTTAAACATGTTTGTTTTCCTAGAAATTCATGATTCCTAGTTAGTGTGTATTCTTGGTTAGGATTTAAAATAGGTCATAGGGATGTGAAAATTAAGGAAAAAATCAAACTTCTTGAATTTTGAGTTTTCCTTCGACTTTTGTTATCCCTCACTTTTTTTGGAAGCTGGCAACAGGATTTTTAGGTACATATAACACCTAAAGTGGTAAAGAAGACAAACACCTATACTTCAAGGAGACAGGCAGAGTCTCCCAAGCGTAGTGGCTCAGTGGAGTAGTATCTGAGGTAGCGATGTAGAGACACTACCACTGGGATGACACGTAGATTAACGAGAGAAAAGACCCATCAGGATTCTCAGTTAGCTGCAGCCGGCTGAGGATGAAGTAAAAATAGATATCACTCCCCCTCCACACTTCTCCACCTGATGATAATGATAATAAGGAGACAGAGTCTGAGACTACTCCACAGGTTGCTGCTCAGGACTCTCAGTCTGAAGAGGGCTCCCAGGATTAATCTGATGAGGTTGAGCAGGAGTAGTCAGCTATGGTTCCTCGATATGAGGAGGAACCACAACTCATGTACAGAATACAGAGTGATGTTGGGTGTATTTATGCATTCTAGCATCACTATTCTAGCCTTTATAGCCTTATTTTGAGGATGATTCATGTGATATATGAGTTGATAATGAGATAAATATGTATCAAACTTTTAAACCATGGGTTTATGATGTTAAGAGTGAGTTTCAAACAAGTTTGTACCTAAAAGATTCATTTAGAGTTCAACCTGGAAATTTAGTGTTACTAGCTTGAGCTTGGTGCTTGTCTAGTTAATTCCGATGGATTCTATTATTTTTAAAGTGTTCCAAATGGTTTTTATGTGTAATTATATGTTAAAAAACTTTTTTATAATGCTCAAGGGTCAATTTGATCAAGCCAAGGGTCAAAACAATGAGTTAAAGATCAAAGTAAAATTAGCCTATGCTTAGCTTGTGTTTCTAGTTCGTCGTGTTGGATGTTGTGTTGTTTTAAGCTTTAAATTGTTGTTTTTAATGATATATCATACTTGGTGAATGGATTATGATGATATATTAGGGATATAAAATCTTCAAATCAAGTGAGAACAACTCAAAAAGTCTCAAAATGGTTAAACAAAAGCACAATACGCAGATTGAAACACTTTTGGGCCCCTGGAATATCTTGGGCATGTGTAGACTATAAGAGTGGCCCATCGATGCGAGAAAAATTCCAGTGGATTTAAAATAGGCCCAAAATAGTAAACAATCCGTGCATGGTGGTCCTATAGGCGATTCGCCGGCGATGCAGGCTCATTTCAGTGCTCCCTTGCCTTAGAAAAATTCTGAACAACAAATTCCAGAGAGGTAGGGAGATTTAGAGGTGATGCCTCACCTGGATTAGGGCTCTACCCAGAGCACCACCTAACCTAGTCAGAGGATCAATACCTGAAGGTTTTCTTGTCCAATATAGAAAGGGCTTTCTCCTATACTATAAATACATGTTATATCATGTTTTTACATACTTTTGGACGTCTTTGGACAAGAGGAGTCTTCACTACACATTATTTAGGTTTTATCATTCTTTAATTTAGTTTCTTTCATGGTTTGTATATTCAATTCAAGGGATTGGATGATGAATATTTCCATTAAAGGCTAAAACTCCCCTTCCGGGGTTAAGTCCAAGATCATGATTATTTTATTTTTAATCAAGTTTGCTGATTTTCTTATCATTATTAGTTTCTTTTTTATTCTTATTTTAACTATTTTAAGGATTAGCTACCCTTAGAGTATATCAATTGTCAACCTTGTGATCTCGGGAGAGAGAATAGAGTGGTAGAGTAAGGGAATAGGCAAAGTAGGGTTCTTGTCTCTTTATAAAATAAGAGACATGAATTAGCATCTAGGACATGGATGTACTTAGATGCCTTACTTGATTCACATGTAGGAATAGATCTTAAATAACCTAATTGGATCATTACATCCTCACTCAACGATGTAGTTGAAGGTTTAACTAAGGTAAAGGATTAGAGGTTGAGAAACCATAATTGCGCAATTAACCCAACGAATCAATAACCACGATAAGCAATTTAAAAAGTGCAGTTCAATAACATAGTATGATTTTTCGTAAGCCTTAACCCTGGATCTCTATCCTTTGATTGTGCAAAGTCATTTACTTTTCCACATTTGTTTAGTTTATTTTTTAATTAACAATTCTAAGACTCTATTTTTTACTCTTCTCAATTGGTTAAACTAGAATTGGATAGTCGGCGAATGCAAGTCCCTGAGAGATCGATACATGGGATTTCTTGAAGTCATTTTACTACTTGATAAGACCACGTACACTTACGTGTACGCTGTCAAGCTGTTGGTGCTATTGTCGGGGACTTGTAAGTAGGCAACTATCTTATTTTTAGTTTTCTATATTGAGTTGTAGATAGGTTTTGTTTTTTAGTTTATTTTTATTTTATTTTATTTTATTTTTATCACTCTTCTTGACATGCCAGCCTGGGATAGATGGTTTTTGAGTGATGATGATTCTCTATGGTGTATGGTTTGTGGAAATAGTGTTCATTCAGAAGATATGTGTGTTGTCAACCCTGATTTGGTAATGTTAGTAGGCTATGATCAAAGGCAATACAATATATATTCCTTCAATCAGTAATAGTAGTTTCAGCAGCCGCAGGTTCAGAGTTACCAGGCCCCGATTCAAACTACCAATTTGGAAGAGATAATGAAACAACTTCTAGCTAATCAAGCAAAATTTCTAGAATATATAAGGAGTAATGGGGATATTCTAGAGAGTTAGCAGATTTCCATAAAGAACATGGAGAGGCAGATAGGGCACGTGAAATAGGTAGATAATACCAGACCTCAAGGTGATTTGTCAAGTGACAGTGAACACGTAATTGAAATAACTTTGAGGAATGGTACAAATCTCAATGAAGAACCTATAACGAAAACTAAGAAGGTAGATGCAGAGTTGACTTCCCAACCTACTGAAGACAAAGTTGCTGACAATTCAAAGAAGTCTGAGTACTCAGAATCTGAAATTGTTAAAAGTGTTAAGGAGATGCCACCACCACCATATGAATCACATCCACTTAGTTGTAATCTTTCTCTTAAGACTAAAATTGAGAAGGTGAATAAAAGTGAGGGTGTTGAGGATAGTGTAAATTTAGAAGTAGGATTTATTGGGCCTCATTCAAAGCATTTTTCTACATTATTTTTAGATGATATATTGTCTGTGGAATCATTTAAAGTAGTGGAAGAGTGTGAAGATAAGGAACAAGAATCTTATATTCTTGATTTTACACCGGATGAGCAATAAAAGAACACACCTCAATTCAAGGCCGAGTGATTTTCCATGCACATTCCATTACTCGGTTCTTTAATCTCTGTACCACCTCCCTATGAGTGAGGCAAAAGGATGGATGTAATGTTGGAGGTGAAATTTACATCCTTAAGGTGGAGGAAAAAATTGAGTTGGGTCGAGCCGCGACACTAAACTAAGCGTTTCTTGGGAGGCAACCTAAGTAAAGTTAAGTAGGTATGTCTTATTTTTCAATTTTTAGTTGTTTTACTTCACATAGTTTTTTTTTTGTGGAGTCACAGGTTGATGGGAAGTCTGAGTACCGGAAACCTGAGCTAAGGAGCATGACAAAAAACTGAGTGTGGGTCCCGCAGATCTCCTTTATGTGTAAAGATTCTATTAGCTAGGCCTAGAGGTCCCAGGGAGTATTTCTATCTCTTACTTTAAAAAGTTCACTTTGGGGACAAGGTAGATTTTTAAGTGTGGGGTGGGGAATTTCCCAATTTTTGGCTTAATTTAAAATTTTTAGGATAGGAATAAGTGAGATATTTGAGTTGGTGTTATTTTTTATTGCATGGTGCAAGTGTTTTATTTGTAAAAGCATATTGATTGAGTGAATTGCTATTTTTGAGACTCTTAGGCTCATGTTTATGACTCTTGTACTTGTTGACTTAATTTTGAATTCATCCTATTATTTGGTTGGGAGTCTATGAAGATCCTATTGAGTTGAGCATATGCCATGTTTGATTTGAGGTATTTGTATATTCCTTGTTGCATGTGATGTCTAGAACTTTCTCGGTGTGTGTGTAAAGCGAAATAAAGAATGTGCGTTTAGGCTATGATTTAGGCATTTCTTTGATAGCCTTATTCTATACCTTCTACTTGTCCTACCCATTGTGCATTATCCTAGTTAACCCCGATTGAGCCTTTAGCCTTATCTTTGGTAGCTTCATATGTAGCCTAATTCCCTTCTTCAATAGTCCATAATTTGATTCAAAAAGCTCCTAAGTGCTTTAATAAAAAAATAATGGCGAAAGGAGTTGAGAAATTGAAGAAGAAAAGGTGAAATTGATTCCCCAAGGTAAGATTTATTGGTGTTTATAATTGATGTGTGGTGGTTGGAATTGATATAAATGGTGTTAAAAATATTTACATGATTTTATAGAATGAAAAAAAATTGAATCTTGAAGGAATAAGAAATACGCCAACCATGTGTTTGTGAAAATGTTTAAAAGAGATAGGGCAAAATAAAAGAATGGGGTAGACCAAAATTGGTGTAAATGGGTTGTTGGAGTTTGGTTCTAATTTTATAATGTAGTGTATTAAAGCTCTTACAAAGGTTAGTCACTATTTCCAAATAGTTTCTACCCATCCTTAGCCTATATTACAACCCAAAAATGTCCTAATTGATTCTAAGCTTTACATTCGACTATTAGTGGAGAATTACACTAAGGGAAAGTCTATGGTTCATTATGTGTAACTTGTGAATTCTTTGTGAGAGTGAGCATAATTAGATTCTTGTACCCATCATGTTCAATATTGCTTAATTGTGAGTGATTATGGGTAACTCTCTTGTTGTAAGGGGCACATATTGGATAAATATGGGTGACTTGTATGATGTTCTTAATTGAATGATATGCATTAGTTTTCCAAATTGGTGAGTCAATTATTGAGGCTAGGATGTTTTGGAGTAGTATTCATAAGCTTTAAATTGTGATTGTAACATGTGTAGTGAAGAAACTTGCATTTTGTGTAGTCATGTAGTACTATCTTGAGTGTCTTGTATGTAGTGGAAGTGTAGAACCACAATCTCATGAGGTTTATAGTAAAGAGTTATTCGAGGATGAACAAGCCTTTAAGTATGGGGTGGTGATGTTGGGTGTATTTATGCATTCTAGTGTCACTATTCTAACTTTTTATACTTGTTTTGAGGATGATTCATGTGATATATGAGTTTATAATGACATAAATATGTATCAAAGTGCTAAATAATGTGCTTATGATGTTAAGAGTGAGTTTCAAAGAAGTTTGTACCTAAAAGATTCATTTAGAGTTCAACCCGGAAAACTAGTGTTACTAGCTTGAGCTAGGTGCTTGTCTAGTTGATTACGGTGGATTCTATTGTTTAAAGTGTTACAAATTGTTTTATATGTAATTATATGTGAAACAAGTTTTATATAATGCTCAAGGGTCAATCGGATCAAGCCAAGGGTCAAAAAAATGAGTTAAAGATCAAAGTGAAATTAGCCTATGCTTAGCTCGTGTTTCTAGTTCTCCGTGTTGGATGTTATGTTGTTTTGAGATTTAAATTGTCGTGTTTAATGCTATAGGATTCTTGGTGAATGTATTATGATGATATATGAAGGATAAACAAGCTTCAAATCAAGTGGTAATAAATCAAAAAAGGCTTAGAATAGCTAAACGAAGGCACAATATGCAGATTTACGCACTTTGGGACCCCTGGAATGTCTTGGGTGTGTGAGGACTATACGAGAAGCCAATGGATGCGTGAAAAATGCCTCTGGATTAAGAAGAGGCCTAAAATAGTAACTAATTGGCACGTGGTGGTCCTAAAGGCGATTAACCTGCGATGCAGGCTCATTTTGGTTCTCCCTTGCCTTAGAAAAATTCTGAACAACAAATTCCAGAGAGGTAGGGTGATTTGGAGGCGACACCTCGCCTGAAGGTTTTCTTGTCCAACACGGAAAGGTCTTGCTCCTATACTATAAATGCATGTTATATCACATTTTTATTACATACTTTTGGACATCTTTGGACAAGAGGAGGTTGCTCATCACATTATTTAGGTTTTATCATTCAATAGTTTAGTTTCTTTCATTGTTTGTATCATCAATCCAAGGTGTTGGATGATGAATATTTCTATTAAAGGCTAAAACTCCCTTTTCGGGGTTAAGGCCAAGATCATGATTATTTTATTTTGAATTAAGTTTGTTGATTTGATTATCATTATTGGTTCCTTGTTTATTCTAGTTTTTACTATTTTAAGGATTAGCTTCCCTTAAAATACATCAATTATCAACCTTGCAATCTCGGGAGAGGGAATAAGGAGATAGAATAAGGGAACAAGCAAAGTAGGGTTCTTGTTTCTATATAAAATAAGATACTTGAATAAGTATCTAGGACAAGGATATACTTAGATGCCTTACTTGATTCACACGTAGGAAGATAGCTTAAATAACCTAATTGGATCATTATATCTCCGATCAACGATGGAGTTTTAAGGTTCATCTTAGGTAAAGTATTAAAGGTTGGGAAACAATAAATGCGCAATTAACCCTACGAATCAACAACCATGATAAATATTTTAACAAATGCAGTTGAATAACGTAGTATGATTGATCGTAAGCCTTAACCCTGAATCTCTATCCTTTAATTGTCCAAAGTCATTTACTTTTCCGCATTTGTTTATTTTATTTTTTAATTTACAATTCTAAAAATCTATTGTTTGATTTCCTCAATTGGTTAAACTAGAATTGGATAGTCAGCGAATACAAGTCCCTGAGAGATCAATATTTTGGATTTCTTGAAGCCACTTTACTACTTGATAAGACCAGTACACTTGCGTGTGTGCTTGGGAGCTGTCACAGAGGCTACCCAGTTTGATGAAGGTGCTGAGCAGCCTTCATGCTATGCTTTAGTACAGTAGATTCCCACAACTGTATATGTCCCAGATGCACCTCCCGAGGAGGGACATCTGAGATAGTGTGTGGAAGGGATGCAAAATATATATGAGCTGGACAGTCGTGTTTGGTATCTTAGAATTATAAGGATTACTGGATCATCTTATCGAGGATTAAACGAGTACCACAACTACCGATAGTATTTGACAGATATCAGCTAGAGTGGATGCCCAGACCACTCAGTTCCTATATCCCGACTATGGTACGGGAGTTTTATGTATCCTACAGAGCTACCATGGTCCTTCCTATGAACCATCATCTATGATTTATAATATTTGCACGGCAACCAATTCTTGTTCACACATTGGTTAGAGGGGTCTGAGTTGACATATCAACTGAGACTATCCGCAGAGTTATATTTGACCCAGATTATATCACTATTCTATCTACAGTATAGTGTAACCACAGACTCAGGATCACACAGGATCAACTTATAATGTATGAAGATGAGCACCATATAGAGAGGGTTGAGATGGCTAGGTGGATATCTAGTTGTATTTCACCACTGGGTAATGTGAACCCATGGATTGAATGGAAAGTTGTGATTAAGAAGGGCCTCTTGATAGTATAGGACAAGTTTTGGTGGTTGATGATTAGATACAGATTGACACCTACTACTTCAGATAACATATTTATGTAGGAGGGAGCAGCACTAGTTTCCTTTTTTATGGTCGGCTATGATATTGATTATGCTATTATTCTGAGGCATGAGTTTCATAATAGAGCCTTTGGTGAGCTCACTAATCTTTTATTTCCTTGCATGATCTAGAGACTATGTGATAAGGGAAAAGTTGTTGAGTTACCAGGTATTAATGAGAGGGTACCTGTGACTGTACAGACGAGGACCATGAATGGCCTATCACTTTCAGATACATCTAAGAGATTGAGATAGCGGGGAGTAGTACCACAGGCCCAGTCTGAGGGCCCAACAATTTTTGTAGAGCCTAATGATCCACATAGAAATAATGCAGTTATTGGTACTGGCATGGAGATAATGGAGCATAGAGATGCTCTGTATTCGAGAACATAGGGAGTAGAGACACAGGCAACTTCTTCTATAGCCCCCACTTTGACCTCAGAGCCGGTTCGTACATCTACAGAGCCTGATCGCCCAACCACTACATCTCCTAAGACAGGTATGATTATTGTATCTAGAGAGTTTTTGTAGATCATAGTGGACAGCTAGAGGGCCACAGCTGCTCGATTGAAGGTTACCTAGATTAAGATGACTACCCTCTTAGGGTAGATGAGATCAGGGATTAGGATCAGATTTGAGAAGGCTGAGGCTAGATGGGAGGTTGCTTAGAGGGCCTCACTATCAGAGTTGCGTGCTAATTTTCATACATAGATAAATAAGTTTGAGAGATGGATTACATATCTATATACAGAGACAGGTGCGCCGGACCTTGTTCAAATAAGTGAGGATTTTGATATACTACGAGCACAGGTACGCTCTTTTACAAAGCGTCGTGTATTAGCTACTCCCTTTACACCTATGGTCCATATATCACCTCTGTGTATGTTGAGATACTTTGATTTCTTTGCAGAGGATGATGAGGAGGTCCCAACAGTTATGAACAAAAGAGGTCACTTAGATTATTTACAGGATTCTGATATGACAGAGAAGAAGGCTATTAAAAAGGCCAAGCATGATTATTTAGAGACTGCATTTGTCGACAAATAGAGGCCTACATCTATAGAAGAAGGTTCATCCACTAGTAGTGCACTACCACCACCACCTCCGCCAGCAGATATACCCCCATCTAGGGATGCTCCTGACTCGGGAGCATAGTGCATCCCAGGTATGTTCTCACTTTTCTATGTTTTACTTTATTTTAGTACATTGAGGATAGTACAAAAGTTTTAGTTGGGGGTGGGAATACATGCCTCTATGGGTTTTAATTGTCGTGCTTCTTTTCTTGTCAACTGAGGTATGGTTGTAGAACTGGCATGTCTAGGATAATTATGTGTCGTATTGTGTTTTTCTTTGTATTGTGTTGTGATTGTGTGTAATTAGGAGATTTTGAGTATTTAGGGCAGTAGTCATAATTTTTGACTAATTTTTTCCCCTCCAAAAATTTATGTTTTTAGAATTGTGTTGATGTACATATGTGTGAACTTTGTGGATCTTGTTATGGTGTTAGTATTAGGGACATGATAATCATTAGCTGGCAATTACATGAACTGTATAGGTTGTAATTGGATATATTGACTATGTGCTATGTGTGTGCAATATACTACCTAGTTCCCTTTGTATGTTGAATTCAAAATTTTCCTGGTTAGTCTTGCCTAGGTTGATGGATAGTTGGTTAGGAAAGGATCATAATTCATTTTTTATTTTAGTCTACTTTTTGCCTGAATGACCTACCATGTTTGAATGATATCCCTTGATCATTGCTTAGAGCCTTGTAAGGATACTTTTCTTGTTTTCACCATTCACCTTCCCACTTGTATTACAATTTACCTATTTTAGCCTAGGTCCTTCTTGGACATTGTGCACCTCAACACAGGCAAAATGACTAATTTGAGGGTGTCTATCATAGGGTGCATAGTATAAAATAGGTATAAATAAGGGTAAAGTAAGAAAAATTTAGTAGGGCTGGGTGTGATAGAAAAAGAAAATAAAAGAAAATATTGAAAAAGAAAGAATAGAAAATCATATTCAACCTAAATATGCATAAAAGAATAAAAGGGAGAAATTAGGGTAGGATAAAAAAGAATTTGGTTAGTAAGTGAGACCTCAAAGTTAGTGTAGTGTCAAGGAGGCTTAGTCACTTGATAAGTCAATACATACCACACAGCCCCAAGCCTACATTACAAGCCGTGAAAAGTCCTTTAGTGATCCTAACTTGACTATTTGAATGCTAAGGTAAAGAAAATAAGGGCAAGTCTATGGTATTTGACATGCATTGATTGAAACTTGTTTATTGAGTGTGAGTGTCTCTTGACCGTCCCTGCATTGACATACATTATTTCATATGAGTGAGTGGGACATCCTAGTTGTGAGGGTACTTGAGTCATATTGTCATCTATTTGTTTGTTTGGGTAGTGTAATTTGTATTTATGAGTGGTTATTTGTTGCTAATGTACTTGTCATACCTTGATTCAATTGTGTCATATTTTTGTGCTTTATGTTCATACACAGTTGGTTTTGAAAATTAAGGATGAAGGGTGATGTTGTGTTTTGAGTTTAAGTGATGACCGACTATCTTGAATAACTTAGATTCTCCTAGCTAAATGTTGTTTTTATTTTGTTGTGTTTTTGTTTCCTGAGGACATGCAAATATTCTAAGTTAGGGGTGTTGATATATTACAGAACTATAGCATTTTCAACTCTTAAAATGAGGTAAATATTCAATTTTCTGAGGCTTTTTGTTAGATATAATCCGTTTTGGGTTCGTTTTGTAGAAACCCATATTTTGGATGCTAAGTTTGTGAAAAGGGTGTTTTGGATACTTTTGGAATGATTATGGATGTTTGGGATATTTTTGTATTGATCGTGATCAATACATGTTTGAGATTCGAAGAAGAGCTGGAAAACTAACACCCAGCACCGACTAAGTCAACCTACAGAACATACGTAGACCTATGGACCGCATATAGACAAAGTCGGTGCCAGAAACCCAAAAATATCAGGAGTTGACCTGCAGGAAATTGTCCATACGCAACCTGTGGTTTCCATCTGCGCGCTATACAGACTGCATGTACTACCTGCACTTGTGACAGACCACAAGTGGTCATCGATACAATTTTCTCCTATTTCATCAAGGCTTTATTTTTATGGTTTTCTCATGTACTATAAATACCCTTTATGCACTTTATCATAGAAGTTACGCACTTTTAACACTGAAAAATATATTTTAATTTCAAGATCCATCTTTGATCTTGGGATTTCCTTGTATTGACTTTGATTGATTATTCAGTTACGGTTGTGGGTTTATATTCATATTATCATTGTGATTTCTTATATGCTTTCTATTATGGATGTTATTGATTTCTTCGCAATCATGAGCGGCTAAAACTCATACCTAGGGTTGTGGAAACCCTAGAAAAATAGCAAAGTAGGGGAAGTGCAATTGTTGATCTGAACCAATACCAATGGTATACATTACTTTATCTTCGTTATGATTGATTTCTTAATGGGGGAACACATTAGGATACCACCCAGATATTCCTTCTTACTCCAAAAGAGAAGTAGTGACTAGGAAAAGAAAAAGTCAACAGTAATTTGGAGTTTAACTGCCGATCCACACCTGTAGGTTCTATCAACGTAAGATTATTAGGTTTTTCCTAATAACTAAAGACTCAAAAGGTAATAGTTAACTAGGATCAAGATAAGGGTTAGTATTGCAACACCCATATACTCAAAAGGTAAAGGGTGAAATCTTTCTACTCGTCCAAAAGACAGTACAAGGTACATAACTTATCAATTCTGCATGTAATTTATTGGATTGGGCCAACAACGCACAATAAGCCTATGGAGTTGAGAAGCCAGGAGAAAGACAATCCCAGTGTTCATTTACGACTGACTTCAACCAAGTTAATATTATTCTTTGCTCAAGATTACTACAAACAAAATCCCCTATTTACTTTTCTTGTTCTGCCCATTGACTACAACTATTGAGATCTTCTAAGACAAGTGTTCCCTTGGGATTCCACCCAAACCTTAGTTGGGTTACTATATCTTGACAAAGACCATATCATCATCTCAAATGAGGTATTACTTGAACGTCATCACTGACTTTCTCTTCTTCTTCTATTTTGGATGGTTTTTCTATTCGAGACTATTTTATATTTAATACCTATAATACTATGATTCTTTTGCTAGTGGGTCTTATACCGACCTTACTTGGTCGTGGGATATTTTACTCATTTCCTTATTTATCTTCATCATTCTGTTATCTTTATATTTAATGACTTATAATCTAATTACTTGCGTAATTTTTACATTTATGTTGTTTTCCACCAACTGGACCATTGCAGTGATTTACAAAACATTAGTTAGTGATGTACAGTGTGATTTTTTGTATCCTTATTTAAAGCTCACTTCATGTGCAAATTTTAGTAACTTTTCTTGTATAGTTTTTCAGATCGTAATTTGAATTATAATTCCCTTGTATCATAATTCTAACATTAATTCTGGTTCGTATGTGTCATACCTTGATCCTAGATCCTAGGGGTGGTTGCCACTTGTTGTCAATATATAACCAAGCAAACTCATACCTAGAAAATGGCATTAACATTCAAATAAATGAGGAAGACATAAGTAGAATATCTGGGATATTTCGAAAAAAAACCATTATTCATTAATAAAAAAATTTAACATTTCACAATCATAGTGACTAGTAGGTCAAAATCTGCGATAACATGAATTTGATAACTAGCTGTCTATGAAGCCTCTTACATCTAAAAAACAATGTCTATCGAGATAAGTTCACAGTGTACCTTTATCAAACTAAAAACATTATAACCAAGCATAGACTAAGATCTAAGAAGTTGGAAGGGCTCAGCAATATGTGAAGGTGAGGAAACTAATGATCGATTGCGAGTCTGAGTACATAAATTTGTATCATAAAATTATACAACACGAAAGGGTGTAAGTACATGGAATGCAATATATGTAAATAGAAAGTAGAAAAAATAACATACGTATACATAGGGAGGGAACATAAATATAAAAATAAATTATGACATAAGAAAGAAACCCATGTTTGAATCATAAATATTTGGAGTTAAGTACTTTCATCCATGTTTGGTTCATTATAGGAATAAGTGGTGCACCATCATAAACCATCATGTGAAAATATAAAGTCTAATCTTACCCTGATCAGCTAAGCCATCTTATATCTTGTCGAGTATGGGACATATACGAAAAGATTTGCTAGCTAGGATCCATTGTAAGCCTTTTTCAAGACATATGGAGGAGTCACCCAAATTAATCGAATGATCCATAACCTATGCTGGCATATATAGTTTCTAGAATTCGTTATTTGGACTTAAGCCTTCTTGTTAATCCATATAACTCCCTTAAGCTCATATGATTACTATTTTAGTTTCTTTTGACCCATGTTTATAGATTAGCCAATTTAGGACGATGAAAAGTTTCTTTTGACCCATGTTTATAGATTATCCACTTTAGGACCATGTTCATGGATTAGCCATTTTTGGCTCATCATTATGGGATAGACACTCTAGGTTCATGATAATATACTTTGTCAATCATTAACATATTTGAGGATTAATAAAACATAGTATCATAATTTATTATAAGGATTATTATAACTTTGTTGTTTTAACGCACTTTATAATTATGAGATCACATTATTATGTAAAATTTATATTTAAGAGTGTTCATATAAAAAGTTCATAAATCATAATCAAGGGAAAAATCATATCATAAGTCATATGATATGAATTTCAAAAAGATTTCACCATTTTGATTTTATAAGGATCATGAGATTCATAGTCCCGTGATTTCTTTGAAAAATCACCAGGGCTTGGTGCATAGTATGAGGGTTTCATAATATTCATTAATAATCATGAATTCCTAAAGGAAATTTCATAAAAACAATATAGACTACATTTATCATGAAAAATATGATACATGAGTAGTAATTTCATGGCATTAACATAACGAATTAAGGAGATTTCTAGTCATGAAGATTTTCTTCTAACTCTAACCTTTTCATGGATTTTATTAGAAATAGGGGAATGAAATCTATATAAATAATGTGAGAGAGGGTAACCTTACATAACTTGAGAGATGGTAATATTTTGGAGAAGAATTTAGAAAATTTCTTCCCTGGAGCTTTGGAGAGTATATTCTTAAATCCTTGAAGTTTTGAGATATTAGAGGAACTTATACGATGTTTATTCTACGTGTTTTGAGTTTATGGAGAATTTTAAGTCATGAAATGAATATATAAAAATGTATAGGATGAAAACACTCTTAATAAAATGAAATGAGAAAAAAATGTCCGTCGAGTTATCCTCCAACACACTGCATTTCTATTGCATTGGGAAGGGCAATGCGTCATGTTGCCCCTAGAAAAGATGGAGTCAGTTTTGTCTTTCTAAAATTTTTGACAGGTGCAGTATATTGGCTGTAGTGTTAGCTCACAACACATTTCCCAATGCAGTGCCTAGACTTAGTACTTGCTCAGAATTTTTGTCTAAGCCTTGGAACTAGTTCCAATTGGAACTACTTGATTTCTAATCTAAAACATGCATATGGGTCAAGTTAAACATTCCACTCAAGCTGTTACAATACGTGAACAATCTCAATCTTCTGACTTTGGCAATTTCTTTATCTGTTCTAGGAGTAGGTTCTCATATAAGTACCTCATAATGTTATTTGTCTATTTACTTCTTCTTGGAGATCTATGAGGGCCTGCTTCTTTATACTTCTATCTTTAACTCCAATATGTGAATGTTTCTTGTACACAATTTATCAATCTTAAAAACTTTAATATAACTTCAAAAGCTCTTTAATGTAGATCTAGAGATCATGTGTTTCAACATTATTTATCATACACGAACCTAAATATAACTTATATTATGAATATCTTGATTAGGTTCATGCATGCATGCATTGAAAAACATATGAATGCAGCATATCGAATCTTGAGATACTTGAAAGGCACTCCAAGTAAAGGATTAATATTCTCAAAATATAATAGTTCTAACATTAACGGATACACTAATTCTAATTGGGAAGGTTATCAAACAACTAGGAAAATTTGTGTGTGTGTTTGGTATGAAGAAAATATTTTTAATTTTTTCATGTTTGGTTGGCTTAAATATTTTAGAAAATATTTTTCAAATGAAATTATTTTCCTCAAATTTATGAAAAATCGCATCGCTTCAAAAAGTAAGAAAAATATTTTTCACAAATCTGTTTCAACCTCACACTTCAACTTTCCACCTAACGTGAGTCTAGGGTACAAATTCCTGTTACTAAACCCAGGATTCAACTCCCAACCATGAATCTCAATTCTCGACACGAGATCCAATTACCAATACTGACTTGAGACTCAACTCTCAATTCTGATCCAAGACACAAGATTCCAAATTCGACCTCTACACGAGACATGACTCCCAAACCTGACTTGGATCTATAATGGTAACCATGAATCCGAACCTAGAAAACATCTAAACCTAAACCCAGTTTGAGAAAATTCTCGACAGTAACTCGTGATCCCACCTCAAGATCGAAATCCAGGCCCAATATTGATCCAACTCCCAACCTCTGACTCTAAATCCTACCCGAACTCTGACTAGGTGGATATCTCCCTTCCCCAACCTTAACTCAGGTCTCGATTCTTTCAGGCGAATGTGTCGAGTGTTCGAGTAAGTTCTTGAATCGAGAAGGGGGTTCAGATCCCAAGTTGGGAGTTAGAATTCGATCCCAGGTCGAGAGTCGGGTATCGGTTATGGTAGAATATTAAATGAGACTTTTGAGTTAATAATATGTACTTTTATACACCTAGTGTTAAGAATGTAGTTATGATAATTCTTAATAGCTTAACGGTTTATCCAATAAGATAATTGAGTAATATGCCCCCTGAACATTTTGAAGAGTTCCTATAAAAATACTTCAAATTTTAAAATACTTTTTGAATTCTAGGGAGCATCACTTTGACGGTCAAGTTCTAAATGTTTATAGAAATACTTCCCATAAAATTAATTTAAAGGAACATTTATCAAAACTCTTAAAATTTACTTATTTGTGGAAGTATTTTTATCAAATTACATACCAAAAAAGTGTTTCAGAAGAGTAGCAGTTTTACATTTTTTTGCCAATCCATATGAAGATCATTTTCCCAATATTAGAAAATAATTTATATTTGGTCAACATTTTGTAAATTGTTTTTGCTCGTCAAATTTCGAAAGTAACATATAAGTACCCACTTTACAATTAGTAGCTAGTACTATTTAAATAGATTATTTTTACTAATTATGATGAAGAACTTTTATTTAAATAAAAGAACTACAAGAATTAAGAATTCATTGAAGTTTAATCATAATAAATGCACTCTAAGATAACTCAATAATAACAATGAATAATTAACACCTTATATAGTTTCTTAAGGAGAAAAGGCATAATGTGATTGTCAAAATTATTCTAAATTTGTTAAAAGATATCTTAACTTTGGAGGTGACCTATTACCCCACAAAGGTTTAGATAGACCATTGTAAATGGATCATTTTGACCGACTCTGAGACTATGTTTGTATTCACGCAAATGACGCACGTGAATGTGAAAATTTAGTTGCAACCCCCAATTAAAATTTATTACATGAAATTAAATTTTTCAACTATTTAAAAAATAAATCTTCTCTTTAAGAGATTCCATCTTCCCCAATTCCCCTTTAAAAAATTGGTAGAGCTTAAAAAGAAGGCATGTTGCTCCTCTCAACAAAATCGGCTTTATAATATTTGTCAACCACATCTAAATAATCTCCCACCTCCGTAACATAATTTTAAGAATATAAAAGCATTGTTACTCAAGAAAATTGAAAAAAAATGTGTTTTAAGTCTTGTTTTTTGTATTAGTGACATTGACCAAACCTAAGGGTCAAAGACACTTTAAAAATTGATTAAGTTAATTAAATACTCAATTAATATTTTTAAAACTTCGTAATCTTTTTAAACGTACAAATCAACCCATAACTATACTATTAGTAAAATTAGTTTTTGAAAAATTAAAACTCCCCTCTCTCTGAAATGTTTGAATTCTCTCTCTTGAACATCCCCTGAAAGTTGACGCAAACCATCAAAAACATATCAACGCGACCTTCAATCTCCGACAACTTTCAACCTCTGGCGATAATAGTTTTGAGTTCTTCATCATTTTTTTTTACTTTCAACCATCAATTTCCTCCACAACAAATATACGTGACAGCATTCTTTGGTGACTTCCAACAACTACAACTTTGAGTTCTTCATCATTTCTCTCGACTTTCATAGGTAAAAAATTAGAATTTTTTAGTTATGAATAAAAAGAGGAACTCGAAGTAGCTTCTCTTCAAGTATGGATTAATGATAGAACACTTGGGGGTTCAACACAGAGAGGGACCAGGTCCCTCAAAGTCAAACACAAGTAAGAGAGCAGTAAAACAACTATGAGGTGCTGGAAAAACAAAGGCAGTGCAGGAAGGTAAAAATACAAGATTTTTATGTGGAAACCCAGAAATGGAAAAAATACGACTTTCCCTTACAAGCACCAAAGAAATCCACTATAATCAACCTCGTGATTATAGTCTATATTTAATCCTACCTTTAGGCTCCTTTTGCTAGTAGAAAGTCCACTACAAGCTCATCTTGGTAACATTATCAAGGACCCTCTACACTGATTAACTCTAATCAGTATCACGCTTAGGAAACTCTACCTAAGCTCCTCTCCCAAAGAAAAAAAAACTACTCTTATGGAATGAGCAGTTCAGTTACAAATCAGTACTAACTCAAAAGACTCACTCACTTACTCTTTAAGCATATTAAAAAGACAAGAACATGAGAAATGCTTAAGCAATCTTGAAATGGAGTTTTTGTTGCCTCACTTCAATATTTAGATTTGTACAAAAAAATCAATTTGATGAAGAAGTGTATCTTTCTCTTTATAGCTGAGTGATAATTAGGGCTGAAAGATCATTGTACCAGCAATCCTAATCAGTAAAAAATAGTACCTGCATGTCTGTTACACAAAAGGAAAAAACTATGAAGACAATGCGTGCCAGATGTACTGGAGCTGCCAATCTTTAACTTAGAGGACTTGGTCCTCTCATCATCCTTAACTTCTAATTTTCTTTCTTTAGTAGAAGTAGCAACTACTAAATCTGTGTCTTCCTCTTTTTCAACCTCCACAACTGACATATTTTCCTCCCCATCTACTGCTATAGATTTCTTCAACCTTCTCCTTGTCATGGTTGAATCTTTATTGGATTTCATGGAATCTTCCATCATTTTCTTTTTAGTACCCCTTGTAGAATAGGTTCTAGTTAGTTTCATCTCTAGGTTTATCACTTTCTCCTTACCTATGCTTCCTTTCAGTTTCTTTACCGACCATCTTAGAGGTACTTCATCCTCATCCTCTTCATATTACTCATTTGGTGGTTACAACATATATTTTTCCTTATTCCCTTTATCCTTGTCTCCCACTTCTTGTTCTTCTCCCTTTACAAAGCTTTCCTTGGTATCGTATGCAAGTAGAAGTAAATTCTTAGCTACCTAGTTTTCATGAGAGAAAATATCAACCCTTTTCACCTAAAATTTTTTACCAACTAACTAGGAAAAATAGGGTTTGAATCTCAGGGTGTAGGAGAGTCAAGTTCTTGTTATGTTTTAGAGGGTTCAACATTTTTTGTTTGTTTGAATGACTCTGGAATTTGGAAGTTTTCAACCAATTTTGAATTTCCTGGAGAAGAGGGAGTTTCAGGTTGAGATGCTTCTTGTTTAATTGGTGATCCAAATCCTCGATTTGGATTCTCAATCATGATTGGCTGAGCATAACCTTTTGGGGTTAAGCAGGATTTAATGGAAACTGACTCAATTGAGGGTTTTGAATATTCTTCGAAAGATTCAATTTTTTGTTAAGGACTACAGATAATGTTTTCCATAGTTTCAAGTGCTTAAGAATCAGGATGTTCAATTTGGGAATATCTAGCTTGACTCTTTAAAGTTTTGTATATTTCAAGAATTTTTACAGGATTTTAGGAAGTAGTAATGTTGTTCATTTTATTTTGAGAGACAGAGATAAGTTGTCTTAGTTTAGGTTTAGAGAAAGTTTGAAGATTTGGGAACATAACTTGGAAATATAGACCTAAAAAGTGTGAATCAATATTTTATACAGAAATTGACACTTAAAGGAGAAAACATAGATGGATTTTTCAGATAATATTTTATTATTTTAAGCTTCTTGTACAGGTACTAACCTGAGTGATGGGACCAGGTCCCTCTTTCTTTTGACTGAATTATGTACTTGTGTTGGCTTCAGCTATTCTACTCCTAAGATGTTCTCTTGATTGTATATATCTTCAAAGGTATGGAGTTGTGCTAAATTATCAAGCACTTGCTCTACCAAGGATACCTGCCTCTCTATCCTAGACAATTATTAGAGTTACACTGATTCACATGTCAGGTCAGGTTGTCTTGATCAATCCATGATCTGGACTTTTTCTGAACTTCCTCTTTTAATATGGCTCCTCAAGTACCAGGTCCCTTGAAATCAACTATTTAAAGATACGACACTTCCACCTTGGAGTGCCTTGAGAGAGAGAACACAGTTAAATCTTCAAAAATTAATCCTTGAAAACTCATTTTTAATGAACATTCCTGAGTGCAATCCCCCTTATCTAACCTCAAATTATGATAACTTATTTGATTTTGGAATCCACTTGAGATTGAGTTCCTAGTAAGAAGACAATGGTGTGATCAAAACCTTCTTGGCCCATCTAGATAAAGAGTTCTTTTTCATCTTATTCTAGTACTTGAATACATTTGATTGTGTATTCTCTTACTGAACATTGCTGAATTTCTTCATTCCTTCACATTTCTATCTTTGGTAGTTCCATTTTCCCATTATCTTACAATGATTGTCTATAGATTTGGGGTCCTTCTTTATAACACCATTGATAGTCTTTCCTTTACACCTAGAAGGTTATTATTCTCATTTCTAGACTAGTCCTTTGCCATCACTAACACTTTGACTAATCAAATATAGATATAATCTGTTAAGGTGCAATCAATTTAAGACACTTGTTCAAATATTCTCTTACAGACCAAGTCCCTTTTAAACTTTTCGTTCTTGTGAAGCACCAAAATAAGATGTTTTGGGGAATCCCTCAATATTTCCTTAAGATCAACTTAAATCCTTAAAGCTTCCTTCTTTACTTTTTTACATCCATTATTTTCTTTCTTCATATTAATCATTAAACTCTGATTTTAAGATTTTATCTTTCTGAACAACTCTTTGATTTCAGAAATTTAGAGAGTTATAGCAATCAATTCATGTTCTTGATTCTCTAATTTTACCTGTAATGCATTTTTCTCAATTGTTAGTTCACATATTGAGTCTATCAACACACTAGCAAGCCTCTTTATCTACTTTGCAGAGTAGTTATCTAGGTCAACCTTAAGGTTTGAAAGAGTACCTTTTTTTTTTCCTTTTTTATCTTCTGAGTTTGCCATGAATGCAAACAAGGAATCATAGATGACTGGATTATCTTCTGCTGCAAGCGTAGAGACGTCTCTAGTTTTCTCATCTTCATTTGAATCACTTGAAAAATCTCTCCATGCAGCCAATATCTACTTAACTACAGGGTTATCTGAATCCTTCCTTTTTGACTTCTCAAGATTCTGGTCCTTTTATTGCATTGAGTAGTTCCTCGTGAATTCATCAAAGCTACCACCTTTGAGACATACTTCAATTTTGTCATTCCTATTGCTAACCCAACTACTTTTTTTCATAGCTCTAACAATTCTTGTTGCCAAAAGTACAACATTAGTGACTTCTTTACCTGGGTCAGATTCTAAAGCCTTTAAGGTCAGGAATCTCTCCATATTTTCTTCCTTTATTTCTATCCCTAGTTAATTTATAGAAGTCATAATGACCAGATCACTCTAGGTATGAACCTTTTAGTGTGTACCTCGCCCTGATACCAATTGATAGAACACTTGGGGTTACAACACACAGTGAGGGACCAGGCCCCTCAAGTCAAACATAAGTAATAGAGCAGTAAAGCAACTATAAGGTGCTAGAAAAACAAAAGCAGTGCAAGAAAGTAAAAACACAGGATTTTAATGTGGAAACCTAGGAAGGAAAAAAACATGAATTTCCCTCACAAGTACAAAAGAAATACAATATAATCAACATCCTAATTACAGTGTAGATTTCAGCCTACCTATAGGATCCTTTCACTAGTAGCAACTCTACTACATGATCATCTTGGTAACTCCACCAAGGACCTTCTACACTGATTAACTGATTAACTCTAATCAGCATCAAGCTTAGGCAATTATACATAAGCACCTAACTCAAAGATCAAAACACTATTCTTAAAGCATGAGTAGTTAAGTTAAAAATTAGTACTAACTCAAAAACACTCACTCACTTACTCTTTGAAACACCTAAGGTCTTGGACTTACAATACTTTTTGGATTTTGAGCATACTGTCCAAGCTATGGTTGGGAAAGCCACTTGTACCCTGTGTATGAGTCATACCCACTCTTCCCTAAGCTTTTATACCTTGAGAAACCTAAGAGGGTAGTATTATATCCACTATATGAGTTAGGCTCCCCTCAATTGAACACTAAGGTATGAGTCATACCTAGGTAAGTCGTATGGTGCTTGGCACTTTGTGTGGAATAGAATGTTTTTGGTACGATTATTGTGTATGGTTTAGGGAATGAGTCGTACTCTTATATGACTTAATAATGTGAATTCATACCATGATCAATTTATATAACCAAGGTAAAGCCTAGGGTACAAGTTAGGGTACCACTCGTACCCTAGGGTATGGTTCCTTAAGTGAGTCGTACCCAGGGACAAGCTCATTTTGCATCTTTTAACAAAGTTCCCTATGGTGATTTCCTAACCCCAAAACCCTAATTCCACTCACTATATAAGTTTATAAGGCCTCCTAAAAATTTTTTTGACGGTATCCAACATCCAAAAGACTCTCTCAAGTACCTTAGAATTTTTGGAGGGTAGGGTTTCAAGGGAGTTCATCTTGGGGGCTAGAGGAGTCAAATTTTTCTTAGTGGATCATCTTGATTAAGCCATGTATCTCTCCCCCTTGATAAATAACTCTAAACCCATGTATTTTTCACTTGGATTAGTAAGTGTACATGGTGATTTTGGAATCAAATGAAAAGAGTTTTGTTGCCTAATGATGGATAATGTCGACTTTTTCTTAGACTTGTGTTTATATATGTTATTGATAATCATTCGCATGTGTGGGAGTTTATTTTATGTGGTTTAATAAATGGGTCTTGATTAACCCTGATATTCATGAATTCTACCATGAACTTGGCCTTCATAAAGGTATGCACACAAGGTGTATGTGAAAATATCTACATGAAATGTCTAGCCACATGTTAATGGTGTATTGAACTATGGTATTGGTCTAGTGAACCTGAATGGGGTATGATATTGTTATAATGAATGTGAATACTTGATAAGTGGTTGGTAAAGGCATTGTTGTCCATGTATTGAGTCATAATGAATATGAATGCTTGGTAAATGCTTGGTAAGAACCTTGTTAATCATGTAATGGATTAATTTATGACTTTAGATAGTGTGAGGGGCCAATTAGTATGAATGGTTGATAAATGGTATTGTGATGATATTGTTATCCATGTATTTAGTTAAATTATGAACATGTTCATTGATGGCTAAGAAAGGGGTCCATTTTCCTAAACATGAACTTGAATTATGTGGTGAACTAAAGTGTGTTATAGGAAGGCTAATGAAGCTTGAATGGCTTATAAGGGTCTTGATAACTATAATTTGAATTGAATGACGATTTGAATGAAGGAATTGTCCTAATAAAGTGGTTAATCAATGAATACTTCCAAGAAGACCTTATGGTCCCACATGGTGTTGATATGGGTAAATAGTTCCAGCCGTTAAATGTAAAATTGTTTGAATAGATGTTAATGCATGAACTAAAAGGGGTTAGGATTTCAAATTTCGTCTAATAATAGCAATGAAATGACTAGTGGTTTGAGTATCTAGTCCAATTAGATGGCTTGTGGTTCGAGTCCTTTGCCTAATGAAATGACTAGTGGTTCGAGTCTCTAGTTCAATGAATGACTTGTGGTTTGAGTCCCTCACCCAATGGGATGACTAGTGGTTTAAGTCCATAGTCTAATAAAATGACTAGTGGTTTGAGTCCATTGTCAAATAAGATGGTTTGTGGTTTGAGTCCCTCACCTAATGAAATTACTAGTGGTTTGAGTCCTTAGCCTAAGGAAATGGTTTGTGGTTTGACTCTCTTGCCTTATGAGTCGATTAAAATGGCTAAATTGTTTGAATTGGTTTGAGGTTTGAATCCCCTTGACTAATGTAACAGAGAAATTTAAGGTTCTAGAATTGGTAAGGTGAATTATTGAAAGTTCTTCACTCCATATCTCATGAATGAATGCTTTAAGAATGATTGTTATGACTCTTTCCACGACTTGGTATGCTATATATAAACATGTGTATGTGTCTCTTAGTATATGCCAATGCTAATGTAAATGTGATTTCATATGATAGTTTGACTTTGATTGAACTAATGTACTATTTTATCCTTATCCAAGAGATACATGCTATAGCTCCAACCGCTAACTATCTCCGGATGCTATGTCCTCATGTGACATAGGTTCTAGAGCTTCTTTTTTTTTTTCTAGGCAGTGACCAAGTGTTCGGGCGGTTGGTTTGTTGAAATTAAAGTGATGAGCTTCTATTCTCCAAAAGGCATACATTTCATATTCTTTTATAGTAAGACCCCGCAAAATTCTAAGCTTAACTCAATCCTTTAAAGACTACTAAGGGGTCCCAGGCTTAGAAAAATTCAGCTAAGTATTTATAATTAGGGTCATTTTAGCCTTCGGAGTTTGGTAATCCTAGTTCACGACCTTCCCAACCTTATTTTGTCAATTTTCAAATAGATTCATGATCAGGGTTACTTGTAGGTCATCTCAGGTGAGTTTTGGATTTTTTGGACTGGCATAAGGACGAGTTTGGATGCCTAAAATAGTGAGGGGTCACGATGGCCCCGCGTCGCTAGGCCCAGTCAACCCAGCTAGGGGTCTTGTCATGATAGGTATTCAACCCAAGTAGGGGTCGCAACACGAGGGGTAGCCCAGTTTAAAAAAAATTTAGTTATGAGTTATGGAGGTAAATGAGTTATTGTCCCCACCTTATTCAGCCTTAACACAAAACTAATCAGCCTATAGAGAAAAATCTCATTCTTTCTCTCAAACTCTCTCAAGAACAAGCATTAGGGTTTTCAATTAAAGATTTAAATCTTAAGAATTCTACCATCAATCTTCTAAAAAACAAGCATAAATGTATGTGAAGTGTTCATCCAAGGTCCCTTTCACCCTTGGAGTTCGAGAAACCCTTTTAAAAATCTTAAATCATGATTTCCATATTGTGGGTTATTTGTATTCATGTTAATCTTGTTGTTTGATTTCCAAGATATCTTTAATGAATTTCATGAATTTATGTTAGCATGTGGGTTGAAATCTTTGAAATTGAATTGATTAATGTAGCCATGATGTATTGAATTATTATTCATGCCCAAGTATAATGTAATGTCTCCCATGTGTTTTCCAAAAATGCCTAGGTGAAGTAATTGTGCAATTTGATCCATTGTTGATCTCAATTATGAACTCATGAAAGAACTACATGTCTAAAGGGCTCCCATGTTAAAGCTATGCCTTGAAGGTATTTGTTGAAACGCCTATGTGAATTTTTAGTGTACTTATAACATGATAGCATGCATCCCTATACATGTAAAAGTTCAAGATTTACAAGTATTTGATGAAATACCTTAGAAAGTAAATTATGCATATGTGGCCATTGTCGTGCCTTCAAGATTTATGTTATGCCTTACTCTTTACATAATAGAGTCCTAGGGGTATTTAATACCCGATAATTTAGCTGTATACCTGGAGCCAGTGTTAGTTACAGAATAGTCTCTGTCAGGTCACGGTCTGTGGTACTTTTAGTCAGTTCCAGAATCCAAGAAAACTCAATAAACCTAGTACTAATCCAGTATAGTTCAGTAACAGTTCAGTCAAGCCTAGTATGAAATAGGAAATTAGTTCATTATCTATTCAATTGGGAGTAGGATTCATCACCGAGTGAACCCAAGGATGGGGACTCACGTGCCAGTAGAGGTGTGATTCTTAGAAGCAATCCTTGTAGTCCATAACTATATAGCTAGCGTAGGTTGAGACATCAAACCTACCAGTCAAGGGTTGATGAGGTGTTTTAACCTTTTAGTTAAGGGTTCCACCATTATCATTAGAATACCTTCTAGATGAGGGTATCTTTTTAGTTGTCTTTACCCGTGGTACGGTACAAGTACCCATCCAACTGGGTTACAGGTTGGACCCTAAAATCTATTTAAAAAAGGGGCATGTCGGTTAGATGATTACCTCCCACAGTCTTAGTTTGAGATTCAGTCTCAGATTAGAACTCAGTATAGTTGTACAGACTTCATGACTATCATATTCGGTCGTCTAGATAATCAGTAATACGGTATCAGTAAACTTATATGTCAATAAATTAGTATTCAGACTCAGTATTTAGTATTATCACAATTTTAGTTACAGTCTACATATTCATGCATGCACTCCCATTCAGTCATATCCACGTTATTCAGTTAGTATTATTCATGCATCATGAAACCATGTATTTCAGCCGACGTCACTGAGCATACCAATACATTCAAAGTATTGACGCATGCTTTTTGTGTACTCGACTCACTACAGCTCCAGTTTTGACCCTACTAAATAATTTTGATGGCTTTGTTGTGTATATGATGCATCCAGAGTAGGTTTGGGTTGTGTCCTCATGCATAGAGGTAAGGTCATAGCCTATGCCTCCAGACATCTTAAACACAACGAGAAGAACTATCATACTCACGATCTTGAGTTAGCAGTAGTAGTTTTCGCCTTAAAGATTTGGAGGCATTACTTGTATGGGGTGCACGTTGATGTGTTCACAGACCATAAGACCCTGCATTATGTGTTCTCCCAGAAAGATCTTAACCTCCATCAGAGAAGGTGGTTAGAGTTGTTAAAAAATTACAACCAAAGTTTACTATACTATTCGGACAAGGCTAATATAGTGGCTGATGCTCTCAGTGGGATATCTATGGGTAGTGTTGCTCATGTTGAGGACAATAAGAAGAAGTTAGCTCAGGAATTCCATCAGCTTGCCCGACTTGGTGTCCTTTTAATCGACTCTGCAGAAGGTATTGTGTGGGTTCAGAATAGTTTAGAATCATCTCTAGTTTCTAAAGTAAAGGAAAAATAGGATAGAGATCCAAGTTTAGTTAAGTTAAAATAGTCAGCCAACGATCAGAAGGTAGAGGTTTTCTCCCTAGGGGGAAATGGTGTATAGCGTTGTCAGGGTCATCTGTGTGCGTCGAGTGTAGATGACTTGAGACAGCAAATTCTTGCAGAGAAGAATGGTATGTGTTACTCTATTCATCCAGGGGACATAAAGATGTACCGCAGTTGGTACGAAATCTATTAATGAAGTGGGATGAAGAAAGAGATTGTAGAGTTTGTAGCTAGGCGCTCTACATGTGAGCAGGTTAAGATTTAGCATCAGAAACCTAATGGGTCCATCCAGGAGTTCAGCATTCCTACTTGGAAGTGGGAAAAAGTGAACATGGACTTTGTGATAGGTTTGCCTCGTACTCGTCGTCAGCATGATTCAGTTTGGGTCATCGTAGATAGGATGACTAAATCATCTCATTTCCTACCAGTCCATACCTCTTACTTAGCCGAGGATTACGCCAAACTCTATATCAAGGAGTTGGTCATATTGCACGGTGTTCTATTGTCCACTGTCTCAGATAGAGGCACCCAAATCGCATCTTATTTCTGGAAGGAGTTCCAAAAGGGTCTTGGTACCCGAGTTCACCTCAGTACCATTTTTCATCCTCAAACGGATGGTCATGCAGAAAGGACTATCCAGACTTTAGAAGATATGCTGCGAGCATGTGAGATTGATTTTAAAGGTTGTTGGGTTGACCACTTGCCTTTGATTGAGTTCATATATAACAACAAATATCATACCAGCATTTAGATAGCTCCATTTAAGGAACTTTATGGGAGGAGATGTAGCTCTTCCATTGTTTTGTTCGAAGTGGGTGAGGCTGCAATGGTAAGGCCTGACCTAGTAGTTGATGTCTTGGAAAAAGTTTAGCTGATTAGAGAAAGGTTTAAGATAGCTCAGAGCCGGCAGAAATCAAACACAGACGTACGTAGAAAGGATCTTGAGTTCAAGATTGGTCACTATGTGTATTTAAAAATCTCTCCCATGAAAGAGGTGAAGAGGTTTAGCAAGAAGGGGAAACTCAGTCCCCGATATGTCGGTCCTTACCGAATTCTCTGTCATTTCAGAAAGGTAGATTATGAGCTTAAGCTGCCTTCAGATCTAGCTTTAGTCTATCCAGCGTTTCATGTCTCCTTCTAATGAAATGCATAGGTGACCCAGCATCCTTAGTCCTGATAGAGGGAGTAGACGATCAGAACAGTCTCTCTTATGAAGAGGTTCCAGTCAAAATCCTTGACTATCAGATTTGTAGACTGAGGAACAAAGAAGTCCTTCTATTCAAAGTCCTTTGGAAGAATCAGTCCGTTGATGGAGCTACTTGGGAAGCAGAAGAAAATATATGAACCAAGAACCCTCACCTCTTCTCTGCCAACTCACACTTAGTTCAAGGTAACAGTTTTCCTTAAAACTTACTCAGAATTTCCTTGCAAAACTTGGTATCAGTTACCGTTGCATATTCAATCATGCATTCATGAATTTTTTCAGTCATGTATTCATTGCATTCAAAAATGCATATTCAGTATACAAACCCAGTTTGTCAGTATATTCAGTCATGTATTTGTTGCATTCAGATATGCATGTTCAGTATGAAAAACTAAGTACATCAGTAGTCTCAATTATGCTTCATTGTTCATGTCCAGTAAATAAGTTTAGTATGCCAGTAATCTCAGCTTAGTCAGCCTCATTCGAGAACAAATGTTCCCAAGGGGGAGATATTACATGACCCCACAAAATTCTAAGCTTGACTCAGTCCTTTAAAGCCTACTAAGGGATCCCAGACTTAGAAATATTCATCTAAGTATTTATACTTAGGGTCATTTTAGCCTTCAAAGTTTGGTAATCCTAGTTCATGACCTTCCCAACCTTATTTTGTTAATTTTCAAATTGATTCATGATCAGGGTCACTTGTAGGTCATCTCAGGTGAGTTTTGGATTTTTTGGACTAGCGTAAGGGCGAGTTTGGATGCCCAAAATAGTAAGTGCTCGAGATAGCCCCGCATCGCGAGGCCCAGTCAACCCAGCTAAGGGTCGCATCATGATAGGTAGTAAACTGAAGTAGGGGTCACGACGTGAGGGATAGCCCATTTTAGTAAATTTTAGTTACAGGTTATGGGGGTAAATGGGTCATTTTCCCCACCCTATTCAACATTAACACTAAATTAATCACCCTATAGGGAAAAATCTCATTCCTTCTCTCAAACTCTCTCAAGAAAAATCATTAGGGTTTTCAATTCAAGATTCAAATCTTAAGAATTCTACCATCAATCTTCTAAAAAACAAGCATAAAGGTATGTGAAGTGTTCATCCAAGTCCCTTTCACCCTTGGAGTTCGAGAAACCCTTTTAAAAATCTTAAATCATGATTTCCATATTGTGGGTTATTTGTATTCATGTTAATCTTGTTGTGTGATTACCAAGATGTCTTTAATGAATTTCATGAATTTATGTTAACATATGGGTTGAAATCTTTGAAATTGAAGTGATTAATGTAGACACGATGTATTGGATTTTTATTCATGCCCAAGTATAATGTGATTCCTCCCATGTGTTTGCCAAAAATGCCTAGGTGAAATAATTGTTCAATTTGATCCATTGTTGTTCTCAATTATGAACTCATGAAAGAACTACATGTCTAAAGGGCTCCCATGTTAAAGCTATTCCTTGTAGGTGTTTGTTGAAATGCCTATGTGAATTGTTAGTGTACTTAGGACATTATAGCATGCATCCCTATACATGTACAAGTTCAAGATTTACAAGTGTTTGATGAAATGCCTTAGAAAGTGAATTATGAACATGTGGCCATTGTCTTGCCTTCAAGATTTATGTTACGCCTTACTCTTTAAGCTATTGAGTCTTGGGGGTATTTAATACCCGATAATTTAGCTGTATACCTAGATCCATTATTAGTTACAGAATAGTCTCTGTCAGGTCACGATCAGTGGTACTCTTAGTCAGTTCTAGAATCCAGGAAAACTCAGTGAACTCAGTACTAATCCAGTCCAGTTCAGTAATAGTTAAGTCAAGCCTATTATGAAGTAGTAAATCATTTCAGTATCTATTCAATTGGGAGTAGGATTCAGCACCGAGTGAACCCAAGTATGGGGACTCACCTGCCAGTAGAGGTTATGATAGTTAGAAGTAATCCTTGTATTTCAGAATTACGTAGCCACGTAGGTTGAGACATCAAACCTGCCAGTCGAGGGTTGATGAGATATTTTAACCAGTCAGTTCAGAGTTTTGCAATTTTCATTAGAGTACCTTTCAGATGAAGGTATCTTTTTAGTTGTCTTTACCCATGGCACGATACTGGAACCCTCCGACTGGGGTTACAGATTGGACCCTAAAATCTATTTAGAAATGGGGCATGTCGATTAGATAATTACCTCCCACAGTCTTAGTTTTAGATTTAATCTCAAATTAGAACTCAGTATAGTTCTATAGACTTTAGGACTGTCAGATATTGTTATCTAGATAATCAGTAATACAGTATCAATAAACTCAGATATCAGTAAATTAATATTCAGACTCTGTATTTAGTATCATCATGATTTTAGTTATAGCCCACGTATTCATGCATGCACTCCCATTAAGTCATATCTATGTTATTCAGTTAGTATTTTTCATGCATCATGAACCCATGCATTTCAGCTGACCTCACTGAGCATACCAGTATATTGAAAGTACTGACGCATGTTTTTTGCACTATGATGTCTTATATCATAGGTTCAGACGCATGGGCCCAGAGCATCGTCAGTATTATAGCTTCTCAGCATACAGCATAGTGGTGAGTCCTCATATTTTGAGGACATGATTATTTTTAGCATTTCAGTTATTTTAGTAGTCTATCAGAGTTAGTTAGGGATTTGTCCCATCGATTCCATATTTCAGACAGTTTAGAGGCTTATCAGACTAGAATGTTTTTCAGATAGTTGTTTTCTAGCATTACGTTTTCAGTATACAGTATTGTGTTCACATTTTAACCTTATGGCAGTTTTTGCATTTACTACCCTATTTTGTTATTACAACATTTTTATTATTCAGTTCTCACAGCAGGTACCAGTCATGGGTTAGCTAGTAGTCCTTCGGGATTGTTAGCACCATGTAGCATACGAGGTACAGACTCGGGGTGTTACATTTACTTTAAGCCAAAGACTTGAGTTATTTTGACTTAGTGTTGGCTATTGTCTGGGGCATGTCCCGACATATTTAGAAATCAGATTTGTAGAGGCTTTTATTGATGACTGTGGACTTGATTTTATTGGCTAGATTGTTTCCATTAATAAAATGCTAGATATTGTCTAAGTATTGACTATTAGCTTTATTTTCTGCTACTTTGATATTTGTTCTGAGTTCATCCAACCCTTACGAATTGAATAGACTGCTAGGTTAGGTTGATGGGGAGATCTTCGGTCCAAGTTGGGCTTGAGATTCCCATATGACATGGCCTAATTTTGGGGCGTGTCAAGTTGTTATTCGAGCCTAGGTTCATGGTCAGTTGGGATTCCATAAAGCCGTGTCAAGTAGAGTCTCGTTTATGGGTGTGTAGTGTGCCACACTTATAAAAGAGGGGCTATAAGACATTTAGGAATATTTCCCTTTCTTGTGTTCTAATATCGATGGTCTTAGATTCCTCTAATTTATGCTTTCTCATATTTTAGATCATGTATCCAAAAAGATTTAATGTTCAGGCGAGCACTTTTATCCCGACTGAGGGTAATATTGACAAAGTTCATCTAATTTTTAGGATTCATACCTGGTCAAGGGTCATCACATCTGAATGTCCTCGAGGGGTTCCACTTATTCCTACTAACCCTACTTTTGGGGGTGACACTTATCCTCAGTCACCTCAAAATATTATGTTTTGTCGCTCCTTGGTTTTGTTGGATCAGGTAGGTAGAAAGTGGTCCAAGAAGAAGTATTAGGTGGGTCCTAGCTTCTATTTTGCAGATTTTTCTCCCTACTCAAGCCCATTGGGAGGCGAGCATTTTCTAATTGGTAATTCTTATAGGGTATAAAGTCCCAACATCAGGTCAAAGGGTCCTAATCCTCACTCATATATCCTCCTTGTCGATTTTGCAGTCGATCACACCGTTATTTCATATAGGGTCAATTGGGTCAGATGCAATGGGAGTGCCCTATAATGATCACCTCTTGGGCAAAAAGGGTATCGTTTTCCACTTCTCTAGCTCTTGTACCTAGGGTTATTGGTTTTAGCTTCGATATTGGTTGGGATCGTCTCAATGCTCTTACTATCCCTCGGGAGCTCGAGGCACCTTCTGATGTTGATGCAGGTATGTTAAAACTTTTCTCTCATGATGTGTAATGTTATCTTGACCCAGGGTATACTCTTTCTTATATGACCCTGTATGTGATTGTGCATCATGGTTTTTGGTCCTGAGAGTTTAGCAGTTCCCTTTTCTTTTTCTACCCCGGTAGGAGAGTCTATGGTTTTTAAGAGGGTCTATAGAAGGTGTATGGTATCTTTTAGAGGTAGAAAAACTCTTATGTACTCGATAGAGTTGGGCGTGGTTGATTTTTATGTTGTCCTGGAATGGATTTGTTACATTGGTATTATGTTTCCTTAGATTGTCGGACCTGTAAAGTCATATCCATATTCCCTAATAGGCGGATCATTGTACGAAAAGGTGGTTCTTTGGTGCCTAAAGGGATATTCATTTTATATCTCCCTAGAATCGATGATTTGTTTGATCAAATTCAAGGTGCTCAGTATTCCTCTAGAATCTATCATGATCTTAGGTCAAGTTATCATCAACTTAAGGTTGGGGAAGCGAATATACCTAAGGCCGCATTTAGAACTCGATATAGTCACTACGACTTCTTAGTCATGCCTTTTGGGTTGACCAATTCCCCCATGGAATTGTTTTATTTGATGAATATAGAGGTTTATTGTGGGATTGGTCTTGTGTTAGATGTTTTTCCAACTCTTATTCCTCCTTTATAGAATGGTTTTGGGTAGAATAAGACCAAGTGTCCCTAGTGTACCTCCCCGGTGATACCCATTAAAGTAGAGTGTAGTGCTCGTTGGCGCAATGGTAGGAAGGTCAAAGGTTGATCTTAAATTTTCATTTTGCGGTGGTCCCCAAAGAAAGTTTGATTTGCGTACTCTACTGATTGTCTCCTATATCGATGGAGAGGGAACTCTACCAGTGTGGAATGCATTCTATTAGCACTTACACCTAAGGTTCATATCTTGCATATGATTTGTTCCTCGGATATAATTCTTCAACTTACATTACATTACCAATGGTATATATGGCGGTGTTTCATATGGTGCCCAGTCCTAAGGAATCCTCCTTTTGTATGTTGTGTCGTAATGGGTCTCACTTATGACCAAGGTAGTTGCTATGAAACCCTTCGTGCCTATAGTATCGTGTCTTGTTTTGGGAATCTTTGTCTTTTCTTTAATGGCATGGATTTTCTTGTACTTTGGCTCCTTAATTATTTTCTTGTGCTAGGATAGTAGTGGCTTAGAGAATGTGAAGATTTTTTGAAATGGGAAGATATAGAAGTCCTTAAGTGGTGGAGATTCTAGGGAGACTTCTAGAACTAATGTTTTAAAAAGGAGTGGATGGTGAAAACCTTTGTGGAAATAATAGAGGGTGCTAGATCTTGGGAAGGGTAGATCATACTGCGGTTATAAAAGCGGTAGTCTTAAATAATGCGGTTGGTAGATATACCAATAGTTGTGTTGGGTTCTTAAGAGGTGTGGGAAGGTATGTGTATGAATTGTTTTATGGCATAGTTGTGTTGTGGTTTTGAATTTTCAATAATGGGTTGGTGATTTTGTCTATAATAGTTGGTTATAGTTCTCTTATGTCATCTACTTGTGATTGTCATATGATAATGGTAATTGAGCAGAGTAGTGCTCAGGATGGATGTAAGGAATATAGCCTGGTGGCTTAAGTTAACTCCTTTTAGCTTTGAATTAGATTGAACATGGAAGTATTGTTGCATATCTAGACTCAAACACACGTAGTGGTGTGTCTCTAGGAAACTATAAGATAAACCAATCTTGCTTTCTAGCATGGGCATGGTGTCATTTGAGGCGTGTATGATAGGAAGTGTCGACCTCTTATTGGGTGGTAGGAAGTTGGTGAGGGTAAGTTTCTTGACCCTGATTTAGTTCACCAAGCCTTAGAAAAGATAAAGGTGATTCATGAGAGGTTGAAAACAGCGTAAAGTAACCAAAAGTCCTATGAGAATGTGAGGTGACTAGATTTAGGGTTTAGCATTGGCGATCAAGTATTCTTGAATGTGTCTCCCAAGAAGGGAGTGATGCGATTTAGTTAAAAGCAAAGCCTAGTACCCATTATATTGGTCCCTATTTCTATTTGATTTTAAAAAGGATTGGCAATGTTTTCTACGAGTTGGAGTTGCCTTCTGGATTGAACTCCATTTCCTTGGCTTTCCATGACTATGCTGCAAAGATGTATGGGTGACCATTTCTTTATTGTTCCCTTGGAGGATATTGTCATTTCGAACTCTTTATCCTATGAAAAGATCCTGGTAAGGATCTTGGATCGGTTAGTTTGCCGGTTGCATACGAAAGAAGTGGCTTCGGAGAAGGTTCTATGGAGGAACTAATAGTCTGAGGAAGCTACTTGGGAGGCGGGGCACATGAAGTCCAAGTATCCATATTTATTTCCTATTCTAAAAACTCGTGATCGAGGCATGTGTTAATCTTCTTGATTTGATATATGTCTTTGGTAGATAGTGGGTTCAAGTCCCTAAGATTTGAATTGATAAAGTATTATTGATAAATGATGATTTTGAATCCCAAAGTCAATTAAATGAATAGCCGATCGACTATGATCGTGATTTGTATTGTATCCTTATTGTATACCTTGTGTTCTAACATGGTAAAAGGTTGGTTTGATGTGTGATAATGTGTTAATTTGTGAATACATTTTACTTACCCATCATTCGAGGACAAATAATCCTAAGAGAGGGAGAATGAAACACTAAGATCTTGGCCTTGTAAAAAATTTTGGTTTTTGAGCATACTATTCAAGATACGATTGGGTAAGCCACTTGTACCCTTGTGTTCGAGTCGTACCTAGTCTTCCCTCTCCTCTCGTACCTTGAGCAGCCTAGGAGGGTAGCATTATGTCCATTATATAAGTTAGGCTCTCCTTAATCATACACTAAGGTACGAGTCATACGTAGGTAAGTCGTATGGTGCTCGGCATGATTTAGGGCATCAATGAGGTATAATATTGTTGTAATTAATGTGAATACTTGATAAGTGGTGGGTAAAGGCATTGTTGGCCATATATTGAGTCATACTAAATATGAATGCTATGCAAATGGTTTCTAAGAACACTATTAATCATGTAATGGAATAATTTATGACTTTAGATGGTGTGAGGGTCCAATAAGTATGAATGGTTGATAAATGGTATTGTAATGTTATTGTTAGCTATGTAATTAGTTAAATTATGACCATGTTGGATGACCATGAACTTGAATTGTGTGTTGAACGAAAGTGTGGTATAGAAAGGCTAATGAAGCTTGAATGGCTTGTAAGGGTCTTGATGACTATAATTTGAATTAAATGATGATTTGAACAAAGTCATTGTCCGAATAAAGTGGTTATTCGATGAATACTTACATGAAGACCTTATGGTCCCATATGGTGTTGATGTGGGTAAATGGTACAAGCCCTTAAATGTGAAATTGATTGAATGGATGTTAATGCATGAACTAAAAAGGGTTAAAAGTTCAAATGTCATCTAATAATGGCAATGAAATGACTAGTGGTTCGAGTCCCTAGTCCGATGATAGGGCTTATGGTTTGAATCCCTCGGCCAATGAAATAACTAGTAGTTCGAGTCCCTAGTCCAATAAATGTCTTGTTGTTTGAGTCTCTCGCCCGATGGAATGACTAGAGGTTCCAATCCCTAGTCCAATGAAATGACTAGAGATTCGAGCCCCTAGTCCAATAAGATGTCTTGTTGTTTGAGTCCCTCGCCTAATGAAATGACAAGTGGTTTGAGTCCCTAGTCCAAGAAAATGGCTTGTGATTTGAGTCCCTTGGCTAATAAGCCGATTGAATTGGCTCAATTGGTTGAGTTAGTTTGAGGCTCGGATCCTCTTGACTAATGTAACGGAGAAGTTTAAGGTTCTATAATTGGTAAGGTTAAAGGTTTAAAATTCTTCTCTCCATGTATCATGAATGAATGCCTTAAGAATAATTGTTATGACTCTTTCCATGACTTGGTATGCTAGCTATATAAACATGTGTATTTGTCTCTTAGTATATGCCTATGCTAATGTAAATGTGATTTCATTTGATGGTTTTACTTTGATTAAACTAATGTGTTATTTTATCCTTTTCCTCGAGATACATTCTAGTGCTCAAACCGCTAACCGTCTCCGGACACTATATCCCCACGTGACATAGGTTCCGGAGCTTCTTCATCTTTTTCTACGCAGTGACCAAGTGTTCGGGTGGATAGTGTGTTGACATTGAAGTGGTGAGCTTCCATTCTATGGAAGACATACATTTCATAGTCTTTTACTTTAAGTTATAGAGTTGATTTATTTTGACTTAGTGTTGGCTATTGTCGGGGGCATGTCCCGATATGTTTAGACATTGGATTTGTAGAGGCTTTTGTAGATAACTGTGGACTTGCATTTATTGGTTAGATTGTTGTCAATTATAAAATGCTAGATATTGTCTAAGTATTGACTACTAGCTTTATTTTCCGCTACTTTCGTATTTGGTCGGAGTTTATCCGACACTTATGAATTGAATAGATGGTTAGGTTGGGTTGATGGGATGATCTTTGGTCCTAGTTAGGATTGAGATGCCCACACGACATGGCCCAATTTTGATGCATGTCACTCTTTAAGCATATTACAAAGATAAGAACATAAACAATCTTGAAATAGAATTTTTGCTGCCTCACTTCACTCTTTAGATTTGTGCAAAAAACTTAATTTGATGAAAAGGAGTCTCTTTTTCTTTATAACTAAGTTATAATTAGGGTTGAAAGATCATTGGACCAGCTATCCTAATCAGTACAAAATAGCACCTACAAATTTGTTACACAAGAGGATAAACTGTGCAGACAACACATGTCAGCTATACTACATCTTTCACATATAAGGATGGTCCCTTGCAGTTAGCCGCTCATCATCAAAACTACATATAAAAATTCACATTTTTAACATTTGTTGCTTAAAAATGATACAAAAACTTAAGAAAATCTAAATTGTTTGTATTTCTTCTCTTAAATATATATTTTTATTATTATTGAATTTCTTATTCTCTAACATTATTATAAAAATAGTGAAACTTAAGTTTTAAATTTTTCTAGAGACATCTGTTGTAACCAAATCAAACATCTGCTGGTTTTGTTGGTTTAAGTGAACACTTGCTTAAATAAATATTGATTTATTGGCGCTTGTTGTATTTTTTGGAGTTTTTTTTTTTTTTTTTTGTGTTTGTTGGTGTTTTTTGGTGTGTGTTGGTATTGTTGGCTGTAAGTTGCCGGTGTTGTATTTTCAAATATTGGTAAATATTTTTTGTATTGGAGTTGAATATTGGTGTTATGGGTTTGGTTTTATTTGTGTTGTTATATTTGTAAATATTGGTAAATATTAATGTTGTTGGTGTTGATGTATTAGTAAATATTGGTGTTGTTGATTTATTTGTGTTGTTGGTGGTGTTGGTGTCATGGTAAATGTTAGTGTTATTGGGGTTGGTGTATTGGTAAATCTGGTGTATTAATAAATGGTGATATTGTTGTTGTTGTTCTTATTGATATATGTATGTATGTATTTATGTGATAAAATTATTGTTATTATTGATAAATCTTGCTATTGGTTTGTTTGTTTTTTCAACTGATGAACCAACTATTACAACAGATGACTCATCTGTTGCAACAGATGAGCATATTAATTATTCCAATAGATCACTCATTTGTTGCAACAAATTAGTCGTCTATTGGATGACATCATGACAATTATTACTATAGATGGCTATCAAGACATTGGATTTCTTCCAACAGATGGGTAATATATTACAACAGATAAGTCTTCTATTGAAAAAAATCAAAATAGTACTGGGTATACTATTTGGATTTCATCCAAAAGATTATCCACCAGTTGCAATAGATGAGTGATCTACTGGAAGAGATAAAAATAGTATTAATAATGTTTTGATTTCTTCCAACAAATGGGTAATCCGATGCCCATCTATTGGAAGAAATCAAAATATTACTAAAACTATTTTATCTCTTCTAACAGATAACTCATCTGTTGCAACAGGTGGATAATCTGTTGGATGAAATCAAAACAGTATTGAAACTATTTTTATTTCTTCCAATGGATCACTCATCTATTGCAACAGATGAGTGATCTATTACAATAGATCACTAATCTATTCCAATAGATGAGTGATATGTTGGAACTATTATTTTACGATTTTGTACTTGTTAGATTTATTACTATACCTTTTTAAATAATGCACAAATCAATTATAATTTTTTTATTCTTCTCTTATTTGTTGTAATACCCCACATTTTGAACTAGAATGAAAATCCGTCATTTCTATGCGTGGATGTTTCAAAAGCCTTAAATCCTATGTAAATTTAATTTTTTAATCAATTATGTAGTGTGGGAATCTATTTGAGCATGAATTTAGATCATAGAGGCCCCCTAACTCAAGTACAAGTTGAAAGCATTCCTATCGTTCAAGTTTTAGTGAGCGTCAAAACTTGGGTCAACTTCAATTGACCATAACACGTTTTATATGATGAACCAGGTGTCTTACTATATATCAAAAGAAATATCTTTGAATTATCTTTCCAACGATATCAATTTCTCCTAAATCCGATATCGGATCTAAGAGTTATGCCCATTTTACTCCAGTATGTCAGGCTGGAAACAATGTGATGACATTCGTGATAGCTTATCACATTTGTGACGCCCTATCATGAAGGTCGTCAGCCTTAGGCAGAAACCAGCTCCTAAGTGAAGACATTCATGATATCTTATCACATTTGTGACACCCTATCACGAAGGTCGTTAGCCTTAGGAAGAAATCAGCTCCTAAGTGACGACATTCGTGATAGCTTATCGCTTTTGTGACGCCCTATCACGAAGGTCATCAGCTATGATTTTTCAGCAACTGGGAAATTATTTCATAAGGGTATTTTGGTATTTTCTTTCACCTTCCACGACTTATAACCCTAAAGTGGCATAAGTTTTTCCCATTTTTCTTCAGTTAAGCATCTCAAAAACCCTCTCTTATACTCTCAACCACAAGATTAGGGTTTTCATCAAACTCATCTCTCAAAAGCAAGATTCAAGCTTTTTTCCAAGATAATCAAGAATTAAGTTTCCCAATCCAAGAACTCTCCAGTAAATCATCAACGTTTCCTTTCTAAGGTATGCGTGTGTTCATTCATGTACTCCTTTCGTCTATGAAGTTCAAGAACCCTTTTCTAAAACTATATATTATGGTTTTCATGTCATGAAAAGATTGTTGATCATGTTTATATGTGGAATGATGCGAAGATAGAATCTTTATGTGTTATTATGAATCTATGACATTATATGAGTTAAAAATATATAAGTTTGATTATTTATGATGAGTAATTGTATGATTTACACCTATGCCTAAGTTGTGCATGTAAGGTGTTTGATAAAATACCTAAGAGACTAGAAATCATACATTATAGCTAAATTGTGACTAAGTGAAGGATTCATGATATGCCCCCATATTCCAATGATTTTTATGTTGATATTGTATCTTATAAATGTTGTTGGGATATTCATGAACTGGTCTTATGAGATTATGCCATGCTTACTTGCAAATCCTACTTATATACAAAATGTATGATATCCATGCACTTCATGGAATTCCCCAAGTTATGATATTATGGGTTGTTGATGTTGGTCACGTACTGAAGTCAGTCATGTGTGTCAGCTTCCTTCCATCGAGTCCTGGGGGTATTCGTACCCGAAAAATATAGTTGTGTTCCTAGAGCCATGTCATGTTATCATGATACTCTCAGTTAAGCCATAATCTATAGAATTTAGTCAGTCATGTAACTCAGGAAAACTCAGAAATCTCAGTAGTCTCAGTAATTCAGTAATCTCAGTGATTTCATTACTCATTATGTAACTTCAGTATTCACAGTCAATCTCAGTAACTTCAGTACTCTCAATCAGTACTCAGAACTCAGTACATTTTGTTAGTCATTGGAATTCAGTAAACTCAGTTTAGCTCTGCTAAACAATACCACTAGTATTAGTTCAGCTAATTAGTTCAGTTCCGCTATTCATTTCATCTTTGTTATTCAGTTTAGTGTATTTCATATGGGAGTAGGATTCAGCACCGAGTGAGCCTAGGGATGGGGACTCACCCACTAGAATAGGACTAAGATCCCTAGAAGCAATCCCTAAGTTCCAGAACTACGTAGCCAGCATAGGTACAAGATATAACCCGTTAGATAGGACTGACATACTCAAAGGTCACCCATTAGCACATTTATATGTATAGGATTGATCCCAGGAGTCACCCACTAGATTAGGACTGACTCCACAGCAGATGTCTTTGTTGGTGGCGCGGTACTGACACCCTTCCAGTCAGGGCAGAGATTGGACACCAGTCAGCTTAGATTAGGGCATGTTGGTTAGATGAACATATCCCACAGTTTCAGTTACAGAATCAGGGCTGTCAGACACAGTCAACTCAGCTTAGTAGTACAGATTCAGTACTGTTAAATACAGTCAATGCTTATCATTATAAATAGACTTAAAGATCACCCGCTAGATAGGACTGATCTCAGACTAAGTCCAATCATCCTTATTATTAGTATGCTCATGATCACCCGCTAGACAGGACTGATCTCATATTTAGTTACTCCATGTAGAACGGAACTCAGATAGTTTCATTAGTACTTAGACTGTCAGATACAGTCGCTCAGTATCGGTTATATTGGTTAGTCTGATCATTACAGTTATATTACTTATATCAGTTGTCATAGCTCATGTTACCAGTATTCAGTCTCAAAACTGTTAGACACAGTCATTCAAACCAGTTCTTCATAATTCAAACTATCAGAAATAGTCAATAATCTATTTAGTACCTCAGTAATAGTAAAGTCATGTCGTCAGCATTCAGATTCAATAGTCAGTATCATCACGAGTTCAGTAATAGTTGTTTATGCATGTATGTATTCTTACGTCCATATTAGTTAGCATTGTTCATGCATATAACCCTTTCCATTTAGCCTACCTCACTCATATACTCAGTACATGCAGAAGTACTGACGCATTTGCGCTATGGTGTTTTATTTTACGCCATAGGTTCAGAGGAACGAGCTCCAGATCAATAGTAGATTCCAGTCTCAGCAGTCAGAGTTAGAAGTAAGTTCTCATCTTTCAAGGACATGATGATTTCAGTTTTTAGTTTATTTCAGTAGTTGGAGTTAGTTGGAGACATGTTCCTTCAACTCCCTATTCAGATAGTTTAGAGGCTTTTCAGACTTCAGTTTATTTCAGCTGTTTTGGGTAGTTTATACCCCATTTCAAATGTTATAACTTAGTATGTTTTGTTCAGTTTGAACCTTGCGGCCTTACAGTATTACGTATTCCGTATTTCATGAGACATTATGTAGTTTACAGGTACAGATATCAGTCATGGATTAGCTTGTGGTCCTTCGGGGTCATGAGCACCATGTAGCGTTCTGGTTTAGAAAATCATGTCGTTACATTTGTAGATAAAATGGCTCCCAAAAGAAAAGAAAGTGAATCAACTTCAATGAAAGGAATAAGTAAAGTAGCTAGGCTACATTCACCACTGTATTAGCTTATTGTACAAGCGATATCTCAATCAGAAGCAGAAGAAAATGATACGAGAAAGAGGAAAGCTTCACAAGAGATATTGAACTTAGTTCACAAAGTCAACATGATCTAAATGCTAATATTGATCCTAATATCCCTTCTACTTAAAAGTTTGTCAAACCCTTCAGTATTAATAGTTTTTCTTTGAGAATGCAATGTGATGGTGCCGCAGATTTAACTGGTGATTGTATGATAAAGTCAGTCATGAAAAATCATTTGATACCTTAAGAAAAATACTTTGAGAATAAAAATTGGATACTTATTTTAGGGATATCTTGTTTAGGCAATATCTTGATTTGTCGTAGGATAATAATGCTCGTTTCTAAATAGCCATGGTGTATGATCTTCTAAAACATAGGTTTATGTATGAAAATAAAGAAAAGATGAATGAGGTATGGATAAATTACTGTAGCATTCCACTTTGTTCTTGTTTGAAGAAGTTTGTTGTAGTTACTGGACCAAAATGGTATCCTTCTTCTCAACCTATACCTATTGTAACACAAAAAAGTACACCGCACACGAAAATGCAAGTTAAGTGATGGTGATGACTTGGCGTCCCTTTTTGGTTCAAGACTCAAAAATATAAATTTGATAGAAGAGTTGAAAGGTAAAACACTTTCAAAGAAGCACAAGTAATCATTGTGCTTGGTTTGGTTTGTGCATAATATTCTTTGGATGAGATATGTTAACAACAACATAACACTTAGTTTAATAAAGCTCTTCGATGATCTTGAGGAATTTAAAAACTATCCTTGGGGTCATGAAAACTTTAAAATAACTGTCAAATATTTATTGACTCCGTTAACACCAAAGACAGTCAACTTATGTGGCTTTCCTTGAACTTTCATGGTAAATATTTTTTCTATATTTTATTTATTTATTATTGAATAATTTTTTATTTTTTAGAAAAATTTATATAGGCTTGGGAATTTGAATCCATTTCTTATCTTAGATAACAAGTGAACTACCAAGACGAAGTTTCATTTCCAAGAATCTTGAGATAGTTGGTAGCCAAAAGTGATAAAAAAGCAAAACTTTTTGATCTTTTCAATCCCCCGAGGAAGCATTAAGTCTAATTTAAACTAATTTTTTATTTTAATTAATTATTTATTTTAATAATTTAATTATCATTCTAATATATGTATTGATTTATTTTAGATTATGCATCTGTGGCTTGTGCCAACTAATCGAGAGTTGAAGATGCCATTTTTATTACTTCACGATTTGTGCAAACTTTATCAAACTTTAAGGTAATTTATAGAATAAAAAAATTGGTTGGAGAAACAACTATCAAAAGAAAAATACTTTGGGAGGGTGGACTTATTCTTGGTGATATTATTGTTGATGGCATTACTTTTGGTGTTGTTCATGGTGATATTGGTGGTGGTGGTGGTGATGTTGGTGGTGATAGAGTTGTTGTTAGTGATGGTGGTAGTGATGGAGTTGTTTGTGGTGGTGGTGATGGTTATGGTGCTGTTGTTGGGGTTGGGGTTGGTGGTGTTGATAAGTTGGTTGATGCTCCTCTTGTAGTTTTTGAAACAAGAAATGATCATGATTATGATCATACTGGTTTTAATAATTTTAGTGATAGATATACCCCTTTAAATTGGCATACTACAGATTTCTCACACAAAAAGGGTTGTCAATCATTTGGAGGTGTTTGCTAACGTAGCTTATGTTCTTCAAGAAAATGTCAAGGGTGCAAGAAAAAAATGATGGAGTGATTAATTCTATTAATGCATTAACTGCTACTATAAAGGAATTGACATCTAAGAGAGGTGTCATTCTATCAAAGAGGATTTCAGATCCATTCACTTGATTAGTGGTTAACATGATAAAGAAAGCAAATGCCAAAGTATTATCAAATGTCAAACAAAGAAAAATTACAAATCCTCTTTCTTGAACTGTTGAGCAATGTACAAGGGCCACATGAGAGTAGAATGAGCTGAAAAAGGTGAATATTTATCATCTATTGCAACAAATTATCCATCTGCTGCGTAACTTTATTTATTGGTTGCAACGGATAGGTTAACATTATGCAACAGATTATCCATCTGTTGCATAACTTTATGTGTCTTTTTTTGTTTCATTTTGTATCTCTATGATAACCATTGATAATTCTAGTTTTTCAGGTGGATGTAACAATACATGCATGCTACAGTATGCTACAGTTGAACAACATACTATCACAGTTAAGATTCAACATCTCGAATAAGGCTCCCACACAGTTAATCAATATTTATTTTGAATGGATTGTCGATGGGTTGTTAACATATCATGTCAACAGGTAACATAAATCTTTTTTTAGAAATTTTGATTCATAAACTTCTTCTTATACAAACATTATATTAACACATATTAATCATGCAAAAAATAGAAGTATGATCACTTCAAAATGAAACAATCGGTTCTTGGATTTGATATGTTGACTTTATTGTTGTATATCTCAAAATGACAAATTGATTCTATTTGATGTCAAATCCAAAAACTTGTTGGGATGATGAGGTTTAAATGTTATATATCTTACTGTTAATACTATATTTAATGTCCATTTTTATTTAATTATGTATTTTTAATAATTTTATTATTACTTAGTTGTAATGTTTGATAATATGTGCATCACATCAATGTCATATTTTGCTACATCCAAAAGAAGGCCAAGTTGTAAACAAAACAACAATACAGATACATGACAGCCAACTATTTTTTTAAAGTATACATCGATAAGAACTACGAAAGGTATTATAAATAACATCTGCTAGTTGCTCAACACGAGGAATATTTAAGCAATACTATCAAAGGTTTTAGCATTCTATCTAGCGTACCTTGGCATTTGGTTGATGAAGTGTACATCCCAGTCAATTGTGATTGTGAGTTCCATTTGATGTTTGTTGTCTTTGTTCTAAAATAGAGGCACATATGAGTTTATGACTCAATATTGGCAAAAAGTCGTTATGAGCCGTCATTTGAGATAGAAAAAGTGGCCATAATGTTGCCTACTTATCTTTATATAAGTGACTTTTTGGATCAACAGATTCGTACTAATTGATTGATGATTGAAGCATAATAGGATTAAATAGTTGATAAACCATTTTTCATAGGGTAATCCATTTGATGTAGTATATATTGAAGTAATTGCTCAACAATCCAGTAGTAGACTATAAGTATCATGATATATTTTCATAAATTTACAACTCTTACATTAATTAGATATGCATTATCTAATTTTTTAAAATGCAAGGATTGCAGTGTTTTTGTTGTCGCTTACGCTGAGTATGAGCGATAGATTACAAGTACCTAATATTAAAATTGATTTTGAATTACTCCGTAAAAGATATGCTACACTTTTGTGTCATTATGGAATTGTGAAGGCTCTAAAAGTGTACTTAAGCAACAGTGAAGATCCACCACGACCAAAACCAAATATCATACCACCAGTATAAACTAGAATTGGTCAATATTAAGTAAATATTTATCGTTTGATTTTGTCAAAGTAACCTTAGGAAGTTGGCTTTAAAACTTAACCTGTAAATATTTGTTTGTTGCAACAGATTACTCATTAAAAATTTATATTCCATGTTTTTGTTGAATTCTTTAATGTAATTTATGAAGGCTTAGAATTATTTTTTTAGTGAATTTTATATTTATTGATGACCAGTTATTTTTCCATGACCCATCTATTAGAAATTATCAAACAGATCTATGCATCTATTGCAACATATGACTAATCTATGATAACAGTTGACACATCTATTGAAAATTATCAAACAGGTATAGACATCTATTGTAATAGATGACTAATATATTGTAACACATTATAACCTGTTGCAACAGATGTCTATAACTATTTGATAATTTTCAATAGATGAGACATTTATTGCAACAGATAATGCATTTGTTGCAATAAATGTCTTTATCTATTTGATTATTTCTAACAGATGACTTATTTATTGGAATAGGTTAGTCATATATTTAAAATATTTCAATATACATTTAATAATTTCCAATAGATGAGACACTGGTGCAACAGATAATGCATCTTTTACAATAGATAACTTTATCTATTTGATTATTTCTAATAGATGACTCATATGTTGCAATAAATGTCTATATCTACTTGATAAGTTCCGATCGATGAGAGATTTTTTGCAATAAATAATGCATCTATTACAATAGATATCTTTATCTATTTGATTATTTGTAACAGATGGCTCATTTATCGCAACAAACGTCTCATCTATTGTAATTATGTCAATAACTATTTGCTCTCTTCCAATAGATGAGTCATATATTTCAATAGATTAATCATCTATTGCATTACGCAAATATCTATATTTGTAATGCATATGTTGCAATATTTAAACTTAATAATATATTTTTAGTAATAATTTATAAATTTTCAAATCTAAGGATAAAATAGAATTCATGACAAAACAAATGTACTTCAATTTAAATTACTAAACTATTGTCATCACCAATTAAATAATATAATTAACTAAAATACTAAAAATAAAATATTATCATTAATAATATTTATACACATTTAGATAAATAAATTACAACCCAAATCAGGGCTCCAAACTTTTATAGAGTACCCCAGCAGCCAAACCTCTTGCATCCTTGACACTGTTTATAATTCAATAAGGTCCTTGGAGTTGTAATAATAGTGTTGGTTAGCAAATGTTCAATAAATACAAGTGTGTATGACCTTTATGCGACACCGGTCTTATTTTTGTAGAGGTCTTGTTTTTTACCTTCAAAGGACCATCTTTCGGCAAGTGATTCATTATGCCACTTAGCTGTAACAATTTTGGGAACAACTCTAACGGTGGATTCATAGAAATCAAAAATTCTCACTCCTCAAAGACTTGTAAGTTGCAGTTGTAAATAGTCATGACTCCCTCACTGATGAGAATCTCAACGGTTACAAAATGTTTATTTTCAGAGTTCATCGTTGCACGAATTCTCTTTGGCTCACTCCAATCCATGTTAACTGGAAATGGCCTCTTCCCTCTATAATAGTCAATGATATCATCATCCATATAAACTCAACAATTAACTCCTCAGTTTTTATGCCACCAGGAGTTGAATTTTCTTTACTGAGTTTGTTGTACCTACTTAAGAAGTTATTGTAGAAGTTGAGGTCCATGATCATATCCCTAAGATCATAGTGCTCTGTGAATTTAAGGTGCCTTTCCTTATTTAGGCAAAAAATTTCATCAACATACTATGATATAAGAATACAATTTAAATAAGTTAACTTATAATAAAAATGAAAAGATTCAACAAATGGACCATATGTTGCAACAGATGAGTCATTTGTTGAAACAGATGGCTATCAGTTGCATAGGTTCTCCGAACACATTAAAATATTACCCAAACTAACACAACAAATGGGTAATCTGTTACAACAGATGGTCCATCTATTGCGTAGGTTCTCTAAACCTATTAATAGAATACCCATCTTCTACAACTTACATAATAGATGGGTAATCTGTTGCAAAAGATGGTCCATTTGTTTCATAGGTTCTCTGAACCTGTGTTAATAGATTACCTATCTACTGCAACTTATGTAAAGATAGTTAATATGTTGCAATAGATGCGTTATCTGTTACTCATCTGTTGCAACAAATGGTCCATATGTTGCATAGGTTCTCTAGACATATGTTGATAGATTACCCAATCTACTGCAACTTATGCAATAAATAGGTAATCTTTTGCAACAGATGACTTAAAATGTTTGGAAAAATTGATAGAAAGATAGAAAAAGTAAACTTACCTAGTCCTCATGCCATATCTTCATATCTGTCATGTTCTTGAAGTCTAGTGACCAAATTCATGCATGGAGTAGAATTCTTGATGCCTTTTTGATCTAATTAGTTTGTTCAGCTTAGACTTATTAGTATCTTTCACTAACTTGTAGATATTCACCTTTTTTAGTGGTCCTTGCTATTTAGTCGCCCCTTGAACTTGTTCAACATAGGAAGGGGCCCCTTGAATATGCTCAACAATGGAATAAAGAGAAGTTGTAATTTTTCTTGATTTAATAACTTATTGTACCTTTGAAATTGCATTTTTCCTCCTCCTAACCACCAACAGAGTGAATTTCTTTGTCAACTTCCTTGATTGTGTGACACCCCTCTTGGGTGTTAATTCCTTGACAACAACAATTAGAGCATCAAAGCTTTTATTCAAATTTTCTTATCTTTCCTTGCACTCTAGACATTTACAAGCAGAACATGAGATTGAAGAGGGACCAAAAGAGGTGGTATGCCTACTGAAAGGGGTGAGTCCACCATAACCACCACCATTATGACCATCATCATGGCCAACTTGTTTTTTTAAATAAATTTTTATGAGCTTCATCAATATGTTCATCACTAACTCTATCACCATCACTAACACCACCACCAACACCATCACCACCACCACCACTACCTAAATCTATTGCAGTATCACCAAGAAACCTAACATGAGGCTCAGCAATAATAAACTAACCCTTCCTAATTGCTTTTTTTTATGGCTCTTGCTCCAGACAATTCTTTCTTTATTAAGTCCATCTTTGGGTCTAGTTTTTTTTTTTGAAAAATACCTAGAGTAATAAATAAAGGCATCTCCAACACTTTCTTAGTTCATAAAATCCAGGGTTGCTCAACCTATAAATAAAAGTATATGTATTAAAATCAAATACATGCAATAGATAAGTCATTTATTGTAATAGATTACCCATCTATTGTATTAGTTTGTAGTAGATTAATTAATATGTTAATAGGTTCAAAGAACCTTTGGAATAGATGGACCAGATGTTGCAATAGATGACTTATTTATTGCAATAGATTACCCATCGATTTCATAATTCGGAGTAGATGGGTAATCTACAGAAATACTTGTGCAATAGATATGTAATCTATGGTAATAAATGACCCATCTGTTAAATTGTGTTAACTTGAGTAAAATTATTCTATTTAAAAAAATACTTATTGCATCATCAGTAGGGCTAAGGATATAAAGGGGATTGATCTTTGAGTTATTATTGGTAGATAACCACCTAAGGATCCTTGGATGATAAACCTCATCCAAGTAGTCCTTGACCTGCTGTCGTAGGTAAGGAATGACTTCAAATTCCCAAGCCTAAAAATGTAAACATGATGCAAAAAAAGTTAGAATAATTACTTAATATCAGAAATTAGTGAAAGACTAAGGAAATGGTGATAAAATTTACCAATAAAGCCCAAAGAAAGTCATACAAGTTGATTGTCTTTGTAGATAACTTTGTCAACAAATATTTGACAGTCAAGAAATAGCTTTCATATCCCCATGGGTAATTATTGAATGTCTCTAAATTCTTAACAAGCACTAATAATTCAGGTTCTAGGATTTTGTTGATGTCTCTAGCCCATAAAGTGGAATGCGCAAACCAAACTAAGAACAATGGCTCCTTGTTCTTATTCAGAAACTTTTTATTCTAGATATGAGCTATTAATTGTTTGGCTTTGTAGCTACTTTCTACAATGGCCACCAACTCAATTATGTTTTCTTTAGTTGTGTTAGTTTTTGTGGGTGGTGTCTTGGTTAATGTGTTTCCTTTTGTGATATTGGCTTAGATTTCCTACTTGACTTTTACTTTCTCAAGGGTGTTACTTTGGGTAGAGGTTCTAATGGACGATGGCATTGATCTGAAGTGGATTTATGCACCTTAGTATGGTTATCTGACCTTAATTAGCCTTGTTTTGAGGACTTATCTTATGCTTGATGAGTAAATCCTTGTATAATTGAGAATTTAAGTTTTAAAATACTTCATAATATTTAAGGTGTGTTTCAAACAAGTTTGGAATCAATTTGGTCATTTAGAGTTTTGACGAGGGAGCTAGTGCTACTAGCATGAGCAATGTGTTGTTCTAGTTATTCTCGATGGATTCTAGTGTGCATAATAAGTTATTAAGGGAATAAGTTTTAATAATGTGTGTAATAATTTTTTATAGTGTTTAAGGCTCAATTTAAAAAAATCCAAGATTCCAAACTAAGTTAAAGATCCAAAGGACAAAACTAGTACTCTTAGCTTAAGTTACAAGTTCATCCTCTTGAATTGTATGTTGTGTTGAGCTCTAATTCCTGATTTTTAATGTAATATTATGATTTTTGATTTGATAATTATGATATATCTATGGTACACAAAAGGTTTGGAATGAATGTACAAACACATTTGACAAAACTTGACCAAAAATAAACGTTTTGGAGTTATTATCGTGCCACAGAACTTAGGCACCATGTTAGGGCCGTGAAACACCATTGGGGGCATCGTAAAAAACCATTTACAGTTTCCCGCCATGATTATGTCATGACAAAGACCATATGAACCGTGATAAGGGTGTGGTACACTGCTATGTAAAAATTGCCATCTTTGGTCTTACTATAAATAGGACACTTAGTTCTTATGTTTCACACCTTGGACGACCTTGGGAATTCAAGGGAGACTGGAGAAAACTTAAAATAGTGTTTTTATTCCATTAATTTTTTTTTTGGATTTTAATGTGTATTCATTCATTGTGACTACTGTTACATTCATGATCGGCTAAATACCATTTTCCGGGGTTAAGGCCAAGAACATGAGTTATATTGTTATAAATTGATTTGGTTGTGGATTTTTATAATTGTTGGTTGCTTATTTATCCTTTTTATCACTATTATAAGGATTCATTACCCTTATAATACATGCTTAACTCCATTATGAAGCCGGAAGGATGAATAATAGGGTAGAACGTGGGATGAATAAAATAGGATCATAGACTCACTTGAATGGAGTTATGATTTGCACTTAGGATAGGAATATACTTAAGTTCTCTATTTGTTTCAATTATGGGATAGATTATGAATGAAATCAACTTTGTTCTTGTGTCACTACTCAATGATGTTGTAGTGGGGCTAAGCTAGATAAGCGAAGAGAGGCTCGAAAGACCATAGTCATAGTATCGACTCCGTGAACCAACAACCAAAATAACTAACCTAACCAAGGAAATTCAATAACGTAGTATGATTGTTTGCTTTTCCTTAACCCTGGACTTATTCCCATAATTGTTCAAACCCTAACTTTATCGCATTGTTTAGTTTTATTCTTAGTTTTAACTTGAAATCACTTTTGTTGCACTAGCACTTTGTTAATCTTAATAGTGAATTAGTCTTGGATAAATGCTAACACAATTATCTGAGGGATCGATACTTGACTTGTAAAAGGCCACTATATTACTTGGTAAGACTACATACACTTATGTGTGCGCTTACGTGCGATAAGCATTTGGCACCATTGTTGGGGACTTGTAATGTTGCAACCATCATTGTTTTAGCTTTACTTTTTGATTTCTTTGGTGCTTATCAGTTTCTCTCGGTTCTTGAATTTCCAGGCCATAGGTTGGTAGGCTAATATGCTGGAAAGGGATATGGAGTTAGTTGAACCAAATCCTGAACTCAAGCAACACCTTTACACACAAAGGAGAGAAGCATTCTTCTATACCATATCCCATAGATTCATGAGGAATAAGACATTCCATCTCCCGTGGTTGAGGATCAATCAACCTACATGATAGTTCAGGAAGTGGTAATATCATCTGTAACTAATGTGACCTCTGCTATTTGCAGACCATCTACAGGAGTTAGATTTGAACTTAAGCAGAATATGATGCAGCTTTAGCATAACAGCGGACAGTTTATCCGCCTATCAAATAAATATCCACAAGTCCACTTGTAGAACTCTCTGGAGATCAGTGACATATTCATCTCTATGGGTATTTCAACTGATTATGTGAACCTGACACTTTTCCCCTTCTCCATTTTGGGGGATAAAAAGAAGTTGTCTTATGTTGAGCCGGAAGGTTCGATCACAACTTGGGATGACTTAGGTCAGAAGTTGCTCAGCTAGTTTTTCATTTGGCAAGACTATGAGGCTTCGCAGTGAGATTTTGAGATTTAAATAGAGACCAGATGAGAACCTGTATCATGCTTGGGAGTGGTTCAAAGATCTTCTTTGGGACTATCCATATCATCAGAAGTCTAATAAACTATTAGCTCACACATTTGTAGAAGTTCTTGACCATAATACAATGATTTTGCTAGATTCAGCTGCAGGTGGTCAGGCTTTGGAAAAGACTTATGATGAGAAATACACCTTTTTAAACTAGATTGCACAAAAAAATCTAGATTGGCTTGGTGATACCTCAAGGAGTTCAGTGAAAAAGGTTACAGGTATGATGGAAGTTCATAGCATAGCAACCTTAGCCTCCCAACTTTCATCTATGCATTACCAAATGATGAATCAATTTATCAAGTTGGGTGTGCAATAGCCTAAGGCTCAGGTTAATGTGGTACAACAGGTTCCAGTATGGTGTGAGATATGTGGCAATAGTGGCCACTCTGCAGACATGTGAGGTGCAAATCCAGAATATGTAAACTTTGTGGGCAATGCACAAAAGCCAACTTACGTGAATGTCAACAACCAAAAGTGGTAGACTCAGCCAATTTATCCTTGGAGGAACAACCAGCAGCAGCAGTTTCAGTAGTAGCAGTTTCAATACCATCATCATAATACATAGGACAGTAATATTTGAACTGACTCTACAAATGATTTTGGACAACCAAGAACAGATGGCTGCTGAAATAAAAAATTAGCAAATTGTACAAAAACGGTTAGAGTAGCAAGTGGGGCAATTGTCTCAGGCATAAAATATAAGGCCTCAAGGTGGTTTTCCAAGTGATAATAAACCTCCTAATCAAGTAATTGTAGTCACTTTGAGGAGTGTTAAAGAGATGAATAATAGACCTCTAAAGAAAAATAAGGAGGTAGATGTAGAGTTGGTTCCTCAGCCGGTTGCAGACAAAATTGCTAAAAATTTTGGAAAGTCTGAATTATCAAAAAAAAAGTTGTTAAGAAGGAAAGACCACCACGACCATTCCCACAATGGTTCCAGAAAGAAAAGGAGGATGCATATTTTAAGAAGTTCTTTAACACGTTCAGAGATCTTCATATTAACCTTCCTCTTCTAGATATTTTTCAGGGAATACGCAAGTACGCTAAGTACATGAAGGATGTAGTGAATAATAAAGTAAAGATGCAGGTTATAACAATGGTAGCAATGACGGATGAGTGTAGATTTGTGGTAACTCAAAAGATGCCCAAAAATATTAAGGGCCTAGGAAGTTTCATCCTCTCCATTGAGATTGGTGATGGTGAAGTGGTCCATGCCTTAAATGATTTAGGGGCGAGTGTAAATTTGATGCCTCTGTATATTTTCAACACTCTTAGGTTGGGTGAGCCGAGACCATGCCCTTCGTTGCTCCAATTAGTGAATAGGACCATAGTGAAGCCCGAAGGAATAATAAAGGACATCCGTATAAGGGTTGGTAAGTTTGTAATTTTAGTTGATTTTATTGTTATGGATTTTGATGAAGATAGTAGGGGGCCGATCATTTTGGTACGTCCCTTCTTAGCCACGGGACGAGTAGTGATAGATGTGAGAGAAGGTACTCTTACAATGAGATTGGATGATGAAGAGGTGGTTCTTAAAGTTTATAAGACACTCAATTCACCTTTCCACTATAAAGATTTCTATACGATTACATTGATGGAAGTGGATAAGTGTGGAGTCATATAAAGTGTACCACCAAAGATATCTCTGACAATCTCATTGAGTTGCCCGAGCCACCACCTAAGCCTGTGTTGATGATTATAGATGATCCTAAAAAAGCTATTGTTTAAAAAGTTATTTACCTTGAGAGTGACACTCAAGAGGTCAAAAGAGAGTGAAAAGATGGCCTCTAAAAAAGAGGGATATAATAAAGGAATAATGCTGAGTAGTGATGTTGAGTCGTGTCGCAACACTGGATCAGGTGTTGTTTGGGAGGCAATCCAAATTAAGGTAGGTATTTTATTGTCAATACATTAGTTTTATTTTATGTAGTTTTTGTTTTTATTGAGTCACAGGTTGATGGAAAGTCTGAGTACCGGAGACTTGAGCTAAGGAGCATGGAAAAGACTAAGTGTGGGGTCCTCAGACCCTCTTGATGTTCAAAGATGCTACTAGCCAGGCCTAGAGGAGCATGACAAAGAATAAGTGTGAGAAGGCAGTAATTATTAGATTAAAGAGGTCTCAAATTAGTATTGGGATGTATTTTACCAATATCTACCTTTCTTTAGAAGAAAGTTGTGAATACATATAGGTTCTTAACGTTGGACATCGCTAAGAAATTAATTAAATTGAAGAACACCACAATACATGCAAGAATCATTATCTAGAAAGACTTGGCACTTCCTCGACTTAGTTAATCTACTAGGGTTCCCACAACCCAAGTTAAGGGAATTAGTCGCTCATAGTTGTCACACCCCTTTTTCTCGCTCGAAAGGGATCGAGTCGAAGGGTTTTTCTAATTAAAGTGACGATTTTGAATAGGGATTATTTATTTACAGAGTCGCCACTTGGAATTGAGTTATGGTGTTCCAAGTCACCTTTTTTAATCCCTAGTCAAAAGAAAATGACTCTTTTATTTGGTCTGCGAAAACAGAAGACCGGGTAAGGAATTCTATTGACCGAGGGGAAGGTGTTAGGCACCCCTCGAGTCCCGTGGTTCTAGCACGGTCGCTTTTATTGACTTATCTTGATTTAAACTATTTTGTATAACTCATGTTGGGGCCTAGGTTCACTCATTTTTATTATACTGAAATAGTTATTTATGTATCTTATGTTAAATAAATTGGTAAAAATTAATTTTTGAGAGAAAAAAAAAAAAAGAAAAAAAAAAAATATATTTGCCAAGGTGCATTTATTGCATCCTTGAATTTTTAAATATTTCGGAAAGATGTGTATGCCGCATTCTTATTGAGACGAATATTTTGAACGCGCCTAAAACTTATCTAGCGTTAAAAAATATTTGTTTCATCTCTTACAAACTTGAGATAATTTTATTTATTTATATTCTCTTTTTCGCTCTTTATTTTTATTATTATTATTTTTTTTTTTTTATTTTTTTTTTACAACAAATCTTGAATTATTTCGCAACTCACCTCGCTCCCTTAATGAATTTAAACATGAACATTCAAATATTAAAGTAAGAAACAAGAAAGTGAAATAGTCGGTAACTTAAAGGCCTAAAATAGCATGCTATCAATCATATTTTTGTTAATTCCATGTCAACTAATTTACCAAGTCATCAAATAATTTATTAGAAATATGGATACGTTTTAAATCCTATTTTTGTGTGGTATTAAATCTAACAACTCGTTACATGATTAACCCATTTGATTCTCTAATATTTTGACTTCTAATAAAAAATAGTTAATGTTAATATAAAAGTAGAATACTTATTCTTTAGCCTCGATCTACACTCATCACACCCTTATTTATTTAATTATTATTATCATTATTAAGTCAATCCCATAATATTTATCAAATAAATACTACACCTGCACAGTCAATATTATACATACAAATAAATTTTCATTTTTCACTAATTCCATGCAATCCTTGCATACCTACTAATACAACTTATGCATCATTTTCATGCAATCCATACTACTATTTATACACCAATACTTAACAGGTTCTAAAAATATACATAGAAAGGAAATGTTACTGTGACAAAACATGCACACGTATACATTATGAAAACGAGAAAGTTTTAACTAACAGAACACTCACGCATGCACTGTAAAACGATAAGAATGAAGAATCGAATAAAAATAATAATAATAATAAAAAAACTTTTAAGAACTACTTTGAATCAACTAAATACATCATTAAATTTTAAACATTGATTATTAATGACATGTCATTAAATCTGTCGCAATGTCTAAGCATATAACATATATTAACTACATTGAAATGCTCTCGGATATCTATGAATACGATAAAATGAAGTTTACGTTGGTATGAAATCATTTAAACAATTTAACTCAAACTCCGATTCATGAGAAAACTTATAATATAATATTACAGAATTGAATAAGAACCTGTGTAGCAAATTAAACCAAGTATAAAAACGCCGTCTTCGAAAGCTCGAATGGAACCCCAAACTCAAACTCGTTGCTTTTTTTCTTTCTGTTTTACTCTTAGTTTTTTTCTTTTGATTTTTGCTTTTTCACAAAATGTTATTTTCTTTCTCTTCCCTCTCGTGTGTTTGTGATCACTTTCTTAATTGTTCCCTCCCTTTCTCGTATGTGTGTGTTGTTATATATCTATTAGTGTTGTGTGCATGTGTAGTTTTTATGTGGTAAAAACGTGGGGAGGGAAATAAGGGTAATGGGGTTGAGGGAAATTAGGGATGGGTTGAGGTAGTTTTTAGGGATAAGATAAGAGAAATTTAATTTAATTAATTTTTTTTTTTTTTTTTTTTTTATTATTATTTTTTTAAAATAAAATATTAATAATAATAATAGAAAATAATACTTGTAATAATAATAATAATAATAATAATAATAATAATAATAATAAAATAATAATAATAATAATAAATAAATTTAGAAAAAATAAAATAAATAATAATAAATATATAAATATAAAAATAATTGATTTATATTTTAGAAAATATAATAAAATTCATAAATAGCTTTAAATAACTATAACTAAATAATACTAAAACTTGCTAGCTTATTTATTTAAAATTCAAAACGAAAATATTTTTGAATTTTTGTATTATTATTTTTTATTGGAATAAAACAAAATAATATCCTAAAATTAAATTTATTTAATTATTTACATTATATTAAAAATAAAATAATAGTCAAAATAATATATGATTAAATATAAATATAAATATTTAATATCGATAAACAAGTTAAAATTTTGGGGAGGATCAAAAATCACGTGTCTACATTTTTGCCCCTCTTTGTGTGAAATCTCGAAGAGTTTTCATACAAAGAAGTAGACAAGATATGATTTTTGACCCTCTAATTATTTGAAAAGTAAAAATAAAAATAAAAAGACAAATATGACCGAGTCCTGTTTTTGGACATCCTACCTATCCCGGGTTATAAGGGAATCAGGTCATGAGTAGTTCAAAAGGTAATTTGGTTAGAGAAAAAGTTAAAGTCGAGTGAGATTCCGTCGAGTTTTCGGTTGACGACTTCTGCTTTTACATTCAACTGACTAATAAAATCAAAGTGAAAAATACAAGTAAAAATCGCAATCTCCAGAATCTTGATTCAAATCTTCATGACTTGAACTTGAAAATTTACCCTATTCTTCAGGCGGGCCCCTGAACTTTCTTTTTCTTCACCCTGTTCTTCAGGCGGGCTCCTGGATTTATAATTTCTTCACCCTGTTCTTCAGGCGGGCTCCTGAACTTTCTTTTTCTTCACCCTGTTCTTCAGGTGGGCTCCTGGATTTATAATTTCTTCACCCTGTTCTTCAGGCGGGCTCTTGGATTTGTAATTTCTGCACCCTGTTCTTCAGGCGGGCTCCTGGATTTGCAATTTCTGCACTTTGTTCTTCAGGCAGGCTCCTGGACTTATAATTCTTCACCCTGTTCTTTAGGCGGGCTCCTGACTTGCAACTTTTTCACCCTGTTCTTCAGGCGGGCTCCTGGCTTGCAATTTTTTCACCCTATTCTTCAGGCGGGTTCCTGAACTCAAAGCAAATAGTGAAACACAAAAAATAACATCCTATTCTTCAAGAGGGTTCTGTATATACAATAAATTTCCATTCTTTAGGGGGGTCTTGAGCATAAAAATAAATTTCCATTCTTCAGGAGAGTCCTGAGCATAAAATAAATTCCCATTATTCAGGAGGGTCCTGAGCATAAAATAGATTCCCATTCTTCAGGAGGGTCCTGAGCATAAAATAGATTCCCATTCTTCAGGAGGGTCCTGAGCATAAAATAGATTCCCATTCTTCAGGAGGGTCCTGAGCATAAAATAAATTCCCATTCTTCAGGAGGGTCCTGAGCATAAAATAAATTCCCATTCTTCAGGAGGGTCCTGAGCATAAAATAAATTCCCATTCTTCAGGAGGGTCCTGAGCATAAAATAAATTCCCATTCTTCAGGAGGGTCCTGAGCATAAAATAAATTCCCATTCTTCAGGAGGGTCCTGAGCATAAAATAAATTCCCATTCTTCAGGAGGGTCCTGAGCATAAAATAGATTCCCATTCTTCAGGAGGGTCCTGAGCATAAAATAGATTCCCATTCTTCAGGAGGGTCCTGAGCATAAAATAAATTCCCATTCTTCAGGAGGGTCCTGAGCATAAAATAGATTCCCATTCTTCAGGAGGGTCCTGAGCATAAAATAAATTCCCATTCTTCAGGAGGGTCCTGAGCATAAAATAAATTCCCATTCTTCAGGAGGGTCCTGAGCATAAAATAAATTCCCATTCTTCAGGAGGGTCCTGAGCATAAAATAAATTCCCATTCTTCAGGAGGGTCCTGAGCATAAAATAGATTCCCATTCTTCAGGAGGGTCCTGAGCATAAAATAGATTCCCATTCTTCAGGAGGGTCCTGAGCATAAAATAGATTCCCATTCTTCAGGAGGGTCCTGAGCATAAAATAAATTCCCATTCTTCAGGAGGGTCCTGAGCATAAAATAAATTCCCATTCTTCAGGAGGGTCCTGAGCATAAAATAAATTCCCATTCTTCAGGAGGGTCCTGAGCATAAAATAAATTCCCATTATTCAGGAGGGTCCTGAGCATAAAATAAATTCCCATTATTCAGGAGGGTCCTGAGCATAAAACAGATTCCCATTCTTCAGGAGGGTCCTGAGCATAAAATAAATTTCATATAACACACATAAAATTTTGCCCCAGTTTGTACTGAAAAAATTTATGTGTTACTGGATCTTAATATATCTCGCAAAGAATAAAGTTTATCATGACCGAGATCCAGTATCGGACGTTGTAATCATGCTTCTTGCATTGAATGAAGTGTCAAAATTGCATCCTTTAGCTGAAAACATTATTTCATCTCTGTTCCAAACAAAGAAAAATTGTGAGTTTTAAAACATGTAGTGGTTAGTTTGTGGCATTTGGCTTTTGAAGTGGCCGCTTTCGCACTTTCCATGCTCGACTCCTTTCCAATCCATGATAATCTTCTTTGAATTGTCATATTTCTGAATCAGAATTCTGACTACTAAGATCCTCGACTCAAATCATATTTCTTACTTTTACTTTGAAATGTTGTCTCTGTAGATCGACCCTTTGTCTTGCTTTGTACCCTTAAAGGAGTTGGTAGCGAGTTTGAAATCTTTTCTGACTCAACCTGATGTGAATTTGACTCAAAAGACAACAAAGATTTTTGTTTGATGACAAAGACACAACAATCAAAAATAAAAATAAAAATAAAACAAAATAAAAAGACAATAGATATCTCTTTTCCAAAACAAAGAGAAAACTTATCTGAATGTGGAAGTCGATTCTGGTGATTATGACATGCATTTTGAATAAAACAACCAGATCTACCCACACCAATCATTACAACTTTTGTCCACATATTGAGCTTTAAATTAAGCCAATCTTGAATTTGTTCCTTCTTGATAACAATCTTTCTTAAACTAGTGGCACCTCAATGGATTTTGCCAACGAGTCTATCTCCTTTTGTTCCTGCCTTAGCTCACAGTCGTCTTACGGTGCCCGAAAGGGTTTTCACCAATAAGACTCTCTTATTTTTATTTTCATCACTTTTTTTTTTTTTTTTTTTTTTTATTTAATAAACATCCAAAATATGAAATATCATGCACTCATAATATGTTTAGCCTTGACATTCTCAAAGATTAATCCGAAGGTCTTTCTTTGGTTGTAACTTGGCTTTTGGATAGGGTTAGAAAGAAAGGTAGGCATGAGTCTCAAAAAAATTTATAACATTGGGTGAAACATACAACTTTTGGAATCTATCCTTTTAGGAAAATAAATTTTGCCCCAGTTTCATTTCATTCTGGGTAATTTAAATTTTCTTCTGGTTAGACCGAACCCCGGAGTAGGGCTGCCTACGTATCTTGTCATAGCAAGAATCAGGTCAAACGTAGTTCATGAAACATCATTCTTTTTTTTTATTTTATTTTGAATTTTTGACTGATTTGATTTTTTTTTTTTTTTTTTTTTTTTTTTTTTAAAACACACCTTTTATTTTGATTCCAAAAGAGGGGTTCGAAGAAAAATAAAGGCTCAAAGGGGTAAGCAAAGGTTTATATATTATTCAGATAGCAGAACAAAATGCCTTCATCATTTCAATCTTTAAAAATATAAGTACAAAACATACATAACATAATTGTACATGAATATCATACATAATATCTTTTAACTGCATCAGCATTGACCGGCATTCCTTCCATTTTTCCTTCTACATCAGTCAGATATAACGCGCCATTAGGTAACACTTTCTTTACTATGAATGGCCCATGCCAATTAGGAGAAAATTTGCCTTTGGCCTCAATCTGATGAGGAAGGATGCGTCTTAGTACTAACTGACCAACTTCAAAATGTCTGTGGCGCACCTTTTTATTATATGCTCGTGCCATTCTCTTCTGATATAGTTGTCCATGACATACTGACGCCAATCTTTTTTCATCAATCAAGCTTAATTGCTCCAAACGAGTCTTGATCCATTGGTCTTCATCAATTTCATCTTCCACAACTACTCGAAGAGATGGAATCTCAATTTCTGCAGGTATAACTGCTTCAGTTCCATACACTAACAAGTAAGGAGTTGCACCAATTGAAGTCCGAACTGTAGTACGATAACCCAACAAAGCAAACGGTAACTTTTCATGCCATTGTCGGGAACCTTGTACCATCTTACGGAGTATTTTCTTTAAGTTCTTGTTGGCAGCTTCTACAACTCCATTCGCCTTTGGACGATAAGGCGTTGAATTTCGATGCATAATCTTAAATTGCTGGCACACTTCTTGCATCAGATGGCTATTGAGATTCGCGGCATTATCCGTGACGATTATCTTTGGAATGCCGAAACGACAAATGATGTTGGAGTGAATAAAATCAACCACAACTTTCTTGGTCACTGACTTGAAAGTCACTGCTTCTACCCATTTCGTGAAATAATCAATGGCTACCAAGATGAACCTATGTCCATTCGAGGCCTTTGGTTCAATTGGTCCAATTACGTCCATTCCCCAAGCCATAAAAGGCCATGGAGCAGTCATTGTATGCAACTCGGATGGAGGGGAATGTATCAAGTCTCCATGTACCTGGCATTTATGACATTTACGAACAAAGTTTATGGAATCTCGCTCCATGGTGAGCCAATAATAACCGGCTCGGAGTATTTTCTTTGCCAAAACATATCCACTCATGTGTGGTCCACAAATACCAGAATGTACTTCAGTCATGATTTTTGAAGCTTTTTTAGCATTTACACATCTCAAAAGTCCCAAATCAGGAGTCCTCTTATACAAGATTCCTCCACTTAAGAAAAATCCACTAGACAAACGTCGAATGGTTCTCTTTTGATTACCATCAGCATGTACAGGATACTTCCCAGTCTGAATATATTCTTTGATATCGTAGAACCAAGGCTCCCCATCAAATTCTTCTTCAACCACATTACAATATGCATGTTGATCATGAATCTGTATATGCAAAGGGTCAATATAAGTTTTATCGGGATGTTGAAGCATCGAAGATAAAGTCGCCAAAGCATCAGCAATCTCATTATGAGCTCTGGGAATGTGTTTGAACTTTACTAATACAAATCGTTGACAAAGATCTTGCAAACAACTTCTATATGGTAGGAGTTTCGAATCACGAGTCTCCCAATATCCTTGGATTTGGTGGACTAATAAATCCGAATCTCCTAATACCAACAATTCTTGGACCCCCATGTCAATGGCTAATCTCAAACCTAGAATGCAAGCTTCGTATTCTGCCATATTATTGGTACAGTAGAATCGAAGTTGGGCTGTTATGGGATAATATTGTCCTGATTCAGAAATAAGAACCGCTCCTATCCCCACTCCTTTTATATTAGCAGCTCCATCAAAGAACAACTTCCAGCCTGAATGACAATCTTCTGAAACAAACTCATCAGCATACAATACCTCTTCATCTGGAAAATAAGTCTTCAATGGCTCATACTCCTCATCAATAGGATTTTCAGCCAAATGATCCGCCAAGGCTTGAGCTTTCATTGCAGTTCGTGTCACATAAATAATATCAAACTCTGTAAGCAACATCTGCCATTTCGCGAGTCTGCCTGTGGGCATAGGCTTCTGAAAGATGTACTTTAAAGGATCCATACGAGAGATGAGGTAAGTAGTATAAGATGACAAGTAATGTTTCAGCTTTTGGGCTACCCAAGTTAAGGCGCAGCACGTTTTCTCAAGAAGAGTGTACTTAGCCTCATAAGTGGTAAACTTTTTGCTGAGGTAGTAGATGGCTTGTTCTTTTCTTCCTGTGACATCATGTTGACCCAATACACAGCCAAAAGAATTATCTAAAACAGACATGTACAATATCAAGGGTCGGCCTGGCTCTGGAGGAACCAAAATAGGCGGATTTGACAAGTGTCTCTTAATTCTGTCAAATGCCTCTTGACATTCTTCAGTCCATTCAACTTTAACATTCTTTTTCAACAACTTGAATATTGGCTCGCAAGTTGTCGTAAGCTGAGCAATGAATCTACTGATATAATTCAACCTTCCAAGTAAACTCATCACCTCCGTTTTATTTTTCGGTGGAGGTAAATCCTGGATAGCTTTTATTTTTGAAGGATCTAACTCAATGCCACGTCGACTGACTATAAAACCCAAAAGTTTCCCTGACGGAACTCCAAATACACATTTTGCTGGATTAAGTTTGAGATCATATCTCCGAAGCCTTTCAAAGAATTTTATCAAATCTTTGATATGATCAGATTGTTCTCTCGACTTAACGATCACATCATCCACATAAACTTCAATTTCTTTGTGCATCATGTCATGAAACATTGTGGTCATTGCCCTCATGTAAGTTGCCCCAGCATTCTTTAATCCAAAAGGCATAACTCTATAACAATATGTTCCCCATGGAGTAATAAATGATGTCTTTTCTGCATCTTCTGGATCCATAATGATCTGGTGATACCCAGCATAACAATCCACAAAAGAAGCAAGATCATGTTTGGCACAATTGTCCAATAAAATATGAATATTGGGAAGTGGAAAATTATCTTTCGGACTTGCTTTATTTAAATCGCGATAATCCACACACATCCGAACTTTACCGTCTTTCTTTGGAACAGGGACAATATTCGCCAACCAAGTAGGATACTGGGCCACTCGAATGACTTTAGCCTCAAGTTGCTTCGTGATTTCCTCTTTAATTTTTACACTCATGTCAGTTTTGAACTTTCTTAGCTTCTGCTTGACAGGAGGAAAAGCAGGATCGATTGGCAACTTGTGAACTACCAAATCAGTGCTTAAACCGGGCATATCATCATAAGACCACGCAAAGATATCTTTATACTCATGCAACGCTTCAATTATAGCTTTCTTTTGTTGTGTTTGAACATGTACACTTACCTTAGTCTCCCTAATATTTTCATGATCTCCCAGATTGATCACCTCAGTTTCTTCCAAATTGGGATTTGTCTTATTCTCAAACTGTTTGAAATCTTTGTTTATATCCTCAAATGCTTCTTCTTCATCGTATTCAACCTCCTTATTCATTATTTCAAAATTAGATTGGTTTTTTAACTCTGGTGAACAATTCTTCATGCATGTCATATCATTAGAATCGGCATAGAAAGAACTGTATGATAAAACAATAAATAAATAAAAATTAGACTTAAAATAAAACAAAGGGAAAATGCACTTAATTAGAAACATAGATAGAAAGAGTTTTAACCTAACATACCAGATTTAAAGTTCTGAATTATAATCCTAGAATAATTTAAATTACAGAAGTAAAAACAAGCAAACTACTAAGACTATAAGAAAACAAACAAACTATTAAGACTGTAAGAAAACAAACAAACTACCAAGACTCTTTTATAATAGGGAGAGGAGTGGCCTCCCAATTGTTAAGCTGGACATCAGGGCCGACAAACTGCACATCTGCATTACTGGTACCTTCCCCAATTTCAACCATATCTGCTTCAATGAACATATTCTGAAAAAGGTCAATCAACTCTGTAGCATCATCATTCATCGATTTTGCATCAGGTGACTTGGAGGATCCAACAACACTGAATTTGATGAAAGACTCATGAAGTGGCGGTATAGGCTTGGCAAGTGACCACGACTCTTTCTTATGCTTTTTAGCCTTCTTTGTATCTTCAGCAGTAGGCTCGTATCCCAGAACAAAAGTACCAAAGTTCTCATAGAGGTTTACCGGATGAACTATGCCTTGCAAAAACATCCCTAGACCTTTTCCTGGTTCAAAACCATGCTTCAACATTTCATTCACTACCATAACAGATGCAGAGGACAATTGTGGTCTTGCGATGAGATTCCCCTCGAGGATATGCTCAACAGCCACTACCTCAGAAGCTTGATGAATTAACACATTGGCAGTATTTGCTTCGACGGAAGAAACAGAGTAGTCTTTATACATTGATAAGTCTCCTTCACTATGAACCACTATCTCTTGCCTGTCACATTCAAATTTGACCATTTGATGCAACGTCGATGCGACTGCTTTAGCCCTATGAATCCACGGCCTTCCTAATAACATATTGTATGAAGCATCAATGTTCAGCACTTGAAAATCCATAGCAAAATCCACAGGCCCGATTGTCAATATGAGTTCTATTTCACCAATGGCATCAGTTTTTGATCCGTCAAAACCTTTGACGCACACATTGTTAGGTCGGATTCTTTCCCCATTAACATTCAACTTTTGTAAAGTTGACATAGGACAAATGTTAGCGCCTGATCCCCCATCAATTAACACTCGAGTGATGATGGAATGTTCGCATTTCACAGAAATGTACAGACCTTTGTTATGCTCCGTACCTTCTATAGGCAATTCGTCGTCTGAAAAAGTAATCTTATTTGCTTCAAGGATCCTTCCAACAACTTTTTCCAGCTGATTTACTCTGATCTCACTAGGAACACATGCTTCATTAAGAATCTTCATTACAGCCTTGCGGTGTTCCTCTGAATGTATCAATAAAGACAGCAAAGAAATCTGTGCTGGTGTCTTCTTCAACTGTTCTGTAACAGAATATTCTGGCAATTTCATTTTCTTTAAGAATTCTTCAGCTTCTTCATCAGTGACAGGCTTCTTGACTGTCATTCGTTCTTCACCACCTTGTTTATTCTTTCTTAACTCTACTGGAGCATAACATCTTCCAGATCGAGTTAATCCCCCTACTTCATCTACATCTTCAGTCACTTCTTTCCCCTTGTGCATCACCACAACGCGATCATAATTCCAAGGGACTGCCTTGGTATCAACCATAGGAAGCTGTGACACTGGTTTAATAACAATAGGAGCTATAGGAGCTCCTTTTATGATCAAGAGAGGCTTATTGGGTCTTCCGGGAATAACGAGTTTCGGCTTTATTTGACTTGACCCAATATTTTCAGAAATCTCTTTCCCCATCGCCAAGGGATCATTCGATGATTCGGGTTTTGCTATCACCACCTCCGCTTCTGCAGGCTTTTCTTTCGTTAAATCTACAGCATTTGCTGATTTTTCCGAATCAGTTTTAATTTTAATGATTGGCTTAAAGGGAATTGTAGCATCTTCACCACTGAGTAACACATCGAGCATGTTTGTTTCATTATGATCTGGCAGCGGATTTTGATTGACATTTGGAGTGCCTGGACTTTCTACCATAATCTGTTGGGTATCAATCAACTCTTGAATGGCTCTTTTCAGATACCAACATTTCTCTGTGTCGTGCCCTGGGGCATCAGAACAGTATTCACATCTTCTAGAATAGTCCAAATTCTTCGGAGGAGGATTCGGGATCCTTCTCTCAATTGGGTTCAGAATATTCATTTTTCTCAGTCTGTGAAATAAACTGGTGTAAGATATTCCAATAGGAGTGAAATTATCTTTTACCATATTATCCCTTTTGAATTCTGCTCTAGGCCGAAAATTAGACCTTAGAGGACCTCTGTGAACTTGCGGGGCCATTGGATGATTTTGGATTGCTGAGGTACGCCACTGCGGGTAAGAAGGACCTCGAGCATATAGTTGTGTATTGTAAATAGGATATTGGGGAGATGGAACAAAATATAATGGATTCTGCTCGTATGGTTGACGCGCACCTCTCCAATTTTGTCGAGGACCTGCCATGACAGTTGCTACATCCTCTTTTCTTTTCTTTCCCCCAAAACTTCCTGTACCACTTTGAATTGCCTGTGTTGTTGCTTTCAAAGCAGCCTGGCTGATGATCTTTCCTGATTTGATTCCGTTTTCTACCATCTCTCCAACTTTGATAACTTCTGCAAATGTGCTTCCGATAGTAGAAAGCAAATGATGAAAATAATCAGGTTCTTGTGCTTGCAGAAAAATATCGATCATTTCAGATTCTTTTATCGATGGTCTAACTCTTGAAGCCTGCTCTCTCCATCTGACGGCATATTCTCGAAAATTTTCAGTCATCTTTTTTCGCATGTTGGCAAGCGTAGTGCGATCTGGAACTATCTCAATGTTATACTGAAATTGTTGAACAAAATCTCGAGCCATGTCGTCCCACACATGCCAACGGGAAATGTCTTGGTCAATGAACCATTCAGAAGCTATCCCTGTAAGGCTTTCTCCAAAGTACGCCATCAATAATTCTTCTTTTCCTCCTGCTCCCCTTAATTGATTGCAAAACTTTTTCAAATGAGCTACAGGATCGCCATGTCCTTCATATTTGTCAAATTTTGGCATTTTGAACCCTATCGGCAAATGGACATCAGGAAACATACATAAATCCTTGTACGAAACACTTTTTGGTCCACCTACTCCTTGCATATTTCTCATACTTTGTTCCAGGCTTCTCACTTTTCTAGCCATCTCCTCCTGTTCCTCATTCTTAGCAATCTTCTCAATCACAATAGGAGTATCACGTTGATGAACATGATAATGTGGATTTTGTGATTTGAAAGTAATTTCAGGAGGATATAACATATCATGATTTGGTTTTCCCATATTCTTTGGTATTGTCGGTTGAATTCCCGCAGTAGCTGGCGCTACAGAAGTAAAAAGTGGGTTATTTGCGACAGATGGATTTGGTGGGCGCACGGTAGAAGTACCAGCGACTCCAGACATAGTAGCGAATGGGCCAAACCCTGGTGGGTAAAAAGGATCACTAGTTTGAGCTGGGTCAGAATTTGGATCATTTGAAGCTGAAAGTCCAGGGATTGAAGAAGGCGGGGCTTGTCCATTCAACCAAGCTTTGTACATTTCCGCCATCTGTTGTTTTAATGACTTTATTTCTTCCATTGATGCTACTTCCTGTAAAGTCAACTGATTCTGCTCTTCTTCACTATCAGACTCTATATCTTCTCTGCGAGTCATTCTTCTTTTACCCTTGTATCTGGTATTATACGGATGTGATGCCAGTTTAAACCACAAACCAACCACCAATTATTTTATCTTTCTGTAATCAAGCAACAAACAGGTGAGTGTTATATATTTAACACATTATAATGCCACATTATATGTCATGTTACTATATGCATTTCCCAATCTATCATGGAAGCTTTGTGTTTCATCCCGGCTTTTCTAGGCATATTTTCAAAAGTTATGATCGAACCCTTTGGAGGGTTGCCTACGTATCATGTTAGGACATGAATCAGATCTTGCGTAGTTCGGGTGTAATTTAACAAAATTGTTTTTTTTTTTTTTTTTTTTTTTAAATTATTTTTATTATTATTATTATTATTGAAGAAAATAAATAAAGTAAGTGAAATAAAACATATGTAATACATACAAAAATAAACGGTCAACTTCATTACATTCTATAATATAAATACGATAAAATAACTGACCAAACTCCTAAAATAAAACCTACT